>BSUD01000004.1:89285378-89340233 GCA_033239045.1 Fagopyrum esculentum | reverse complement strand
AACTAAAGACGAGGATTAGTGTCAAATACCCAAACTTATAACCTAAAGATCAAGACTAACTTATCCGATTGAGGTTGTTGAGGCTCACAATCGAGGTAGAGGTTGTTGAGGCTTCACTACCACCTAGAAAAGACAAGTCTAAACTAAGTTAAAGCAAATCTTTAACTTTGGATTAAAGTAAAAGCAGGCTCGTAAACTAGAGGAAAATCACGGTTAGTTCTTGAGGTTCCACGGCCGTGGACTCAAGAACAACCCGTAATTTGGGTCTGTCGACGATGTTTCTCTAACTCTCAGGGTCTAATCTGTTTGCGAGCGATCTATCATCACCTATGCCACAACTATCAACCCTTCACCTTAGAATTGTTAAGGGTTTTTAGCCAATAACAGTCATTTTGATATCAATTCAAGAATCAAGGAGTAAAAGATGGAAACTTTCAAGAACTATCAATAATCTTCAAATGAATCTCAAGATCACAACAAATGTTTATCAAAAGATTCAAGACAAAGTAAACAATCACAACCTTAGGAAAGAAGAGAAACGGGATGTCAATCCGTTTTCAAATCAAACCTAAACAAGAAGAGAGATCTTCTTGCAAATTCTTCCAAGAACTTCCGATCTTCCACAAATCTGAAGATCACCACAGCAATCTCCACTAAAAATGCGAGAATTGAACAACTCTCCAATGCAAACTTCGATCTCCAATGAGATCTCCCAAATACCTCTAAACGAGGGTTTGTGTGTTGCTAAGCGTCGATTTGTGGTGATGAATGAGAGTAGACGGGGGTGTAAGCGCTGATGATGAAATCTCTTTTCGGCCGTCTTTTTATAGGGCAAGACGAAGTGTCGGCCCGGCCCAATCTTCAAAAAGATCATGGCTTCGAAGTGTGGCGAGAGATTCGTCAAGATCACGGTCGTGGAAGATTCCACGACCGTAATTCTAGGGCGTGGAAACAATTACGGTTAGTTCCACGGCCGTAATATCTCCTGGAATGAACATCGAATTCTGACTCAAAATCCACGGCCGTAATTTAGGGTGAGAGCGTGGTTCTTGCCTTCATTCGTGCATTCCTCAATCTAATACTCCAATTTGCTTCCAAAAAGTGTCCTCGATCTATGGACATCTCAACTCAACTCTCCTTTGCTCGATTTCGTTCGGAAATAGCTCCAAATCACCTATAATCAACATAGAACTCGTGTAGACATCCATATCGACAAAATAGGCAATACTAGCTCACATATGCATAAAGATCAATCAAAGACTATCGATATGAATCAATTACGATTAGAAAACGTGCCTAAAATATCACAATATTTCATGCTAACAAATAACCCCATACTTAACACTTGCTTGTCCCTAAGCAAGGTCTTTCAAAAAGCTTTTTAAAACAAGAGTTAGGATGAAATATGTGTACCTTCTTTTGGTGAATGTGATTTCTAAAGAATAGATCATTCTCAAACCTTGCTTCAATCGTTCATCAAACTTTCACACACTCAATCAAAGAGTAAAAAGTAAAGAGAGTTCATGAATCAATTTAACCTCTAAACAAGCATCATAACCTTCAAACTTTATCAAAATCAATCATAAGAAACTTCAATTTAGATCACCAAGTCATATAACATTCTTTTGATCTTAAGGACTTTCAAAGAAAAGGTCTAGAGTATGGAAGGGAAGGGAAAACTTTAAGGGAGAGTGGTGCATAAATCCGGGAAAGTGGACAACTACCTTCTTCTTCTTTTGCGGTTTCCGCAACACTTCACTTAGAGCTTCGCTCTCTTCTTTTCATTTTTCGACTTTACTTTTGGAGTTATGGACAGAGGTGCACAAAAACCGAAGCCTAGGAGATCGGCGTTTCTCAATTTGTAAGAGATGCCTCAAACCCTTAGCGCACATACCATAATCCGCTAGGAATATCGCTCAATCCGACTTTGGCAAGACACAAACACCCGGCTATGTGAATGGTGCCGAGTTACTCATCGTCATGATCGACTTCCCCAAACCTACAATTTCTTTCTATTCAATTGATTGCAAATAATTGCTCTCATGGCCCTCCCACATCAAACATGCCTTTTGTGTGGTTTTTGTGATGAAGTGTGGCTTTTATACTCGCAGGCAAATTTCCAAAAATCACGGTCTATCGGGGCATTCCACGGCCGTGGAAATGTACGGACCCGTAATTTTGGTGAATTTTCACAGGCCTTTGAGAATTACGGCCACTGTAGCTATGACGACCGTAATTTAGACCGTGGAACTTTCTGTAAAGCTTCAAAGTCCAAATTTCGTCACTTCTCTTCGACATTATCCCTCCTTTCTCCTTTTCCATCGATCCTACAACCAAAAACACGAACATACCGGGAGAAATCGAGGCAAAATAAAGCAAAAACTTCTATTCTAAGCTAAACTATGAATCGAAAACAAAAACGAAAATGCAATACCTTGGGTTGCCTCCCAAGAAGCGCTTTGTTTAAGGTCCGTAGCTAGACCAATCTTGCACTTATTCGAGTGCGGTAGGCGCGAACTCTTCAGCTTGGAGTTCCGGTGGATACTTCTTGAGTCGTTGGCCGTTCACCTTAAAGCTTCCGCCCGTTTCACCCCATACTTCAACTGCACCATGGGGAAAAACACGTTTGATTAGATAAGGTCCGGTCCAACGAGATTTAAGCTTACCTGGAAAGAGGCGAAGTCTTGAATTGAAGAGGAGAACTTGATCTCCTTCTTTGAGGTCTTTTGGAATGATATGCTTATCATGCCAACGCTTTGCTCTTTCCTTGTAGATCTTGGCGTTTTCGTAGGCATTTAAGCGAAGTTCTTCAAGCTCGTTAAGGTCCAAGAGGCGCTTCTCGCCCGCTTCTTTCATGCCGAAATTCAGCCACTTGATAGCCCAAAACGCTTTGTGCTCCAGCTCTACCGGCAAGTGACAAGACTTCCCATACACAAGGTTGTATGGTGTGGTTCCTATGGGAGTCTTGTACGCAGTCCGGTACGCCCATAATGCATCATCTAGTTTCAAGGACCAATCCTTCCTAGTCCTTGAAACCGTTTTCTCTAGAATTCCCTTGATCTCCCTATTTGAGATCTCAACTTGTCCACTCGTTTGTGGATGGTAAGGGGTGGCGATCTTGTGAGTAACCCCATACTTGGCTAGAAGAGCTTCAAAGCGACGGGCTATGAAGTGAGAACCTCCATCACTATGATAGTCCTTGGTGTCCCAAATCGTGGGAAAATGGTCTTGTTAAAGAACTTGACCACAACCATGGCATCATTTGTGGGAGAGGCAATTGCTTCTACCCATCTAGAAACGTAGTCCACCGCCAATAATATGTATTGGTTTCCACAAGAAGATGGGAATGGTCCCATGAAATCGACTCCCCATACGTCGAAAATCTCCACCTCTTGGATGTTGTTGAGGGGCATCTCGTTCCTTCTAGAAATATTGCCTGTTCTTTGACAAGCATCGCAACAAGAAACAAAGGATTGCACATCTTTAAATAAAGTAGGCCAATAGAATCCAGATTGCAATACCTTTGCGCTAGTTTTGTTGGTAATCGTACGGTTGAGGTTCCAAAAACCTTATGTAACTCACCTAAAAGACACTCCCTATACAGGTTGTTGAGGCTCAATATAGGAAGAAACTAAAGACGAGGATTAGTGTCAAATACCCAAACTTATAACCTAAAGATCAAGACTAACTTATCCGATTGAGGTTGTTGAGGCTCACAATCGAGGTAGAGGTTGTTGAGGCTTCACTACCACCTAGAAAAGACAAGTCTAAACTAAGTTAAAGCAAATCTTTAACTTTGGATTAAAGTAAAAGCAGGCTCGTAAACTAGAGGAAAATCACGGTTAGTTCTTGAGGTTCCACGGCCGTGGACTCAAGAACAGCCCGTAATTTGGGTCTGTCGACGATGTTTCTCTAACTCTCAGGGTCTAATCTGTTTGCGAGCGATCTATCATCACCTATGCCACAACTATCAACCCTTCACCTTAGAATTGTTAAGGGTTTTTAGCCAATAACAGTCATTTTGATATCAATTCAAGAATCAAGGAGTAAAAGATGGAAACTTTCAAGAACTATCAATAATCTTCAAATGAATCTCAAGATCACAACAAATGTTTATCAAAAGATTCAAGACAAAGTAAACAATCACAACCTTAGGAAAGAAGAGAAACGGAATGTCAATCCGTTTTCAAATCAAACCTAAACAAGAAGAGAGATCTTCTTGCAAAATCTTCCAAGAACTTCCGATCTTCCACAATTCCGAAGATCACCACAGCAATCTCTACTAAAAGTGCGAGATTTGAACAACTCTCCAATGCAAACTTTGATTTCCAATGAGATCTCCCAAATTACCTCTAAACGAGGGTTTTTTGCGTTGCTAAGCGTCGATTTGTGGTGATGAATGAGAGTAGACGGGGGTGTAAGCGCTGATGATGAAATCTCTTTTCGGCCGTCTTTTTATAGGGCAAGATGAAGTGTCGGCCCGGCCCAATCTTCATAAAGATCATGGCTTCGAAGTGTGGCGAGAGATTCGCCAAGATCACGGTCGTGGAAGATTCCACGACCGTAATTCTAGGGCGTGGAAACAATTACGGTTAGTTCCACGGCCGTAATATCTCCTGGAATGAACATCGAATTCTGACTCAAAATCCACGGCCGTAATTTAGGGTGAGAGCGTGGTTCTTGCCTTCATTCGTGCATTCCTCAATCTAATACTCCAATTTGCTTCCAAAAAGTGTCCTCGATCTATGGACATCTCAACTCAACTCTCCTTTGCTCGATTTCGTTCGGAAATAGCTCCAAATCACCTATAATCAACATAGAACTCGTGTAGACATCCATATCGACAAAATAGGCAATACTAGCTCACATATGCATAAAGATCAATCAAAGACTATTGATATGAATCAATTACGATTAGAAAACGTGCCTAAAATATCACAATATTTCATGCTAACATCTCTAAGAACCTAAGGATAGGAATTCTACACAAACCGGATTGTTAATTAGGGATCTAACCTATCCTTACCGGGTAAGTCTTGGAAAGGGAATTCCTAAGCAACTATCCTAGCACATCTAATCCAATGGCAGCTTATTAGGCTCACCACTACCTAAGGTTTGCTATTTTAGATTCTAAGGGCAAGGATTACCGGGTAAGTCTCCCTTAACACTTAGTCACTACACTAGGTCACCCTAGGGTAGGTTAAACTCAACAAACACTTAGGGTTTCAACATTTTATAGGTCTAAGGCAAGATCCTTCGAACCAGGGATAATCACGGTTTGTTCTACCTAAACCACGGCCGTGGTTCTACAAGAACTACCCGTGATTTCTAACAGCAGCTACGTTCATAAGCAAAAGTCATCCAAAGGTAAATCTAAGTCCGTCCTATCATAGCTCTAGCCATAACCATCCTTTCCTTACCCTAGAACCACATTAATTTAGCCTACAACATTCATAATGGAAATCGAAACAAACAAACATAAAATCAAAACATCCATTGCAAGATAATGAAAGAAGAGAGATGAACAAGTGAACTTAATTCAAAACCAAGCTAAAAATTAGAATAGAGCCACTTACAACCCTTCCAAAAGAAGGTTCAAAGGTTCATACAAATTCTAGAAAACGGAATCTGAAATACAAGATAGCTATGGTGTTGTTACTTCTCCTCCTCTTAAATGGAACTCTTCTTCTTCTCTTTGACACTTTCCGTCCTAGAAAAACTTCTTGTTTTTGAGAATGTATTTGTTAGAGAGAAATGGATAATGGATGAGCTGCTCCCAAACTACCCCATCTGCCTCCTACAACCCATGAAGGACCACTTTTATAACAAATCTTGCATGAGCTGGCCATGAGAGTCGTGGCACAGCTGGCACGAGAATCTGGCAAAATCCACGGTCATTTCCACGGCCGTGGTTCGTCAGAGAACCGTGATTTTATGCAGAAACTTCGCCTTGGATCATTAAGCTGTGATTTGGTGCATGGCTAGTGTTGGTAAGGCTCCATGAGTCCTCCTCAGCCCTTGGCTTGTGTCCTAATGCGTCCGGGAGTGTGTCATCTAAATGAACGATCCTCAAACGCATCGTTTAAGCTCCTAAACTTCCCGAAATACCTACAAAACGCGCACAAGTCCGTGTAGACGTCTATCTCGACAAAATACGTGAATTGGGTGCAAAACGTCTTGGACTGATGCTATATCATGCATGAATGAGCGAGAATTCTATCTAAATGTACATCTAAAACTATGTTATAAATCGTGTTATCAGCTATCTTTTCTGAGTATATTGAAAACATCATGGAAGTGTTTATGGATGATTTCTCTGTTTATGGATCTTCATTTGATGATTGTTTAGTTAACTTGTCTTTGGTGCTTAAGAGATGTGAGGAGACAAATCTTGTCTTAAATTGGGAAAAATGCCACTTCATAGTAAGTGAAGGCATTGTGTTGGGACACTTGGTGTCCAACCGAGGCATTGAGGTTTATAGGGCTAAGATAAAGACGATAGAGAAGTTGCCACCACCTACCTCGGTGAAGGGGGGTAAGGAGTTTTCTAGGGCATGCCGGAGATTAATTAAAGATTTCTCTAAGATTTCTAAGCCTCTTATTAACCTACTAATGAAGGATGTTGAGTTTGTTTTTTCCAAGGATTGCCTTGAGGCTTTTTGTAGGTTGAAGAATGCTTTGATCTCCGCACCCATCATGCAACCTCCGGATTGGAGTTTACCGTTTGAGATCACGTGTGACGCGAGTGATGTAGCCGTTGGGGCTGTTTTGGGGCAAAAGAAAGATGGGCGTACACATGCCAACTATTATGCTAGCAAGACGCTAGATGATGCCCAACTCAATTATGCTACTACCGAGAAAGAGTTGCTAGCGGTTGTGTATGCATTTGAGAAGTTCCACTCGTATCTTGTTGGAGCGAAGGTCATTGTGTATACGGATCATGCTGCGATCCGTTATCTCGTTACAAAGAACGATGCCAAGCCTCGTTTGATTCGGTGGATCCTTCTTCTTCAAGAGTTTGATTTGGAAATCCGGGATAAGAAAGGGTCCGGAAATTCAGTGGCGGACCACCTTAGTAGACTCCCACCGTTGGAGATTGAGAGAGATGACATCCCGATTGATGACTCATTCCGGGATGAGCAATTGCAAATGGTGGAGGAGTGCTTGCTTCAAGTGTCAAGGAGTGAACCATGGTATGCCGACATTGTGAACTACCTTGTGTGTGAGGAGGTGCCACCCGGTTTATCCTATGCCCAAAGGAAGAAGTTCTTCAAGGATGTGAGGCATTACTATTGGAGTGAACCGCTTTTGTTCAAGAGAGGGCTAGATGGAGTCTTTAGGAGATGCATACCAGAGGATGAGGTGGAGAGTGTGATCCGCCATTGTCATTCCTTGCCATGTGGAGGGCATGCTAGCTCACACAAGACATGTGCAAAGGTGTTGCAATCCGGGTTTTATTGGCCGAGTTTGTTCAAGGACGTGCAGAATTTCGTTGTAGCTTGTGATGCTTGTCAAAGGACGGGCAACATCTCAAGGAGGAAAGAGATGCCCTTGAACAACATACAAGAGGTGGAGATATTCGATGTGTGGGGTGTGGACTTCATGGGACCATTCCCCTCCTCTTGTGGCAACCTCTATATCCTATTGGCGGTGGACTATGTCTCAAGATGGATGGAGGCAATCGCCTCTCCCAGAAAAGATGCCAAGGTTGTGGTGCGGTTCTTTAACCGAGTGATCTTTCCTAGGTTTGGGACACCAAGGGTGATCATAAGTGATGGAGGAAATCACTTCACAAATAGGAACTTCCAGACACTTTTGGCTATGTATGGGGTGACGGATAAGGTGGGAACACCTTACCATCCCCAAACTAGTGGGCAAGTGGAGATCTCCAACCGGGAGATAAAAGGAATCCTTGAGAAGACGGTTTCTAGAACGAGAAAGGATTGGGCTATGAAGCTCAATGATGCTTTGCGAGCCTATAGAATCGCTTTCAAGACACCGATTGGCACCACTCCCTACAAGCTAGTTTATGGCAAGTCTTGCCACCTTCCGGTGAATATGGAGCATATGCGTATTGGGCTATAAGGTAGCTAAATTTTGACCTCAAAGAGGCCGGTGTGAAGAGATTGCTAGATATGAACGCTCTTGAGGAGATCCGGTTGGATGCCTATGAAAACGCCCGGATCTACAAAGAAAGGACCAAACGTTGGCATGACAAGCATCTCATCCCAAAGGATTTGAGTGAAGGTGACCTTGTCCTTCTCTTCAACTCGAGGCTGAGGCTCTTCCCCGGAAAGCTTAAGTCAAGATGGACGGGTCCTTATGTGGTGAAGAAGATCTTCCCTCATGGCGCTGTTGAGATAGGAGGGAAGCATTGTGGAGATTTTAAGGTGAATGGGCACCATTTGAAGAAGTATATCCCGGGAGCTCCGGTGGATATTATTGCCCCACTTCACCTTGAGTGAGACGCCTCCAAGTTTGGTCAAGATAATGACCTTAAAGAAGCGCTTGGTGGGAGCAACCCATTGGTAGACATTTTCTTCCTTTTTGTTTTGTTTTGTTTTCTATTTTTCTGTTTTTGTGTTTTTGTGTGTGTTTGGAGTTTGTGTGCTAGAGTCTAAGTAGCATGGAAGTCTTGCATGGCATATGGATGATGATGATGAGCCCCTCATCAATTATGGGTAGAGTGGACGCGGAACTTGGACAGCTAGCGGTGCCTAGCGCTGGTCCCGATACCATAACGAACACCTTGAGCTCTCTACCATCGTTGATAGGATCATCCGCCATCAATCCACTTGAGTAAACCCAAATACCAAAGAAAAACATTTTACATTGTGAGGACCCTCTTTCACTCTTCTTTACTTCATTTACACATTGGGGACAATGTGTTTCTAAGTATGGGGTGGGGTTTTCATGATCACTTGCATGATTAGCATCTAGGATAGTTTCTTTTAGTTACATGTTTCATTATGTTTTGTATTGTACATAGATATTTCGAAAAATCCAAAAAAATCAAAAAATTTAAATTTTTTTAGTGCTTCTAAGCTTGGGTATGACCCTAAAGATGAAATTGTCTTGTGAATTGGTTATGGATGGCCTTGTGTGTTGACTTGAAGCACTTATCTTGAATCCCATGTGTGAATTGTTATCATGAATGTTTGCCTTGATTGGATTGAGGATTGAATGTCGAAGTTACATGATAGTTCATGCACATCATTTAGGAGTGATTAAGGCAATTCATCTTTCTCTACTTCTCATCTTTATCATGTTGGTTGAGCACCTCAATTGATATAAAATTTGACCTCTTTTGATCCATCCGGGAATAGGAGCATGATAGTGTGTTGATGTGTGTGAAAAGCAAGTGTGGGGTGAAGTTGTTGATGAAAGTATGTGATGAATGAAGTGCTGAATTTGTTTTTAAAAGTGTAAAAAAAATATAGGTTTGGGGACTTTGGTTTTGATGACGAGTAACTCGTCACCATTCACATAATCGGGTGTTTGAGCCTTGCCAAAGTCGGATAAACCGAATGTCCTAACGAGCCTTGGTATGTGTGCCCGGTGTGAGGCACCTCTGAAAAATCCCGAGGTCCGCTAATCACCAAGGTTTCGGCTTTTGTACACCAATGTCATTGCCTCAAAAATAAAAGAAAAAGAAAGTGAAAAAGAAATAAAAACAAAGAAAAGATGGAGAAAATATACACTTATGGTGAAGATGATCAAAAATGAAATTGTAGAATTAGTTTCTTTCCCTGATTAGCATCACATGACCTAAAAATTCCCACCTATTCACAACGTTTCTTAGCCTTCTCTTTCCTAAGTCCTTGTGACCTATTTGCATGTGTGTAAGACTTAGTGATCTAGATTGGAGATGCTCATGATCATCTCGACTTCTTCATTTTTACCATTCATGCATGCTTTCTAGTTAAGTATAATTGTCTTTCCATGCCTTCATTCGTTTGATGCATAACTTCTTGTCCATTAGCCATGAAACGTGACTATGAAGGTGATCCAATATTAGAAGCACAATTCCAAAAAGATTTTGTTGTTTTTCTGCATGCATAAATCATGTCATCTCTTAGTCTATAGTTGAGACTTGCTCGGGGATGAGCAAACCTTAAGTATGGGGTATTTTGATAACACGATTTATGACGTTAGTCTAGGCATCCATTTAGATAGATTTTCCCGCTATTCATGCATAGCGTAACATTGGTTCGTGACGTTTACATTCAATAAATGTATATTTGTCGAGATAGACGTCTACACGGACTTTTGCATGTTTTGTAGGTATTTTGGGAGCTTTTAGAGCCTAATCGATACATCCGAGGATCGTTCCTCGTGATGACATGTATCCGAGCTCATTGGGAAGCAAGTTAGGAGCAAAGGAGAACACATGGGACCATGTTGGTGCATGCCTTGCACCAACTCATGGCTCAACGATCAAAAGAAGGCTGAAGCACCAAAATCACGGCCACTAGGAGTTCCACGGCCATGGAATGGGCCGTGATTCCCTCTGCTCAGCTTGGACAGTTGTCCCACGATCTCCATAACCGACTCTTGCAAATGGTGATGGCTATAAGTACTCTTGCAGGCTGAGAGGAAAGGGGCCACGATCCACTACACACCTTATCTCAAACATATTCTCTCATTTGAAGATTGGATTAAAGCTACTCTTGGAGGAGAAGAAAGACTTCCTTTGGAGAAGAATCAGAAGAACACACCATTCCTAGATTTTCTTAGTTTCTAGAGTGAAGTTTGTTGGAAACATTTTCTAGGGTTGTAAAAGCGATTCGAACCTTCTTTTGAAGGGTTGTAAGTCTTTTTTTTAACACTTTCAGCTCGTTTTTCTTGTTCTATTTGTTTCATCTCTTTTTCATTTCACTCTCTTGATATGAACTCCATGATTGTATGCTTCATGATTTTGATTGTGATGATGCATGTTGTTGGCTAAATAGATGTGATTCTAGGGTAAGGAAATGATGGTTATGGCTTGGACTATGATAGGATAGGCTTAAACGTACCTTTGGATGAATTGTTTGCTCGAACCTCGCCTCCGTTGTAAATCACGGCCTGTTCTAGTAGGTACCACGGCCGTGGAATTAAGGAACTGACCGTGATTCTGTCTGACTTGCTTGTATTGATAAATCTAAGTGTTAGGTTGTTAGATTGTTGAAATCCTACTGTTGTTGAGTTAGATCTACCTTAGGGTGACCTAGTGTTAGCAACTAAGTGTGAGAAGAGACCTACCCGGTGATTCTTGCTCTTAGGTACCGAAGATGATGAACTCTAGGTAGTAGTGAGCCTCACTAGCCGCTATTGGACTGAGTGTGCTAGGATTTATGTTTAGGACTTGCCTTCCGAGACCTACCCGGTGAGGAGAGGTTAGATCCCTAGATAGAAATCCGGTTTGTGTAGAATTCCTACCCTTAGGTTCTTTGAGACTTACCCGGTGATGGGACCTTAGGAACGGACTAGTGGACCATGAGACCTACCCGGTGATTGATCCCAATCTAGAAACATCCACTCCTAACATACTATAGTTTATCCAAAGAATGACTAGATAGCTTGAGTCCTATGCCATAACCGGAATTTCTAACCCCTAGAATCCGCTTCTCTATCTTTGATTACCTATCTCGTGTTTGTGTTTGCCTAATTGAGTTGCTAGCTTAGTTGTTTGATAATTTTGCATGATTTGCGATCCTTGATTGATCACCACAAAACAAAACCAAAAACATTGAGATTTTCTTTTCTTTATTCCTTTCTATTTTCTTAGCTTAGATCTTCACTATCCTTAGTCACTATTGATTCAATTTCACCTAAGTTTTTATGTTCGACCTCGGAATACTATCCTTACTACTAAATGACCCATACACTGTGGGTTCGCTCGGAGTTAGGAAAAATATATCGAGTTATAAATTTAAGACTTTTGCGTGTCACAATCTTAGCGTAACACTTAACATATCCCATAACTAGCCGACTCATCGGTCCTATTTCCAAATATGGGTGCAAAGAGTGTTATCTCTGTAGGTCAGTCGATAATGACCCAAACACGTCACAATTGTCACATGGCCTCAAACCGGTAATACCCTTTATGGGGAAACACTCCCACTCCCACTGCATAACTTGCGGTGTGTAACGTCCGCTTCCTTGTCTTAGAATTCTCCGCTTGACCTACGACAAGTCAAATAATGGCTATGAACTTAGCCACCTCGGCCTTAGGGCCGTCTCTCCAATGTGAACAACACCAAATCGGTGGGTATTCAACCCTTGTAGAGCAATATATACACATATAATACTCTTACCGTCCATACCCAACTAAGGTGTCACCAATCACGCAATTATCGTCATCATCTTAAGTGCGCGCATTAAAGCGCCTAACTCTTGATCCTTCTTCGGTCATTCTCTTTATCTTCACACAATTGTCTAAACACATGCAAAGCCTCTTTTGTTGCTTGACACGTATCCCAAGCCTTGCTTGGATGTATCCAAAAGCCACACAGCCTCATGACTCGATGCTCGTGTCATAGAAAACAAAATGGAGGTCACTCACCTCTTCTGCTTCTAATAAAGCTCCATGAACACGTCTCGGTCCCACAATCTAATCGACTTTCTTAGAAAGGAGAAAGTGTCCAACAATAGTTGTCACGAACCTTTGAGCTATGGCTATCACCTCGTCCTTGTTGGATCAACTTGATACTATCGATGTACTCCTTAGGAAGTCACCTCGGGCATCCTATCTTGATTAGACAACTATGCATACCCTCTTACGCTGCATAACCCGTATCACTAGCTTCCCGTGTCATGCTTGTTCAACTCAATCCTAGAGTATATCAAGCCTTTCTCAGCAAATGAGAACTCGAAGAACCACTCGTACACCTCGTACAACAATAGTTGTCACGAACCGTTAGGTCACGGTCCACCTCCTATCACAACTCTTACTAGTCTGCAACACTAGCATAAGCTTAGGGTTCAGATTAGAACCACCCGAAATCACAAAACGAATGTCGCTACTGCAATCCGCTTCATAAACTCGATAAATGCACATCATTAACCACTCAACTCACCAAGCACACTTGTGAGTCCAAAAAGGCTTCGCTACAACCTGTAGTCACCAAACCGGCCAGAAACGCCGTCTTTCGATGGTCCTTTCTTTACTCCGCCAAGTATGGGGGTATGTTTACTTCCTGTCAATCTTATACAACATAGAAATCATACGCAACTAGTCTTGACGAGCCTCCAACTACGGAGAAGATACCTCAACCCGTCATTAACCATACTCATCTCTCAATAATCGAAGTACCACATTTCCGCTTCGTTCTATTCCTCACAAATCGTACCAACATGCCCTGTGAGGAAAAACCCGAAGAAATCCCCCCTTTGAGTCTCCTAAACTCCCAATTCGTAAGTTCTCAAGTACCACCATCTCAAGCTTAAAGCTTATAACATCACTATAATCTCGGTCCTTAATACTATAGTCACAAGGCTCCCTCGGGTGAGTCAAGAAACTTTGACTCATCTCTTGTTCGCGACAACTCGTCAGTTGTTTCATAAGGAGTGAAAATATTATGCATCTTCTTTCTTTAAATGGCCATTTGTGTAAAACACAATGGAAACCTCACTTCCTCTTAAACCACTATTCCTCTCAACCACGTTCAAACCTTAAAGGTCCAAATTCACGTCGTTCTCTCACATGTCACTCCCATAACCACAAAAGGTCATGTAAGGTCGTTACAAACCCTCCCTGGGAGGTCTAAACATAGTTACTTGCTTTAACCACTTAATGTTATATGACCAAGACAAGGCGCCTTAGTTTATATACCTTCTTGCCATTGGCATCAAACTGCCGGCACACACCAACTCTCAAAACCAATCCTCTATATTCCACAATCTTGTTTACTATTCCTTTCCGGCTCATTGCTAGGCAATCCCACACACGTACGTTCTTGATTGCCACCGGTCAGATTATAGTTGGCCTCCTTGAGGTCATAAACTTAACTATCTTCTATGCTCTTCATGTCACCTTTAGCCCGAAGGCTACCCTCCTCGGGGTACTCTTACTTTAACTCCGTTAATTCAGTCTACACTCTTAGACTCTTCGCTTTCATAGGCTTAACCACTCTCTCAATATGTCCTTCAAGTGAACCTTGCAAACATCTCTATCATTAGATAGTGTCCTCTCATGTGTCTCTTAGGTGGGTAACGCAACTCCTTTCATAATAGAAAGCCCTTTGTTGTGTTTCTCATCCTCTCGGGATCAACATCAATTCATCTTTCTTCTTTCTTGACGTTTCTTCGCATTATTACAATTTTGGAAAAACGGTCAACTCCACCAAGGAAATTATACTATGTGAATCCTCACCTCGCCATTCTTCTCATAATTCTCGTAAGTCCGAAGAAGTCATCCCGCCGGTATTCTAGGAACTTTACACTTCATCTTTTGGTACCTCCATAAGCTTAACTTACGGCCTCCTAATCCTCTCGTCATTTCTTGATCATGCGTCTCATCCCGACTCCCGTTCTTAGGACTGTCTAGGGAAAACATGCCTTAAATGGGATCGCCACTTGCAATCATATGCACTTAATCCACTTCTTCCATTTATCGTCACATCACTTGAACTTCTCCATAAGATGGTTGTCTCTAGTTGCCCTCATTCCCGCTCAATCATGGTTTCTTCAAAACCGCTTCACATCTTCATGTTACTTTCTTGCTAGTATTGATCTCGATTTATCTTAAGTTATTTCGAGTTTTCCTTCTACTTGTTCGTCTTAGCAGTGATACTTTCAAAAGCCTTCTCCTGGTTGTTTTGCCATCCTTGAAAGGAATCCGCTGACACGTCCAGGCGTTTACCAACGCGTGATGCTCCACTCGATACATGAGTCGACTCATCCTCGCATGTATACTATTATAAGTCCAACGGCGTTGTCCAAGGCGATGATGTCAAACAATCATCTTACTATAAAGTCCCATATCTACTTACACTACTATGTAATAATAAGCATATATATATATATGACTATATAAGCCTTATGTCCATAATACTACTAGCATATCTTGCTACATGTATAAACACATATAACATAACAAGTCCAAAACAACTTACAATCCAACATAAATCCATAGTCCAAACCATCCTAAGTCCACAAGTCCATATCTATATATACATAATATAATAATAATAATAATCAATAACTACGTCGCCGAGGTCCACGGAGGAAGTGGTCGTCCCGTACATACTAACCCCAACTACATCATGCATATGAATTTTGAAAACAAAAAGTTAGAACCCGTGGGGGTTCTGTTTATTCCACATTCGGCCTTTAGAAGGTTGCGAGTGCCATTGTTGTCAACCAAGGGCTCTGATATCACTTTGTAACACCCCGAATCCGCGGGATATCGGAATGCTACGGGCGAGACCACACAATGGGTCCCGACCCTTAGCCTGACAACAATCTCACCCGACCTTTCCAACATAGCACAAATAAAGGTGCAAAACTCAAAAACAAGTTTAATGAAAAGACATGATTCCCGAATACAACAAGAAAGGAAAGACATCAGCCGTCTATACAACAACGCCAAGAATACACAATTTCATATACAACGATAATATATGGACTTAAAAACCCAAACTCGACCTAAGATGTACGGAACCCTTGTTGCCCACTTCTCCGGATCACTCGGCAACACCTAACCTGCACATCAACTACAACAAGCGGTATAAAACCATTAGCTCATATTCTAGGTATTATAAAGATATCAAAGGCACAAACACACACGGAAACACACATAACACGCATCATACTTGTATACATACACATCCGTTACTTATTATCTTTTTAGGTTGTTCAATATCTAATCCATTCGTTCAAGTGTGACACGAGAGTCTTATAACCCTCGCCTCTATCCCCGTGTAACCAACAAAAGTGTGGCGGCTCCCAACCCTTATACCCTGAGGGAGTGATGAAGAAGCTTGCCCGTATATCGTGTATGGCGTGGTCGTAGAGATCCCTCCAGTCTTCCTCGGGAAACTGGGCAGTGATGTCACCGCCCGATAATAACATACAATGGGCCAAATATATATAACTGAGTTTCCCTAATCCGGTTTCATGATTAGAAACAAAGATAAAGCACACACCACCATCACATATCCAAATAATGCATAAAAGCGAGCTAAATAAGTCCGTAGACTTTCCTCGTCTCAAGGCTATCGTAAAAACAATCGATCTCAACATCCCGTAGCTAAAACACCTCATGCCTGATCATAACGAGGCATACATCAATAACGATCTCAACAACTCAACTCAAGGACTTCCAAAACTAACAACCGAAGACGAGTCCTAGCAACCTATAAGCTAGGAAACGCTCCTAGACCCTAAGAGGTCATTAACTCGATAAAACTGAGGAAGGCTACGACAACAGCCCACACCCTTTATAAGGTTAAACACTACCCAAAGATGGAGTAAGGTGACAAGGTAGAAGAGACCATAGGTTCAACAAACACACAAAAACGATCAACATCGATCTAACGAGTTCTAAGGAGCACCTAGTTTCACAACCACTAGCTGGCATTCTTAATCTGTCCTAGGTCCATCCTAGGCATGATACTAACATGATATAACCTCAAAGATAAGGAAGGAACAAAGAGAAAGGCATATGAGAGCCTACTGGTTATGGAAACGCAGCCGCGGAAACAAGCTGGCGCGACTACGTGCTGAAGGTCACGGCCCCCGCGGCGCCAGGAAATCTTGATGCCGCTCCCACGGCCCTACTCACCGCCCCTACGGCTAGCTAAGATCCACCCCCGCGGCGCCTGATGCCGCCCCCGCGGCAGAACTCCAGAAATAGCGATTTCTTCGATCTTCGACTGTGCACTTGAGCTTCTATGGCTTCCTTCTTTGCTTGGGCCTTCCCCAAACACTAACCACTAATCTTAGACACCTCTCCAAGACCTAATCAAGCTATGAACAAACACATGCAAGGATTCAACAAGGTCTCTCTTCACAAGCTTCCTCCATAGCCATGGAGGAGAAGAGAAGAAGGGGAAACGAAATCAACAAGAAAGGAGAAGAGGGAAGGAAAGAAACTTACCCAAAATAGAACCAAGCTCCTCACTGTAGTAGATCCCTAGCCAAGAGCTTCCAAGGAGAAGAAAGAGGAAAGAGATCAAGAGGGATAGTGAAGGAGAGATTAGCGTGAAAGAGAAGAGTAAAGATAGAGAGAGAAGAATGAAAAGTGAGCTGCACAAAAGGGGTGGGGAGAGCCAAGGGCCAACTTCCCCATATGTCCCCTCACCCATATAGACCAAGGGGTTGGAAAGTGAAAAGGGGAAAGACGGAAGGTTGGAACGAGATTAGGAATAGAATCCCGTCATTTAGCATCCCATGCCTGCGGGAAATTGATCCGCTAACGCGGAAGGGTCGATAAACCTCTCAACACCCGGAATAAAAATTCAGGTGTTACATAAACCAATCCAAAAATATAGACTTTAATACATGCTATCACTTTTGTACTATCAGAATTGAGAGGGACGAGCTTGACATGGGACGACAAGGATACCGGTTATGTAAGATGAGAGGATACACAAAATTATCTAGGCTGGTTGTGACGTCCGATGTGACCTCCTATGAGACATAGTGGGTTGGGGATATCCAGTAGATCGGACGAGAACGAGGTTAAAATTTTGGTAATACCTTCAAGATACGTTGAGAGATATGAAGCTTATAAGTTGGTGGGCCATAACCTCCGAGTTATGGGATGGTTTGGACACTTTCTTCCCTTCTAAACAAGTCAATGGATCATGGGATCCCAGACTAATTCATGGAGTTTAACAGAAGCAGAAGAGGTGACCTCCATTCCGTTTTCTTTGACACAAGCATCGAGTTATGGGAACGGTATGATATTATTGGATACATCCAAGCGGGGCTTGGGATGCGTATGAAGTAACAAGAGAGGTTTCGTGTGTACATGGAAAATTGCGGGTATGTAAGAAAATGAACGACTAAGGGTCGGAATTTAGCCGCTTGAGGGTGTGTGCTTATGGTGATGTCGGTTTGACTACGGAGTAACATGCTAGGAATGTATGAACAATAAGAGTAAGATACGTGTATTTATACTCACTTAGCGAGAGTTGAGCACCCACCAAAGGATGGTTAGTATTGGTTAAGGACTTCGGTATTATGATTTTGGGATCATTCAAGGGAAGCTGAATGTGGTCACCATAAGTGGACACTTTGAGAGGAAGCAACAACGTAATTGACGGATCAACCTCAGTTTATCAACGTAGAGGGTATGGGAAGTACCTGACAGAATCGCGGATTTTGAATGGCTTTGAGAAAGGTCCGGGATAGAAGGTCCCGAGGATAGACCCCATAGTTACCTTTACAGGTTTATGGTTTGTTAAGACCATGGCGTTGGTAAGAGGTATCCGATCTAGGATGTTCACATTAGTGAGACGGGCTTAAGGCCGAGGTGGCTAAGTACATAACCCTTATGTGAACCGTCATCAGGTCAAGTCGAGCACCATATGATGGGAGAGAAGACTTTACCACCGAAAGTTATGTAGAGGCAATGGTAAGATACCTCCAGAGAGGTTATTACCGGTTTGAGACCATGTGACCGTGGTGACGAGTTTGGGTCGTATGGACCGACCGACAGAGACAACGTGTTTTTACACCGTATGGGAAAATGTGCCGATGAGTCGGCCAATTATGGAGTCCTTAAGTGATAGGAAGATGATTTGGGATACCGAGTATCGTTATCTCGGATCGAGATGGGCGATACATCTCAGGTTTTGTTGGGTTGCGGGATCGCGCCACTTAGAAGCTTAGTATCTTTATGACATGTTGTCGTTTTCAGACGTATAATCGGTTAGAGAAGGCTTTCCATGTCTTAAAGGATGTTTTGGAAGCCTCTGGGCTAGAGTGGGAACATGTTTGATCCGAACACTTCCCATGATTGAATTCACGTGTTGTAGTTGTGGTGATGTACCGTTGTGATGCCCTTTTTTGAGGCAATTTATGGACGGAGGTGTAGTACCTTGTGATGTTGGGAATTTGTTAGTATATGTAAGTATAGCCTTGAGCAGATTCGAGACAACCTCACTTGAGTAGCGGTGTTCCAAAGGCGGATACTAGGCAAGCTAAGTCGCGAGGAAGTTTGTACAGAAAAGAGGGAGGGCCTCTTGGGTTTGGATATGGGACGAGTCGAATTAAGAGTATCACGGACGCAGAGCATCATACGTGTTGGCTATTAAAAGGGAATCGGGTTCCAATATATAAATCTGACCTTTTTGGGGATCTTGGCGCAAGTTGGGAAATGGTTCACCGGTTGGCATGGCCACCGAGAGTGGAGGATGTGCACCAGGTTTCAGGTTTGACGACCGATGGAATACAAGTATGGCTCGAGATATGCTATTAGTTGTGATGATCTAGTTATGTATGTTTGGCCGATGGGTTAGATGTTACATGCATATGCAAGTTTACGTGTTTTGTTCCCCGAGCGAGATGTGTTGTATGATTGGTTAGCTTTTTTCTTATTATGTGATATACGGTTCATGCGAGTATGTGTGTAGGCCTTGCGAGCTCTTGACATGGGTACATGGGTGTGTGATGGTTATCGAGTAGAGTGTGGGCACGTTACGGTTTTGAGTGGTTACCGATTTAGTCACCCTAGAGTGTAGTGTTTAGCAAGTTTTGGGACGAAACTTTTTTTAGGGGGATTAGTTGTAACATCCGGAATTTTCATTCCGGATTATTATCGAGTTATCAAGCTTCCCGCGTTCGCAGCTCAGTTTTCCTGCAAACACGAAGTGCTGAGCGTCGGGTTTTATTCCAAAATCTCATTCCGACCACTCGTTATTTCACCCTTGCTTTTGGACCCCTTGGTTCCTAGCGTAATGCGGAAGGATGGGTCAGCTGACCATTGGGTACCCTCTTTTGTTTGCAGCCTTGTTCATTTCTCTCTGTCCCTTCCTCATTAACGTTGATCTTCTTTCCCATTCTCTTTCTTGTGCTCTCTTCTTCCATCCTTGACATTGAAGAATCTCTTGATGAGCCTTCCTTCCCTTCTTCTTCTGTAAGTGGCCAGCAAGGGGCTGATGTGCAGATCCCAGTTCAAGAGTAAGCTTCTTCTTCCCCTTCATCTTCTTCATCATCTTCCTTGAGCTTCAATGGTGGAAGCCATAGCTTCATCTTGTTTTCTTTCCCTTTGGTTTGCATGTGTTTGGGATCAAGTTTGGTTGTGTTGTATGCTGCTGTGGTGTATGTGGAACATCTATGGTGGAGCAAGGAAGCTAGGAGGCTTCAACACATCAAGGATCCACCGAAGAAGCCATCGTAGAATTGCCCTTTGGAGCTCGACCGCGGGGGCGGATCTGCATCGACGCGGGGCAGCCAGAGCCTTGAGCCGTAGGGCGGCCACTGGCTTTGTCATCTCTCCCTTGCGGTCTTCTTCTCCCTTTCACGACTGTTCTTCCACCTTCCGAGCCCGTGCCTTTGCTTGGTGAGTTCCCTACCTTGAGTATGTATTCCTAGATGATCTTAGAAAGTTTTATGATAGTATCATGCAAGGTTGGACCTAGGATAGATGAGAAAGCCAAGTAGTGGCTTGCATCATAGGTGAGTGTTCGAGGATGTTGATATGATCTAAGGTTTGAGGAGTGAGTGTTTCCGATTTGGTTCGTGGTTGAGTGTATGGGTGTTCTTTGTGAGGCTTGTGAGGTTTAGATTGTGAGTGCATGGTTGTGAAGGTGTAGGATAGGATATGCGTATCCTAGCATAGAGTGGTTACCATTGAGTTGTTGAGATTAGGCATGCTTGGCCTAGTATGTGTTATGGATTTTGATTGTGAGATCTTAGAGTGTAGAAGTCTAATGACTTCTAGCTCATGTTAAGTGTGATGTGAGCATGAGAGATTCTAGGATGCGGTCCTAGAATGTGAGTCAAATCATCTTGCTTAGATAATTTGTGTAAAAGTCTTAGACTTCTTGAGTTGAGCGAGTTGTTGATATAGTTACCTTCTTGTGAGCAGGTTGTCGACTCCTTCTCAATGGAAGCTAGAGTGTTGTGAGTTGAGCGTGGCGATAAGGTAAGTCTCCCGACTTACTTAGCTTGTATTCCGTGTATTAGCATTGATGTGTGTTTGGTGGTGTGTGTTTATTGTTATTGTTTATTACAACTAAACCAGTAATAGGACCACCAACCTTATATTATTTTGGCCCAACTTTTTGATAACGGGCGGTGACATCATCTCCTAGCTCTTGCAAGAGTCTAGGAGGTTCTTGGCGACTAGCCCGTGTTGGTAGACGGTCGGAAGCATCAGTACCCTTCCCTGCCGGTAAGTAGGGACCGAGGCGAGATCACGGTGATCTCGTGTCACAAACCTAAGTTGAATTAGAACGGGATATGACTTTATAATAATAAAGATAATAAACCTAAGTTGAATTAGAACGGGATATGACTTTATAATAATAAAGATATGTACCAATGGGTTGCCTCCCATCAAGCACTTCTTTAAGGTCATTAGCATGACCCAATCCGGGAGCGTTTCATTCAAGGTGAAGTGGGGCAATCATATCCACCGGAGCTTCCGGGATGTACTTCTTCAAACGGTGTCCATTCACCTTGAAATCTCAACAATGCTCTCCACCTATCTCAACCGCTCCATGGGGGTAAACCTTTCTCACCACATAAGGACCCATCCATCTTTACTTGAGCTTTCCGAGGAAGAGCTACAACCTTGAATTGAAGAGAAGGACTAAGTCACCTTCACTCAATTCCTTTGGGATTAGACGTTTATCATGCCAACGCTTGACCCTTTCTTTTTAAATTTGGGTATATTCACAAGCATCCAACCGGATCTCCTCAAGAGCATTCATGTCTAGCAACCTCTTCTCACCGGCTTCGTTGAGGTCAAAATTCAGCCACCTTATAGCCCAATAAGCCCTATGCTCCATCTCCGCCGGAAGGTGGCAAGACTTGCCATAAAATAGCTTGTAGGGGCTGGTTCCAATTGTTGTCTTGAAGGCGGTTCTATAAGCCCATAAGGCATCATCATGCTTCATAGCCCAATCTTTTCATGTGCTAGAAACCGTCTTCTCAAGTATGCTTTTGATCTCCCAGTTGGACATCTCCACTTGGCCACTAGTTTGGGGATGGTAAGGTGTGGCCACCTTATGAGTCTCCCAATACTTAGCAAAAAGTGTCCCAAAGTTCCTATTGATGAAATGCTTCCCTTCATCACTTATGATTACTCTTGGTTTTCCAAACCTAGGGAAGATGACTCAGTTGAAGAACCACACCACTAATTTTTCATCGTTTGTGGGAGAGGCGATTGCTTCCACCCACCTCGACACATAATCCACCACCAATAGAATGTAGAGGTTGCCATATGAATAGGGGAATGGCCCCATGAAGTCCACACCCCAAACGTCAAAGACCTCAACCTATTGGACATTGTTCAAGGGCATCTCATTCCTTCTTGAGATGTTTTCCGTCCTTTAGCAAGAGTCACAAGCTACTAAAAATTCTGCACATCCTTAAACAAGTTAGGCCAATAAAAACCGAATTGCAATACCTTTGGACACGTTTTGTGTGAGCTAGCGTGGCCTCCATATGGCAAGGAGTGGCAATGACCGATCAAACTCTCTATCTCGTCCTCCGGAATGCACCTCCTAAAGACTCCATCCGGTCCTCTCTTGAACAAGAGAGGCTCCCTCCAATAATAATTCCTCACATCTTTGAGAAACTTTTTCTTTTGGGCATATGAAAAACCGGGAGGCACCTCTTAACACACAAGATAATTCACTATATCCGTATACCATGGCTCACTCCCTCTAGACACTTGAAGTAAACACTCCTCTATTACTTGCAATTGCTCATCCCGGAATGAGTCATCAATCGGGATGTCATCTCTCTCAATCTCCAATGGTGGTAGCCTATTAAGGTGGTCCGCTATTGAATTTTCGGAACCTTTCTTGTCTCGAATCTCCAAGTCAAATTCTTGGAGGAGAAGGATCCACCGAATCAAGCGAGGCTTGACATCTTTCTTTGTGAGGAGATAACGGACCACAACATGATCCGTGTACACATTAACCTTTGCTCCAACAAGGTATGAGTGGAACTTCTCAAAGGAATACACTACCACTAGCAACTCCTTCTCGGTTATGGCATAGTTGAGTTAGGCATCATCTAGCGTCTTGCTAGCATAGTAGATGGCATGTGTAAGCCCATCTTTCTTTTTTCCTAAAACAGCCCCAACATCCACGTTACTCGCATCACACATTACTTCAAATGGTAAGCTCCAATCCGGAGGTTGCATAATCGGGGAGGAGATCAAAGCATCCTTCAACCTACAAAACGCTTCAAGACAATCCTTGGAGAAAACAAACTCAACATCCTTCATTAGTAGACTAGTGATAGGCTTAGAAATTTAGGAGAAATCTTTTATAAACATCCGGTAAAAACCGGCATGCCCTAAGAAACTCCTTACCCCTTTCACCGAGGTAGGTGTTGGCAACTTCTCTATCATTTCTATCTTTGCTCTATCAACCTCAATGCCTCGGTGGGAAACCAAGTGTCCCAACACTATGTCTTCACTCACCATGAATGGAATTTCTCCTAATTCAACACAAGATTAGTTTCCTCACATCTCTTCAACACCAAAGATAGATTAGCCAAGCAATTATCAAATGAAGAGCCATATACCGAGAAATCATCCATAAACACTTCAATAATACTCTCTATATATTCAGAAAAAATAGCCATCATACACCTTTGAAAGGTGGTGGGTGCATTACACAACCCAAACGGCATCCTTCTATATGCAAATGTTCCGCAAGGACAAGTAAATGTTATTTTCTCTTGGTCATCCGGGTGAATAGGAATTTGGAAAAACCTACTATAAGCATCAAGGTAACAAAAATAATAATGTTGAGCTAACGTTTCTAGCATTTGCTCAATAAAGGAAAGAGGAAAGTGATCTATCCTAGAGGCCACTTTAAGTTTCCTATAGTCAATACACATTCTCCACCCGTTACCGTCCTAGTTGGGATTAGTTTGTTGTTCTCATTAGTTACTACGGTCATACCACCCTTTTTAGGAACCACATGAATGGGACTAACCCATTTACTATCCGAAATCAGGAAAATGGTTCCCGCATCTAGCAACTTTAAGATTTCTTTCTTGACTACCTCTTTCATAATATGGTTCCATCTTCTTTGAGGTTCAATTGAAGGTTTATGGTTGTCTTCCATCAAGATTTTATGCATGCACAAGGATGGTTTAACGTCAAGTAAGTCATCAATGGTGTAACAAATAGCTCTCATATGCAATTTCAATTCATTCAACAATCTATCAAGCTCATCATCATTCAAAGATGCATTCACAATCACGGGATAAGTAGAATTTGAACCAAGGAAAGCATACTTTAAATGAGAAGGTAGATGTTTGAGATCAAGTTTAGGAGGACCTTTATCGGTTGGATGTGATCCATATAACTCCACATTAGATGAATCAAAAGCCATTGAAGACTCTCCAAGACTCCTTGAAGCTCTATACATAACTAAGGGACTTTTTGGAGAAACCACGGGTGATCCCACGGGCTCTTGCACAACCACGGGCGTGGTTTTGGAAAAATTAGCACAATTAGCTACGACATGATCTTCCACGGGTCTATTTATTGAAACTACGGGTGTGTAAATTGGCCCCAAGCCATGGTTCTTACAGTGTTTCAGCCCTCCTTCGTGCACTTCAAATTCAGCACTTCTCTTTTTCTACTGTTTCCAAAGCTTGTATTTCATCATTTTAATCTTTCTCAACTCCTTCCTCCATGATACTCATGCTAAGAACCTTCTATAATGGACCATTGATTAGGATTGAGCTCACAACTTCCCTAGACACTTCTTCCTCGACAATGTTGAAAAGGTCTTCACTAAGGGATGACCCCTTCATTATTGTGGGCAGTTTGAACTTGATATTTTCTTCTCTGATGTTGAAGGAGAGGATCCCATTTTTGCAATCCACTAAGCATCCGGATGTTGCTAAGAATGGCCTCCCTAAAATGATAGGAACCGGGTAGTCCGCCGGGATGTCCAAAACAATGAAATCGATTGGCACATAGAACATCCCAAGCTGAACCGGTCCACCATGTAGAGGGTCATCTTGACCGGCTTTGGTTCTCCTAGCTCAACCTTGTTGCAAAGTGCAAGCGGGATAATGCTTACACTTGCTCCAAGGTCACATAGGGCCTCATATTGCACTTCACCAACTCCAATTGGCACACAAAAAGACCCCGGATCCTACAACTTAGGAGGCATCTCCTCCGTCATGGTTTGAATCAACTCGGAAGAGTTCTTTGTCATCCTCACTTCTCCGTACTCCTCCAACTCCATAGGCCAGCATACCAAAAATCGCATCCATGAACGGAATGTTAGTATGTAATTTAGACATGAGTTCAAGGAATTTACCGAAATGTTTATCCAAACGAGCTCTTGCTCGTGATTGTGGAAATGGTAGTGGTGGCTTGTATGGAGGAGGTGCCACATATGTTGGCTCATCATCCTTTCCCTTGCCTCATTCTTCTTGAAACGGTTCTTTCTCCACGACTACTTGCTTCCCCTTGTCATTCTTCTTTGGTGAGTGCTCTTTCATGCTTAGCGCACTCCTTGTGGTAATGGCCAACACTTGGCCTAGTGGATTGTCCTCGGTCCTTCTGGGAAGCTTTCCCGGATCCCTTTGTGCCTCACCCGCCTTTTGAAACACTTGTTCTTCTAGCACCTTTTGAGCCTTGAAAATGGATGTCACCGTGCTCTCAAGCCCACTCAACCTCCCTACCAATTGTTCAAACATCATTTCGGTCCTATCATTTGGAGGTTGAGCAAAACCGGGTGGAGGCTCTTGTGAAGCCTTAGGTGGCGGGGCTGCGCTTGTTGAAGCGGGAGGGTCCAAGTCACCATCCGGGTTTGAATAGGAGAACCCGGGATGGTTGTGATTAGGCCGATAATTGTTGTACTGCCGGCTGTTTTTGTTGAAGTTCCTAGGTCCTTGGTAGTTGTTGAAATTGCCTATTCCCATGTAGTTAATATCTTGCTCTTTGGAAGCCAAAATGGCTTGCACTTGCACTTGAGGACTTGCTTGACTCTATATGGTTTTGGTACACAACTCCCTCAAGGACTTAAGCTCATTGTTGATTGCATCAAGTTTTTAGTTGCTCATGGTCACTTCACTCACTTCATAAATCCTGGTTTCCACCCATCACTCTTCCTATGAGAGTACTTCTCTATTACCAAGGCTTGCTTCTCTAAAAAATCCCAAGCCTCATCCACATTCTTCTCCATGAATGTTCCTCTGGAAAGTGACTGGAGCTTGAATTGACTATCCTCATCAAGCCCCTTGAAATAAGTCTCCAATAGCTCTATCTTCGGTATGCCATGGTGTGGACAATCTAGGAGGAGGTCTTTGAACCTCTCCCAAGATTTGAATAGGCTCTCCTTATCCTTCATCACGAAGGCATTGAACTTCCCTCTTAGCTCGGTGGTCTCGGAAGGTGGGAAGAACTTTGTAAGAAATTCGGTTGTCATCTCCTCCCAAGTACCCACCCGTCCTATTCGAATAGATTGGTACCAAGCCAAGGCTTTATCCTTAAGTGAGAAGGAAAAAGCCCTAAGCTTGTGGTTGTTTCTCTCCAATCTAGGTGGCCTTAGAGTCTCCATTAAGATCTCATAATTCATCAAGTGTTGATGAGGAGACTCTCCTTCCATTCCTCCAAATTGATTGTGCCGGATCATTTGTAGCAGTTGAGGGCGGAGCTCGTAATCATGGGTTGCGGGATCTTCTAAGTTTACACCCGAACGGTGCACTCTTTGGGTTGGATCCATACGTTGCCCTAGCGTTTGTGGCTCCTCAATGATAATACGCTCATTCCGTACATGTACCGCCGGCTACGATGGTGGTGGAGGTGGTGGTTGACGAAGATTAAACTCCCTTTGCACTAGAGCTTGCCTAATCGCTTCAATTTCGCTCCTAGTTGCTTCATGCCACTCATTTGCAAGTCTCCTCTCATTCTCCAAGGCTTCATCCCTTTGCCTAATTTGCTCCAAGGCATCATTAAACTCAGCTTGAAGATCTCTTCCGGCCATCCCCTTCTTCTGCTTAGTGCCCTTGGATCTAGTCTTAAGGGTTTTCTCCGGTTCGGAATCGAATGGAGCTAAATCCTTGTCACGAGATCTTCGCATGCACCTAAATAATAACAGAGTTCCTAAAAAATCAAAGACACAAACCAAACAAGATCAAAAGAAACAAGAAAGACCTACACTATAAGAAATCACACACAATGATTCAATATATACCTAGTCCACGGCAACGGCGCGAAAAACTTGTAACGCTAGAGATGTGTAGCACAAAAGTCTTACAATTTATAACTCGATATGTTCTCCTAACTCCTAGCGAACCCACAGTGTAAGGGTCGTTTTGTAGCAAGGATAGTATTCCGAGGTCGAACACGAAGACTAAGGTGAAATCAAATCAAACAAGTGATCATGGATAGTGCAAATCTAGTCTAAGAAAAAAGAAAGAAATAAAGAAATGAAAATCATGATATTTTTGGTTGGGTTTTTATGGTGATCAAACAAAGATCACAAATCATGCAAGAATTATCAATCAATCAAGCAACACAAACAAACAACACAAGAACAAGATATGTGATCAAGGAGAGAAAAGCGGATTCTAGGGATTCGGACTTCCGGTTATGGCATTGGACTCAAGCTTCTAATCAACCTTGAACAAGCTGCGGTATGTTGGGAAAGGGTGTTTCTCTAATGGGACCAATCACCGGGTAGGTCTCATGGTCCACTAATCCCACATCTAAGGTCCTATTACCGGGTAAGTCTCTAGGAACCTAAGGACGAGAATTCTACACAACCGGATTACTACCTAGGGGTCAAACCTCTCCTTACCGGGTAAGTCTCGGGGAGGCAAGTCCTAAGCAACAATCCTAGCACACTCAACCAATAGCGGCTAGCGAGGCTCACTACTACCTAGAGTTCGTCATCTTTGTTATCTAAGATCGGGAATTACCGGGTAAGTCTCTTCCCTAACTTAGTTTGCTAGAATTAGGTCACCCTAAGTTAGATAAGGCTTAACAAACACTAGGATTTCAACAATCTAACATCCTAACATTCGGATTCATCAATATAAGCACAACAGAGCAAAACCACGGGCCGATCATACACAACCACGGCCGTGGTTTAGGAGGAACAAGTCGTGGTTTTGATCGGGGGATAGGTTTCGAGCATGCAAGTCATCAGATTAAACATTCAAGTCTAATCTATCATTATCCAAGCCATAACTTTTTGTCCATCACCCTACAATCACAATTACTAATCCAATAACATGCATCTCAAGATCCAAACTCATCATGCAAGCATACATGGTTTCCATAGCAAGAAAATGAAATAACAGTGAAAAGAAACAAGTAAACTTAGCTGAATATGAGTTTAAACAAGACTTACAACCATTCAACTGCAGCTTCAAATAGTTCCTTACAACACTTCCGAATGATTATTCACAAAAATCACTAAAAACCATTCAAAGTCTCACTCTAGATCTAGTGTTTGATGATATTCTTCTCTCCCAAAATGAGAGTGTTTTTTTTGTAATAGCTAGGATTTCTGAATTCTAATTAATGTTGATCAACTTAATCTGTGATAGTAATTGACATATAACTCGCGAAGATTTTGTAAGTGTTGAGTATAAGTCCCACCGTTATGTTCATGGCGTAATTTTGGGCTTATGGTGAAATTTTCACTTTTTCCCCGGGTAATTATTTTTACCCTCCGGTATTATTTGGAGCATTTGGGAGCTCCAATTAATAAAAATGCAGTTGAGAGAAATGATCAGGACATCGGACATGTCCCAGATATGAAATAACATGGAAAGGCAAAACGGACAAAAGAGTCGCTATTTCATTTCTTAACGGCTAAGAAAGACGGCATAGGAATACACGTTTTCCGAGGCAATTGTGGAATAATTATCGCTACAATATTGAAGATCTATTATTTCAATTTCGAGAAGTTTGGAGAAGGGGGTTCAACCCGCCATTGGATCGATAAAAGGATAATTATCGACTTCGCTAAAGGATAATTGTCGACTTCACTATAAATAGCGGAAAATCGTTTGTTAATTCATTCCCTTTTACATTTCCTCGTAAAAGCTCTGATTTCTCTCAAACTTCAAACTCAGATCTACTCTCTGTTTCTAATCCGATTTCAATTCCGTTTGAGTTTTTGGATTCCTCTCTTCATTCTCTTCATATCGGTACCGAGTTTTTGCATTTCTGAGTAGATGAAGACCTGGTCAAGCATATATGTCACCAGGACAGTTCCGTCTCTTAGATTCTGGTGAATTTGATGTTGTACATGCGTAGCTTGCGTCATTGTGATTCCGAATCTTCTTTCAGATTGTCAATCTGGTTAGTAGCGAATAAGTTATGAATTTATTTGTTTTCCGTATTACGGTTTGGCCGAAATCGACCTTAGGCTTTTCAAAATGGATAATTTGAAATTCAATTATGATCATTATATTATTCTGGGATTTATGGGTTGTTTGTTGATGAAATCAAATGATAGGTGGGTTTAGAAATGGCCTGCGGGCAAAACGTTATTCTGGTGAAATTTAATTAATTAATTAATGGTTAATTAATTATAATAGGATTAAATTTGAGATTGAGGAATACTAATTAGATGCATGCTAGATATCAGAATGATTTGAGGATAATGATGATGTTATGGATATCGGTTATGGCTTTAAGGATTAGTATGTGTACGAGTATGATGAGATGTTATGTTGAGGATATGCCTTAGGCTTTTATGAATGTGTTGAGGATCTGAGGTTTAGATTTCAGATATAGGTTGGTTGTGGTTAGTGAGACGAGTCTCCTAACCTTTGCAGTATGTGATTGTGTGTGCCTTGTTATTGCAGGCGTTGATTACTTCCCCAAGGGGAAACTGTGACGTGGTACAAGTTACGAGTATATTAGGTAAGTCCATAGGACTTACTTAGCGTGCAGTTGTGGATTGTATGATTGTGATGGTTGTGTGTGTTCATATAATTGTGCATTTATAACCTAAACCAGAGTAGGATGACCATTCATTACATTTATTTGGCCCAAGTGTATTATAACGGGCGGTAACCGCTGGTCTCCGCATGCTGGTTAGGAGGAGGTGCCGTGAAGATGATCTCAAAGGAGGGGACCACAGTGTATGGGTCGTTTTGTAGCAAGGATAGTATTCCGAGGTCGAACTCGAAGACTAAGGTGAAATCGAATCAACAAGTGAGCATGGATAGTATAGAACTAGTCTAAGAAAGGAGAAAGAAATAAAGAAATGAAAATCTCAATGTTTTTGGTTTGGTTTTGGGGTGATCAATCAAAGATCACAATTCATGCAAAATAATAAATCAAACTAACGACTCAAGCAAGTAAAACAAACAAGTAGCACAAACTCAAAATATGTGATCAAAGAGAGAAAAATGGATTCTAGAGGTCAAGATTTCCGGTTATGACATTAGACTCAAGCTTCTAAAGATTCTAAGGATAACGTTGCGGTGTTGGGAAAGGGAGTTTCTCTAGTGGAAGCAATTACCGGGTAAGTCTCTCGCTTCACTAATCCCGCATCAAACTCCTATTACCGGGTAAGTCTCAAGGGATTAAAATAGGGAATTCCACACAAACCGGACTCCACTTAAGGGGCAGCCCTCTCCTTACCGGGTAAGTCTCGGAAAAGGGAAGTCTCAAGCAATAATCCTAGCACACTCGATCCAATAGCGGCTTGTGAGGCTCACTACTACCTAGAGTTCATTATCTTAGGTATCTAAGGTGGGAAATCATCGGGTAGATCTCTTTCCTCACTTAGGTTGATAGCATTAGGTGATCCTAAGCTAATTTATGCTTAATAAACACTAGGATTTCAACAACCTAACATCCTAACATACAGATTCATCAATTAAAGAGCAACAGAGAGAAAAATCGGATGGATCATGGATAAATCGACCGATCTTGCTGAAGAACAGCCTGATTTTTCTTCCTGGGTTAGGTTTCGTGCATACAAATCATCCTAAACTAACTTATAAGTCCATTTTATCATCACCCAAGCCATAACCATCAATCCATCACTCCAGAATCACAATAAACTAGCCAATAGTATGCATATCAAGATCCAAAATCATCACACAAGTATACATGGTTTCCATAGATGAATGATGAAAGATAAGCAAATAAAAACAATAAATCTCAGCTGAATCTAAGTTTTAGCAAGACTTATAACCCTTCAAATGAAGTTCCAAAACATTCCTAACAATCCTTGCAATAGTTCTTCAATCAAAGACTCCAAAAATCACTTAAAATCACTCAAAAACTCACTATCACTCTAAGTTGGTGTTCTTCTTCCTCCTCTAAATTGAGAGAGTTTTTCTTCTTCTCCAAGTCTAGTCTTCATGATAGCATGAATTATAGTCTATATTTTGGGGTTAGTTTGGACGTTTTATCTTTCATAATCTGCATGTTTGTATGTGCATTATTTGATTTTACTACCATTTCATCTACCTTTGCGAGAATCGAGGTCTACACCTAGTTTCGTTGTAATTGCAGGTAATATGGTACGTTTTGCATCAAAAAGGAGCAAAAGGAGTCAAGAGTCATTTGGAGCTACATTCAGGAAGCACAGCCATGGATTAAAGATTTACTTTGAACCAGTTTTGAAAGATTCTACATTCAGTTATGAGTCACCTCGGTTGACCAGAGATTCATCTCGACCGAGGCGATCCAGAGACGCCGACTCGACCGAGGCGAACACCTAGGACGCGGCGAGAATATTTTATTCTTGGCTGAGATCTTTTAAAATTGGAAAGTGATCTTATATTTTTGGGCTGAGCTTCTAGAAGGAAGGAGATATGCAGAATCATATATTTTACCTATATTTATGGGATAATATCTTCTTAAGATTTATTATCTTTGGAGGTTTATTTTTCCTATAAAAAGGGTTGATTTTCTACAATTTGAGGAGGCTGCATACACCACATACAATCACGCTATACCGCCGATCAGGGTTTACAAGCGCAGCAGCCGCATCCTACTCCAATTTGGGAGAGAGTTGAAGAACCTTTTTGAAGGTTGAAGGAAGATTGAAGACTATAGCTTTATAGCTTTTTGGAGGGTTTTTGTAAGATTGTCTTCAATTCCTTTCCTTGTTGTCTTGTCTTGTTGGATTATTATCCAAGGAACGATTTTGTGTGTTATTTGATTCAGATATTGAAGTCTTTTCATTAAATTCTTCTTTGTTCAAATATTCACCTTCTTCCCATATATTTAATACTTTCATTATGATGATGAGTGGCTAATTTCCTTGTGTGATTCTAGGGTGATTGGCTGAAGGTCGTGGGAAAAACAATGATAGAATAATCTTAGATTCCAGTAGGATCCTGAAAGTTCGAGTCTTTAACCTTAACCCTAAGCATCTCGTTCGGTTGATGAACATCTCGGCCGGGGTGGAATTCTTCTGACCGAGGTGACTTATTCGACCCTAAACTGAGAGTTAAGTGTTAGAGTTTGCCAAATCCTATTCTTATTACACCTTTCTGGTTAAAAGCAAGCTTAGGATGAGACTTACCCGGTAATTCCTTAGTTTGTGTACTAACGATCATAAGTGTAGGTAATAAAGGCTTGTCCTTTATTGGGGTTTGAGTGTGCTTCCATCCCATCTTTGTGAGTTAGCCTGAGACTTACCCGGTAAAGGTTGATTCTATTCCCTTAGATGGTGTGTTAGTTTGAGGTAATAGTTCTTTATCTTAACTCCTTGAGACTTACCCGGTAATAGGAGTTACAGTTTAGGATTAGTGCGTAGTGAGTCTTACCCGGTGATCTACTCCACTTTAGAAACACCTTCCCCATGCAAAAATCTCAGCTTTGTCCGCTAATCTATAGATCTTGAGTTGGAACCACAACTAGAAGCTTTAATCCCTAGAATTGCATGTTTGCTTTATTTGACATCTTATTCATCTTTGATTGTATTACTTGCTTTAGTGGTTAGCATTAACATTAGCACACCGTATTGGACTTTGTTTCACCAAGTCCCTGTGATCGACCCCTGGAATTTTCTTGCTTTTACTACGATTGACCCGTACACTGCGGGTTCGCATCCTTGTTTTAAGCTTAAGTCTAGGGTTATAAATTTAAAGCTTGCACACACCGTTTGGAGCGAACAAGTTTTTGGCGCCGTTGCCGGGGACTTGGTTTAGACCGAGCCGGTTTCGGTTTGCTTTCGGGGCTATTGCCCCTGTTGCTACTAACTACTCTTTCTATGAGTTTTGTAGTTTTCAGGATTTCCGATGACTACATTTGATCCAGCCTGGATAGCAAGACAAAGTGCTAGGGCGGACCATTATGAATACTTGGAGGAGAAGTACTCCTTCTATTGGTTCAACAATGAATGGGAAAGAGAAGAGGCCATTCAACACGAACTTGCGATATGGGATGAGAAGAATGTCCCTAAAAACATTTATGAGCAACCTTTCGAAGACTCTCTCGAATCAAGATTGGAGAAGTTGATGAAGAAGGTGGAGGAGCTCAAGGAAAGCACCATATCCTATGCTAAGCCGGAAGAGGAGCATAAGGAAGTGTTACACTTTCCAAGCATTCCTCTGGTCGGACCGGAAGCTTCTCCTGAAGTTTTTGTGGAAGAGGAGGATGTGGAGGATCTCGATCCGACTGTTGAGACCTCGGCCGAGGTGGAAGAGATCTCGACCGAGATGGAAGAAGAATCTGCAAAACCAGAAGTGGAAGATGCAGAGAACCTTGGCCAAATTACTGAGATTGTGGTCAACGTGGAAGAAAGACCAGCAGAACTAAGAGAGATTTCGTGGGTGGATTATCAACCCAACACGAAACTTGTCTCAAGCTTTGGAGAACTTTACAAGGTACATTCTCTTACTCCATTCGAATTCCCTATTAAAATTTCTGAATTTTTCAGGAAAGCACCGGAGAGTTGGAGGTCTCTTCCGAAAGAACCTCCTAAGATCAAGATGAAATCTCTCTTGAAATTGTTGGAGGAAGATGCTCCTTGGATTATAAGGAGTGAAGTTAACAAGCGCTTCACCGCTAAGGCAACGAAGTGTTATTTGTTCAAGTATGGGGTCCCTCGCATGCTCAGGACCCTGTACCATCCCCAAGCTATAGATGGGGAAGCTGCTATGATTCTCGAGAAACTATTTTCTCGATCAAGGAAAGGATGGGACGCAAGGCTAGATTATGTCCCATTGAAGTGCAGGAAGGCTAGAAGGATTCCGATGAGAATCAAACCGTACAAGCTTGTACGTAGGAGATCTTACCATTTGCCGGTGAAATTAGGAACCGGAACCTTTTTGGAAGAATTTTATGATGGATGTGATGAGCACTCCATGGTGTTCAAGGTACATTGAGTAATTCTATGGAGAAGGGTCCAGCTAGCGACCTTAAACCAAGCGCTTCTTGGGAGGCAACCCAAGGTATTGCTTTCTTCTCCCTTTTCTAGTTTAGTTTAGATAGTTGCTTTGTTTTTGTTTTCCTCTAGACAACAACCAGGTATTCCAAAAGGAAGGATCACAGTTCAGGAGCTACACTGGAAGAACAAAATTTCGAGAAGTTGAGGAAACGAGCTTTACTGAGATACATCTCGGGTACTGTCAGAACACCTCGACCGATATGTGCTTCGCCAACCGAGATGGTCTTATCTGGGAGCTGTTTCTTACTTCTTCATGCAGTTTAGCTATGTTCGGTGAGTATCCTGTCCTTAGACTTATTTTGACCCACTGGGACAGTGTGTCTCAAGTATGGGGTAGTTGATGTATTATTTGACTACTTGACGTTATTTGACTACTTTTGATGTATGACATTTTATCGGATATTTTCATATTTATGCTTCATTCTGCATTTATATGTTTATCTGAGATTGCATGCATACTTACAGGTTATTTGATTGAGAAAAACGTCGAAACCGAAAATAAATGGTTTTTAAAAAAATTTTTTTTCGACCTCGACCGGGACAGTTCTGGCAAAACGAGGTGTTTCACCTCGGTTGAACCAAGAACATCTCGACCGAGGTGGGTTAACTGAGAGTTTTCGAAAACGATTTTTTGTGTTACTTATCTGGAATTGATCTCAGTGAAGATCTTGTTTACTGACTGGTTTTAAATTCTTTATATGTTTGAAATGTTTTATAATATGATTAAGTTGCTAAATGCTTTGTTTAAAATTATTGGCATGTTTAATACTTTGTTTTATCCAAATTATGTTGAATTTGAAGATTGACACCGCAGCATAAGTTCTCTCACGTTCTTCTTGGAAAGACCAAGGCAATTCATTCTTCTTCTTCTTCTTCTTGATCATGCTTAGCCCCTCATATACATTTTGCCTCCCTTCACCTATCCGGGAATTTGGAAGCAAACGAAGTGGTGAAAGCAAGCTAAAGTTGAAGATGGCTGAAAGTGAAAGTGTTAGAAAGCAATAATAGGTTTGGGGAAGTCAATCATGAAGATGAGTAACTCGGCACCATTCACATAGCCGGGTGTTTGTGTCTTGCCAAAGTCGGATTGAGCGATATTCCTAACGGGTCATGGTATGTGCATCAAGGGTTTGATGCATCTCAAGAAATTGATGATTGCGGATTTCCTAGGCTTCGGTTATTGTGCACCTCTATCCATGCATCCCAAAAAGTAAAGTAAAAAAGAAAAAGTGTGAGATAAGCAAAGCTTATTGGTGGAAGATGTTGAAAGTCGAAGTGAAAGTGAAGTTCATCCTTTTCCCGGATTCTAGCACCACATTACCTACATACATCCCTACCCTACACGTTTCTTGACCTTTTCTTTTGGGAAGCCCTTGAGACCTTGAGCTTGTTGATTGACTTAGCGGTTTAAATCGGATTATACATGATTAATTTTGATAATTATGATTTATTATGCATTCTATGATTTTATGCAAAAATGAACAACTTTCCTATATTTATAAAATGTTTTGATCATATTGAGTTTTTAATTTCCAGGAAGTACTCTCTTAGAGTGATCTATGATAGTTTCACACCATAAAATGTTTTTGAAAGACTTTTCATTGATTTTCTTGACTTATAATCCATTCTATCTTGATTTCTATATGAGGAACTTGCTTGGGGACAAGCAAGGGCTAAGTATGGGGTATTTTGATAGCATGAATTATAGTCTATATTTTGGGGTTAGTTTGGACGTTTTATCTTTCATAATCTGCATGTTTGTATGTGCATTATTTGATTTTACTACCATTTCATCTACCTTTGCGAGAATCGAGGTCTACACCTAGTTTCGTTGTAATTGCAGGTAATATGGTACGTTTTGCATCAAAAAGGAGCAAAAGGAGTCAAGAGTCATTTGGAGCTACATTCAGGAAGCACAGCCATGGATTAAAGATTTACTTTGAACCAGTTTTGAAAGATTCTACATTCAGTTATGAGTCACCTCGGTTGACCAGAGATTCATCTCGACCGAGGCGATCCAGAGACGCCGACTCGACCGAGGCGAACACCTAGGACGCGGCGAGAATATTTTATTCTTGGCTGAGATCTTTTAAAATTGGAAAGTGATCTTATATTTTTGGGCTGAGCTTCTAGAAGGAAGGAGATATGCAGAATCATATATTTTACCTATATTTATGGGATAATATCTTCTTAAGATTTATTATCTTTGGAGGTTTATTTTTCCTATAACAAGGGTTGATTTTCTACAATTTGAGGAGGCTGCATACACCACATACAATCACGCTATACCGCCGATCAGGGTTTACAAGCGCAGCAGCCGCATCCTACTCCAATTTGGGAGAGAGTTGAAGAACCTTTTTGAAGGTTGAAGGAAGATTGAAGACTATAGCTTTATAGCTTTTTGGAGGGTTTTTGTAAGATTGTCTTCAATTCCTTTCCTTGTTGTCTTGTCTTGTTGGATTATTATCCAATGAACGATTTTGTGTGTTATTTGATTCAGATATTGAAGTCTTTTCATTAAATTCTTCTTTGTTCAAATATTCACCTTCTTCCCATATATTTAATACTTTCATTATGATGATGAGTGGCTAATTTCCTTGTGTGATTCTAGGGTGATTGGCTGAAGGTCGTGGGAAAAACAATGATAGAATAATCTTAGATTCCAGTAGGATCCTGAAAGTTCGAGTCTTTAACCTTAACCCTAAGCATCTCGTTCGGTTGATGAACATCTCGGCCGGGGTGGAATTCTTCTGACCGAGGTGACTTATTCGACCCTAAACTGAGAGTTAAGTGTTAGAGTTTGCCAAATCCTATTCTTATTACACCTTTCTGGTTAAAAGCAAGCTTAGGATGAGACTTACCCGGTAATTCCTTAGTTTGTGTACTAACGATCATAAGTGTAGGTAATAAAGGCTTGTCCTTTATTGGGGTTTGAGTGTGCTTCCATCCCATCTTTGTGAGTTAGCCTGAGACTTACCCGGTAAAGGTTGATTCTATTCCCTTAGATGGTGTGTTAGTTTGAGGTAATAGTTCTTTATCTTAACTCCTTGAGACTTACCCGGTAATAGGAGTTACAGTTTAGGATTAGTGCGTAGTGAGTCTTACCCGGTGATCTACTCCACTTTAGAAACACCTTCCCCATGCAAAAATCTCAGCTTTGTCCGCTAATCTATAGATCTTGAGTTGGAACCACAACTAGAAGCTTTAATCCCTAGAATTGCATGTTTGCTTTATTTGACATCTTATTCATCTTTGATTGTATTACTTGCTTTAGTGGTTAGCATTAACATTAGCACACCGTATTGGACTTTGTTTCACCAAGTCCCTGTGATCGACCCCTGGAATTTTCTTGCTTTTACTACGATTGACCCGTACACTGCGGGTTCGCATCCTTGTTTTAAGCTTAAGTCTAGGGTTATAAATTTAAAGCTTGCACACACCGTTTGGAGCGAACAAGTTTTTGGCGCCGTTGCCGGGGACTTGGTTTAGACCGAGCCGGTTTCGGTTTGCTTTCGGGGCTATTGCCCCTGTTGCTACTAACTACTCTTTCTATGAGTTTTGTAGTTTTCAGGATTTCCGATGACTACATTTGATCCAGCCTGGATAGCAAGACAAAGTGCTAGGGCGGACCATTATGAATACTTGGAGGAGAAGTACTCCTTCTATTGGTTCAACAATGAATGGGAAAGAGAAGAGGCCATTCAACATGAACTTGCGATATGGGATGAGAAGAATGTCCCTAAAAACATTTATGAGCAACCTTTCGAAGACTCTCTCGAATCAAGATTGGAGAAGTTGATGAAGAAGGTGGAGGAGCTTAAGGAAAGCACCATATCCTATGCTAAGCCGGAAGAGGAGCATAAGGAAGTGTTACACTTTCCAAGCATTCCTCTGGTCGGACCGGAAGCTTATCCTGAAGTTTTTGTGGAAGAGGAGGATGTGGAGGATCTCGATCCGACTGTTGAGACCTCGGCCGAGGTGGAAGAGATCTCGACCGAGATGGAAGAAGAATCTGCAAAACCAGAAGTGGAAGATGCAGAGAACCTTGGCCAAATTACTGAGATTGTGGTCAAGGTGGAAGAAAGACCAGCAGAACTAAGAGAGATTTTGTGGGTGGATTATCAACCCAACACGAAACTTGTCTCAAGCTTTGGAGAACTTTACAAGGTACATTCTCTTACTCCATTCGAATTCCCTATTAAAATTTCTGAATTTTTCAGGAAAGCACCGGAGAGTTGGAGGTCTCTTCCGAAAGAACCTCCTAAGATCAAGATGAAATCTCTCTTGAAATTGTTGGAGGAAGATGCTCCTTGGATTATAAGGAGTGAAGTTAACAAGCGCTTCACCGCTAAGGCAACGAAGTGTTATTTGTTCAAGTATGGGGTCCCTCGCATGCTCAGGACCCTGTACCATCCCCAAGCTATAGATGGGGAAGCTGCTATGATTCTCGAGAAACTATTTTCTCGATCAAGGAAAGGATGGGACGCAAGGCTAGATTATGTCCCATTGAAGTGCAGGAAGTCTAGAAGGATTCCGGTGAGAATCAAACCGTACAAGCTTGTACGTGGGAGATCTTACCATTTGCCGGTGAAATTAGGAACCGGAACCTTTTTGGAAGAATTTTATGATGGATGTGATGAGCACTCCATGGTGTTCAAGGTACATTGAGTAATTCTATGGAGAAGGGTCCAGCTAGCGACCTTAAACCAAGCGCTTCTTGGGAGGCAACCCAAGGTATTGCTTTCTTCTCCCTTTTCTAGTTTAGTTTAGATAGTTGCTTTGTTTTTGTTTTCCTCTAGACAACAACCAGGTATTCCAAAAGGAAGGATCACAGTTCAGGAGCTACACTAGAAGAACGAAGTTTCGAGAGTTTTCGAAAACGATTTTTGCGTTACTTATCTGGATATGATCTCAGTGAAGATCTTGTTTACTGACTGGTTTTAAATTCTTTATATGTTTGAAATGTTTTATAATATGATTAAGTTGCTAAATGCTTTGTTTGAAATTATTGGCATGTTTAATATTTTGTTTTTATCCAAATTATGTTGAATTTGAAGGTTGACACCGCAGCATAAGTTCTCTCACGTTCTTCTTGGAAAGACCAAGGCAATTCATTCTTCTTCTTCTTCTTCTTCTTGATCATGCTTAGCCCCTCATATACATATTGCCTCCCTTTACCTATCCGGGAATTTGGAAGCAAGCGAAGTGGTGAAAGCAAGTTAAAGTTGAGAAGTGGCTGAAAGTGAAAGTGTTAGAAAGCAATAATAGGTTTGGGGAAGTCAATCATGAAGATGAGTAACTCGGCACCATTCACATAGCCGGGTGTTTGTGTCTTGCCAAAGTCGGATTGAGCGATATTCCTAACGGGTCATGGTATGTGCATCAAGGGTTTGATGCATCTCAAGAAATTGATGATTGCAGATTTCCTAGGCTTCGGTTATTGTGCACCTCTGTCCATGCATCCCAAAAAGTAAAGTAAAAGAGAAAAAGTGTGAAATAAGCAAAGCTTATTGGTGGAAGGTGTTGCAAGTCAAAGTGAAAGTGAAGTTCATCCTTTTCCCGGATTCTAGCACCACATTACCTTACATACATCCCTACCCTACACGTTTCTTGACCTTTTCTTTTGGGAAGCCCTTGAGACCTTGAGCTTGTTGATTGACTTAGCGGTTTAAATCGGATTATACATGATTAATTTTGATAATTATGATTTATTATGCATTCTATGATTTTATGCAAAAATGAACAACTTTCCTATATTTATAAAATGTTTTGATCATATTGAGTTTTTAATTTCCAGGAAGTACTCTCTTAGAGTGATCTATGATAGTTTCACACCATAAAATGTTTTTGAAAGACTTTTCATTGATTTTCTTGACTTATAATCCATTCTATCTTGATTTCTATATGAGGAACTTGCTTGGGGACAAGCAAGGGCTAAGTATGGGGTATTTTGATAGCATGAATTATAGTCTATATTTTGGGGTTAGTTTGGACGTTTTATCTTTCATAATCTGCATGTTTGTATGTGCATTATTTGATTTTACTACCATTTCATCTACCTTTGCGAGAATCGAGGTCTACACCTAGTTTCGTTGTAATTGCAGGTAATATGGTACGTTTTGCATCAAAAAGGAGCAAAAGGAGTCAAGAGTCATTTGGAGCTACATTCAGGAAGCACAGCCATGGATTAAAGATTTACTTTGAACCAGTTTTGAAAGATTCTACATTCAGTTATGAGTCACCTCGGTTGACCAGAGATTCATCTCGACCGAGGCGATCCAGAGACGCCGACTCGACCGAGGCGAACACCTAGGACGCGGCGAGAATATTTTATTCTTGGCTGAGATCTTTTAAAATTGGAAAGTGATCTTATATTTTTGGGCTGAGCTTCTAGAAGGAAGGAGATATGCAGAATCATATATTTTACCTATATTTATGGGATAATATCTTCTTAAGATTTATTATCTTTGGAGGTTTATTTTTCCTATAAAAAGGGTTGATTTTCTACAATTTGAGGGGGCTGCATACATCGATTAAAGCACGCTATACCGTCGATCAGGGTTTACAAGCGCGGCAGCCGCATCCTACTCCGATTTGGGAGAGATTTGAAGAACCTTTTTGAAGGTTGAAGGAAGATTGAAGACTATAGCTTTATAGCTTTTTGAAGGGTTTTGTAAGATTATCTTCAATTCCTTCATTGATTGTCTTGTCTTGTTGGATTGCTATCCAAGGAACGCTTTTGTTTGTGATATTTGATTCAGTTATTGAAGTGTTTTCATTAAATTCTTCTTTGTTCAAATATTCACCTTCTTCCATATATATTTTAACACTTTCATTATGATGATGAGTGGCTAATTTCCTTGTGTGATTCTAGGGTGATTGGCTGAAGGTTGTGGGGAAAACAAGGATAGAATAATCTTAGATTCCAGTAGGATCCTGAAAGTTCGAGTCTTTAGCCTTAACCCTAAGCATCTCGTTCGGTCGATGAACATCTCGGCCGGGGTGGAATTCTTCTGACCGAGGTGACTTATCCTTTCCCAAACTGAGAGTTAAGTGTTAGAGTTTGCCAAATCCTATTCTTATTATACCTTTCTGGTTCAAAGCAAGCTTAGGATGAGACTTACCCGGTAATTCCTTAGTTTGTGTATCGACGATCATAAGTGTAGGTAATAAAGGTTTATCCTTTATTGGGGTTTGAGTGTGCTTCCATCCCATCTTTGTGAGTTAGCCTGAGACTTACCCGGTAAAGGTTGATTCTATTCCCTTAGATGGTGTGTTAGTTTGAGGTTATAGTTCTTTATCTTAATTCCTTGAGACTTACCCGGTAATAGGAGTTACGGTTTAGGATTAGTGTGTAGTGAGACTTACCCGGTGATCTACTCCACTTTAGAAACACCTTCCCCACGCAAAAATCTCAGCTTTGTCCGCTTATCTATAGATCTTGAGTTGGAACCACAACTAGATGCTTTAATCCCTAGAATTGCATGTTTGCTTTATTTGACATCTTATTCATCTTTGATTGTATTACTTGCTCTTGTGGTTAGCATTGACATTAGCATACTGTACTGGACTTTGTTTCACCAAGTCCCTGTGATCGACCCCTGGAATTTTCTTGCTTTTACTACGATTGACCCGTACACTGCGGGTTCGCATCCTTGTTTTAAGCTTAAGTCTAGGGTTATAAATTTAAAGCTTGCACACACCGTTTGGAGCGAACAAGTTTTTGGCGCCGTTGCCGGGGACTTGGTTTAGACCGAGCCGGTTTCGGTTTGCTTTCGGGGCTATTGTCCCTGTTGCTACTAACTACTCTTTCTATGAGTTTTGTAGTTTTCAGGATTTCCGATGACTACATTTGATCCAGCCTGGATAGCAAGACAAAGTGCTAGGGCGGACCATTATGAATACTTGGAGGAGAAGTACTCCTTCTATTGGTTCAACAATGAATGGGAAAGAGAAGAGGCCATTCAACATGAACTTGCGATATGGGATGAGAAGAATGTCCCTAAAAACATTTATGAGCAACCTTTCGAAGACTCTCTCGAATCAAGATTGGAGAAGTTGATGAAGAAGGTGGAGGAGCTCAAGGAAAGCACCATATCCTATGCTAAGCCGGAAGAGGAGCATAAGGAAGTGTTACACTTTCCAAGCATTCCTCTGGTCGGACCGGAAGCTTCTCTTGAAGTTTTTGTGGAAGAGGAGGATGTGGAGGATCTCGATCCGACTGTTGAGACCTCGGCCGAGGTGGAAGAAGAATCTGCAAAACCAGAAGTGGAAGATGCAGAGAACCTTGGCCAAATTACTGAGATTGTGGTCAAGGTGGAAGAAAGACCAGCAGAACTAAGAGAGATTTCGTGGGTGGATTATCAACCCAACACGAAACTTGTCTCAAGCTTTGGAGAACTTTACAAGGTACATTCTCTTACTCCATTCGAATTCCCTATTAAAATTTCTGAATTTTTCAGGAAAGCACCGGAGAGTTGGAGGTATCTTCCGAAAGAACCTCCTAAGATCAAGATGAAATCTCTCTTGAAATTGTTGGAGGAAGATGCTCCTTGGATTATAAGGAGTGAAGTTAACAAGCGCTTCACCGCTAAGGCAACGAAGTGTTATTTGTTCAAGTATGGGGTCCCTCGCATGCTCAGGACCCTGTACCATCCCCAAGCTATAGATAGGGAAGCTGCTATGATTCTCGAGAAACTATTTTCTCGATCAAGGAAAGGATGGGACGCAAGGCTAGATTATGTCCCATTGAAGTGCAGGAAGGCTAGAAGGATTCCGATGAGAATCAAACCGTACAAGCTTGTACGTAGGAGATCTTACCATTTGCCGGTGAAATTAGGAACCGGAACCTTTTTGGAAGAATTTTATGATGGATGTGATGAGCACTCCATGGTGTTCAAGGTACATTGAGTAATTCTATGGAGAAGGGTCCAGCTAGCGACCTTAAACCAAGCGCTTCTTGGGAGGCAACCCAAGGTATTGCTTTCTTCTCCCTTTTCTAGTTTAGTTTAGATAGTTGCTTTGTTTTTGTTTTCCTCTAGACAACAACCAGGTATTCCAAAAGGAAGGATCACAGTTCAGGAGCTACACTGGAAGAACAAAATTTCGAGAAGTTGAGGAAACGAGCTTTACTGAGATACATCTCGGGTACTGTCAGAACACCTCGACCGATATGTGCTTCGCCAACCGAGATGGTCTTATCTGGGAGCTGTTTCTTACTTCTTCATGCAGTTTAGCTATGTTCGGTGAGTATCCTGTCCTTAGACTTATTTTGACCCACTGGGACAGTGTGTCTCAAGTATGGGGTAGTTGATGTATTATTTGACTTATTTGACTTATGATGTATTATTTGACCTTTGATGTATTTTATTGACCAGATATTTTCATATTTATGCTTCATTCTGCATTTATATGTTTATCTGAGATTGCATGCATACTTACAGGTTATTTGATTGAGAAAAACGTCGAAACCGAAAATAAATGGTTTTTAAAAAAATTTTTTTTCAACCTCGACCGGGACAGTTCTGGCAAAACGAGGTGTTTCACCTCGGTTGAACCAAGAACATCTCGACCGAGGTGGGTTAACTGAGAGTTTTCGAAAACGATTTTTTGTGTTACTTATCTGGAATTGATCTCAGTGAAGATCTTGTTTACTGACTGGTTTTAAATTCTTTATATGTTTGAAATGTTTTATAATATGATTAAGTTGCTAAATGCTTTGTTTAAAATTATTGGCATGTTTAATACTTTGTTTTATCCAAATTATGTTGAATTTGAAGATTGACACCGCAGCATAAGTTCTCTCACGTTCTTCTTGGAAAGACCAAGGCAATTCATTCTTCTTCTTCTTCTTCTTGATCATGCTTAGCCCCTCATATACATTTTGCCTCCCTTCACCTATCCGGGAATTTGGAAGCAAACGAAGTGGTGAAAGCAAGCTAAAGTTGAAGATGGCTGAAAGTGAAAGTGTTAGAAAGCAATAATAGGTTTGGGGAAGTCAATCATGAAGATGAGTAACTCGGCACCATTCACATAGCCGGGTGTTTGTGTCTTGCCAAAGTCGGATTGAGCGATATTCCTAACGGGTCATGGTATGTGCATCAAGGGTTTGATGCATCTCAAGAAATTGATGATTGCGGATTTCCTAGGCTTCGGTTATTGTGCACCTCTATCCATGCATCCCAAAAAGTAAAGTAAAAAAAAGAAAAAGTGTGAGATAAGCAAAGCTTATTGGTGGAAGATGTTGAAAGTCGAAGTGAAAGTGAAGTTCATCCTTTTCCCGGATTCTAGCACCACATTACCTACATACATCCCTACCCTACACGTTTCTTGACCTTTTCTTTTGGGAAGCCCTTGAGACCTTGAGCTTGTTGATTGACTTAGCGGTTTAAATCGGATTATACATGATTAATTTTGATAATTATGATTTATTATGCATTCTATGATTTTATGCAAAGATGAACAACTTTCCTATATTTATAAAATGTTTTGATCATATTGAGTTTTTAATTTCCAGGAAGTACTCTCTTAGAGTGATCTATGATAGTTTCACACCATAAAATGTTTTTGAAAGACTTTTCATTGATTTTCTTGACTTATAATCCATTCTATCTTGATTTCTATATGAGGAACTTGCTTAGGGACAAGCAAGGGCTAAGTATGGGGTATTTTGATAGCATGAATTATAGTCTATATTTTGGGGTTAGTTTGGACGTTTTATCTTTCATAATCTGCATGTTTGTATGTACATTATATGATTTTACTACCATTTCATCTACCTTTGCGAGAATCGAGGTCTACACCTAGTTTCGTTGTAATTGCAGGTAATATGGTACGTTTTGCATCAAAAAGGAGCAAAAGGAGTCAAGAGTCATTTGGAGCTACATTCAGGAAGCACAACCATGGATTAAAGATTTACTTTGGACCAGTTTTGAGAGGTTCCACATTCAGTTATGAGTCACCTCGGTTGACCAGAGATTCATCTCGACCGAGGCGATCCAGAGATGCCGACTCGACCGAGGCGAACACCTAGGACGCGGCGAGAATATTTTATTCTTGGCTGGGATCTTTTAAAGTTGGAAAGTGATCTTATATTTTTGGGCTGAGCTTCTAGAAGGAAGGAGATATGCAGAATCATATATTTTACCTATATTTATGGGATAATATCTTCTTAAGATTTATTATCTTTGGAGGTTTATTTTTCCTATAAAAAGGGTTGATTTTCTACAATTTGAGGAGGCTGCATACACCGCATACGATCTCGATTACAGCTAAGAATACGCAGCAGCCGCATCATACTCCAATTTGGGAGAGAGTTGAAGAACCTTTTTGAAGGTTGAAGGAAGATTGAAGACTATAGCTTTATAGCTTTTTGGAGGGTTTTTGTAAGATTGTCTTCAATTCCTTTCCTTGTTGTCTTGTCTTGTTGGATTATTATCCAAGGAACGATTTTGTGTGTTATTTGATTCAGATATTGAAGTCTTTTCATTAAATTCTTCTTTGTTCAAATATTCACCTTCTTCCCATATATTTAATACTTTCATTATGATGATGAGTGGCTAATTTCCTTGTGTGATTCTAGGGTGATTGGCTGAAGGTTGTGGGAAAAACAATGATAGAATAATCTTAGATTCCAGTAGGATCCTGAAAGTTCGAGTTTCTAACCTTAACCCTAAGCATCTCGTTCGGTTGATGAACATCTCGGCCGGGGTGGAATTCTTCTGACCGAGGTGACTTATTCGACCCTAAACTGAGAGTTAAGTGTTAGAGTTTGCCAAATCCTATTCTTATTACACCTTTCTGGTTCAAAGCAAGCTTAGGATGAGACTTACCCGGTAATTCCTTAGTTTGTGTACTAACGATCATAAGTGTAGGTAATAAAGGCTTGTCCTTTATTGGGGTTTGAGTGTGCTTCCATCCCATCTTTGTGAGTTAGCCTGAGACTTACCCGGTAAAGGTTGATTCTATTCCCTTAGATGGTGTGTTAGTTTGAGGTAATAGTTCTTTATCTTAACTCCTTGAGACTTACCCGGTAATAGGAGTTACAGTTTAGGATTAGTGCGTAGTGAGACTTACCCGGTGATCTACTCCACTTTAGAAACACCTTCCCCATGCAAAAATCTCAGCTTTGTCCGCTAATCTATAGATCTTGAGTTGGAACCACAACTAGAAGCTTTAATCCCTAGAATTGCATGTTTGCTTTATTTGACATCTTATTCATCTTTGATTGTATTACTTGCTTTAGTGGTTAGCATTAACATTAGCACACCGTATTGGACTTTGTTTCACCAAGTCCCTGTGATCGACCCCTGGAATTTTCTTGCTTTTACTACGATTGACCCGTACACTGCGGGTTCGCATCCTTGTTTTAAGCTTAAGTCTAGGGTTATAAATTTAAAGCTTGCACACACCGTTTGGAGCGAACAAGTTTTTGGCGCCGTTGCCGGGGACTTGGTTTAGACCGAGCCGGTTTCGGTTTGCTTTCGGGGCTATTGCCCCTGTTGCTACTAACTACTCTTTCTATGAGTTTTGTAGTTTTCAGGATTTCCGATGACTACATTTGATCCAGCCTGGATAGCAAGACAAAGTGCTAGGGCGGACCATTATGAATACTTGGAGGAGAAGTACTCCTTCTATTGGTTCAACAATGAATGGGAAAGAGAAGAGGCCATTCAACACGAACTTGCGATATGGGATGAGAAGAATGTCCCTAAAAACATTTATGAGCAACCTTTCGAAGACTCTCTCGAATCAAGATTGGAGAAGTTGATGAAGAAGGTGGAGGAGCTCAAGGAAAGCACCATATCCTATGCTAAGCCGGAAGAGGAGCATAAGGAAGTGTTACACTTTCCAAGCATTCCTCTGGTCGGACCGGAAGCTTCTCCTGAAGTTTTTGTGGAAGAGGAGGATGTGGAGGATCTCGATCCGACTGTTGAGACCTCGGCCGAGGTGGAAGAGATCTCGACCGAGATGGAAGAAGAATCTGCAAAACCAGAAGTGGAAGATGCAGAGAACCTTGGCCAAATTACTGAGATTGTGGTCAACGTGGAAGAAAGACCAGCAGAACTAAGAGAGATTTCGTGGGTGGATTATCAACCCAACACGAAACTTGTCTCAAGCTTTGGAGAACTTTACAAGGTACATTCTCTTACTCCATTCGAATTCCCTATTAAAATTTCTGAATTTTTCAGGAAAGCACCGGAGAGTTGGAGGTCTCTTCCGAAAGAACCTCCTAAGATCAAGATGAAATCTCTCTTGAAATTGTTGGAGGAAGATGCTCCTTGGATTATAAGGAGTGAAGTTAACAAGCGCTTCACCGCTAAGGCAACGAAGTGTTATTTGTTCAAGTATGGGGTCCCTCGCATGCTCAGGACCCTGTACCATCCCCAAGCTATAGATGGGGAAGCTGCTATGATTCTCGAGAAACTATTTTCTCGATCAAGGAAAGGATGGGACGCAAGGCTAGATTATGTCCCATTGAAGTGCAGGAAGGCTAGAAGGATTCCGATGAGAATCAAACCGTACAAGCTTGTACGTAGGAGATCTTACCATTTGCCGGTGAAATTAGGAACCGGAACCTTTTTGGAAGAATTTTATGATGGATGTGATGAGCACTCCATGGTGTTCAAGGTACATTGAGTAATTCTATGGAGAAGGGTCCAGCTAGCGACCTTAAACCAAGCGCTTCTTGGGAGGCAACCCAAGGTATTGCTTTCTTCTCCCTTTTCTAGTTTAGTTTAGATAGTTGCTTTGTTTTTGTTTTCCTCTAGACAACAACCAGGTATTCCAAAAGGAAGGATCACAGTTCAGGAGCTACACTGGAAGAACAAAATTTCGAGAAGTTGAGGAAACGAGCTTTACTGAGATACATCTCGGGTACTGTCAGAACACCTCGACCGATATGTGCTTCGCCAACCGAGATGGTCTTATCTGGGAGCTGTTTCTTACTTCTTCATGCAGTTTAGCTATGTTCGGTGAGTATCCTGTCCTTAGACTTATTTTGACCCACTGGGACAGTGTGTCTCAAGTATGGGGTAGTTGATGTATTATTTGACTACTTGACGTTATTTGACTACTTTTGATGTATGACATTCTATTTCATCGGATATTTTCATATTTATGCTTCATTCTGCATTTATATGTTTATCTGAGATTGCATGCATACTTACAGGTTATTTGATTGAGAAAAACGTCGAAACCGAAAAAATAAATGGTTTTTAAAAAAATTTTTTTTCGACCTCGACCGGGACAGTTCTGGCAAAACGAGGTGTTTCACCTCGGTTGAACCAAGAACATCTCGACCGAGGTGGGTTAACTGAGAGTTTTCGAAAACGATTTTTTGTGTTACTTATCTGGAATTGATCTCAGTGAAGATCTTGTTTACTGACTGGTTTTAAATTCTTTATATGTTTGAAATGTTTTATAATATGATTAAGTTGCTAAATGCTTTGTTTAAAATTATTGGCATGTTTAATACTTTGTTTTATCCAAATTATGTTGAATTTGAAGATTGACACCGCAGCATAAGTTCTCTCACGTTCTTCTTGGAAAGACCAAGGCAATTCATTCTTCTTCTTCTTCTTCTTGATCATGCTTAGCCCCTCATATACATTTTGCCTCCCTTCACCTATCCGGGAATTTGGAAGCAAACGAAGTGGTGAAAGCAAGCTAAAGTTGAAGATGGCTGAAAGTGAAAGTGTTAGAAAGCAATAATAGGTTTGGGGAAGTCAATCATGAAGATGAGTAACTCGGCACCATTCACATAGCCGGGTGTTTGTGTCTTGCCAAAGTCGGATTGAGCGATATTCCTAACGGGTCATGGTATGTGCATCAAGGGTTTGATGCATCTCAAGAAATTGATGATTGCGGATTTCCTAGGCTTCGGTTATTGTGCACCTCTATCCATGCATCCCAAAAAGTAAAGTAAAAAAGAAAAAGTGTGAGATAAGCAAAGCTTATTGGTGGAAGATGTTGAAAGTCGAAGTGAAAGTGAAGTTCATCCTTTTCCCGGATTCTAGCACCACATTACCTACATACATCCCTACCCTACACGTTTCTTGACCTTTTCTTTTGGGAAGCCCTTGAGACCTTGAGCTTGTTGATTGACTTAGCGGTTTAAATCGGATTATACATGATTAATTTTGATAATTATGATTTATTATGCATTCTATGATTTTATGCAAAAATGAACAACTTTCCTATATTTATAAAATGTTTTGATCATATTGAGTTTTTAATTTCCAGGAAGTACTCTCTTAGAGTGATCTATGATAGTTTCACACCATAAAATGTTTTTGAAAGACTTTTCATTGATTTTCTTGACTTATAATCCATTCTATCTTGATTTCTATATGAGGAACTTGCTTGGGGACAAGCAAGGGCTAAGTATGGGGTATTTTGATAGCATGAATTATAGTCTATATTTTGGGGTTAGTTTGGACGTTTTATCTTTCATAATCTGCATGTTTGTATGTGCATTATTTGATTTTACTACCATTTCATCTACCTTTGCGAGAATCGAGGTCTACACCTAGTTTCGTTGTAATTGCAGGTAATATGGTACGTTTTGCATCAAAAAGGAGCAAAAGGAGTCAAGAGTCATTTGGAGCTACATTCAGGAAGCACAGCCATGGATTAAAGATTTACTTTGAACCAGTTTTGAAAGATTCTACATTCAGTTATGAGTCACCTCGGTTGACCAGAGATTCATCTCGACCGAGGCGATCCAGAGACGCCGACTCGACCGAGGCGAACACCTAGGACGCGGCGAGAATATTTTATTCTTGGCTGAGATCTTTTAAAATTGGAAAGTGATCTTATATTTTTGGGCTGAGCTTCTAGAAGGAAGGAGATATGCAGAATCATATATTTTACCTATATTTATGGGATAATATCTTCTTAAGATTTATTATCTTTGGAGGTTTATTTTTCCTATAACAAGGGTTGATTTTCTACAATTTGAGGAGGCTGCATACACCACATACAATCACGCTATACCGCCGATCAGGGTTTACAAGCGCAGCAGCCGCATCCTACTCCAATTTGGGAGAGAGTTGAAGAACCTTTTTGAAGGTTGAAGGAAGATTGAAGACTATAGCTTTATAGCTTTTTGGAGGGTTTTTGTAAGATTGTCTTCAATTCCTTTCCTTGTTGTCTTGTCTTGTTGGATTATTATCCAATGAACGATTTTGTGTGTTATTTGATTCAGATATTGAAGTCTTTTCATTAAATTCTTCTTTGTTCAAATATTCACCTTCTTCCCATATATTTAATACTTTCATTATGATGATGAGTGGCTAATTTCCTTGTGTGATTCTAGGGTGATTGGCTGAAGGTCGTGGGAAAAACAATGATAGAATAATCTTAGATTCCAGTAGGATCCTGAAAGTTCGAGTCTTTAACCTTAACCCTAAGCATCTCGTTCGGTTGATGAACATCTCGGCCGGGGTGGAATTCTTCTGACCGAGGTGACTTATTCGACCCTAAACTGAGAGTTAAGTGTTAGAGTTTGCCAAATCCTATTCTTATTACACCTTTCTGGTTAAAAGCAAGCTTAGGATGAGACTTACCCGGTAATTCCTTAGTTTGTGTACTAACGATCATAAGTGTAGGTAATAAAGGCTTGTCCTTTATTGGGGTTTGAGTGTGCTTCCATCCCATCTTTGTGAGTTAGCCTGAGACTTACCCGGTAAAGGTTGATTCTATTCCCTTAGATGGTGTGTTAGTTTGAGGTAATAGTTCTTTATCTTAACTCCTTGAGACTTACCCGGTAATAGGAGTTACAGTTTAGGATTAGTGCGTAGTGAGACTTACCCGGTGATCTACTCCACTTTAGAAACACCTTCCCCATGCAAAAATCTCAGCTTTGTCCGCTAATCTATAGATCTTGAGTTGGAACCACAACTAGAAGCTTTAATCCCTAGAATTGCATGTTTGCTTTATTTGACATCTTATTCATCTTTGATTGTATTACTTGCTTTAGTGGTTAGCATTAACATTAGCACACCGTATTGGACTTTGTTTCACCAAGTCCCTGTGATCGACCCCTGGAATTTTCTTGCTTTTACTACGATTGACCCGTACACTGCGGGTTCGCATCCTTGTTTTAAGCTTAAGTCTAGGGTTATAAATTTAAAGCTTGCACACACCGTTTGGAGCGAACACTTCAATCCAATGAGCTATGTGTGAGAGAATGTGGGAGAGGGAGATGCTCAGCAACAGCTTGCAGGCCCACTTATATTCTCCACCAAGAGCAAGGCCGGGCAAAGAGATCGTGGGACACGTGGCTTAAGCTGTTGAAGGCTAAAAATCGACCCAGTCAGGAAAATTGGCCGATTTTCTTGAGTGATGGTCCGATTTTTCTTCAAAAGAGGCATGTTATGATCGTCTAGCCATGAGTTGCTCCATTTCTTGCACCAATAGTGGTCCTTGTGTCCTTTGTTGCTCCAATTATGTTCCTTCAAAGCCTTGGATGTGTACCACCATGAGGCTTGACCCTCGAATGTATCGATTAATGCCCAAAAGATCCCCGAATTACCTACAAAACCGACAAAAGCTCGTGTAGACGTCTTTTCTAGAAATATGCACGAAATGAGTGTAAACGTCGTGAACTAATGTCAAACCGTGCATGAATAACGGGAAAAACTATCTAAATGTATGCCTATACTAACGTCATAAATCACGTTATCAGTGTGTGTTCATATAATTGTGCATTTATAACCTAAACCGGACTAGGATGACCATTCATTACATTTATTTGGCCCAAGTGTATTATAACGGGCGGTAACCACTAGTCTCCGCATGTTGGTTAGGAGGAGGTGCCCTGAAGATGATCTCAAAGGAGGGGACGAGTGAAGGTCACCCCCATGCAAAACTCCTGTGTTACGTTGGATGGGACAGGGTTCTTGAGGCTCCTCGTGTTAAAAAAGAAGTTGAATTAGTAATGGAATAACGTAATGAAAGATAATAAATGAATGTGTGTGGCATTGCATATTTGAGATGTTGATGTGTGGTTGTGCTATTACCTTCATGCTTTTCATTGCTGTAGCTAACGGTTTCATACCGTGTTGTAGTGTTCTGCAGGTTAGGAATACTACAGAGTGAGCCAAATGGTGTGACAAGTCGAGGACTTCTGTACATTAGAATGTGTGGGACGTGGGATCTTTTGTGGTTGTGGTTTATGTTGTTGTTTTGTACTCGGCTATGAGTTTCTAAACTCTTTTGAGGTATCATACTCAGCTTTTATGTATTTGATTTTAATCTACCTATGCCTTGTTGTAAGATCCAATGAACTTGTTGTCAGGCTACGGTCAGGATCCATTGTGAGATCCTAGCCCAATGTGACACTCCAAGTCCCGCGGATTTGGGGTATCACATTTTTCTTCCAAGTCTTCCTCCCCAACAATGGATGATGAGAGAGAGTCCTCTAGCCAGCTTTCACGGTTTCCCAAGTCCACACTCAACCAAGAAAGGCAAAGGGCGGGCAAAGAAATCGTGCGACAAGTGTCAAGGCTGTGCAAACAGAAACCACGGCCAAAAAGATGATTCCACGGGCGTGGAAATGGCCTCTGGGCCGTTTTTTTGCTCTAGAAACCCTCCTTGGATCACCAAGTCATGAGTTGGTGCAAACAATGCACCAATAAGGTCCTTTGTGTTCTCCTTTGCTCCTAACTTGCTCCTTAAAGAGTCCGGAAGTGTGCCATCACGAGGAATGATCCTCGAATGTATCGATTAAGTCCAATAACTCCCCAAAATAACTACAATGTAACACGCCAAATCCATAGGACTAGGAATGCTACATTGGGCTAGGATCTTACAATGGATCCTGACCCTAGCGTGACAACAAGTTCACTTGATCTTACAACAAGGCAGAAGTAGAGGAAAACCAAATACATAAAAGCTGTATATGATGCATCAAAAGTGTTTACAAACACAAAGCCGAGTACAAAACATCAAACATAAACATTTGATACAAAGATCCCAACCCACGCATCCTAATGTACAGAAGTCCTCGGCTGGTCACACCATCTGGCTCACTCTACAGTCTTCCAAACCTGCAGATCATCTACAACACGGTATACACCGTTAGCTACAACAATAGATAAGCATGAAGGTAATAGCACAAACACACATCAACATCTTATACATGTAATGCCACACACATTCATTTATTATCTTTCATTACGTGATACCATTACTAATTCAACTTCTTTTGTAATACGAGGAGCCTTAAGAACCTCGTCCCTTCCCCTTTTAACACAAGGGTTTGCATGGGGGTGATCATCACTCATCCCCCTTGTGTTACTGGCTTCCAAGCACCTCCTCCTAACCCGCAGGCGGAGACCGGTGGTTACCAGATGTGTGATTCTCGGAGAAAATTCAAGGGAATTGTTGACGGATCAACACCGAAGTTGATCTATCAAATATTGTCTATACTAGATGTTGATTTGTCCAACCTTATCCTAATCCATATGGTTCACACCATTAACTCCACCAGAGTCATTCCTTTACCATACGCAAATCTTCTCCCCAAAATCTTTTCCGGATTTTCCTTCGACACCTCTACTAAGGACAAATAGGTGTCAATTGGAAAAATTGATGAACATTGCCTTGAACGTTTAGGGGTTGAGAAAACACTGGCTGAAGAATGGAAATTAAGGGCAACGGTTTTGCTGTGACATCTTCGTCTAAGGCTCATTCAGTGTAAAAAATGAGGTTAGATGGGTTACAGTTGGAATTGGATACTTTAAAAAAAGGAAATGGCTTGTAAGAGCCTTAGTTTAGGAATACCTCACCTGCGGTTTTGTTCACCGCAAGTGCGGCCCTGAGAACTGCCCCTGCGGTTTTGGTGTCAGGCGCCGACTTTGTTGACCGTTTGCTTTTCTACCTTTTCTTCTTCCTTAAGTATCTTCCCTACTCTTCTAGATGAGTGTTTCCATCTCTCTTTCCCATCTTCTTCTCCTCTTCCACGTTCATGCAGATGAGGGTTTGTCCTTTGGCTTTCTTGCAAATGTTGGTCTTCGGAAGTGATCTTTGATGAGGTTGATCCTTCTGTGGTTGCTGATGGTTTGATGTTGATGTGGCTGGTTATAGTGGTTTGAGAGGCACCTTGTTGTGGTTGCTCAAGGTGTATGCAATGGTGAGTTCCTCTTCTCTTTTTCTTCTTCTTTCTTCTTTAGCTTAGGATTTCCACAAGCTTGGTCTTGTCTTGATCTTCTTGGATGTTTGTTGATGTATGTTATGTATATGTGTTGATGATTGCTTTTGGGGCAATGAAAAATTGAAGAGATTGAGTGAGAGATCGAGGAGAAGTCTCAAAGGGATCCCTCTGATGTTT
>BSUD01000004.1:89271691-89282645 GCA_033239045.1 Fagopyrum esculentum | reverse complement strand
TCATGATCCATTGTGAGATCCTAGCCTAGTAGCGCCCCGAGTCTTGCGGATTTTGGGTGTTACATGACCGACTTCCAGCTGAACATGATTAATAAGATACATGCCAATCATGAGGTTTTAGTGGTGATGCATGTCAAGATAAACCAAATGTGTCTATCGAATGCCCTCACCTTCACTACCATTGGAAAAATCATGCCCTTAACAAAGGATGCGGCTCAACCTAAACAAGAAAAAGTTTTGAATGTGCTTGTAAACTACCACCAAAGTGTGTAGAATAAACCTATCCTTCATCCCACTCATGTCAAACCAATCATTTTGACAATAGTAGGGTATTTAGTAGTCAAGGAGTATCGAAATGGAGTGAAGAAACGGTGAGTAGAAGCAGAGGTCAGGGATGTAACACCCCAATCTGCGGGAATCGGGATGCTACGGACGGAGACCTCACAATGAGTCCCGACCCTTAGCCTGACAACAATTTCACCGGATCTTGCAACAAGACACAAATAAAGGCCAAAACCGAAATATATTTTAATGCAAATGATATGATCTCCGGAAAAAAAACAACAAAAAAAGACTCTAGCCGAGTTGACAACTCCAACGGCCAAACGTCGAAAATATATAATAAACAGTATACATATATACACAAGAGCCCCCTCCTAAAAAAGAAGTTGAATTAGTAATGGAATAACGTAATGAAAGATAATAAATGAATGTGTGTGGCATTGCATGTTTGAGATGTTGATGTGTGGTTGTGCTATTACCTTCATGCTTTTCATTGCTGTAGCTAACGGTTTCATACCGTGTTGTAGTGTTCTGCAGGTTAGGAATACTACAGAGTGAGCCAAATGGTGTGACAAGTCGAGGACTTCTGTACATTAGAATGTGTGGGATGTGGGATCTTTTGTGGTTGTGGTTTATGTTGTTGTTTTGTACTCGGCTATGAGTTTCTAAACTCTTTTGAGGTATCATACTCAGCTTTTATGTATTTGATTTTAATCTACCTATGCCTTGTTGTAAGATCCAGTGAAATTGTTGTCAGGCTACGGTCAGGATCCGTTGTGAGATCCTAGCCCAATGTGACACTCCAAGTCCCGCGGATTTGGGGTATCACATTTTTCTTCCAAGTCTTCCTCCCCAACAATGGATGATGAGAGAGAGTCCTCCAGCCAGCTTGCAGGGTTTCCCAAGTCCACACTCAACCAAGAAAGGCAAAGGCCGGGCAAAGAAATCGTGCGACAAGTGTCAAGGCTGTGCAAACAGAAACCACGGCCAAAAAGATGATTCCACGGGCGTGGAAATGGCCTCTGGGCCGTTTTTTTGCTCTAGAAACCCTCCTTGGATCACCAAGTCATGAGTTGGTGCAAACAATGCACCAATAAGGTCCTTTGTGTTCTCCTTTGCTCCTAACTTGCTCCTTAAAGAGTCCGGAAGTGTGCCATCACGAGGAATGATCCTCGAATGTATCGATTAAGTCCAATAACTCCCCAAAATAACTACAATGTAACACCCCAAATCCATAGGACTAGGAATGCTACATTGGGCTAGGATCTTACAATGGATCCTGACCCTAGCGTGACAACAAGTTCACTTGATCTTACAACAAGGCAGAAGTAGAGGAAAACCAAATACATAAAAGCTGTATATGATACATCAAAAGTGTTTACAAACACAAAGCCGAGTACAAAACATCAAACATAAACATCTGATACAAAGATCCCAACCCACGCATCCTAATGTACAGAAGTCCTCGGCTGGTCACACCATCTGGCTCACTCTACAGTCTTCCAAACCTGCAGATCATCTACAACACGGTATACACCGTTAGCTACAACAATAGATAAGCATGAAGGTAATAGCACAAACACACATCAACATCTTATACATGTAATGCCACACACATTTATTTATTATCTTTCATTACGTGATACCATTACTAATTCAACTTCTTTTGTAATACGAGGAGCCTTAAGAACCTCATCCCTTCCCCTTTTAACACAAGGGTTTGCATGGGGGTGATCATCACTCATCCCCCCTGTGTTACTGGCTTCCAAGTACCTCCTCCTAACCCGCAGGCGGAGACCGGTGGTTACCAGATGTGTGATTCTCGGAGAAAATTCAAGGGAATTGTTGACGGATCAACACCGAAGTTGATCTATCAAATATTGTCTATACTAGATGTTGATTTGTCCAACCTTATCCTAATCGATATGGTTCACACCATTAACTCCACCAGAGTCATTCCTTTACCATACCCAAATCTTCTCCCCAAAATCTTTTCCGGATTTTCCATCGACACCTCTACTAAGGACAAATAGGTGTCAATTGGAAAAATTGATGAACATTGCCTTGAACGTTTAGGGGTTGAGAAAACACTGGCTGAAGAATGGAAATTAAGGGCAACGGTTTTGCTGTGACATCTTCGTCTAAGGCTCCTTCAGTGTAAAAAATGAGGTTAGATGGGTTACAGTTTGAATTGGATACTTTAAAAAAAGGAAATGGCTTGTATGAGCCTTAGTTTAGGAATACCTCACCTGCGGTTTTGTTCACCGCAAGTGCAGCCCTGAGAACTGCCCCTGCGGTTTTGGTGTCAGGCGCCGACTTTGTTGACCGTTTGCTTTTCTACCTTTTCTTCTTCCTTAAGTATCTTCCCTCCTCTTCTAGATGAGTGTTTCCATCTCTCTTTCCCATCTTCTTCTCCTCTTCCACGTTCATGCAGATGAGGGTTTGTCCTTTGGCTTTCTTGCAAATGTTGGTCTTCGGAAGTGATCTTTGATGAGGTTGATCCTTCTGTGGTTGCTGATGGTTTGATGTTGATGTGGCTGGTTATAGTGGTTTGAGAGGCACCTTGTTGTGGTTGCTCAAGGTGTATGCAATGGTGAGTTCCTCTTCTCTTTTTCTTCTTCTTTCTTCTTTAGCTTAGGATTTCCACAAGCTTGGTCTTGTCTTGATCTTCTTGGATGTTTGTTGATGTATGTTATGTATATGTGTTGATGATTGCTTTTGGGGCAATGAAAAATTGAAGAGATTGAGTGAGAGATCGAGGAGAAGTCTCAAAGGGATCCCTCTGATGTTTAACCGCCCCCGCGGATTGGAGTCGCCGCCCCTGCGGCAAAACTGTGTCGCCACCCCTACGGTTGAGTGTTACCGCCCCTGCAGTTTGTTGCCGCTCCTACGTCTTCTTGTTTCCGTAGGTACGTGTCCAAGAAATACCAATATTTTGTATGTGTCCTTCCTTTTCGTTTTGTTTTAATTTGAGAGTGTAGCTAGGCTAGTGTTGCGTGATGGGTTGATGATACGTATGCTAAGTTAATGCCTTAGGCATTTGTGAGTTTGATGAGGTATCGCGGTTTAGATTCAAGTTATGGTTTGGTTATGGTTATGAGGTGTAGGAGGCTTATCTCCTACCCTTTGATGATGTTGATATTGTGTGTGCTATCCTGATGCAGGCGCAAATCATTTCCTCGAGGAGAAACTATGAGGTGGTACAGGTTTATGTTTGTATCAGGTAAGTGAATTGGACTTACTTAGCGAGAAGTTGTGGATTTGAGTGATTGTGAAGGTGGTGCATGTGCATACAATTGTTGCATTTATAACCTAAACTGGACTAGGACGACCACATATGTATATTAAAAGGCCCAAGTGTATTATAACGAGCCGTGACCACCTATCAAAGCTCGACAATGTCTGGAGAATGTGCTCTTAAACCGGTACTCCATGGGAGAGGTAGATCCCCATGCAAAACCTATGTGAAAGGGGACAAAGGCGAGGTTCTAAAGGTTCCTCGTGCAACAAAATAAATTGAATTAGTAATGCTATAACGTAATTGAAGATAATAAACAGTTTTGTTTGACATTGCATATTGTGTTGTGTTGACGTATTTGGATGTGATATTACTTTTATTCTTATTCATGTTCTGTTAGCTAACGGTTTTATACCGTGTTGTAGATATTCTACAGGATAGGAAGACTGCAGAGTGAGCCAGATGGGTGAACAACAGAGGGTTTTTGTACACTAGGTTGGGCGATGGTTTTGGGATGTTTTCTATACTTTTGTATATGATGTTTCCGTTTTGTACTCCGCTGTGATTTTGTAAACCTTTGGCGTATATATTTAAACAGTTTTATGTATTTAGTTTTATAACTATCTATGTCTTGTTGCAAGATCTAGTGAACTTTTTGTCAAGCTAGGGTCATGATCCATTGTGAGATCCTAGCCTAGTAGCGCCCCGAGTCTTGCGGATTTTGGGTGTTACATGACCGACTTCCAGCTGAACATGATTAATAAGATACATGCCAATCATGAGGTTTTAGTGGTGATGCATGTCATGATAAACCAAATGTTTCTATCGAATGCCCTCACCTTCACTACCATTGGAAAAATCATGCCCTTAACAAAGGATGCGGCTCAACCTAAACAAGAAAAAGTTTTGAATGTGCTTGTAAACTACCACCAAAGTGTGTAGAATAAACCTATCCTTCATCCCACACATGTCAAACCAATCATTTTGACAATAGTAGGGTATTTAGTCGTCAAGGAGTATCGAAATGGAGTGAAGAAACGGTGAGTAGAAGCAGAGGTCAGGGATGTAACACCCCAATCTGCGGGAATCGGGATGCTACGGACGGAGACCTCACAATGGGTCCCGACCCTTAGCCTGACAACAATTTCACCGGATCTTGCAACAAGACACAAATAAAGGCCAAAACCGAAATATATTTTAATGCAAATGATATGATCTCCGGAAAAAAAAACAACAAAAAAAGACTCTAGCCGAGTTGACAACTCCAACGGCCAAACGTCGAAAATATATAATAAACAGTATACATATATACACAAGAGCCCCCTCCCAAAAACCATCCTACAATGTACGGACCCCATTGCCCACTCTTCCAGATCTCTCGGTTGCATCCCTAACCTACAAGGCAACTACAACAATATCGGTATAAAACCGTTAGCTAGCATTCAATGCATTAGGATCATGGTATTGCACACAAACACACATAAGTCAACATAAACACACTTCATGCTCCAACACACACAAGCCGGTTTATTATCTTTCCATTTATGGTGTAACATGAGATACATAACGATCTCGACCTTGTCCCCTTTCACCTGACGGGTTTATACTTGATGCGAATCACCATCACCCGCTAGACTGGTCGCAAGGCACCACCTAGTCACCCCATTTTGGACCGGACAAGTGGTTACCGCCCGTTATCATACACTTGGGCCAATATAAAATTCACACAAGGTAGTCCTAGTTCCGGTTTCGTTATTATAAACATAACTAAACACACACACAGCCAATCACACATCGATGCTAATACAAAGAAGCTGGCTAAGTCTGGAGACTTACCTCGTCCCAAAGCTAAACCGACCAAATCGCTCTCGCTTCCCGCAGAAAGATCCTCATCACCTGATCATAACAAAGCACAAATCAATGCCACTCTCATAAGCTAGAAGTCCTTAGACTTCTAGACCCGATGACCTCGCAAAATCATAACCCATACACATACTAGGATAACATGCCTAGTCTCGACAAATCTCAATTTTAACAACACTATGATAGGATATGCACAACCTAGCCCCCAATCTCACAGCCACAAATTCACAAACATAACCCCCACAAGCCTAACAAGGTAGCCATACCCTCAATCCCATGAACCAAATCAAAAACATAAAACTATTAACCCTTAGGACATCTCAAAAACCTAACAAACTCGCCTAAGGTCCACAAGCCACTACATGGCATTCACAACTATCCTAGTTCCAAACCTAGCATGCTTCTAACATATATACACTCTAGGATAGGCTAGGAACACAAGCTCAAGGGTTGATATTCACTGGGGCAATGACGCGAGCACGGAAGGAAGGAACCACAACCGCAAAAGGGAAAGAAGGCCATAAGGGCATCATGACTGAGTCAGTGGCGACCCCTATTGCTGTAACACCTCGAATCCATGGGACTCGGGATGCCACATTGGGCTAGGATCTCACAGTGGATCCTGACCATAGCCTGACAACAAGTTCACTGGACCTTACAACGAGGCATTGAAAGATATAAAAACAAATACATAAAACGTTACAATTATATATCAAAAGGGTATACAAAACCATAGCCGAGTATAAACCACAATTCTCACACAAGACGTATACAAACATCATCCTCACGTAGGAGGTATAGAAACATCATCCTTACGCATGAGGTATATAATATAACATATATCCCAAAAGCATAACCACCTAATGTAAGAGATTCCTCGGCCCGTCACCCAGCCGGTTCACCCTGCAGCTCGCCTATCCTGCAAAGGCCCTACAACATGCTATAAAACCGTTAGCTAACCATACATATATAATATAACATCCCAAAAACCATAACCATCATGTTGCCACAAAATTACCCGTTTTAATCATTTTGTATAATTAGTCATCCAATATATCAATATATATATATATATATATGAAACTGTGTAACACGAGGAATATATCATCCTCGCCTTTGGGTCTGCTAGCCATCTAGAGTAGTATCGGTCGCATAACCCGTGTACCCTATGGGAGTGGTGTTGTGCCCTTCCCGTATACTAGGTCTGGCCGGGCGTCAGAGAACCTCCTAGACTCCTTACAAGATGAAAGGGAAAGATTATCACTGCCACTACAAGGGGGCTATCAATAAAACATAGGTCGGTCATAATTGACATCGCATGCTATCATATCAAGCATATAACACACACACAACTCATACAAACACCCAATATAAGGATGGTAGCTAAGTAAGTCCTATGGATATACCTCAACTTCTGATACTTTCAACCTCGATCAACCTCTACATGAACGGGAAGCACAACCTATCCACAAGGTATAAAGAGATGTCACATCTCTTATCAAGAAAAGGGTCACACCTAGACCAAAAGGGATCTATAAGGATCATATACATCCTATAACCCCCAAACGACATCCTAAATCCTCAAAGCCGTACATGGCATAACATGATCATAACATCAAAAATCCACTCTCTTCAAAAGAAGAAGAGATTAAGAAGAAGCGATTAAGAAGAAGATCCAAGGAAGAGAAGGAGAGAAAAAGAGCGTGGGGGAGAAGCTGTAGCTGGAGAGAGAATGAGGAAACCCTAAACAAGAAGAAGATATATAAAGGAAGAGGGGTCAAAAGCAAAGGCACAAGTCAACGAAGGCGGCTGCAGCACACCACAAACTGCAGGGGCAGCTCATGGAGGCGCACGGGGGGATAAGGTGGCCACATGGGCGCAAGGCCTGGCCGCAGGGGCGGTTCAGGCGTGGCTCAAAACACTCAGCACTCTCAACACTCTCAACGACTAGGGTTATTACATCTCACCCCCCTAAAACAAGTTTTGTCCCGAAGCTTGCAAAATCCCAAATCCTCTTGCACCCATATGCCGAGGTATAACTTTCTCTATCAGAGGCATCACATCTCCGCTCAAAAGGTCACAATCTATATCAATCTATAACATCAAAACCAAGCATGAAGGAATCAGCCACTCCAACAACAAGGTTACAATGTTATCAAAAGGCATAGATGAATCACATCTCTTTCCACGCTAACATCATAGGGCATAGAGGAAGTACATCTCTAGCTAGATCATACTCATACACAAGGCATGGAGGAATAACTTCTCTAGCAAGACTATGTCCATCAAAATAGCGTGGAGGAATAACCATCTCCATGTTGATCCTAATCGTATCCAAATAACATGGAGGAATGAACCATCTCCAGCTAATGTCATAAATCGAGCTACCACATCAAGATCTAATAAGATCATATATCATATCATCGCTAGCATGGAAATAAACACATCAAAGCACAAAAGCACATAATCACAACACTCACTCAGAGAGCACTACGGTCTACTCATGGATCCTACAAGTGCATCTATCTCGGCATAAAACTCTAGATAGTTCCTCTGGATATTATCCTCTGTCTCCCATGTAGCCTCCTCAGGTCCTCGTCTCAACTACTATATCCTCAACATGGGAATGTCCTTCGAACGCAAGCGTCTCATACCTCACTCTAGGACTGCAATCGGATGCTCAACTAAGGTGTGGTCCGGCTCAACCACCAAATCATCATAACTCACAATGTGTCTTGGGTCTGGTATATACTCCCTCAGCTGAGACACGTGAAACACAGTGTGAACACCTTCTAACCTCGGAGGTAAAGCCATCTTGTATGCTGCCCTCCCGACTCTTTCTAGTATCTAAAATGGACCGACTTATCGGGGACTCAACTTCCTCTTTATGCTAAAACGTTTGACACCTCGCGTCGGAGATACATCTCAGCCACACATGAGCTCCAACTCTGAACTATAGAGGTCGACGCCTCCTATCTGCATACAACTTCTGGCGACTCTGTGCAGCAAGTATCCTCTCTCTGATCAGTGCTACTCGAGCTATTTCATCATGAATCAACTATATTGCTAAACCACAAACACTGCTAGGCTCATCCCAACACAATGGTGTACGATATCTACGCCCATACAGTGCCTCATATGGGGCCATCCAAATCGATGTATGTCAACTGTTGTTGTATAAAAACTCAACTAGTGGGAGATGATCTGTCCACACTTGTCCCCAATCCAAGACAGAGGCTCGCATCATATCCTCAACGGTCTAGATGGTCCTGTTTGATTGCCCATCTGTCTGAGGATGAAACGCCATCGTAAAATATAGACTCGTCCCCAAGGAAGTCTGAATCTGTTGCCAAAATCTTGACGTAAATCGCCCAACTCGACCTAAGACGATCGTCCTTGGTACACCATGGAGTATCACTATCTGCCTTGTGTACTCCTTAGCCAATTTGCTCACCAACCACGTTTCCCGAATAAGGATGAAATGTGCAGTCTTCGTCAGTCTATCAACCACAACCTAGATAGCATCAAAACTCCAATTGGGCCTCAATTCTGTAACAAAGTCCATGGAGACGTCCTCCCGCTTCCACTGTGGTACTAGTAGTGGATGGAGCTCACCTCCAAGTCTAAATGCTCTATCTTGACCTACTGATAGGTCGCACACTATGCCACAAATATGGCTACATCGGGCTTCAACCCTCCCCACCAATATGATTGTCTCACATCATGATACATCTTACTCGTACCTGGATGTACCGAGTAAGGTGTATAGTGAGCTGATATCGTGCAATATACTCTATATTTTCGGATTGGCTTGGACATTTTATCTACATAAATCTGCATGCATGGATGTATATTTTTGATGATAATGTCGTTTGTTTACCTTTGCATGAATCAAGGTCTACACCTGGTTTTGTTGTAATTGTAGAGAAAATGGCACGTTTCGGAGCGATATGGAGCAAAGGGATTTAAGGAGTCATTGGAGCTACATTATACTGCATTAAGGAGCTACAAGGAAGGCATAGGAACCATGGAGTTTGGAAAGAAATTTGATATTGGACCATTTTTTGAGAGATTTGTACATAGCTGAGGTTCATCTCAATTGACTCCAAGATCACCTCGACCGAGATGCTTTGTTGGGCCTGGATCGAGAAGCACGGCTTATGGCCCATGAGGTCTTTTATTTTTTGCAAGTGATTCTCCTATAAATTGGAAGATATTTTTTTGGATGGAAGAAGGCTGGTTAACTGATTATTTTGAAAAATTTGAAGATATTCCAAGGAAGGAAGGAAGTTGTTCGCTCCAAACGGTGTGTGCAAGCTTTAAATTTGTAACCCTAGACGTAAGCTTAAAACAAGGATGCGAACCCGCAGTGTACGGGTCAATCGTAGTAAAAAGCAAGGAATTCCAGGGGTCGATCACAGGGACTTAGTGAAACAAAGTCCAATTACGGTATGCTTAAGCAATCACTAACCACAATAGTAATTAAAACAATCAAAGATGATATAGAAGTCAATAAAGGAAATATGCAATTCTAGGGATTAAAGCATCTAGTTGTGGTTCCAACTCAAGATCTGAAGATAAGCGGACAAAGATGAGGTTTTTGCATGGGGAAGGTGTTACTAAAATGGAATAGATCACCGGGTAAGTCTCACTACTCACTAATCCTAAACCATAACTCCTATTACCGGGTAAGTCTCAAGGAATTAAGATAAAGAACTATAACCTCAAACTAACACACCATCTAAGGGAATAGAATCAACCTTTACCGGGTAAGTCTCACGCTAACTCACAAAGATGGGATGGAAGCACACTCAAACCCCAATAAAGGATAAACCTTTATTACCTACACTTATGATCTTAGGTAAAAAACTAAGGAATTACCGGGTAAGTCTCATCCTAAGCTTGCATTGAATCAGGAAAGGTGTAATAAGAATAGGATTTGGCAAACTCTAACACTTAACTCTCAGTTTCGGATCAGATAAGTCACCTCGGTCAGAAGAATTCCACCCCGGCCGAGATGTTCATCGACTGAGCGAGATGGTTAGGGTTAAGGTTAAAGACTCGAACTTTCAGGGTCCTACTGGAATCTAAGATTATTCTAGGAAAATTCCGGATGGTACCCTTGTGGTTTGGGGTATTCCGGATTTTGCCCATCAGTTTTTTCAAGTTCGGATGGTACCCTTAAGTTTATGTTGTTTTCGGGATTTTGCCCAAATTCATTACACTTTTTTAAATTCCATTAAAAACATACAAAAGAAAATAAACTAAAATTAAAAAACAAATTAAAATAGAAAGAATAATTTATTATTTAAAAAATAAATTAAAACAGTAACTTTGTTTTTTTTTAAAATATTTTATATTAATTTAAAAATAAATAAATTAGATGATTTTTAAAATTTTCAAAAAATCATTGTTTTATTTATTTTTAAAATAAATAAATTGGATTAGTATTTTTTTTAACAAAATCTAAAAACATAAGTGTTATACTTTATTTATAAAATAAGTAAAATAAAGACTCTTTTAACACAATTTTAAAAAAATCAATGTTTTAATTAATTATTAAAATAAATA
>BSUD01000004.1:89260566-89271542 GCA_033239045.1 Fagopyrum esculentum | reverse complement strand
ACGTAATATTAAAAAATTTAAAAAAAAAACTGATTTATTTATTTAATAATAAATTAAAACAGTGATTTTTTTAAAAATTTTTAAGAGAATCCTTATTTTATTTATTTTTTAAAATTAAGTATAACACTTATGTTTTTAGATTTTGTTAAAAAATGCTAACCCAATTTATTTATTTTTAAAATAAAATAAAACTGGTTTTTTTAATTTTTTTAAAAATTATCTAATTAAATTATTTTTAAATTAATATAAAATATTTTTTTTATAAAAAGTTACTGTTTTACTTTAGTTTTAAAATAAATAAACTATTCTTTCTATTTTAGTTTATTTTTTAATTTTAACTTATTTTCTTTTGTATGTTTTGAATTGATTTTAAAAAAATTTAATGAATTTGGGCAAAATCCAGAAAACAATATAACCTTAAGGGTACCATCCGAACTTGAAAAAACTGTTGGGCAAAATCCGGAATACCCCAAACCACGAGGGTACCATCCGGAATTACCCATTATTCTATCATTGTTTTTCCCACAACCTTCAGCCAATCACCCTAGAATCACACAAAGAGATTAGCCACTCATCATCATGAAAGTATTAATCAAGTATATGGGAAGAAGGTGAATATTTGAATAAGAAGAATTTAATGAAAAGACTTCAATAACTGAATCAAATATCACAACAAAAGCGTTCCTTGGATAGAGATCCAACAAAGGAAGACAACAAGGAAGGGAATCTAAGATAATCTTACAAAAACCCTTCAAAAGCTATAAAAGCTATAGACTTCAATCTTCCTTCAACCTTCAAAAAGGTTCTTCGAATCTCCCAGCTGGAGTATGGCCGCAGCGATGTAGTAGGTGTAAAGCAAGGTGATAGCGGATCCTCCAACTTTATGCGGATGTATGCAGCGTGTTTTTCGGTGTAAGCGGGATGTGGATTTGTGGGAAATCCGGCCCTTTTTATAGGAAAATTACTCTCCAAAGATAAGATATCTTAGAAAGATCTCTTCCCATAAAAATAGGTAAAATATATGATCTAGTATATCTTCTTCCTTCCAGGAGCCAAGCCCAAAAATATAAGATCTCTTTCCAAAGATAAAAGATCTCAGCCAAGAATAAAATATTCTCGCCGCGTCCCAGGTGTTCGCCTCGGTCGAGTCGACTTCTCTGGATCACCTCGGTCGAGGTGAATCTGTGGTCAACCGAGGTGAGTCACAACTGAATGTGAAATCTCTCAAATCTGGTCCAAAGTGAATCTCTAATCCTTGGCTATGCTTCCTGGATGGTTCCTTATGTTCCTGAATGTAGCTCCAATGACTCCATAGCTCCTTTTGCTCCTTTTTGATGCAAAACGTGCCATTTTACCTACGATTACAACAAAACTAGGTGTAGACCTCGATTCCCGCAAAGGTAGATGAAATGGTAACATAATCACATATTATACATACAAACATGCAGATTATTGAAAATAAAACGTCTAAACAAACCCCAAAATATAGACTATAGTTCATGCTATCAAAATACCCCATACTTAGCCCTTGCTTGTCCCCAAGCAAGTTCCGCATATAAAAGACAAGATAGAATGGATTATAAGTCAAGAAAATCAATGAAAAGTCTTTCAAAAACATTTTTATGGTGTGCTACAATCATAGATCACTCTAAGAGAATACTTCATGGAATTTAAAATCAATGTATGATCAAAACATTTTATAAGTATAAGAAAGTTGTTCATCTTTGCATAAAATCATAGAATGCATAATAAGTCATAATTATCAAAATTAATCATGCATAATCCAGGTTAAACCACTAAGTCAATCAACAAACTCGAGGTCTCAAGGGCTTCCCAAAAGAAAGGTTAAGAAACGTGCGGGGTAGGGATGTATGTAAGGTAATGTGGTGCTAGAATCCGGGAAAAGGATATACTTCACTTTCATTTTGACTTTCAACATCTTCCACCAATAAGCTTTGCTTATTTCACACTTTTTCTTTTACATTACTTTTTGGGATGCATGGACAGAGGTGTACAATAACCGAAGCCTAGGAAATCAGCAATCATCAATTTCTTGAGATGCATCAAACCCTTGATGCACATACCATGACCCGTTAGGAATATCGCTCAATCTGACTTTGGCAAGACACAAACACCCGGCTATGTGAATGGTGCCGAGTTACTCATCATCATGATTGACTTCCCCAAACCTATTTATTTCTTTCTAACACTTTCACTTCCAGCCAACCTCTCAACTTTAACTTCACTTGCTATCACCACTTCGCTTGCTCCCAAATTCCCGGATAGGTAAAGGGAGGCAAAATGTATATGAGAGGCTAAGCATGATCAAGAAGAAGAAGAGAGAAGAATGAATTGCCATGGTCTTTCAAGGAAGAAAGTGAGAGAACTCATAATGCGGTGTCAACCTTCAAATTCAACATAATTTAGATAAAAACAAAGTATTAAACATGCCAATAATTTCAAACAAAGCATTTAGCAACTTAAACATATTATAAAACCTTTCAAACACATAAAGAATTTAAAACCAGTCAGTAAACAAGATCTTCACTGAGATCATATCCATATAAGAAGCACAAAAATCGTTTTCGAAAACTCTCAGTTAACCCACCTCGGTCGAGGTGTTCTTAGGTCAACCGAGGTGAAACACCTCGTTCGGCCAGAACTGTCCCGGTCGAGGTCAAATTTTTTTTTTTTAAAACCAGTTTTCTTTCAGTTTCGACGTTTTTCTCAATCAAATAACCTGTATGTATGCATTCAGTCTCAGATAAACATATAAAAGCAAACTGAAGCATAAATATGAATAAATATCCGGTCAAATAGAGTCATACAAATGTCAAGTAATACACAAATACCCCATACTTGGGACACACTGTCCCAGTGGGTCAAAATAAGTCTAAGAGAATAAAATACTCACCGGATAATAAGCTAAACTGCATAAAATTAAGAAACAAAATGCTGCAGCTCTCAGTAGTCATGATCCGGTGCTGGTGGTGGTGGCACATACGGATACTGAGACGGGTCGAATGGATAGCCCATAATGCGCTCAAACTGGATCTGAGCCATCATGTGCTGGTAGTGCCGCCTCTCCTGCATCTCACGGATATCCAGTGACATAGCAGCATAAGAATCAATAACTTGATCCGTCAGATCATCGATCCGACGGTGAGCCTCTGGATCTCTGTGTCGGCGTGTCCTACGCCTAACAGGTCTCACTGGAGAAGTAGCAGGTGCCGGCTCAGTATCATCGTCATCAAGATCTATAACCGGTGCGCTCGTCCCTCCAGTATCTATCCCTGTATCCATCGGGACTCCACCATCCCTGTCATCAGCAGTCTCCTCATCATCTGCCTCCTCCTTAGCTGGGGCAGCTGCTGCCTCTCTGTAATCCTCCATCAGTGGGGCCCAAGCGGTCTGCCAATAATGAGGGTCATAAACAGTAAACTGTGCAGACCACCTAATCCCCTGCGGTGCAGTCAGCTCCCATGGCATAGCCACGTATGGTGTAGTCAGTCCTCGGGGAACTAGAATCCGCCGAGTGATCATCTCCTACAGCCCAAGCGGCTTGGCAGCCGCCACCATAGTGCAAGCGCTGAGATCCATGTCCTGGTAGCTGACGATGTGGGTGACAAGTCCTCCGCAGCAGATGTCCCCCTTTGCCTTGGCCTTGATCTTGTGCAGGTCCTCTGTCAACATCAAGCCAAAGTCGGGGATCCCTCCTGTCACCATGCAGTATAGGCAGAACAGCTCCCCCTGTCTGACCTTATGGGGCGTCTCAGTACGCACCATAAGTGTCTCACTGAAGATACGGTGGGCTAACCTAAAAGCTAAGTGGACGATGACCTTCTCCCTGGAATCTCCAGGGCGCCATCTATCTGCGTGCTCAACCATGTGAGCAATCTGTCACCAAAATTCCCTAGCTACAGATCGGGACGGGAAGTCAACAGTTGTGGGGGCAGGAAAACCAAATATCTCCCTCCAATACTCTAGTGGCACTAAGAAGTTCCGGTTCATCAACCGGTACTTCACAGATCGCTCTGTGGGGAGGTAGGTGATGGAGCTAATGAACTCTAAGGTGGGCTCCAAACAGGCAAGGGCTCGGCCAGCCCTACTGTAGATATCATCCGTCTAAGGTCTCCATCCACATGGAGACAGTCAAAAGCAGACACGTCCAGGAAGCGAGGTGCAATCACTGGACGGCCGGAAATACGCTCATAATCGACCTGGTGTCGCTCGTGGATCACCGGGCGATAGGGTCGGGAAGAAGAGGAAGAAGGGGAAGGGGAGGATCTATCCCTAAGGGCAAGGCGTCTGTCAGAACTCATTTTCAGAAATCCACTATCAAGTCACCTCGGTCGACTGACAATACTCAAGAATCACCTCGGCCGAGGCACAGCGCGTCTGGACCGAGGCGGAAAACTGTGTTCTAATTCCTTCAGAAATTTCAGTTCTTTTCCCCCAAAATCACTACAACTGCTTCCTATGGGGTACTTAATCCTTTTCTCAGCAAATGCAGGGCAATCTAGGCCCAAATTGAAGCGAAAACAGCGAGGTTAGGGTTTCGTACTCGTTTTACCTCGTTCGGCCGTTTCGGTTCGTTTTTCTTGCAGATTGACGCTTGCAATAGAATCCTCTATCCTTTCTTAGCGATTTGGAAGCAAGAATCGTCAAAAATGGTCGAAAATTGGAGAAGCGAGGTGGATCTTCGCCGCGGTCGAGAAGAGAGTAAAGTGAAGAGAGAGAAATTCGGCCCCCCTTTTATACCCTTTTCTGGAACTACTGTCACCTCGGTCAAGGTGGTCTTGACTGGACCGAGGTGGTACGGACCGAGGTGGTTCTTCAGAAACCCTAGTCGCCTCGGTTGCCCATGAATCATCTCGGTCGAGGTGCTCTGACAACAACCGAGATGCCTCAGTCAAACTTCGTCTTCTCAAATTCTTGATCTTCTGTCCTTCCAGTTATGCTCCTTCCTTAGATGTCACCTGTTATCTGTCTAGAACGCCAAAAACAAAACAAAGCAAAGCAAAAGCAAAAAACTATCTAAGCTAGACTAGAAAAAGGGAAAAGAAAGCAATACCTTGGGTTGCCTCCCGAGAAGCGCTTGGTTTAAGGTCGCTAGCTGGACCATGATGCGCCTCAAATGAGGTGGGAGGTGCCCTCACCCCATACTTCACCTCCATCATGGGGTGAAGTAAGTAAGTCTATCAAACGCTCCAACAAGTGTAAATGCTCATTGGATCCATAATGAAACTCTCCCAAAAAGGTTCCGGTTCCTAACTTCACCGGCAAATGGTAGGATCTCTCACGTACAAGCTTGTATGGTTTGGTCCTCACCGGAATCCTACCGGTCTTCCTCTTTTTCCGTGGGACATAACTTAGTCTTTCGTCCCATCCTTTCCTTGATCGAGAAAACAACTTCTCGAGAATCCTAGTAGCTTCCCCATCTTTAGCCTGGGGATGGTACAAGGTCCTTAGCATGCGAGGGACCCCATACTTGAACAAAAGACACTTCATCGCCTTAACGGTGTAGTGCTTGCAAACTCCACTCCTTATAATCCAAGGAGTATCTTCTTCCAACAGTTGCAAGGGAGGTTTCTTCTTGATTTTAGGAGGTTCTTTCGGAAGAGACCTCCAACTCTCCGGTGCATTCGAAATCCCTCTCAGCTCAGCTGGTCTTTCTTCCACCTTGACCACAGTCTCAGTAATTTGGCCAAGGTTCTCCATATCTTGCAGTTCTACAGATCTTTCCTCCACCTCGGCTGATCTCTCTTTCACCTCGGCCGAGGTCTCAACAGTTAGATCGAAACCTTCCAAATCTTCTTCTCCCTCAAAAGCTTCGGGAGAAACTTCTGGTTTTATTGGAGGGGTGCTTGGAACTTGCAGCACTTCCTTATGCTCCTCTTCCGTTTTAGCATAGGATAGGGTGCTTTCCTTGAGCTCCTCCACCTTCTTCATCAACCTCTCCCATCTTGATTCAAGAGAATCTTCAAGGGGTTGCTCACAAATCTTTTTAGGGACATTCAGTTCATCCCACATTGCAAGTTCATGCTTAATTGCCTCTTCTCTTTCCCATTTATTGTTGAACCAATAGAAGGAGTACTACTCCTCCAAGTATTCATAATGGTCTGCCCTAACACTTTGCCTTGCTATCCAGGCTGGATCAAATGTAGTAATCGGAAATCCTGAAAACTACAAAACTCATAGAAAGAGTAGTTAGTAGCAACAGGGGCAAGTGCCCCAAAAGCAAACCGTAACCGGCTCGGTCTAGACCAAGTCCCCGGCAACGGCGCCAAAAACTTGTTCGCTCCAAACGGTGTGTGCAAGCTTTAAATTTATAACACTAGACGTAAGCTTAAAACAAGGATGCGAACCCGCAGTGTACGGGTCAATCGTAGTAAAAAGCAAGGAATTCCAGGGGTCGATCACAGGGACTTAGTGAAACAAAGTCCAATTACGGTATGCTTAAGCAATCACTAACCAAAATAGTAATTAAAACAATCAAAGATGATATAGAAGTCAATAAGGGAAATATGCAATTCTAGGGATTAAAGCATCTAGTTGTGGTTCCAACTCAAGATCTAAAGATAAGCGGACAAAGCTGAGGTTTTTGCATGGGGAAGGTGTTACTAAAATGGAATAGATCACCGGGTAAGTCTCACTACTCACTAATCCTAAACCATAACTCCTATTGCCGGGTAAGTCTCAAGGAATTAAGATAAAGAACTATAACCTCAAACTAACACACCATCTTAGGGAATAGAATCAACCTTTACCGGGTAAGTCTCAGGCTAACTCACAATGATGGGATGGAAGCACACTCAAACCCCAATAAAGGATAAACCTTTATTACCTACACTTATGATCTTAGGTAAACAAACTAAGGAATTACCGGGTAAGTCTCATCCTAAGCTTGCATTTAATCAGGAAAGGAGTAATAAGAATAGGATTTGGCAAACTCTAACACTTAACTCTCAGTTTCGGATCAGATAAGTCACCTCGGTCAGAAGAATTCCACCCCGGCCGAGATGTTCATCGACTGAGCGAGATGCTTAGGGTTAAGGTTAAAGACTCGAACTTTCAGGGGCCTACTGGAATCTAAGATTAGCCACTCATCATCAAGAAAGTATTAATCAAGTATATGGGAAGAAGGTGAATATTTGAATAAGAAGAATTTAATGAAAAGACTTCAATAACTGAATCAAATATCAAAACAAAAGCGTTCCTTGGATAGAGATCCAACAAAGGAAGACAACAAGGAAGAGAATCTAAGATAATCTTACAAAAACCCTTCAAAAGCTATAAAAGCTATAGACTTCAATCTTCCTTCAACCTTCAAAAAGGTTCTTCGAATCTCCCAGCTGGAGTATGGCCGCAGCGATGTAGTAGGCGTAAAGCAAGGTGATAGCGGATCCTCCAACTGTATGTGGATGTATGCAGCGTGTTTTTCGGTGTAAGCGGGATGTGGATTTGTGGGAAATCCGACCCTTTTCATTGGAAAATTACTCTTCAAAGATAAGATATCTTAGAAAGATCTATTCCCATAAAAATAGGTAAAATATATGATCTAGTATATCTTCTTCCTTCCAGGAGCCAAGCACAAAAATATAAGATCTCAGCCAAGAATAAAATATTCTCGTTGCGTCCCAGGTGTTCGCCTCGGTCGAGTCGACTTCTCTGGATCACCTCGGTCAAGGTGAATTTGTGGTCAACCGAGGTGAGTCACAACTGAATGTGAAATCTCTCAAATCTGGTCCAAAGTGAATCTCTAATCCATGGTTATGCTTCCTGGATGGTTCCTTATGTTCCTGAATGTAGCTCCAATGACTCCATAGCTCCTTTTGCTCCTTTTTGATACAAAACGTGCCATTTTACCTACATTTACAACGAAACTAGGTGTAGACCTCGATTCCCGCAAAGGTAGATGAAATGGTAACATAATCACATATTATACATACAAACATGCAAATTATTGAAGATAAAACGTCTAAACAAACCCCAAAATATAGACTATAATTCATGCTATCAGAAGTTTAAGGATGAAAGCTTTAAAGTGAAAGTTGAAGGCTTTTTGAAGAAAATTGTAAGGTTTTCTTAGGAACCTTGATTGTTTTCTTTTGGTTTGTTATTGACGAACATAATTTGCGGATTGTTTGAATTGATTGCCTGGTTGATTAAGTGATTATTGAGACCTTTGTGTTAAGGTTTTCTTGTTGGTTTATTGATTCTTCTTTCATATACTTGATTGTTATTATCATGATGATTATTGGCCAAATTCCCCTGCGATTCTAGGGTGATTGACTGAAAGTTGTGGGAAAGACGATGAAAGAATGAGCCTTTACCTTAGTGGACCCTGAAAGCTCGAGCTTTAACCTTAACTGAAGCTCACCTCAGTTGGTTCATAGAACATCTCGACCGACGTCGATATGAACTTAGCGAGGCGTGAACCAGATCCGATCCAAACCTGAGTTTGGGTTTTAGTTTTTCAAATCCTATCCTTTTTGTACCTTTCCTGGTCCATGAGCAAGCCTAGGATGAGACCTACCCGGTGATACCTTTGCTTGTATACCTATGATGTTGAGTGTTAGCTAATAAAGGTTTATCCTTTATTAGGGTTTCAGTGTGTCTTCATCCTACCTTTGTGAGTTAGCCTGAGACTTACCCGGTAAAGGTTAGTTCTATTCCCATAGGTGGTGTGTTGGTTTGAGGTTATACTTCCTTTCCTTAGTTCATTGAGACTTACCCGCTGATAGGATCTTTTGTTTGGGATATTGTGTAGTGAGACTTACCCGGTGATCTATTCCCACCTTAGAAATACCTTCCATTACAAACCTTAGGTTTTTCCACGTTACCCTTAGAAATCTCGAGTCGGAAGCACAACTGGATGCTTTGACCTCTAGAATCTGCATTCGCTAATCTGATTGATACATCATCTTTGTTATCTTTGCTTTATAGCTTGCTTTTGATTGACAAAGTGATTATTACCCTGCTTGATTTCACTATAGACCCTGAGTTCGACCCTGGAAAATTCGCTGTTATTACAATTGATCCGTACAATGCGGGTTCGCATATTGATCCAGGCTTTAATTTTAGGTTATAAATTTAAAGTTGTTTCGTTCACTATTACGCACACGTCTGAGAGCGAACAAGATTTTGGCGCCGTTGCCGGGGACTTGTTGCTATTGATTAGCTTACTTGGTGATTTTGTAGGATCTTTCTTTAGGTTTATGCGAAGAACTCATGCTGGGAAAGAAATCATTCCTTATGATTCTTAACCAGAATAGACATATAAGAGAAGGTTGAAAGAAGCTAAGATGGCTGGACAATACAATCGACATCTTTAAGCTGAATTGAAATACGCATTAGAACAACTTCTGTTGAGTAACGAAGCTTTACAACAAGAAAGAGAGAAAGCTCGTGCAAGAACGGAAGAGATCTGAGCCAACATGGCCGAACTACAGGCACATATTCTACCTCACACTAACCCAGTTGTCGGACCGAGGGAGAATCCTGACCTACCTGCACATGGGCAAGATACATCCACCACCACCTCGGTTTCCAACTAGGGTTGTCCGATGTAATTTGTTCGGTGGAGGACCGCAAACCCTAGCTCAAAGTGTGGACCCGAATCAACAAGTGTGGTATCCCAGAGTTAATCTAGGAGATGAAGCAAAGCATGACTACGAGCTTCGACCTCAAGTCCTCACAATGAGTCGAAAATGTCAATTTGAAGGCATGGAAAGAGAATTTCCACATCAACACTTGCAAAATTATGAGATTCTAATGGAGACTTTGAGACCATAAGAGTGGAGAACAACAACTACAAGCAAAGGCCTTTCTACTTCTTTTTGAAAGACCTGGCGCTTGCTTGGTAACAATCTCTTCCAGCTAGAAGAGTTAACACATTGGAAGAGATGACTATGGTGTTTCTCACTAAGTTCTTTCCCCCATCAAAAAATGCGGAGTTAAGGGGTAAGATTAATGCTTTTGTCATGAAGGATAGAGAAAGTTTTTTCTAGTCATGGCAATGGTTCAAAGACCTTTTGTTGGATTGCCCTCACCATGACATTCCAATGATTGAGTTGCTAGTGATATACTTCAAGGGCTTGGATGAGGAAACTCAATTCAAACTCCAAACACTTTCTGTTGGCACTTTTATGGATACACTGGTTAATGAAGCTTGGGAGTTTGTTGAAAAGCAAGCTTTACACATGGAGAAGTTCTCATCGAAGGGTTGAAGATGGGGCAAAGCCAGTTGGATTTCCGGATCTAAATCTTACTAATTCTAGCATTGCTTAACTCACTACGCTCAACAATGAAGTCAAGGCTTTGAAAGAGCTTTTATTAGCTCAAACTAAGATAGCGTCCAAGGAGCAACATGTTGGATATTTGGGAAGAAGAAACTATCAACGGCCGAGGAATAAAAATTACAACAACAACAACAACAACAGAACTTTCAACAACAATTGGAGATCAAATAAACAAAATCCCGGTAACCCATATTCACATGCTGAAAGTGCTCTAAATCCACCATCTTCTTCTTATATTCCATTGAAGAGTCTAGAGCCGTCATCAAGCTCATCCCAGCAGCCTAAGGAGAATACGGATGATGTGTTGGAAGAAATCATGACCAAGGTCAATGCTATGGAAACTTCTATCAACACATTTTCAAAGGCACAAAAAGCCTTAGAACATCAAGTTTTCAACAAGGCCAATGAAGCACCAAGAGATCCGAGTAAACTCTCGGGAAGGATGGAGAATAACAAAAAGGGGTAGGTCATGGCTTCAGCACAAAAAGTGGATTTAAGACAACTAACTACAGGTATTTCTATGGTCGTCTTTACCCTATCAAAAATATAATCCCGACTTAGCACTAAAACATGTATAGTGGATAAGTAAGGGTCGAACCCGAGAGTTAAGGTATTTTTTATTAAATTTAATTATTGATTATAAGAACAAGTAACAAAGGGGGGGGGGGGGGG
>BSUD01000004.1:89182399-89260376 GCA_033239045.1 Fagopyrum esculentum | reverse complement strand
GGGGGGGGGTTCGGTTGAATTGACGCACACAATACTTATGAAAACAAGTAACGCAACAAGTGAGACAATAATGGATGACTCTACACTAGGTTGATTATTAGCATGCAAATGCTACTTTGGTGAGTTCCTTTTACAGGTTTTAAGTAATCTCCCGTCTCGATCATATAAATGTGTTGAGCCAACCGGCATCAACATAACTTAACAGGTTAGTGTTCTGTAAACCTACAGGGGCGCCAAGGGTTGACGCAGGTGCGGTGACCGTTTTCGTGGCTGGCGCTGGCGAAGGCGCAGGGAGCGCTCCGGAGTAAGGTGTCACCCGCAGTGGCGGTGACACTGCTCCGCGGGGGCGGTGAAGTAGCAGAAGCTTTGCTTCGTGAACGATCTTCACTCCTAAGTGCTTATAACTCCTTCTTTATCTTCTTTTAGTCTTCTTCTTCTCGACCAAGGAGTTAGTACCATAAACCGACACTAATGCAATAAAAGGACTCAAAAACTATCGTAAATGATAGTGATTCCATCACCTATCAACAACTGATCCAATACCTCGGTCGGACCACGATCACACAAATAATACCTCGGTCAAGGTGCCAACCGATATGGAGCCACAAAAAGAGAAAGGCAAGTCTGATGTCTATGTTCCACCACCAGCTTACAAACCTCCACTCCCATTTCCTTAGTCTAGGGCATGGGCACATCTAGAACAACACTTTGGTAAGTTTCTTTACCTTATGAATAAGCTGCATATTAACTTCTCTTTCATTGATGCAATCTTAGGTATGCCCGTTTATGGGAAGTTTCTCAAAGAGATCTTGTCAAGGAAGAGAAAACTGGATGACTTTGGAGAAGTACGGATGACCTCTACATCTTCGGAGCTCATTCAAATCATGAAAAAGAACATGCCACCAAAGTTAAGAGATCCCGGTTCGTTTTGCATTACCATCGAAGTTGGGGATGTGACTTATGATGAACTTTGTGATCTAGTAGCTAGTGTGAGCGGATCGTTCTAGTTCTTGTCCCGTTGGAATCTTAGAGGACTTTCCCGTCAAGCTTGATAATTTCTACATACCTATAGGTTTTGTTGTGTTGGACATTCCTGCATATTATCCTATTCCCATCATTCTTGGACGACCATTTCTTGCAACATCGGGTTGCAACGTTGATTGTAACAATGCCAAGTTGTCATTCAATATTGGTGAAGATCGTGGGGAGTTTGCACTCTTAACCACGATGAAAGGAGAGCCCTTAGAGGATGACATCTTCAACATCTATGATAAGGAAGAGTCTCAAGAATTGGTGAGCTCTATCTTAATGTCAGATCCTCTTCAGAAAGTTTTGAGTTGTAGTATGATGGACGAAGGTGTAGATGTTTTGTGTGATGCAGATGTACGAAGCTTGGAAGCATTGGAAGAGGATCCAAGAGCTCTATCTTAATTGAAGACCCTCTTGAGTTTTAGTACGAACTCATTTAGGAGATGAAATGAAAATTAGGTTTCAGTCACCCTCCTAGTACCTTGACCGAAACGACTCTTGGAGCAAGCGAGGTGCCCTACTCTGGAGATCACCTCGGTCCATCACCTCGGTCCATGACCGAGACGTTTCCTAAACCAAGCGAGATGGGTCAACTGAAGATCACCTTGGTTCACCACCTCGGGCTAACCCTAGATGCCGCAAGAGGGCAATCTACCCATTGATGATTCATTTCCCAATGAGGAATTGTAATCGGTTGAGCATTGGCTTCGCCAAATTTCTGATGGTAAAGACCCTTGGTATGTTGATATTGTTAATTATCTTGTTTGTCAAGAAATACCTCCAGGATTGACCTACACTCAAAGAAAGAAATTTTTGAAAGATATACGTCACTACTATTGGAACGAGCCTTTACTCTTCAAGAGAGGGCCGGATGGGATGTTTCGACGGTGGATTCCGGAGGATGAGACTACTAGTGTTATACGGCATTTCCATTCACTTCCTAGTGCAAGACATGCTAGCGCACACAAAACATGCGCTAAGGTATTACATTCTGGTTTCTTTTGGCCTTCGTTATTTAAGGATGTGAAAGCGTTTGTTTTCTCTTGTGATGCGTGCTAAAGAACAGGAAATATATCTAGGCCGAACGAGATGCCACTTAATAATATTCTGGATGTCAAGATCTTTGATGTGTGGGGAGTTGATTTTATGGGACCTTTCCCATCATCTGCATGAAAACCTCTACATTCTCTTAGTTCTTGACTTGGTCTCTAGGTGCGTGGAAGCCATTGCTTCTCCCAATAATGACGCCATGGTAGTTGTGAAGTTCTTCAATAGAACCATCTTTCCGCGTTTTGGGACACCGCGAATCATCGTCATCATCAATAGAGGGACACATTTCACCGCCCAGAAGTTCGAGGCACTTCTATCAAAGTATGGGGGTGAGCCACAAGGTAACAACCCATTATCATCCTCAAACTAGTGGGCACGTAGAGATCTCTAATAGAAAAATCAAGGCTATTTTGGAAAAAACCATTTCAAGGACAAGGAAGGATTGGTCTATGAAGTTGGACGATGGTCTTTGGGTATATAGGACCGCATTCAAGACTCCTTACAATTTGGTTTATGGAAAGTCTTGTCATCTCCCCGTTGAGCTGGAGCACAAGGCATATTGGGCCATCAAATGGCCCAACTTTGACATCAAGGAAGTTGGAGAAAAGAGGCTTTTGGATATCAATGAGTTAGAAGAGCTGCGTTTAAACGCTTATGAGAATGCCAAAAGCTACAAAGAGAGGGCGGAGAAATGGCATGAAAAGCATATCATCCCTAAGGAGCTTAAAGAAGGGGATCTTGTTCTACTCTTCAACTCCCGCCACCGCCTCTTTCTAGGTAATTTAAAATCTAGATGGACAGGAACTCCCGTTGTGAAAAATGTCTTTCCCCATGGTGCAGTTGGAGTATTGGGTGAAGCTAGCGGAAGCATTAAGGTCAACGGTCATAGATTGAAGAAGTATCAACCGGAAGTTCCAACTGAGGAGATTGCACCTTTGCATCTTGCTTAAGAGTGACGTACGATCCAGCTAGCGAGCATAAACCAAGCGCTTCTTGGGAGGCAACCCAAGGAATTGCTTCCATTTCCCTTTTTCTGGTTTAGTGTAGATAGCTTGCTTTGTGTTTTGAATATCCTCTTAGACAGGAATTAGGTTTTCTCAAAGAAGAATTGCAACTCAAGATGTACATGGAAGGATTGATGTTTGAGAATTTGAGAAAACGGAGCTCGACTGAGACACATCTCGGAAAGGCGTCTAGGGTTCGCTTCTTGGGAGGCAACACAAGGGCAAGGCTGCAACACTCTAGGGTTGAACAAGACGTAAGCAAGAGATGGGAAAAAGAGAAAAAGGAGAGAATATATATGTTCGGGCTGGAAAGATAGACAGAAAGGCGTCTAGGGTTTAGAAGGAAGATCTGGAAACTAGCCCATAAGATGGAATATCGGATATTCTATCTATGGAAGGAAGATAAAAGAACGGATGAAAAGATCGGGCACGATCTGTCGTCATCCGCAGGGGCGGATCACATTAGCCGCAGGGGCGGCCCTCTTCACCGTGGGGGCGGTGAAGGCAAAAGTGGGATCTTACATCAGATCCCCCTAAAAAGAAGTTTTGTCCCAAAACATGCAAAAGCCCAACGATCACAACAACACACAGAAACAGAACTGAACTCATATATTTCCAGACGGGGCACGTAACTCAAAACGTCATAAAGAGCGTACGCAACGCAACAAACGGAAAAACTGAAATATACGACTATGCTAAAGGTGAATCCAACTCAGCGTAAAACTCCGGATAGTTCCTCTGGATACTATTCTTTGTCTCGCAAGTTGCCTCATCACCTCCTCGCACCGACAACTAGATCTTCAACATCGGGATTTCCTTCAAACGCAAGCTTCTCGTACTACGCTCTAAGACTACCACCGGGTGCTCTACGAATGTGTGGTCATGCTCGATCACTAGAGTTGGTGGCAACGCAATTCTGTATGTTGCCTTTCCAACTCGCTCAAGAATCTCGAACGGTCCAACATATCTCGGACTCAATTTCCCCTTGACACCGAAACGTCTGATGCCTTGTGTCGGGGATACTCTGAACCAAACCTGAGATCCAACTCTGAACTCCAGTGGTCTGCGTTTCTTGTAAGCATAATACTTTTGTCGACTCTATGCTGCTAACATCCGCTCTCGGATCACTGCTACTCGAGCCATGTCATCCTGAATCTACTTATGTGCTACTTCGCTAGCACTACTAGGCTTGTCCCAACACAATGGTTTACGACATCTCTGTCCATATAAAGCCTCATACGGGGCCATCCTGATCGATGCGTGCAAACTCTTGTTTTACGAAAACTCAACTTAGGGAAGGTGATCTAGCCACACTAGTCCCTAGTCTAACACACAGGCTCGTAACATGTCCTCCAAAGTCTGGATGGTCCGCTCAGACTGATCATCAGTCTGAGGATGATAAGCCGCCGTGGACTGCAGACTCATACCTAGGGCGGCATGAACCTGCTGCTAGAACCTCGAAGTGAACCGTCCGTATCTGTCAAATACAATAATCCTAGGTACCCCATGAAGTCTCACTATTTGTCTCGTGAACTCCTCTTCCAATCGACTCACCGTCCACGTTTCCTGGATTGGAATGAAACGTGCGGTCTTCGTCAATCGATCTACTATGACCCAGATAGCATCGAAACCACGACTCGGTCTCAAACCGGCACAAAGTCCATAGAGATGTCTTCCCACTTTTACTAAGGGCCGGGAAGTGGGTGTAGCTCGCCTCCTGGTCTATGATGCTCGATATTGACTTGCTGACAGGTCGCACAATGAGCTACATATCTCGTGACGTATGGCTTCAGACCTCCCTACCAGTAAGAGCGTTTGATGTCTTGATACATCTTACTCGCACCAGGGTGTACTGAGTAAGGTGAAGAGTAAGCCTCCATTGTCTTAGCTCTCGATCTGAAGGCACACAAACACGCTCTTGGCGTCTCAAAACTCCATCAATACCAACTTCAAACTGCGGTAAATCTCCTCGAGACATCCGGTCTCGGATCTGTGTCAAAGCTGGACAACTCTCCTATTTTTGTCGGATTTTGGCCAACAGATCAGGTACTATCTCCAAGGTGGAAAACTGGCTAACGGAATCCAGAAAGTGGATATCCATCTCTAACCATGCCAAATCTCACTATAACTGTGGCTTAGCTGTCAGTCTAGCGATCGCCATCTCCCGGAAATTCTTCCAACTGAGGGCATCTACTACCACGTTAGCCTTCCCCGGGTGGTATAAGATCTCAAGATCAAAGTCCCTGATCAACTACAACCATCTTCGCTGGCGGTTATTCAACTCCCGTTGAGTGAATATGTACTTCAGACTTTTGTGATATGTGAATATCTGACACGTAGCTCCGCACAAATAATGCCTCCAAATCTTCAAAGTGTGAAAAATAGCAGCCAACTCCGGTCATGGGTATAGTAATTCTCCTCGTACGTCTTCAACTGTGGAGATACATAAGCAATCACCTTTCCGCTCTGCATCAGAACACATCCCAAGCCTAGCTTGGATGCGTCGCTGTAAACCACAAAATCCTCGATTCCCTCTGACGGAGGTAGGATAGGAGCAAAGGTCAACCTCTTTTTCTGCTCCTCAACCCGTCCTCTACCTCTCCCCTGTCCCAGAGTGGAACCCTGAGGAGCGGTAGAACCAGAAACACTCTACTGCTACTACTGATACTGAGACCTCTGTCCTCCTCCAGCAATGTTGGCAGGTGAAGAACCCTCCTAAGATAGCGCCTTGCCCTGACGGCAAAATGCAGCTCGGTGTCCAGGCTTTCCAAAAGAAAAGCACATCACTGTTGGTTTCTTGCAATCAGCTCGGATGTGTCCACCTACTCCACAATTATGACACTGCCATCCTCTGTCAAAACTCTGCTCGAAACTAGAACGTCCGGGCGTCTGACTACGCCCAAACCCAACTGCTCCAACTCCAACACTGGTTGATCCAGTCTTCTACCTCTTCTCATGACCTCCTGCCTGAGAAGCTCTCCTCTGACCCGGTCGGTCTCTCTCATACGCAGAAGCTCTATCCTAATAGCCCGTCAAAGAATCACAACGGAACCCAACAAGATAAGAGCGTGTAGACTCTCTCAACCCTCGAGAGAAGACGTAAACATACTAGTCCTCTGGGGGTGCTGACAGACCCAACAAAGACAACTCATCTTGGAACTTGCTGATGATCACAACAATAGGCAAATCCTCGAATTCAGCCTCAAGGAAATCCTGGAGACGGTCCCTCCTCATAGCTACAGGGTAGTAGCGATCCTTGATCACCGTCTTCATCTTCTCAAAACTAGTAACCTTAGTGCAAATGGTCCTCCACCAAGAATGAGCCGGATCTTTCAGCAACGTCTGTTCTATGTTGACTCGACGTCCCTCTGGACAATAGATAGCCTCCATAGCAGTTTCCAGCTGTCCTAGCCACTACTCCACATCCAATCCAGTTTTTTCGATGAAAGTTGGAACCTGCAGCTGATAAAAAGCCTTCAACCAACTGTCAGGCTTCGGCTCCCTTGCCTCAGCCGGCGCTCTAACAGCCTCAACAACTCCAGCAGGTGGGGCAACAACTTGTGAAACTCTCTGCGAAACCTCAAGTGACCTTGCAGGAACTGGAGGCGCTGGTGCTTGTCCCCCAGTCCTGATAGCCTCCTCAACTTTCTGCACGTAGTCGCGAAATGCAGAAGCTCCGATAGGCACTCGTGTGGACTCCATCGACCTCTAGCTAGTGGCGGTCTTCTTGCACGTCCTCGTCCACGGACGGCAGGTGGAAGTGGTGGTCGACCCCTTCCTCGCCCTATAGCAGATGTAGCTTCAATACGCGCCATCTTCTATAAGGATAGATATATCAGAAACTATATATAAGGCCACGCTACAGCTAAAGCAAAACCAAAAAAGCACACATAAAGGCCAACACAAAAGAAAAACTACACTGCTAAGATCCGCGGAGGGAGTGGTGGTCGCCCGTACATCTATCCCAGAACGACAAGTTTAAAACAAAAAACCCCCATTTGAAAACGTTAGACCCCTTGTGCGTTCTATTTATTTATCCATCCGACCTTTAGAAGATTTCAAGTGCCATTGTTGTCAACCTAGAGCTCTGATACCATATTGTAACACCCCAAGTTCTAGGAACTTGAAGCGCTACGAGCTAGTTCGTAATGATTAGACACTCATTTAGATAGTTTTTCCACTCATTCATGCATGGTTTGCACTAGTTCGTAACGATTTGCACTCAATTCATGTATTTTGTCGAGATAGACGTCTACACGGACTTTTGCATGGTTTGTAGGTATTTTGGGAGATTTAGGGGCTTAATCGATACATTTGAGGATCGTTCCTCGAGATGACACACCTTCGGACTCATTGGAAAGCAAGCTAGGAGCTAAGGGGGACACATGGGACCTTGTTGGTGTATGTCATGCACCAAATCCTGACTTAATGATCCAAAACAAGCTGAGGCACCAAAACCAGGACCACTAGGACTTCCACGGGCATGGAAATGGGCCGTGGTTTTGGCCAGACAGCTGTGACAACTGTCCCACAATCTTCATGGCCGACTCTTGCAATTTGTTGAGGATATAAGGTGGTCCTGCAGGTTATTATGACAGACCCCTCACTCCCATTCTCTCCCACACTCCCAACAACACATATTCTGTCATTGGAAGATTGGATTGAAGCTACTCTTGGAGGAGAAGAAAAGGTTCCATTGGAGAAGAAGAGAAGAACACACCATTCTTAGTTTTTCATAATTTTGAGTGAGTTTTGTGAAGACGATTTGCACGGTTTTGTAAGGAACGAGATTGAACCTTCTTTTGAAGGGTTGTAAGTCTTTCTTATCATACATTCATCTTGGTTTTCTTTGTTCTATTTGTTCATCTCTATTTCACTTCATCTACTTGATATGGATTCCATGATTTTATGCTTGATGACTTTGATTATGATGATGCATGTTGTTGGCTAGATAGATGTGATTCTAGGGTAAGGAAATGATGGTTATGGCTTGGACTATGATAGAATGGACTTAGATGTACCTTTGGTTGATTCGTTTGCTTGAACCAAGTTGTTGTTAGAAACCACAGTTCTTTCTTGCCTTTTCACGGCCGTGGAAAGGGATGAACAACCCGCGGTTCTGACTAACTCACTTGTTTTGATGAATCTAAGTGCTAGGATGTTAGATTGTTGAAATCCTAGTGTTTTTCGAGCTAAATATATCCTAGGGTGACCTAGTGTTAGCAACTAAGTTGTTAGAAGAGACCTACCCGGTGATTCTTGCTCTTAGATACCAAAGATGATGAACTCTAGGTAGTAGTGAGCCTCACAAGCCGCTATTGGACTGAGTGTGCTAGGATAGGTGTTTAGGACTTGCCTTCCCGAGACTTACCCGGTAAGGAGAGGTTAGATCCCTAGATAACCATCCGGTTTGTGTAAATATCCCCACCTTAGGTTCCTAGAGACTTACCCGGTAATAGAACCTTACGTGCGGGATTAGTGGATCATGAGACCTACCCGGTAATTGACCCCACTTGAGAAACATTCCTTCCCAACATACCATAGTTAATCCAAATAATGCTTAGAAGCTTGAGTCCAATGCCATAATCGGAATTTCCAACCCCTAGAATCCGTTTTTCTCTCTTTGATCTCATATCTCGTGTTTGTCTTGCTTGTTTGTGTTGATTTGCTAGATTGTTAGTTTGTTTTGCACTCTTATATTGTTGTGATTCTTTATTGATCACCACACAAAACCAAACCCAAAAAAATATTGAGATTTTCATTTCTTTATTTCTTTCTCTTTCCTTAGCCTAGATCAACACTATCCTTAGTCACTAATCGATTCAATTTCACCTCAGTCTTTGTGTTCGACCTCGGAATACTATCCCTACTACAAAATGTCCTGTACATTGTGGGTTCGCTAGGAGTTAGGAGAAATATAACTAGTATAAATTTAAAAACTTTTGCGTGTCACAATTCCTTTACGTGACAAGTTTTTGGCGCCGTTGCCGGGGACTAGGTTAAGATTTAGTCGTAGTTTGTGATTGTTTATAGTGTAGGTCTTTCTTGTTGCTTTTGATCTCATTTGGTTTGTGTCTTTGCTTTTCAGGACATCTCTCACTCTTTAGGTGCATGCTAAAATCTCGTGGCAAGGTTTTAGCTCCATTCGATCCCGAACCAGAGAAAACCCTTAGATCTAGATCGAAGAGCATTAGAAAAGGAAAAGAGATGGCCGGAAGAGATCTCCAAGCTGAGTTGGATGAAGCTTTAATGCAAATTAGGAAAAGGGATGAAGCCTTAGAGAATGAAAGGAGACTTGCCAATGAGTGGCAAGAAGCAACTAGGTGGGAGATTGAAGAGATTAGGCAAGCTCTTGTGCAAAGAGAGCTTAATTGTCAACAACCTCCACCTCCACCACTACCGCAGCCGGCGGCGGTTAATATTCGGGTTGTGCCCATTGCTATTGAAGAGCCACAAATGTTAGGGCAACTTATGGATCCGGCACAAAGAGCACACCGTCCGGGTGTGAACTTAGGAGATCCCGCAGCCCATGATTACGAGCTCCACCCTCAAGTTCTACAAATGATCCGGCATAACCAATTTGAAGGGATGGAAGGTGAGTCTCCTCATCAACACTTGATGAACTATGAGATCTCGATGGACACTCTAAGACCGCCTAGATTTGAGAGCAACAAACCATAAGCTTAGGGCTTTCTCCTTCTCACTTAAGGATAAAGCCTTGGCTTGGTATCAATCTATTCCACAAGGGCGAGTGAGGACTTGGGAGGAGATGACAACCTAGTTTTTGACAAAGTTCTTCCCACCTTCAAAGACTACCGAGTTAAGAGGGAAGATCAATGCCTTCGTGATGAAGGATAAAGAAAGCTTATTCAAGTCTTGGGAGAGGTTCAAAGACCTTCTCCTAGATTGTTCACACCATGGTATACCGAAAATAGAGCTTTTGGAGATCCACTTCAAGGGACTTGATGAAGATAGCCAATTCAAGCTTCAATCTCTTTCCGGTGGGACTTTCATGGAAAAGAATGTGGATGAAGCTTGGGAATATATAGAGAAACAAGCTTTGGTGATTGAGAAGTACTCACATAGGAAGAGTGATGGGAGGAAAGGGGGAGCATATGAGGTGAGTGAAGTCACCATGATTAACTTCAAGCTTGATGCAATCAACAATGAGCTGAAATCTTTGAGGGAGTTGTGTGCTACAACTTTGAAGAATCAAGCAACCCCTCATGTGCAAGTGCAAGCAAACTTGTCTTCCAAGGAGGAAGATGTGAACTACAAGGGAAGGGGCAACTACAACAACTATCAAGGCCCAAGGAACTTCAACAACAACCGGCAATTCAACAATTACCGGCCTAATCACAAGCATCCCGGGTTTTCCTATTCTAACCCGGATGGTGCCTTGAACCCTCCCGCTTCCACAAGTGCAGCTCCACCACCAAAGGCTTCACAAGAACCTCCACCCGGATTTACTCAACCTCCAAAGGATAGAACCGAGATGATGTTTGAGCAATTGCTTAGGAGGTTGAGCGGACTTGAGAGCACGGAGACTTCTATTTCTAAGGCTCAAAAGGTGTTGGAAGCACAAGTGTTCCAAAAGGCGGGTGAAGCTTATAGAGATCCGGGAAAGCTTCTCGGAAGAACCGAAGACAACCCGAGAGGCCAAGTGTTGGCCATTACAACAAGAAGCGGGTTGAGCATGAAGGATCCCTTACCTAAGGGAAGTGACAAGAGAAAGCAAGTAGTGGTAGCGGAAGAGACATTGCAAGAAGAAGGAGGCAAGAGCAAGGAAGATGAGCCAACATATGTGGCGCCACCTCCATACAAGCCACCACTACCGTTCCCACAATCATGAGCAAGGGCTCGCATGGACAAGCACTTTGGTAAATTCCTTGAACTCATGTTTAAATTGCATATTAAAATTCCGTTCATGGATGCTATTCTAGGAATGCCGGCATATGGCAAGTTTTTGAAGGAGATACTCTCCAACAAAAGGAAGTTGGAGGAGTATGGAGAAGTGATGATGACGAAGAGGTCCTCGAAGTTGATTCAAACCATGCGGGAGGATATTCCTCCTAAGCCAAGAGATCCGGGATCCTTTTGTGTGCCAATTGGAGTGGGAGAGTGAAGTATGAAGCCCTATGTGATCTTGGGGCAAGTGTAAGCATCATTCCGCTTGCACTTTGCAACAAGGTTGGGCTAGGAGAGCCAAATCCGGTCAAGATGGCCCTTTACATGGCGGACCGTTCAATCACTCACCCGGTTGGGATCTTGGAGGACATACCGGTGCAACTCGGGAAGTTCTATGTGCCAATAGACTTCGTTGTTTTGGACATATCGGCGGACTATCCGGTTCCTATCATCTTAGGGAGACCTTTCTTGGCTGCATCCGGATGTTTGGTGGATTGGAAAAATGGGATTCTCTCCTTCAACATTGGAGAAGAGAATATCCAGTTCAAGCTGTCCACAATGATAAAGGGGCCAGCCCTTGGTGAAGATGTGTTCAACATTGTCGAGCAAGAGGAGTCTAGAGAAGTTGTGAGCTCGATCTTGATCAAGGATCCTTTGGAGAAGATTCTTAGCTTAAGTTTGACGGAGGAAGGAGTTGAGGAGGCTTGTAATGAAGAAAACAAGGCTTTGGAAGCATTGGAAAAGGAGACAAGAGCTGAATTTGAAGCACACGAAGGTGTGCTGAATTCCTGTTGAAACCACTGCCTGGGGGGAAGAACCACGACCGTGGAAAGTCCCGTGGAACTCTCTGGAATGCTCAAAAAAGCTAGCTTTGCAAGTTCTACAGCTCTGGTTGTGCTAGAGCCCGTGATTTTGCCCGTGGTTTCTCCAGAAATTGCATTGGTTGTTGATCAAGCTTCAAGGAGCCTTGAGGAGTCTTCCATGGCTTTGGATTCATCTCAACCAACATTATATGGATCATCTCCACTCGATAAAGGTCCTCCTAAACATGAACTCAAACCCCTCCCCTCTCATTTGAAGTATGCTTTTCTTGGTGAGAATTCTACATATCCGGTTATTGTGAATGCATGCTTGAATGATGATGAACTTGCTAGATTGTTGCATGAGTTGAGATTGCATAGGAAAGCTATAGGCTATACCATTGATGATTTAGTTGGCATAAAACCATCTTTTTGCATGCACAAGATCTTGATGGAAGATAATCATAAACCTTCAATTGAACCTCAAATAAGACTAAACTCAATCATGAAAGAAGTAGTAAAGAAAGAGATCCTTAAATTGCTAGATGCGGGAATCATTTTCCCGATTTCGAATAGTAAATGGATTAATCCCGTGCATGTGGTTCCTAAGAAAGGTGGGATGACCGTAGTAACCAATGAGAATAATGAACTAATCCCAACTAGTACGGTTACGGGATGGAGGATGTGTATAGACTATAGGAAACTAAATGTGGCCTCTAGGAAAGATCACTTCCCCCTTCCCTTTTTTGACCAAATGCTAGAGAGATTAGCTCAACATTCTCACTTTTGCTACTTAGATGGTTATAGTGGATTCTTCCAAATCCCTATCCACCCCGATGACCAAGAGAAAACTACATTCACATGTCCTTGGGGTACATTTGCATATAGGAGAATGCCATTTGGGTTGTGTATTGCACCCGCCTCCTTTCAAAGGTGTATGATGGCTATATTTTCTGAATATATTGAGAACATCATGGAAGTGTTTATGGATGATTTTTCCTTTTATGGATCTTCATTTGATGATTGCTTAGCTAACTTGTCTCTAGTGCTAAAAAGATGTGAGGAGACTAATCTAGTCTTGAATTGTGAAAAATTCCACTTCATGGTAAGTGAAGGTATTGTGTTGGGACATTTGGTGTCCCACCGTGGCATTGAGTTTGATAGAGCTAAGATAGAAACCATAGAGAAGTTGCCACCACCTACCTCGGTGAAGGGGGTAAGGAGTTTTCTACGGCAAGCCGGTTTTTACCGGAGATTTATTAAAAATTTCTCTAAGATTTCTAAGCCTCTTACTAACCTACTAATGAAAGATGTTGAGTTTGTGTTCTGCAAGGATTGCCTTGAGGATTTTTGTAGGTTGAAGAATGCTTTGATCTCCGTACCCATCATGCAACCTCCGGATTGGAGTTTACCGTTTGAGATCATGTGTGACGCGAGTCATGTAGCCGTTGGGGCTGTTTTGGGACAAAGGAAAGATGGGCTTACACATGCCATCTATTATGCTAGCAAGACGCTAGATGATGCCCAACTCAATTATGCTACCACCGAGAAGGAGTTGCTAGCGGTTGTGTGTGCATTTGAGAAGCTCCGCTCGTATCTTGTTGGAGCAAAGGTCATTGTGTATAAGGATCATGCTGCGATCCGTTACCTCCTTACTAAGAAGGATGCCAAACCTCGTTTGATTCGGTGGATCCTTCTTCTTCAAGAGTTTGATTTGGAAATCCGGGACAAGAAGGGGACCGAAAATTCTGTGGCGGACCACCTTAGTAGACTACCTCCATTGGAGATTGGAAGAGATGACATCCCGATTGATGACTCATTCCGGGATGAGCAGTTGCAAATGATGGAGGAGTGTTTATTCCAAGTGTCTAGAGGAAGTAAGCCATGATATGCCGACATTGTGAACTTTCTCGTGTGCGAGGAAGTGCCTCCCAGTTTGTCATATGCCCAGCGGAAAAAGTTCTGCAAGGATGTGAGGCACTACTATTGGAGTGAACCGCTTTTATTCAAAATAGGGCCGGATGGAGTATTTAGGAGATGCATACCGGAGTTTGAGGTGCAGAGTGTGATCCGCCATTGTCATTCCTTGCCATGTGGAGGGCATGCTAGCTCACACAAGACATGTGCAAAGGTGTTGCAATCCGGGTTTAATTGGCCAAGTTTGTTCAAGGATGTGCAGAATTTTGTAGTAGCATGTGATGCTTTCCAAAGGACGGGCAACATCTCAAAGAGGAACGAGATGCCCTTGAACAACATACAAGAAGTGGAGATATTTGATGTGTGGGTTGTGGACTTCATGGGACCATTCCCTTCTTCATGTGGCAACCTGTACATCCTATTGGCGGTAGACTATGTTTCGAGATGGGTAGAGGCAATCGCCTCTCCTACAAATGATGCCAAAGTTGTGGTGCGGTTCTTCAACCGAGTGATCTTCCCTAGGTTTGGAACACCAAGGGTGATCATAAGTGATGGAGGGAAGCACTTCACTAATAGGAACTTCGAGACACTTTTGGCTAAGTATGGGGTGACTCATAAGGTTGCAACACCTTACCATCCCCAAACTAGTGGCCAAGTGGAGATCTCCAACCGGGAGATAAAAGGAATTCTTGAGAAGACGGTTTCTAGGACGAGAAAGGATTGGGCTATGAAGCTCGATGATGCTTTGTGGGCTTATAGAACCGCTTTTAAGACACCGATTAGAACCACTCCTTACAAGCTAGTCTATGGCAAGTCTTGCCACCTTCCGGTAGAGATGGAGCATAGAGCGTATTGGGCTATAAGGTGGCTGAATTTTGACCTCAAGGAGGCCGGTGAGAAGAGGTTTCTTGATATGAACACTCTTGAGGAGATCCGGTTGGATGCCTATGAAAACGCCCGGATCTACAAAGAAAGTACCAAACGTTGGCATGATAAGCGTCTCATCCCGAAGAAGTTTAGTGAAGGCGACCTTGTCCTTCTCTTCAACTCAAGGCTGCGGCTCTTCCCCGGAAAGCTAAAGTCAAGATGGACGGGTCCTTATGTGGTGAAGAAGATCTTTCCCCATGGAGTGGTTGAGATAGGAGGGGAGCATTGTGGAGATTTTAAGTTGAATGGGCACCGTTTGAAGAAGTATATCCCGGACGCTCCGGTGGATATGATTGCCCCACTTTACCTTGAGTGAGACGCCCTCGAATTTGGTCAAGCTAATGACCTTAAAGAAGCGCTTCATGGGAGGCAACCCATTGGTAGACGTCTTTCCCTTTTTCGTTTTTGTTTTTGCTTTGATTTTTCTGTTTTTGTGTCTTTTTGTGTGTTTAGTGTGCTTTGCGTGTGTGCTAGAGTCTTGGTAGCATAGAAGCCTTGCATGGAATGTGGATGATGATGATGAATCCCTCATCAATTGTGGGTGGAGCGGACGCGGGACTTGGACGGCTAGCGGTGCCTAGCGCGGATCCCGATGCCATGACGAACATTTAGAGCTCTCTACCATCATTGATAGGATCATCCGTCATTACTCCACTTGAGGGAACCAAAATACCGAAGAAAACCATTTCTACATTGTGAGAACCCTCTTTCACCCTTCTTTACTTCATTTACACATTGGGGACAATGTTTTTCTAAGTATGGGGTGGGGTTTGCATGATCTTTTGCATGATTTGCATGTACGATAGTTTCTTTTTGTCACATGTTTTACTAGCTTTTTGCTTTGTACATACATATTTTGAAAAATCCTAAAAAATAAAAAAAAATTTAAAAATTTTAGTGCTTCTAAGCTTGGGAATGACCCTTATGATGAAATTGTCTTGTGGATTGGCTATGGATGGCCTTATGTGTTGAATAGATGAATGCATATGTTGACTTGAAGTACTTATCTTGAATCTCATGAATGGATTGTGATCATGATGTTTGTCTTGACTGGATTGAGTATTGAAAGTCGAAATTACATGCTAGTTCTTGCACATCATCTAGGAGTGATTAAGGCAATTAATCTTTCTCTACTTCTCATCTTGATCATGTTGTTTGAGCACCTCAATTGATGAAAAACTTGACCTCTATTGACCTATCAGGGATTAGGAGCATGCTAGTGTGTTGAGTGTGTGAAAAGCAAGTGTGGGGTGAAATTGTTGATTAAAGAATGTTGTGAATGACGTGCTGAATTTGTTGTGAAAAGTGTAAAAAAAAATATAATATAGGTTTGGGGACGTTGGTTTAAATGACGAGTAACTCGGCACCATTCACATAATCGGGTGTTTGTGCCTTGCCAAAGTCAAATAAACCGATAGTCCTAACGAGCTTTGGTATGTGTGCCCGGTGTGGATGTACCTCGAAAAATAAAAAAACCCGAGGACGGATAATCACCAATGTTTCGGCTTTTGTACACCAATGCCATTGTCTCAAAAATAAGTGAAAGAAAAAGAAATGAAAAGAAAGAAAAGATGGAGAAAATATACACTTGTGGGAAGTTTATAAAAAATGTGAAGTTGTGAAGTTAGTTCCATTCCCGGATTAGCATCACATGACCTAGAAAAATTCCCACCTAATCACAACATTTCTTAACCTCTTATTTCCTATTCCCTTGTGACCTATTTGCATGTGTGTAAGACTTAGTGATCTAGATTGGATATGCTCATGATCATCTTGACTTCTTCATTTTTACATTTCATGCATGCCTTCCAGTTAAGTACAATTGTCTTTCCCTGCTTTCATTTATTTGATGCATGATTGCTTGTCCGTTGCCATGAAACATGACTATGAAGGTGATCCATTTATTTGATGCATGATCGCTACTTCCAGTTAAGTACAGTTAAGTACAATTGTCTTTCCGTGCTTTCATTTATTTGATTCGTGATGATGCATGTTGTTGGCTAGATAGATGTGATTTTAGGGTAAGGAAATGATGGTTATGGCTTGGACTATGATAGAATGGACTTAGATGTACCTTTGGTTGATTCGTTTGCTTGAACCAAGCTGCTGTTAGAAACCACTGTTCGTTCTTGCCTTTCCACGGCCGTGGACTAGGATGAACAACTCGTGGTTCTGACTAACTCACTTGTTTTGATGAATCTAATTGCTAGGATGTTAGATTGTTGAAATCCTAGTGTTTGTTGAGCTAAATCTATCCTAGGGTGACCTAGTGTTAGCAACTAAGTTGTTAGAAGAGACCTACCCGGTAATTCTTGCTCTTAGATATCAAAGATGACGAACTCTAGGTAGTAGTGAGCCTCACAAGCCGCTATTGGACTGAGTATGCTAGGATAGGTGTTTAGGGAGTTGCCTTCCCGAGACTTACCCGGTAAGGAGATGTTAAATCCCTAGATAACCATCCGGTTTGTGTAGATATCCCCACCTTAGGCTCCTAGAGACTTACCCGGTAATAGGACCTTACGTGTGGGATTAGTGGATAATGAGACCTACCCGGTAATTGACCCCACTTGAGAAACATTCCTTCCCAACATATCATACTTAATCCAAAGAATGCTTAGAAGCTTGAGTCCAATGCAATAATCGGAATTTCCAACCCCTAGAATCCGCTTTTCTTTCTTTGATCTCATATCTCGTCTTTGTCTTGCTTGTTTGTGTTTATTTGCTAGATTGTTAGTTTGTTTTGCACTCTTATAGCCTTGTGATTCTTGATTGATCACCACACATAACCAAACCCAAAAAAATATTGAGATTTTCATTTCTTTATTTCTTTATCTTTCCTTAGCCTAGATCAACACTATCCTTAGTCACTAATCGATTGAATTTCACCTCAGTCTTTGTGTTCGACCTCAGAATACTATCCCTACTACAAAATGTCCCGTACACTGCGGGTTCGCTAGGAGTTAGGAGAAATATAACGAGTATAAATTTAAAAACTTTTGCGTGCCACAATTCCTAGACTTAATAAGTTTTTGGCGCCGTTGCCGGGGACTATGTTAAGGTTTAGTCGTAGTTTGTGATTGTTTATAGTATAGGTCTTTCTTGTTGCGTTTGATCTCGTTTGGTTTGTGTCTTTGCTTTTCAGGACATCTCTCACTCTTTAGGTGCATGCTAAAATCTCGTGGCAAGGTTTTAGCTCCATTCGATCCCGAACCGGAGAAAACCCTTAGATCTAGATCCAAGAGCATTAGAAAAGGAAAAGAGATAGCCAGAGGAGATCTCCAAGCTGTGTTGGATGATGCTTTAGAGCAAATTAGGCTAAGGGATGAAGCCTTGGAGAATGAAAGGAGAGTTGCCAATGAGAGGCAAGAAGCAACTAGGAGGGAGATTGAAGAGATTAGGCAAGCTCTTGTGTAAAGAGAGCTTAATCGTCAACAATCTCCACCTCCATCACAACCGCAGCCGGCGGCGGTTAATATTCGGGTTGTGCCCATTGCTATCGAAGAGCCACAAACGTTAGGGCAACGTATGGATCCGACACAAAGAGCACACCGTCCGGGTGTGAACTTAGGAGATCCCGCAGCCCATGATTACGAGCTCCGCCCTCAAGTTCTAGAAATGATCCGGCATAATCAATTTGGAGGGATGGAAGGTGAGTCTGCTCATCAACACTTGATGAACTATGAGATCTTGATGGAGACTCTAAGACCGCCTAGATTGGAGAGCAACAACCATAAGCTTAGGGCTTTCTCCTTCTCACTTAAGGATAAAGCCTTGGCTTAGTATCAATCTATTCCACAAGGGCGAGTGAGTACTTGGGAGGAGATGACAACCGAGTTTTTGACAAAGTTCTTCCCACCTTCCAAGACTACTGAGTTAAGAGGGAAGATCAATGCCTTCGTGATGAAGGATAAAGAAAGCTTATTCAAGTCTTGGGAGAGGTTCAAAGACCTTCTCCTAGATTGTCCACACCATGGTATACCGAAAATAGAGCTTTTGGAGATCTACTTCAAGGGACTTGATGAAGATAGACAATTCAAGCTTCAATCTCTTTCCGGTGGGACTTTCATGGAAAAGAATGTGGATAAAGCTTGGGAATTTGTAGAGAAACAAGCTTTGGTGATTGAGAAGTAATCCCATAGAAAGAGTGTTGGGAGGAAAGAGGGAGCATATGAGGTGAGTGAAGTCACCATGACTAACTTCAAGTTTGATGCAATCAACAATGAGCTGAAATCTTTGAGGGAGTTGTGTCCTACAACTTTGAAGATGTGAACTACATGGGAAGGGGCAACTACAACAACTATCAAGGCCCAAGGAACTTCAACAACAACCGGCAATTCAACAATTACCGGGCTAATCACAACCATGCCGGGTTTTCCTATTCTAACCCGGATGGTGCCTTGAACCCTCCCGCTTCCACAAGCGCAGCTCCACCACCAAAGGCTTCACAAGAACCTCCACCCGGATTTACTCAACCTCCAAAGGATAGAACCGAGATGATGTTTGAGCAATTGCTTGGGAGGTTGAGCGGAGTTGAGAGCACGGTGACTTCTATTTCTTAGGCTCAAAAGGTGTTGGAAGCACAAGTGTTCCAAAAGGCGGGTGAAGCTCATAGAGATCCGAGAAATCTTACCGGAAGAACCAAAGACATCCCGAGCGGCCAAGTGTTGGCCATTACAACAAGGAGCGGGTTGAGCATGAAGGATCCCTTACCTAAGGGAAGTCACAAGGGGAAGCAATTAGTGGTAGAGGAAGAGACATTGCAAGAAGAAGGAGGCAAGAGCAAGGAAGATGAGCCAACATATGTGGCGCCACCTCCATACAAGCCACCACTACCATTCCCACAATCATGAGCAAGGGCTCACTTGGACAAACACTTTGGTAAATTCCTTGAACTCATATCTAAATTGCATGTTAACATTCCGTTCATGGATGCTATTCTAGGAATGCCGGCATATGGCGAGTTTTTGAAGGAGATACTCTTCAACAAAAGGAAGTTAGAGGAGTATGGAGAAGTGAGGATGACGAAGAGATCCTCGGAGTTGATTCAAACCATGCGGGAGGAGATGCCTCCTAAGCTAAGAGATCCGTGATCCTTTTGTGTGCCAATTGGAGTGGGAGAAGTGAAGTATGAAGCCCTATGTGATCTTGGGGCAAGTGTAAGCATCATTCCGCTTTCACTTTGCAACAAGGTTGGGCTAGGAGAGCCAAAGCCGGTCAAGATGACCCTTTACATGGCAGACCGTTCAATCACTCACCCGGTTGGGATCTTGGAGGACATACCGGTGCAAATCGGGAAGTTCTATGTGCCAATAGACTTCGTTGTATTAGACATCCCGGCGGACTATCCGGTTCCTATCATCTTAGGGAGAACTTTCTTGGCTACATCCGGATGTTTGGTGGATTGCAAAAATGGGATTCTCTCCTTCAACATTGGAGAAGAGAATATCATGTTCAAGCTGTCCAGAATGATGAAGGGGCCAGCCCTTGGTGAAGATGTGTTCAACATTGTCGAGCAAGAGGAGTCTAGAGAAGTTGTGAGCTCGATCTTGATCAAGGACCCCTTGGAGAAGGTTCTTAGCTTAAGGTTGATGGAGGAAGGAGTTGAGTAGGCTTGCAATGAAGAAATCAAGGCTTTGGAAGCATTGGAAAAGGAGAGAAGAGCTGAATTTGAAGCACACGAAGGTGTGCTGAATTCCTGTAGAAACCACGGCCCGGGGGGAAGAACCACGCCCGTGGAAAGTCCCGTGGAACTCTCTGGTATGCTCAAAAAGGCTATCTTTGCAAGTTCCACGGCCGTGATTGTGCCCGAGCCCTTGATTTTGCCCGTGGTTTCTCCAAAAACTACATTGGTTGTTGATCAAGCTTCAAGGAGCCTTGAGGAGTCTTCCATCCCTTTGGATTTATCTCAACCAACATTATATGGATCATCTCCACTCGATAAAGGTCCTTCTAAACTTGAACTCAAACCCCTCCCCTCTCATTTGAAGTATGCTTTTCTTGGTGAGAATTCTACATATCCGGTTATTGTTAATGCATGCTTGAATGATGATGAACTTGCTAGATTGTTGCATGAGTCGAGATTGCATAGGAAAGCTATAGTCTATACCATTGATGATTTAGTTGGCATAAAACCTTCTTTGTGCATGCATAAGATCTTGATGGAAGATAATCATAAACCTTCAATTGAACGTCAAAGAAGACTAAACCCAATCATGAAAGAAGTAGTAAAGAAAGATATCCTTAAATTGCTAGAAACGGGAATCATTTTCCCGATTTCGGATAGTAAATGGGTTAGTCCCGTGCATGTGGTTCCTAAGAAGGGTTGGATGACCGTACTAACCAATGAGAATAATGAACAAACGCCAACTAGAACGGTTACGGGATGGAGGATGTGTATAGACTATAGGAAACTAAATGTGGTCTCTAGGAAAGATTACTTCCCCCTTCCCTTTATTGACCAAATGCTAGAGAGATTAGCTCAACATTCTCACTTTTGCTACTTAGATGGTTATAGTGGATTCTTCCAAATCCCTATCCACCCCGATGACAAAGAGAAAACTACATTCACATGTCCTTAGGGTACATTTGAATATAGGAGAATGCCGTTTGGGTTGTGTAATGCACCCGCCACCTTTTAAAGGTGTATGATGGCTATATTTTATAAATATATTGAGAACATCACGGAAGTATTTATGGATGATTTTTCCGTTTATGGATATTCATTTGATGATTGCTTAGCTAACTTTTCTCTAGTGCTAAAAAGATGTGAGGAGATTAATCTAGTCTTGAATTGGGAAAAATGCCACATCATGCCGGTTTTTACCGGAGATTTATTAAAGATTTCTCTAAGATTTCTAAGCCTCTTACTAACCTACTAATGAAAGATTTTGAGTTTGTTTTCTCCAAGGATTGCCTTGAGGCTTTTTGTAGGTTGAAGAATGGTTTGATCTTCGCAACCATCAAGCAACCTCCGGATTGGAGTTTACCGTTTGAGATCATGTGTGACGCGAGTGATGTAGCCGTTGGGGCTGTTTTGGGACAAAGGAAAGATGGGCTTACACATGCCATCTATTATGCTAGCAAGACGCTAGATGATGCCCAACTCAATTATGCTACTACCGAAAAGGAGTTGCTAGTGGTTGTGTATGCATTTGAAAAGTTCCGCTCGTATCTTGTTGGAGCAAAGGTCATTGTGTATATGGATCATGCTACGATCCGTTACACCCTTACTAAGAAGGATGCCAAACCTCGTTTGATTCGGTGGAACCTTCTTCTTCAAGAGTTTGATTTGGAAATCCTGGACAAGAAGGGGTCCGAAAATTCTATGGCGGACAACCTTAGTAGACTACCTCCATTGGAGATTGGAAGCGATGACATCCCGATTGATGACTCATTCCGGGATGAGTAGTTGCAAATGATGGAGGAGTGTTTATTCCAAGTGTCTAGAGGAAGTGAGCCATGGTATGTGGACATTGTGAATTATCTCATGTGCGAGGAAGTGCCTCCCGGTTTGTCATATGCCGAGTGGAAAGAGTTCTTCAAGGATGTGAGGCACTACTATTGGAGTGAACCACTTTTATTCAAAAGAGGGCCGGATGAAGTATTTAGGAGATGCATACCGGAGGATGAGGTGGAGAGTGTGATCCGCCATTGTCATTTCTTTCCATGTGGAGGGCATGCTAGCTCACACACGACATGTGCTAAGGTGTTGCAATCCAGGTTTTATTGGCCAAGTTTGTTCAAGGATGTGTAGAATTTTGTAGTAACATGTGATGCTTGCCAAAGGACGGGCAACATCTCAAAGAGGAACGAGATGCCCTTGAACAACATACAAGAAGTGGAGATATTTGATGTGTGGGGTGTGGACTTCATGGGACCATTCCCTTCTTCATGTGGAAACCTCTACATCCTATTGGCGGTAGACTATGTTTCGAGATGGGTAGATGCAATCGCCTCTCCTACAAATGATGCCAAAGTTATGGTACGATTCTTCAACCGAGTGATCTTCCCTAGGTTTGGAACACCAAGGGTGATCATAAGTGATGGAGGGAAGCACTTCACTAATAGGAACTTCGAGACACTTTTGGCTAAGTATGGGGTGACTCATAAGGTGGCAACACCTTACCATCCCCAAACTATTGGCCAAGTGGAGATCTCCAACCGGGAGATAAAAGGAATTCTTGAGAAGATGGTTTCTAGGACGAGAAAGGATTGGGATATGAAGCTTGATGATGCTTTGTGGGCTTATAGAACCGCTTTCAAGACACCGATTGACACCACTCCTTACAAGCTAGTCTATGGCAAGTCTTGCCACCTTCCGGTAGAGATGGAGCATAGAGCGTATTGGGCTATAAGGTGGCTGAATTTTGACCTCAAGGAGGCCGGTGAGAAGAGGTTTCTTGATATGAACGCTCTTGAGGAGATCCGGTTGGATGCCTATGAAAACGCCCGGATCTACAAAGAAAGGACCAAGTGTTGGCATGACAAGCGTCTCATCCCTAAGGAGTTGAGCGAAGGCGACCTTGTCCTTCTCTTCAACTCAAGGTTGCGGATCTTCCCCGGAAAGCTTAAGTCAAGATGGACGGGTCCTTATGTGGTGAAGAAGATCTTTCCCCATGGAGTGGTTGAGATAGGAGGGGAGCATTGTGGAGATTTTAAGGTGAATGGGCACTGTTTGAAGAAGTATATCCCGGGAGCTTTAGTGGATATGATTGCCCCATTTCACCTTGAGTGAGACGCCCCCGAATTTGGTCAAGCTAATGACCTTAAAGAAGCGCTTGATGGGAGGAAACCTATTGGTAGACGCCTTTCCCTTTTTCGTTTTTGTTTTTGCTTTGATTTTTCTATTTTTGTGTCTTTTTGTGTGTTTAGTGTGCTTTGCGTGTGTGCTAGAGTCTTGGTAGCATAGAAGCCTTGCATGGCATGTGGATGATGATGATGAGTCCCTCATCAATTGTGGGTGGAGCGGACGCGGGACTTGGACGGCTAGCGGTGCCTAGCGCGGATCCCGACGCCATGACGAACATTTAGAGCTCTCTACCATCGTTGATAGGATCATCCGTCATTACTCCACTTGAGCGAACCAAAATACCGAAGAAAACCATTTTACATTGTGAGAACCCTCTTTCACCCTTCTTTACTTCATTTACACATTTGGGACAATGTGTTTCTAAGTATGGGGTGGGGTTTGCATGATCATTTGCATGATTTGCATCTAGGATAGTTTCTTTTTGTCACATGTTTTACTAGCTTTTTACTTTGTACATACATATTTCGAAAAATCCAAAAAAATCCGAAAATTTTAAAAAACATTTAGTGCTTCTAAGCTTGGGAATGACCCTTATAATGAAATTGTCTTGTGGATTGGCTATGGATGGCCTTATGTGTTGAATAGATGAATGCATATGTGGACTTGAAGTACTTATCTTGAATCCCATGAATGGATTGCGATCATGATGTTTGTCTTGCTTGGATTGAGTATTGAAAGTCGAAATTACATGCTAGTTCTTGCACATCATCTAGGAGTGATTAAGGCAATTCATCTTTCTATACTTCTCATCTTGATCATGTTGTTTGAGCAACTCAATTGATGAAAAACTTGACCTCTTTTGACCCATCCAGGATTAGGAGCATGCTAGTGTGTTGAGTGTGTGAAAAGCAAGTGTGGGGTGAAGTTGTTGATGAAAGAATGTTGTGAATGACGTGCTGAATTTGTTGTGACAAGTGTAAAAAAAAATAATATAGGTTTGGGGACGTTGGTTTAAATGACGAGTAACTCGGCACCATTCACATAATCGGGTGTTTGTGTCTTGCCAAAGTCAAATAAACCGATAGTCCTAACGAGCTTTGGTATGTGTGCCCGGTGTGGATGCATCTCGAAAAATAAAAAAAACCCGGGGACGGCTAATCACCAAGGTTTCGGCTTTTGTACACCAATATCATTGTCTCAAAAATAAGTGAAAGAAAAAGAAAAGAAAAGATGGAGAAAATATACACTTGTGGGAAGTTGATAAAAAAAATGTGATGTTGTGAACCTAGTTCCATTCCCGGATTAGCATCACATGACCTAGAAAAATTCCTACCTAATCACAACATTTCTTAGCCTCTTATTTCCTAAGCCCTTGTGACCTATTTGCATGTGTTTAAGACTTAATGATCTAGATTGGATATGCTCATGATCATCTTGACTTCTTCATTTTTACATTTCATGCATGCCTTCGAGTTAAGTACAATTGTCTTTCCGTGCCTTCATTTATTTGATGCATGATTGCTTATCCGTTGCCATGAAACATGACTATGAAGGTGATCCAATATTAGAAGCACAACTCCAAAAAGATTTTGTTGTTTTTCTGCATGCATAAATAATGTCATCTCTTAGTCTATAGTTGGGGACTTGCTCGGGGACGAGCAAACCTTAAGTATGGGGTATTTTTTTGATAACACGATTTGCTCTCAATTCATGTATTTTGTTGAGATAGACATCTACACGGACTTTTGCATGCTTTGTAGGTATTTTGGGAGCTTTAGGAGCTTAATCGATACATTTGAGGATCGTTCCTCGAGATAACACTCCTTCGGACTCATTGGGAAGCAAGCTAGGAGCTAAGGTGGACAAATGGGACCTTGTTGGTGCATGCCATGTACCAAATCGTGACTTAATGATCCAAAACAAGCTGAGGCACCAAAACCACGACCACTGGGACTTCCACGGGCGTGGAAATGGGCCGTGGTTTTGGCCAAACAGCTGTGACAATTGTCCCACGATCTTCATGGCCGACTCTTGCAATTTATTGAGGATATAAGGTAGTCCTGCAGGTTGTTATGACAGACCCCTCACTCCCATTCTCTCCCACACTCTCAACAACACATATTCTCTCATTGGAAGATTGGATTGGAGCTACTCTTGGAGGAGAAGAAAAGGTTCCATTGGAGAAGAAGAAAAGAACACAAAATTCTTAGTTTTTCATAGTTTTGAGTGAGTTTTGTGAAGAAGATTTGCACGGTTTTGTACGTAACGAGATTAAACCTTCTTTTGAAGGGTTGTAAGTCTTTCTTATCATACATTCATCTTGGTTTTCTTTGTTCTATTTGTTCATCTCTATTTCACTTCATCTACTTGATATGGATTCCATGATTTTATGCTTGATGACTTTGATTGTGATGATGCATGTTGTTGGCTAGATAGATGTGATTCTAGGGTAAGGAAATGATGGTCATGGCTTGGACTATGATAGAATGGACTTAGATGTACCTTTGGTTGATTCGTTTGCTTGAACCAAGCTGCTGTTAGAAACCACGGTTTGTTCTTGCCTTTCTACGGCCGTGGACTGGGATGAACAACCCGTGGTTTTGACTAACTCACTTGTTTCGATGAATCTAAGTGCTAGGATGTTAGATTGTTGAAATCCTAGTGTTTGTTGAGCTAAATCTATCCTAGGGTGACCTAGTGTTAGCAACTAAGTTGTTAGAAGAGACCTACCCGGTGATTCTTGCTCTTAGATACCAAAGATGACGAACTCTAGGTAGTAGTGAGCCTCACAAGCCGCTATTGGACTGAGTGTGCTAAGATAGGTGTTTAGGACTTGCCTTCCCGAGATTTACCCGGTAAGGAGAGGTTAGATCCCTAGATAACCATCCGGTTTGTGTAGATATCCCCACCTTAGGCTCTTAGAGACTTACCCGGTAATAGGATCTTACGTGCGGGATTAGTGGATCATGAGACCTACCCGGTAATTGACCCCACTTGAGAAACATTCCTTCCCAACATACCATAGTTAATCCAAAGAATGCTTAGAAGCTTGAGTCCAATGCCATAATCGGAATTTCCAACCCCTAGAATCCGTTTTTCTCTCTTTGATCTCATATCTCGTGTTTGTCTTGCTTGTTTGCGTTGATTTGCTAGATTGTTAGTTTGTTTTGCACTCTTATATCGTTGTGATTCTTGTTTGATCACCACACAAAACCAAACCCAAAAAAATATTGAGATTTTCATTTCTTTATTTCTTTCTCTTTCCTTAGCCTAGATCAACACTATCCTTAGTCACTAATCGATTCAATTTCACCTCAGTCTTTGTGTTCGACCTCGGAATACTATCCCTACTACAAAACGTCCCGTACACTGCGGGTTCGCTAAGAGTTAGGAAAAATATAACGATCCCGTCCTATAATGTACGGGAACACCGGTTGACCACACCATCCGGATCACTCAGCAGCATCCTGAACCTGCGGAGCATCTACAACGACAATTTAAACCGTTACCTAACATTCTAGGTACAAGCAAGAGCGTAAAGGCACAAACACACATAAGGTAAAGAAAACACATAGCATGCTCACACATCATCGACCGGTTATTATCTTTAATTAAGGTTATCCATTACTAATTCAACTTATTTTGTCACACGAGAATCTCCCAAAACTCGTCTCCGCTTCCGTCTATCAATAGGAACAGATCAGTACTATCCGTTACCTACGGGCCTGGGTTGCAAGAGCACATTCTAGTCTCCTACAGAACTAGACAAGTGGTCACAACTCGATTATAATACGATTGGGCTAGTTAAGGTATCAAAGGGTGAATACTATTTCCAATTATCCGTTATAAACATGATAAACAGCACAAAAATGCCGAAACAATCTAATTAATATGCGGAATGAAGATAAGTTAGTCCAAGGCACTTACCTCACTCGAAGGTAACACAAAGGCTCAGCAACAAATCCGGAACAACTCAGGAAGAGCTCAGTTTCCCTCAAGAAAGGAGCAAGGAAAGCTTGTACGAACAAGCAACACGGATCAGGAACGGAACGGTTGCTAGAAGTCTGTAACTTCTAGTCTTAACGATGTCCAACAGATCTCTACAAGCTAAGGGCTCGGCCTTAGTCTTACAGCAACTCAAGGAACAAGGAACAACAACAAGGTACTAGGAAAGGAAGGAAGGAACCAACTCACCAAATATGGGAGTTATAACAGAGAAAACCGCAGGGGCGGTTGGGCAGAGGCATAGGGGCAACACGTGATAGAGGCGCAGAGGCGGCTCTATGCAGACGTGTGAGCGGATCATCGATAGAAGCTACTGTCGGGCTTCTCTTTGACAGAACTCAAAACAAGGGCAACCAAAGTTCGCACCTTTCTTTCCGACACGTCAAGACTCAACTCTAGAGAGTCTGAGAACAACAAAGGATCAACAACGGAACGTTCCACAAGAATCAAGGTTCATGCTTGATCCTTGGAGAAGAAGAAAAGAGAAGAATGAAAGGAAGAAACCGAAACAGAAGGAGAAGTGAGGTGCAACAGCACATGAAGGTGAAGAAGAACAAGGGAGGAAGAACTTACACGTTGAGCAAGGACACAAGGGCAAGGTTGCAGCACTCTAGGTTGGAAGAAGACGTAAGCAAGAGACGGGAAAAAGAGAAAAAGGAGAGAATATATAGGGACGGGCTGGAAAGGCGTCTAGGGTTTAGAAAGAAGATCAGGAAACCGGCCCATAAGATAGAATACTGGATATTCTATCTATGGAACGAAGATAAAACAAAGGACGAAAGATCGGGCATGATCTGTCGTCATCCGTAGGGGCGGATCACATCAGCCGCAGGGGTGACTGGCCGTAGGGGCGGCTGGCCGCAGGGGTGACCCTCTTCACTATAGGGGCGGTGAAGGCAAAACTGTGATCTTACATAGATATTGTCCTTACTTCACAAAAATCCTCCAGCTTCCTCTTCCTTGATAAGATCTCTATCAAAAACATCCCATAGGTGGGCATCCCTAGAATGGCATCAATGAAAGGGATGTTATTATGTAGCTTATTCATTAAGTCTAAAAACTTACCAAAGTGTTTGTATAGATGTTCCCTTGCCCTTGAACGAGGGAATGGAAGTGGTGGTTTATAACCAGGAGGTGGATAATAAACTTCAGATTTTTCTTTCACTTTCCGGGGCTCCATTTTGGTTGGCACCTCGACCGAGGTGTTCATCGTCCGGTCTTGGTCAGAGGTGTTCCTCATTTTGTCGGGCATTGACCGAGGTACTAGATCTGCAATCTTCAATACACTACGTGTTGTAATTGCCATGATCTGCCCATTAGGATTGTTCTTTGTCCTTGTTGGAAGTATTCCGACATCTCTTGGTGCTTCATTTGCCTTGCTGAATTGTTGTTCTAAGGCTTTTTGTGCCTTCGAAAATGAATTCATTGATGTCTCCATAGCATTAAGCTTGATTAAAATTGCTTCCAACATAACATCTTTCTTTGGCGGTTGGGACGAGCTTGATGCAGTCTCCTGGCTTCTCGATGGAGTAGAAGAAGAAGAGGGGGCGTTAAGAGAATTATCAGCGTGAGAATAGGGTTATCGGAATTTTGTTGATTAGATCTCCAATTGTTGTTGTTAGAGTTTCTGTTGTTGTTGTTGTTGTAATTGTTGTTCCGCGGCCCTTGATAGTTGTTTCTTCCTTGGTCGCCACCGTCTTGCTCATTCATCATTTGAGCTACTAAAAGCTCCTTCAATGCTTTCACTTTATTTCTAAGCGAGGTTAGTTGAGCTCCATTTGATGATGTGTCTTGGAAGCTAACTCTCCTTGCTCCATCTTCAACTCTTTGATGGGAGTACTTCTCCAATATTAAAGCTTGCTTTTCAATGAAATCCCAACCTTCATCTATCGGCATAACCATGAAGGTGTTGGCGGAAAGTAATTGGAGCTTGAATTGTGTATCTCTATCCAAACCCTAGAAGTAAATTTCCAACAACTTGTTCTTTGGTATCCCATGATGTGGGAAATCTAACAAAAGATCCTTGAATCTCTCTCATGACTTGGACAAACTTTCTTTGTCCTTCATAATAAAAGAATTGATCTTTCCCCTCAATTCAGTGTTGATTTTTCCAGTTGGAAGAACTTGATACAAAGCAAGTGCCTTGTCTTACAAAGAGAAATAGAAAGGCCTCAACTTGTAGTTTTTATTCTCCACTCTTGAAGGTCTCAAAGTCTCCATCAGAATCTCATAGATTTGCAAATGCGGAGACTCTCACTCCAAACCTCCAAATTGACATTGTCGAATCATGGTTAGAACTTGCGGTTGAAGTTCATAAGCATTCTTAGGTGGATCTCCTAGGTTGACTCTGGACGCCTCACTTGCTGATTGGGGTCCATCTTGTATCCTAGGGTTCATGGACTTCCAACAAAAAGATAATATCGGGTAGGCATCCGAGGTGGTAGATGTATCTCGGCCGGTGCAACTAGGATTGGGTCTTCCCTCGGTCGAGGATCTGGGATCGGTCGAGGAAGAAACTGGGACCTTAGAGCGGCCATATCTGCTTCAATTCCTTCTAGTCTTGTGTGAGTCTCGTCTTTCTCTCGCTGAATTTCTTCCTTACTGAGGCGTAGTTGTTCCAATGCCTCCTTCAATTCGGCTTCAAGATCGCGATTGTCTTGATCGGCCATCTTAGCTTCTTTCAATCTTCTCTTGTAGTTCTTTTCTAGTTCGGGATTGTAAGGAACGCTTTCCTTTCCAGCACGAGTTCTTCGCATAAACCTATGGAAAGATCCTGCGAAAACACTCAAGTAAAGTAGTCAATAGCAACAAGGGAAATAGCCCCGAAAGACAACCGAAACCGGACTCGGTCTAGACCAAGTCCCCGATAACGGCGCTGAAAACGTGTTCGCTCAAAAAGGTGTGCGCAAGCTTTAATATTTATAACCAAAGACGTACGCTTGAACAATATGCGAACCCGCAGTGTACGGATCAATTGTAATAAAAGCAAGAATTCCAGGGGTCGATCACAAGGACTATGGTGAAACAAAGCTCGGTAATCAGGTTGTCAAATAACCGAAAGAAACAAATTAAAGCAACAAAACATGATATAAAAGTTAGATAAAGAAAATGCGGATTCTAGAGATTAAGGCATCCAGTTGCTGTTCCTACTCAAGATCTCAAAGAATAACGTGGACAAAGCTGAGGTTTGCAAAGGCAAGGTGTTTCTAAGGTGGGAATAGATCACCCGGTAACTGTCACTAGTCACTATCCCAAACCTAAGCTCCTTTTACCGGGTAACTCTCAAGGTACTAAGGAATGGAACTATAATCTCAAACCAACACACCACCCAAGGGGATAGAATCTACCTTTACCGGGTAAGTCTCAGGCTAACTCACAAAGACGGGATGAAGGCACACTCAAACCCCAATAAAGGATAAACCTTTATTACCTACACTCATGATGTTGGGTATTCAAACAAAGGAATCACCGGGTAAGTCTCATCCTAGGCTTGCCCGGTGTGTTCGTCGGTAAGGTAAAGGCTCACCTCAGATCAGATCAGGATCAGAAAAGGGTTCACCTCGTTCAGTTATATTCCATCCCGGCCGAGATGTTCAATAACTGACCGAGGTGTTCGTCGGTAAGGTAAAGGCTCGAGCTTTCAGGGTCCTCTTGGGTTAGGATCATTCTATCATCGTCTTTCCATAACTTTCAGCCAATCATCCTAGAATCGCATAAAGAACTTAGCCAACAATCATCATGATAACAATAATCAAATTTATAAGAAAGAAATCAATATTCAAATAAGAAAACCTTAACTCAAAGGTCTGAATAACTGAATGAATCAAACAAACAACAATCAGGGTTCCTCAATTACAAATTCGAAAAAGACAACAAAACCAAACCAACTAAGAAAGTCTTACAAACTTCCTTTAAAGCCAACTTCAACTTGATTCCTTCCTTCCTTGATCTTCATTCTTCAAAACTTCCTTCAAAACTTCTTTCAAAACTCTTCAGAAAATCCTCCAAGCAATCAGTGATCCGAAGATGGCTGAATTGCAGAAAATCCAACCCTTTATATAGGATAATTATCTTACAAAGATAAAATATCTTAAAAAGATAATTTCCTTAAAATATATCTCCATATATTCCAAAATATATCAGCCAAAAAGATATATTCCTTCCTGAAATCCAGCCAAAAATATGTGATATTCACTTTCCAAAAATAGAAGTTCTCAGCCAAAAATAAAGATCTCATTGTCCCATCATCTGTTCACCTAGGTCCAGACGCTCCTCAAGATCACCTCACTCGAGGTGGTACTGTAGCTGACCGAGGTTAGTCTCAGCTGAATATGTAACTCTGTAATCTGGTCCAAAATCAATCCTCTAAATCATTTCCATGCTTCTTGAGATCTTCTTATAGGTCCCCAATGCTCCAGAATGTAGCTTCAATGACTCTTTAACTTCCTTAGCTCCATTTTTGTACAAAACGTGCTATTTTCCATACAATTACAACGAAACTAGGTGTAAACCTCTGTTCCCGCAAAAGTAAACAAAACAACAATATAATCATAGAATATACATCCATACATGCAGATGTATGAAGATAAAACGTCTAAACCAATCCTAAAATATAGACTATAATACATGCTATCACCCTAGATGCTAAACGCCTACATTCGAGAACTAAATAAGCTCGCAAATGCTCTTCTCCAAGGCCAAGACATCGAGCAAGGGCCACACCATCCGGACCTCCTAAATAAGCAACTAAGCTTCCTCGCACTAGTGGTTGTTGACATTGCTCTTATAAGTGTTAACTTTGGTGATTGTAAGTCTGATGTCCCCAACAACTCAACCTTCAAGAGAGGAGACAAGAAGGCTAGATATATGGAGGATCCATTTTGAAATTAATGAAGGATGATCGCATATGGTTTTCTCCTTATTATAATGGTTAATTTCATACTTCACTTGTTTAATGCATATTATAAAACCTAATTATGAAATTAGTATTTATTGTTTGCAATTTTATTGGTAGATTTCAATGGACATTAACTGTTATAAATCCACGGGATAACATTGTGTATTGATTAGACCAAACGGAAAATGGTGTTCTTGATGATATCAAAGTCATGATTGACACGTCAGATAATAATTTATTATCATTATTGTACTTATCTTTTTTTACATATTTCAAGTTATAATTTGTTTTTTTAGTGTTATTGTTATTTTCTTGGTGCAATGAAATAAAAATAATAGGAAGAAAATACGTTGGGTGAAAATCATGGTATGTTTACTGATATATATGTTGGTTTTATTTTGGCTTGGAGTTGTTATAGACGTCTTAGAAAACCAACAAGTGCTCTTGATTCTGGTTACTATGCATGTCGTTACATGCGAGAGATAATTGATCATTAATGTATAGTCATTCCAATAAATGTAAGTGTTTGAAAATTTTACCCTTCAAAAAGTTATATTTTAATATGAGTAATTTTGTTTAATTACTAAGGCAATGTCATATTTCTACAGTATTTTAGAGATTCACTTGGATTATATGACAAGGGACTCCTTGATGAGCTACGAGAGGAATTGTTACAGTATCTGGACACCCAACAATAAGATTGTAGGATGTTATGATTAGAATGATAAAATGTTGGTTTTTTATGCCAACTGAAAGGATTATGACATTGTTTATTTTGTTATATTAAGTTGTTCGCTAATATTATACTAAAAGACGAAGTCTTCTTCTTTTTTTTTCAACAATTTCAAAGTATAATAAATTTTCGTATGGATGATTTATTTTGGATGTTGAGAATTTAATAGATGAAATTTATTTGTAAATTTGAGCGCGTTTGGTCAGAATATTGTAATTGTATTAAAAGTATTGACCCTTCGATTAGTAAATAAACACCCAAAATAAAACCGATTAACTGTTTCTCATCGATTTTTTGAAAGCCCCTTTATTTAAAAAAAATTATAATTAAGCATCTCTCAGGGGTTTTTTAAAAACCCTTGAGAGATGTTTAAAAAAAACACGAGTGATGTTTCCCATGTGTTTTTTAAAAACCCCTAAAAGTTAAAAAAAAACCCCGAGAAAACGTATAAAGGGGATTTTAAAAAAAAAATTATAATGGTTTCTCAGGGATTTAAAAAAAACCGCCATCTTTGCCACTTTTTTCTCAGGGTTTAAAAATAACCCCTGAGAAATATCGCTCAGGAAAACGTATAAAGTGAAAGAAAAAACCGCCTGCCCCTTCAATAAAAAACCCCCGAGAGAGCCCATTTATGTACTAGTATGAAAACACAAACCGCAAACCTTTAGTCACGCCTACCCGGATACTATTTTGTTTCCGCCACTAACCACGCCGCCGGACCACCAGGCACATGACCACCTACCTCTCTAAGATCCAACCCCACCGGTCCCGCAACAAACCACCACCCATAATCCCCAAAAACCTTCCTACAACTACTAGTCCTACCGTCAACAACCTTCCTCTACTTCCACCGCCATAACCACCGGACAACTAGTACCCATGCCACCGTAGTACCGTCATCTTGAGTTGGACTTTTTGACCAAACCCCACCGGTCCCATACCAAACTACCACCGGTCAACCCCCAGGTGGTACGGCAGTGCACAAAGACTTGCCCCTTGCCGTTAGAAACTATAACCCTAAACTCAATTTGGACCCTTTTCCCCCTTCAACCGTTATACCCCCTAAACCTGACCCGGTTAAGTGAACCCACCATACATACCGGTCCGGTTTGAGACCGAACCTAGTTGAAGATAGAAAATCAAAAACCGGTTTAAGTGGAGGACCTTTAAAAAATAAAAAGATGAAGAAGAGGTTGTTAGTATTGTAGTTTTATTTCAATCTTTTCAGTTTTTGAAGATTGAATACCGAAGAATGTGGATTGAGAAGTTATCCCGTGTAACACCCCGAATCCGCTAGACACGTAGAGTTACGGGCTAGGATCTCACAATGGATAATGACCTTAGCTTGACAACAAGTTCACTGAATCATACAACAAGGGACAAATAAATATAAAATAAAATACATAAAAAAATTCATGATCGTATATTAAAACATCCCAAAACCCACGCACATCCTAATGTACGGAAGCCCTCGGCTGATCACCCACGAGATAACTCTACAGTCTTCCCATCCTGCAGAATATCTACAACACGGTATAAAACCGTTAGCTAATTGTTCATGAATAAGAACAAAAGCAATAGCACATACAACACATCATCGCATCACAATATGCAATGCTCACACACATATCCGTTTATTATCTTCATTACGTTATACTATTACTAATTCAACTTATTTTGTGACACGAGGAACACCCAAAACCTCGCCTATGTCCCCTTTCACACAAGTTCGGAATCGGGGATCAAGCCTCCCCACTTGGAGTACCGGTCGCAGAGAACCTCCACACTCTCGACGAGCTTTAGGAAAGTTTTCATAACCCGTTATAATACACTTGCGCCATTTAATATACATATATGGTCGTCCTAGTCCGATAAGGTTATCGATGCAACATTCATATCCACAAACCCACTATCATAATCACTCAAACCCATAAACGCTAGCTAAGTAAGCCCGAAGGACTTACCCATCACAAGATAAACCTCAACCACGTGGTCACAATTTCCCCTCGAGGAAAGGATCAGTGCCTGCATCAACAAGACACACACACATAAAAACACTACCATGGCTAGGATATTCCACTTCCTACACCCCAAGATCATACCCAAAACATAACCCATAACCAAACCTCGATAACTAATCATAATGCCAAAGGCATTACCTCAGCATATCATCATCATCAAGCTAATCATACTAAGCTAACAAGCTCACAAGCTAACCCTAACAGAAGGGAAAGGAAGGACACATACCACACATGGTATGTCTTGGACAAAGACGCACCTGCGTAAACAAGAAAGTGCAGGAGCGGTGACACGCCGCAGGGGCGGGACTCGCACCCACAGGGGCGGTTACACTCTTATGTCGCGGGGGCGGCGCTGACAAGGCACGGGGGCGGCCACACAGCTGAGGGGAGATTCTCTACTTCTCTTTGATGCTTGGTTCGATTTCTTTCTCTTCTAAGGTGCGACAGGCAACCCATCAACATTTACATACACATAAATACATCATCACTTGTTTAGGAAACAAACACAAGATCAATCTTGTGGGAATTTCATCTCAGGAAGAGAAAGCAAGGGAAGGAGAAAGAAAAGAAGAAGAACTTACCATAGCTAAACCTAGGAAAGGAAGAACACCACTCTCAGCTGCTCATCCACAACACAACCTCAGCATAATCATCTCATCTGAGCCATTAAGGCTCTCTCAACCAAAGTTTCACAAAGCTTCACTCTTGCCAAAATTCCAAAGAAAACCCAAAGAAAGAAGAAGAAGGAAGAAGAATGTGGGAGATAGAGTGTGGAGAAGAAGATAGGAAACCCTTATCTGAAGGGAGAAAGAAACTTATAAAGGAAGCAAAAGGAGAAAACAAACGTCAAAGAAAGCAATGCCCGACCTCAAAACCGTGGGGTCGGGTCACCAGATCCGTGAGGTTACACCGCATCTGCGGCCAAGCCATGACGCAGGGGTGGGATTCCTAAAAGACTAAGGATATTACTTCAGATCCCCCTAAAAACAAGTTTCGTCCCGAAACTTTAACTATTTCAAAATCCTCTCGGGCCCATATGCCGAGGTTTACAACTCTCTCTATCGGAGGTATCATATCTCCGCTTAGAAGGTATCAACCTATAACACTCTATAACCTCAAAACACAAGCATGGAGGAATCATCTACTCCATAAACATAAAAAAGATCACTATCCAACAACATAAAGGAAAACCATCTCTAGCCAACTCACAACCACAATACAAGGGTATGGAGGAGAATAATCTCCAGCCAAACCGCACTCAAAATGCATGGGCATGGAGGAAAACCATCTCCAGCCAAACTATATCCATAACACAATAGCATGGAAGAAAATCATCTCCATCTAAACCATAATCACATCTTGAGAACATGGAGGAAGAACTATCTCTAGCTATAACCATAGCTCGTGCTAGCAAAATAAGATGTAATAAGATCATAACACACATCACAACTAGCACGAAAACCCGTCAAATGATTTAATGATCAAACATCTAAAAAGATGAAAATTATATTGATGTAGTTCCAAGACATAAAGGAATGTCTTTCGAATGCAAGCGTCTCATATCTCATTCCAAGAATGTAACCAAGTAGCACGAAAACAGGTCAGATTAATGAAACCAACGACATAAAGGAATGTCTTTCGAATGCAAGCGTCTCATATCTCATTCCAAGAATATAACCAAATGCTCAACAAAGATGCAGTTCGGCTTAACCACTAGATCATCATAACTCGCAAAGTGTCTCAAAACTTGTATATAGTCCTTCAGTTGAGACGCAAGAAACAATGGGTGAACATCCTCTAACCTCAGAGGTAAAGCTAAACATCATGCTGCCTTCATAATACTGATTAAGTTCTCAAATAAACTGACATATTGGAAACTCAGTTCCCCTTCTATGTCAACACATCTGGCGACTCTGTACAACAAGCATTCTTCCTCTAATAAGCATTACTTGAACCATAAAATCCTGAATCTAGTCAGGTGTTATTCCACTAATATTGCTACGTCAATTCTAGCATAAAGGTATACAACATCTATGTCTATATGTTGCCTCATAGGGTTATCCGAAAAAGATGCACATCCATCATTGTCATATAATAAACTCATTAATTGGAGGTAATCTAACCATCCATGTTTCCAATTCAACTTACAACTCATAATAGATCTTCAAGGTCTTGATGGTCCTCTCTCACTAACCATCTGTTTGGGGGTGAAACGTAGTCATGAAGTATAGACTCCTCCCCAAAACAATCTGTATCTGCTGCCCAAAATCTCAAATAAAACTATCCATCTCGATCAAATATGATCATTTTCTAGTACACTAGGGAGTTTCATTATCTGTCTAGTGTACTCCTCAGCCAATTTCAATTTCTGGCCATGTTTGTCTGATAGGAATGAAACGCGCCGGTTTCATTAATTTGTCATCAACAATTCAGGTACATAAAAAATCCTACCGAGCCTCAATTCCATCACAAGATCCATAGAGATGACCTCTCCCATTCCACTACTGCACTGGTAATGGATAGAGCTCATCCCTAGGTCAATAATGCTTTATTTGGACCTGCTAACATGTCACACACTGTATGGCAAATCTGGTTACATCGACTTTAATCTTCTACATTAATATAATTGTCTCACCTCATGGTACATCTTACTCGTACCTGGATGTACTGAATAAGATGTGCAATGAGTGTACAGTAAGATTCTCGGTCTCTACTCTGCATCAACAGGTACACAAAAGCGGTTATGACGCTTCATCACTCCATCTACTCCAATGGAGAAATGTAGTGCCTCATTACGAGACATTTCCTCTCTAAACCTCATCAAAGTCAGGCAGGTTCCCTGCTTCTACTGGATCTCATCCAACAGACCAGGTGAAACCTCTAGGTATAACTAGGTATCTTCATTAAGGAACTGATTGTCCAACTCTAGCCAAACTAGATCTACCTGAACTGAGGCTGAACTGTCAGTCTGACAATTGTCTTCTCTCGAGAAGTCTTCCCGTCCAAGTGGTCCGTAACAACGTTCAACTTCTCTGAATGATATGCAATCTCCAGGTTAGAAATCTTGATCAACTCAAGCCCTTAACGCTGGTGATTATTCCACTCCCACGGCGTAAAAACATACTTCAGACTTCTCTGGTCTGTGAAAACCTAACATGAGATATCATGTAGGTACTACCTTCAAATCTTCAAGGCTTGAAGTACCACGACTACTCTTGATTATGTATCAAGTAGTTCTCCTCATACTCCTTCAACTGTAGACACACATGTCAATAACTCTATTCCTCTGTAGTAATACACGTCTGAACTTAGCTGGGATGTATCACCGTAAATCACGGGATCCCTAAAATCTTTTTTACTATGATAGAATGGAAGCAGAGGTAAAATGCCTCTTCAACTTCTTCAAAACTCTGGTATATTACTTGACAACACCCATTTGGTGGTCTTTCTCAAAAGACTCATAAGTAGATACATATTCACATAAAATTCTTCCTTCAAGCATTGGTTGTAATCGACTGAGCCGAGAAAACTATGCATTCCTTAATGTTCATCAGTATCTCCCAGGTTATGTCATACTTAATCCTCACCAGGTCAATCATGATCCCACTAGCGAAGTTAGCATGGCCTAGGAAGGCTATCACTAACATCTCAACTCACATTTAGAGAGCGTAGCCTACAACTCCCTACCTCTCGAAATCTGCAGAACAGTCCTTAGACGATCGGTCTACCACTCTCAGTTATGAGAGTATACCGATATGTCATCAATGAAAATCACCACCACCAAATCAAGGAAAAGATGCTATTCATTAACTCTCTGAAGACTGTTAAGGCATCCATCAGCCCCAAATGGCATCACTACAACTCGTAGTGTCCTTAATGGTACAAAATGTTGTCCTATGTACAAAAGATTGTTAAGGCATCCATCAATCTCAGTCAACTCTTCAAGTTGTCAGTCACAATATCTCAACAAGCACCATATAGTATGGGCCTTCCCCCTCAGTGTCGTATCATACTTCAACTCGTTAACAAGGTTCACACCCTACTGAGGTGGCAACTAGACGATTCAGTAACTCGTCTATAAGCTCATAAACCACTGGAATATCTTCCAACGTGGAACTATCTTCTTCATGGCATAACATCAGAAAACATCACCTCTTGTGTTGTCATCTTCACTACTTATATGTCACTAATAAGAAAACTCATCTCTTCAAAGGTCGTAGCCTCAAAAAACCTCTATCAAATCGATCTCAGTAGAAAATGTAACAACCTTCCAATTGATATCTAACATGACATGATATCTATTCATCCAAACCAAACACATAGTGACTTCCTCATGCACCTACGGCATGACAAAGAAGTCTATAACCATACACACGACCCTGAATGAATGGGACAAACACAAATCTCATGGGTACCTCAAACCTCTAACAGGTAATCCTGTAAAGGAAAATCTATCTCCTACTATTTCCACAGTCCACTATTAACGCATGCATCAAAAGACAAGAAGTGCATAGCACTCAAAACAAACAAAACTCCACTAGGTAAACCATTAACAAGAATAGTACTTGTACAACTACCATCAGAAGCTCCACTACATAGCATCATTCGATCTCGGATCCATGCTCCTCAGGTATCACTGAGGTCATCGACATAGTCTCTACTTCCGCTCTTTCTGCACCGGAAAGAGGAAGGTCTTGTTGAGAAGAAACACTACCTTGTTGACAGAAAAGGGCCAAATGGCCTAGTTCACCACAGGTGAAGCAAGCTATCGGTGCCAAAGGGCACTCAAAACGCAAATGATCTGGATAACCACAATTGAAACATAATCGTCCCATCCTTGTACCCTGTGCAGCTAAAGGGTACCTCGATCTTCGTCGTCCACCTTTCATGATCTTACACCAGGAGGGAACTAGTAAAGGCAGCGCCTTGCCCTGTCGACAAAACTTTGCTCTATGCCTTGATTTACCACACGTAAAGCATATGATGGGCCCCTTTGGGCACACAACTTGTTGGTGTCCCAACTTTGCACAATTAAAACACTGTAGTTCCTTGCTAGTCGCCTTCATGGCCATAGGACCACTTGATTGTCCTGACATCTGACTTGGTTCACCATTCATCATCTTTGCTTCTTCACTAACTGATCCAGTCCATTGCTTCTTCTTTGATCCGGAAGCTTCAATTGGTCCCACCGATGTTGGTAAATCTGGTGTAGGTTTACCCATTATCACAACCTCATAAACTTGCTGCATATATTCTTGAAACTCAAATCTGCTCATGGAGACATGATCAACTTCTTCAAACTCGTTCTCTGCCATAGGCAAACCAACAGCGGATACTGGTCCCTGACTTGACGTGACTGGAGGAAGAGGGGGTGTAACCCTGCCTCGTCCCACTATAGATACTACTCTAGTCTGAGTTATCTGTAGGATATACGCACCTAAACTTACAAGGCTATATATATGCCATATGTATCGATATATATATATATATATATATATATAATATATCCACACAATCCATAATACACACAAAAAAATATATACATATCTACGATGCAGAGATCCATGGCAGAGGTGACAACTTCTCGTACATTCTAACCCAAAACCATACTTAATACCAAAAACATTTCAAAACGTCAATCTCATGTGGGCTCTGTTTATTTTACCTATCAAACATCATTGCAGGTAGCAAGTGCCATTGTTGTCAACCTAGGCTCTGATACCAACTCTATAACACCCCGAATCCGCGGGACTCGGGATGTCACGTTGGGCTAGGATCTCACAATGGTTCCTGACCCTAGCCCGACAACAAGTTCAATGGACCTTACAACATGGCACTGACATATATAAAACAAATACATAAAATAGTATAAACTGTACAACCCAAAGTAAACAACAACGTAGCCGAGTATATAAAACCTCATCCTTACACAGGAGGTACAAAATATCATCCTCACGCAGGAGGGAAACACAACAACCCAAACCAACCACCTAATGTACAAGAGTCCTCGGCCTGTCACCCTACCAGATCACTCAGCAATGCCTAAGTTGTAAACATATATAACACGGTATGAAACCGTTAGCTAACCATACATATATGAGGTAATGCATAAGCAGAAACACAATCATGAAAGATAAACACATCAGCACGCTATCACACATTTACCCATTTTATCATCTTTATATAATGGTCATTCACTCAAATCGTATATATATATATATATATATATATATATATATATATATATATATATATATATATATATATATATATATATATATATATATATATATATATATATATATATATATATATATATATATGTATATCCATAGATGAAAATATGTGACACGAGGGCGGATACATCATCGCCTTTGAGCCTGCTAGCCATCTGGAGTGGAATCGGTCACACAACCCGTGTACCTTATGGAAGTGGTGTTGTGCCCTCCCCGTATACTAGGTCTGGCTTGACTCAAGAGAACGTCCCAGACTCCACGGCGGGATGAAATGGAGAGGTTATCACAGACACGCATATGGGGCAAACCATATAAAACATAGGTCGGTATAAACGATATCTCATGCTATCATAGCAACACAATAAGCACACACCACTCATGCAAACGCCCAAATATAGGGATGTTAGCTAAGTAACTCCTACGTACTTACCTCAATCTCATACACAGCTGAACCACAACCAGTTCCAATCCTGAGAGAGGGGCATTGCCTAATAACAAGGCATAAAGATATATCAATCTCTATTCATCAAAGGGGTCACACCTAGACCCAAAAGGATCCATAAGGATTATACTCAACCTCACAACCTCAATCAAAATCAACCTAAGTCCTTACAGCTTTACAAGGCATAAACCGATGATAACTTCAACCAAACACATCCTCACACATCTAGCATGATCCTATACACTCATACGAGGTAAGGAGGGAACAAAGGGATCCTAAGGAGAGCCTAGAAGCAACACACACCGGCAGAACCAAGTGCAACACCAAGCTAGTGTAAGTGGACGTAAGGGCAGCTAAGGGATGGCGCAGGGGCGGCTCACTACTGGTGCAGGGGCGGTCCAGAGATAGCGCAGGGGCGGCTGGTGTGCAGAGACACACCACTTTAGCTCCTTCTTTACTCCTTTCTTCGATTCTCTACTCTTCTTCACTCCAGCAGCAGCATAAACATATCATATACATATATATATGCATCGACACAAGCCAAAACGTGTCTGAATCAAGATCCAAACCAAAGAGATCTAAGCTAGGCTAAGGAAAGAGTTGAAAAGATGAAGAGAAAGGGAAGGAAAGAAGAAAATACATGGAAGCTTACCACTGAACTTCCCAGAAGATCAACACAACTCCATCACAACCTAAAGCTTGCTCATAAGCTCAGCCACAACAACCATCAACCATAGCAAGTAAAGCCATCAAGGATCTTTCACAACCTCACAAAACTCAAGAAAGGATCAACAAAGGTGATCCAAGGGAGAAGAGAGGAGAAGAAGAAGAGCGTAGGGAGAGAGATGGAGCAGGAAAGAAATTTAGGAAACCCTCATCTGAAGGAAGAAAGAAATATAAGGGAAAGAGGGGTCAAAAGCAAAGCTCACGTCAAAGAATACGGCTGCAGCACACCACAAATCGCATGGGCGGACCTTGTGAGCCACAGGGACGGTCCAGGCTAGGCGCAGGGGCGCCCTCTGGGTCACGCAAGGGCGGATCAAGCATAATCCTGGCCGTCTGCACACTCTCTCAACAACTCAGCAACTAGGCTCTTACAGATGGGAGAGTTAAATTTCTTTCTTGGTTCTTAAGTTACTTGTGTCGATCCAAAAGGTGTGTGCAAGCTTTAATATTTATAACCCAAGAAGTATGCTTGAACAATATGCGAACCCGCACTGTACGGATCAATTGTAATATAAGCAAGAATTCCAAGGGTCGATCACAAGGACTATGGTGCGACAAAGTTCTGTGATTCAGGTTGTCAAATAACCACAAGCAGCAAATGAAAGCAATCAGAGATGATATAAAACTCAGATAATGAAAATGTGAATTCTAGAGATTAAGGCATCCATTTTTGTTTTCGACTCAAGATCTCAAAAGATAACATGGACAAAGTTGCGGTTTGCAAAGGGAAGGTGTTTCTAAGGTGGGAATAGATCACCGGGTAAGTCTCAGTACTCACTATCCCAAACCAAAGATCCTTTTACCGGGTAAGTCTCAAGGTACTGAGGAAAGGAACTATAACCTCAAACCAACACACCACCCAAGGGGATAGAATCAACCTTTACCGGGTAAGTCTCAGGCTTACTCTCAAAGATGGGATGAAGGCACACTCAAACCCCAATAAAGGATAAACCTTTATTACCTACACTCCTGATCTTGGGTAAACACACAAAGGAATCGCTGGGTAAGTCTCATCCTAGGCTTGCGTTGAACCAAGAAAGGTATAACTAGGATAGGATTTGGCAAATTGAAACTCTGAACTCAGATATGGTTCTGGAAAGGGTCACCTCGCTCAATAATATTCTGTCCCAGCCGAGATATTCAATGACTGACCGAGGTGTTCTACGGTTAAGGAAAAGGGTCGAGCTTTCTGGGTTCGTTGGGATTAAGATCATTCTATCATCGTCTTTCCCATAACTTTCAGCCAATCACCCTAGAATGGCATAAAGAACTTAGCCAACAATCATCATGATAACATTAATCAAATATATAAGAAAGGAATCAATATTCAAACAAGAAAACATTAACACAAAGGTCTCAGTAACTGAATGAATCAAACAAACAACAATTAGCGTTTTTCAATCACAAATCAGAAAAGACACAAAACCAAACCAACTAAGAAAGATCTTACAAACTCCTTCAAAGCCAACTTCAACTTGATTCCTTCCTTCCTTGAACTTCAACCTTCAAAACTTCCTTCAACTTCCTTTAAACTTCCTTCAGAGAATGGGTGATCCGTAGATTTCACGATGGATGAATCGTAGAAAATTCAACCCTTTATATAGGAAAATTATCTTTTAAAGATAAGATGTCTTAAAAAAATAATTTCCTACAAAATATATCCATATCTTCCAAAATATATCAGCCAATAATATTATCTTCCTTCCATAAATCTAGCCAAAAATATGTGATATTCACTTTCCACAATTAGAAGATCTCAACCAAAAATAAAGATCTCATTGTCCCGTCATCAGCTCGCCTCGGTCCAGACGCTGCTCAAGATCACCTCGATTGAGGTGGTACTGTAGTTGACCGAGGTGAGTCTCAACTGAAAGTGTAACTCTCTAATTTGGTCCAAAATCAATCCTCTAAATCATGTCCATGCTTCATGAGATCTTCTTATAGCTCTTCAATGCTCCAGCAAGTAGTTCCCATGGCTCATTAGCTTCCTTAGCTCCACTTCGGCCCAAAACATGCCAGTTTCCCTACAATTACAACGAAACTAGGTGTAGACCTCGATTCCCACAAAGGTAGACAAAACAACAATATAATCAAAGAATATAAATCTATACATGCAGATATATGAAGATAAGACGTCCATACGAATCCCAAAATATAGACTATAATACATGCTATCATTACTCAAGCAAACAAAGGATTCTTTCTAAACCAAAGCAAGTATACTGATAACACGATTTATGACTTAGTTTTAGGTAATCATTTAGATAGATTTATCGCTCATTCATGCATGGTTTAGCACTAGTTCACGACGTTTGCACTCAATTCACGTATTTTGTCGAGATAGACGTCTACACGGACTTGTGCATTGCTTTGTAGGTATTTTGGGAGATTTAGGAGCTAAAATGATACGTTTGAGGATCGTTCGCCAAGATGACACACCCTCGGACTCATTAGGATGCAAACTAGAAGCTAAGGAGGACTCATGGAACCTTGACAACACAAGCCATGCACCAAATCATGGCTTGACGAGCCTAGAAGAGGACTTCTGGAGCAAACCACGGTTCACTGACAAATCACGGCCGTGATTCTAACCGTGGTTTTTGCCAGGTTTTCGTGACAGCTGTGCCACGATCTCTTGGCCAGCTCTTGCAAAGTTATAGTATAAAAGTGGTCCTGCATTGGCTGAGAAAGGCATCTTGGAGCAGCTCTCCATTATCCACTATCATCCAATCAAAATACTCTCTCAACAAGAAGATTCTTGGGAGGAAGGAAGTAGAAGGAAGCTACCATTGGAGAAGAGCTTGATTGGAGAAGAAGAAGAACACACCATTGATAGGCTTGATAGCTTTGTAGTGAAGAATTTCGGAATCGATTTCTAGATTTTTATGAATCATTTGAACCTTCTTTAAGAAGGGTTGTGAGTCTTTCTAATTCCATTTTCAGCTTGGTTTTGTTTACTTCACTTCTTCATCTCTTTCTCTTTTTAATCTTGCAAATGGAAGCCATGATTTTATGTTTGATGATTTTGATTGCTATGATGAATGTTGTAGGAAAAATAGATGTGATTCTAGGGTAAGGAAAGAATGGTTATGGCTAGGACTATGATAGGAAGGACTTAGATTATCCCTTGGATGATTCTCTTGCTTGGACATAGTTTCTGTTGGAGTCCACGGTTTGTTCTTGCCTTTCCACGGCCGTGGAAGGTGTAGAACAACCCGTGATTCTCCCTTGTTTGATGGATCTAGCTTTAGATTGTTAGAATGTTGAAATCCTAAGTGTTTGTTGAGTTAAATCTACCCTAGGGTGACCTAGTGTTAGCAACTAAGTGTTAGGAGAGACTTACTCGGTAATCCTAACTCTTAGATCCTGAAGATGACAAACCATAGGTAGTGGTGAGACTCATAAGCCGCCATTGGATTAAGTGTGTTAGGATGGTTGTTTAGGACTAACCCTTTCGAGACTTACCCGGTAAGGATAGGTTAGATCTCTAAGTAACAATCCGGTTTGTGTAGAATTCCGTCCCTAGGGTTCTTAGAGACCTACCCGGTGATAAGACCTTAGTGAACGGATTAGTGGACCATGAGACCTACCCGGTGATTGATCCCCATCTAGAAACACTTATTCCCAACATTTCGTAGTTAATCCAAGGAACGATTAAATAGCTTGAGTTCTATGCCATAACCGGACTTTCCAACCCCTAGAATCCGCCTTTCTTTCTTTGATCTATATCTCGTTTTATCTTGTTTAGTTTGTTTGATTGTGTTGATTTGTTAGCATAGTTGATTTGTTTATTTTGCATGTTAGTAATCTTTGATTGATCACCTAAAAACCAACCAAAAACATTGTGTTTTCTATTTCTTTATTTCTTCCTCTTTTCTTAACCTAGATCTTCACTAGATTTAATCATAAATCGAATCAATCTCACCTTAGTCTTTGTGTTCGACCTCGGAATACTATCCCTACTACAAACGTCCCGTACACTACGGCTTCGCTAGGAGTTAGGATAAATATAACGAGAATATAAATTTAAAACCCATTGCGTATCACACATCCTGAGCGTAACAAGTTTTTGGCGCCGTTGCCGGGGACTAGGTCTAGATTGAGTCTATTTTGTGATTGTTTATTAGTGTAGATCTTTCTTGTTGCTTTTGATCTCTTTTTGGTTTGTGTCTTTGCTTTTCAGGACATCTCTTACTCTTTAGGTGTATGCGAAGATCTCGTGGTAAGGATTTAGCTCCATTCGATCCCGAACCGGAGAAAACCCTTAGATCTAGATCCAAGAGCATTAAAAAGGGAAGAGAGATGGCCGGAAGAGATCTCCAAGCTGAGTTGGATGAGGCTTTAGAGCAAATTAGGATAAGAGATGAAGCTTTGGAGAATGAAAGGAGACTTGCCAATGAGAGGCAAGAGGCAACTAGGAGGGAAATTGAGGAGATTAGGCAAGCTCTTGTGCAAAGAGAGCTTAACCGTCAACAACCTCCTCCACCTCCACCACAACCGCAGCCGGCGGCGGTGAATATTAGGGTTGTGCCCATTGCTATGAAAGAGCCACAAACATTGGGGCAACGTATGGATCCGGCAAAAAGAGCACACCGTCCGGGTGTGAACTTAGGAGATCCCGCAACCCATGATTACGAGCTCCGCCCTCAAGTTCTACAAATGATCCGGCATAATCAATTTGGAGAGATGGAAGGAGAGTCTCCTCATCAACACTTGATGAATTATGAGATCTTGATGGAGACTCTTAGGCCGCCAAGATTGGAGAGCAACAACCATAAGCTTAGGGCTTTTTCCTTCTCTCTTAAGGACAAAGCCTTGGCTTGGTATCAATCTATTCCACAAGGGCGAGTTGGTACTTGGGAGGAGATGACAACCGAGTTTTTGACTAAGTTCTTCCCACCTTCCAAGACTACCGAATTAAGAGGGAAGATCAATGCCTTCGTGATGAAGGATAGAGAGAGAGTTTATTCAAGTCTTGGGAGAGATTCAAAGATCTTCTCCTAGATTGTCCACACCATGGCATACCGAAAATTGAGCTATTGGAGATCTACTTAAAAGGACTTGATGAAGATAGCCAATTCAAGCTCCAATCTCTTTCCGGTGGGACTTTTATGGAGAAGCATGTAGATGAAGCTTGTGAGTTTTTGGAGAAGCAAGCTCTAGTGATTGAGAAATACTCCCATAGGAAGAGTGAGGGGAGAAAGGCGGGAGCATATGAGGTGAGTGAAGTCACCATGAGAAATTTCAAGCTTGACGCCATCAACAATGAATTGAAGTCCTTGAGGGAGTTGTGTGCTACAACTTTGAAGAACCAAGCAACTCCTCAAGTGCTTCCACAAGCTAACTTACCTTCCAAGGAAGAGGATGTGAATTACATGGGAAGAGGCAATTACAACAATAACTATCAAGGCCTAAGGAACTTCAACAACAACCGGCAATTCAACAATTACCGGCCCAACCACAACCATCCCGGGTTTTCATACTCTAACCCGGATGGAGCCTTAAACCCTCCCGCTTCCACAAACACAACTCCACCACCAAAAGCTTCACAAGAACCTCCACCCGGATTTACTCAACCTCCAAAGGATAGAACCGAAATGATGTTTGAGCAATTGCTTGGAAGGTTGAGTGGTCTTGAGAGGACCGTGACTTCGATTTCTAAGGCTCAAAAGGTATTGAAAGCACAAGTGTTCCAAAAGGCAGGTGAAGCCCATAGAGATCCGGGAAAGCTTCCCTGAAGAACCGAAGACAACCCAAGAGGCCAAGTGTTGGCTATCACTACAAGGAGTGGGTTGAGCATGAAAGATCCTTTGCTCAAGGAGAATGCTAAAGGGAAACAAGTGGTGATAGAGGAAGAGACTTTGCAAAGAGATGGAGGCAAGAGCAAGGATGTAGAGCCAACTTATGTGGCACCACCTCCACACAAGCCACCACTACCGTTTCCACAATCACGAGCAAGAGCTCGCTTGGACAATCACTTTGGTAAGTTCCTTGAACTAATGTCTAAATTGCATATTAATATTCCGTTCATGGATGCTATTTTAGGAATGCCGGCATATGGCAAGTTCTTGAAAGAGATACTCTCCAACAAAAGGAAGTTGGAAGAGTATGGGGAGATAAGAATGACCAAGAGATCCTCGGAATTGATCCAAACAATGAAGGAGGAGATGCCTCCCAAGCTAAGAGACCCGGGCTCTTTTTGTGTTCCAATTGGAGTGGGAGATGTGAAGTACGAGGCCCTTTGTGATCTTGGGGCAAGTGTAAGCATCATACCGCTTGCACTTTGCAACAAGGTCGGGCTAGGAGAGCCAAAACCGGTCAAGATGACCCTCTATATGGCGGACCGTTCTATCACTCATCCGGTTGGGATCTTAGAAGACATCCCGGTGCAACTAGGAGGATTCTATGTACCAATTGATTTTGTTGTCTTGGATATTCCGGCGGACTATCCGGTTCCCATCATCTTAGGAAGACCTTTCCTAGCCACTTCCGGATGCCTAGTGGATTGCAAGAATAGGACTCTCTCCTTCAACATTGGAGAAGAGAACATCAAGTTCAAATTGTCCACAATGATGAAAGGACCAACCCTTGATGAGGATGTCTTCAACATAGTCGAGCAAGAAGAATCTAGAGAAGTTGTGAGCTCGATCTTGATCAAGGATCCCTTGGATAAGGTTCTTACCTTAAGTATGATGGAAGAAGGTGTTGAGGAGGCTTGCAATGAGGAGATCAAGGCCTTAGAAGCATTAGAAGAGGAGACAAGTGCTCAAGATGAAGGCCACGAAGAGGAACTGAACAACTGTAAGTTCCACGGTCGAGATTTGTGTTCCACGGCTGTCAAACTCTCTGTAAAGCCTCAACAAACGAGCCAGACAACTTCCACGGCCGTGGAGTTGGAGCAAACCATGGAGTTGGCCGTGGTTTCCCCTGAATCAGCCCTTGATGGTGATCAAGCTTCTAGGAGCCTTGGAGTGTCTTCATTTGCTTTGGATTTATCTCATCCAAGGGCGGCCCAGTGCCGCAGTGGCGGTAAAAAGAGTAAAGCACCGGTCAAAGGGTCAAAGAAGACGGTTGCTACACATAGCGCCGGAGTGGCGGATTTTGTGAGCTGCATGGGCGGCCCAGGAAAACCGCATGGGCGCCCTCTGGGTCACGCAGGGGTGGTCCAGGCAAATTCCTGGCCCTCTGCTCACTCTCTCAGCAACTCAGCAACTAGGCTCTAACACGCGGAGGCGGACCAACAACAGGCGCAAGTGCGGCTTAAGTCAAGTGCACGGGCGGCTGGTGTTTAGTGGGTCGGTCTTCGACTTCTCTTCGATCCTTCTCTCGATCTCTCTTCACCTCTTCATCACACAACAACCAAGCATTCACATATATATATATATATATACATACACATCAATATATTTATAGGAAGATCAACACAAGATGAAGCTTGTGGGAATTCATCATCAAGATGAGGAAAGGATGAATAAAGAGGAAGAAAGAAAGAAGAAGAGGAAAAGCTTACCACAACACTCAAGAAAGGAAGAACGTCCACACCACTACCCAAACACAACGACAACCTCAAAGCCCAACATCCTCAGCAAGGATTCAACCAACACAAGCCTAAATCAAGATCCACTCTTGATTCCAAAGCAAGAACAAGATTGTTACGCTAAGATTGTGACATGCAAAAGTCTTAAATTTATAACTCGATATATATTTTTCCTAACTCCTAGCGAACCCACAGTGTATGGGTAGTTTTGTAGTAAGGATAGTATTCCGAGGTCGAACACAAAAACTAAGGTGAAATTGAATCAAATAGTTACTAAGGATATTGTTGATCTAGGAAAAAGAAAAGAAAGGAATAAAGAAATAAAAATCTCAATGTTTTTGGGTTGGTTTTGTGGTGATCAATCAAGAATCACAAATCATTCAAGACTATAAAAACAAACTAACTATCAACACAAATAAGCAAATGCAAATACGAGATAGGTGATCAAAGAGAGAAAAACGGATTCTAGGGGTTGGAAATTCCTTGGATCGACTATGGTATGTTGGGATTGGTTGTTTCTCAATTGGAACCAATCACCGGGTAGGTCTCTTGATCCATTAATCCCGCAACTAAGGTCCTATTACCGGGTAAGTCTCTAGGAGCCTAGGGTTGGGAAATCTACACAAACCGGATTGCTATCTAGGGATCTAACCTCTCCTTACTGGGTAAGTATCGGGAAGGCAAGTCCTAAACGTTAATCCTAGCACACTCGATCCAATAGCGGATTATGAGGCTCACTTCTACCTAGAGTTCATCATCTTTGGTAGTTAAGATCGGAAATCACCTGGTAGGTCTCTTTCCTTACTTAGATTGCTAGCATTAGGTCACCCTAGGCTAGATTAAGCTTAACAAACTTTAGGATTTCAACAATCTAACATCCTAACATGCAGATTTATCATTTAAAGCTCAACAAAAGCAAATCACGGTCAGATCCTAAGAACCACGGACGTGGTCTTGCTAGAACAAGTCATGGTTTCTAACAACACTCAAGTACGAGCAAGTAAATCATCCAAACATACATTTAAGTCTATTCTATCATAGTCCAAGCCATAACCATCATTCCCTTACCCTAGAATTGCATCTATTTAGCCAACAACATGATTATAATAATCAAATTCAACAAGCATACATTCATGGCTTCCATTAGCAAGAGTGTGAAATGAAAGGGAAACAAAACAAAACAAAGCAAGAAAATCATCCAAAGATACATTCAAAAGAAGGTTCGAATCGTTTCTTACAACCCTAGCAAATGTCTTCGACAAAACTCACTCAAAACCACTCAAAAACTATGAAAACTATGATACTAGTGTGCTTCTTCTTCTTCTCCAAAATGAGAGTGTTTCTTCCCCTCCAAGAATAGCTCCAATCCAAATGAGTGAATGTGGGAGAGGGTGTGTGTGGAGAGGTGTGGTGAGGTGGCCAGGTATCCCTTTAGAATCAGCCCGCAAGAGTACTTATAGCCTTCACCATTTGCAAGAGTTGGTTATGGAGATCGAGGGACAGCTGTCCCAACTGTCCAGAGGGAATCACTGTCCATTCCACGGCCGTGGAAGTTTCAAGCACCGTGGTTCTGGTGTTTCAGCCCTCTTTTAATCGTTGGGCCATGATTTGGTGCAAGGTATGCACCAACATGGTCTTATGTGTTCTCCTTTGCTCCTAACATGCTTCCCAATGAGCTCGGAAATGTGTCATTACGAGGAACAATCCCCGGATGTATCGATTAACCTCCAAAGGCTCCCAAAATACCTACAACACATGCAAAAGTCTGTGTAGACGTCTATCTCGACAACATACATGAATTAAGTGGAAATCGTTACGAACTAATGCCAAACTGTGCATGATTAGCGGGAAAAACTATCTAAATGGATGCCTAAACTAACGTCATAAATCGTGTTATCAAAATACCCCATACTTAAGGTTTGCTCGTCCCCGAGCAAGTCCCAACTATAGACTAAGAGATGACATGATTTATGCATGCAGAAAAATAACAAAATCTTTTTGGAATTGTGCTTCTAACATTGGATCACCTTCATTGTCATGTTTCATGGCAATGGACAAGCAACCATGCATCAAACGAATGAAGGCATGAAAAGACAATTATACTTAACTCAAAACCATGCATGCAAGGTGAAAATGAAGAAGTCAAGATGATCATGAGTATATCCAATCTAGATCACTTAGTCTTACACACATGCAATTCGGTCACAAGGACTTCGGAAGGAAGAGGCCAAGAAATGTTGTGAAGAGGTGGGAGTTTTTAGGTCATGTGATGCTAATCCAGGAAAGGAACTAACTCCACAATTTCATTTTTGATCAACTTCCCCATAAGTGTATATTTTCTCCTTTTTTTCTTTGTTTTCTTTTCTTTTTGACTTTCTTTTTCTTTCACTTATTTTTGAGGCGATGGCATAGGTGTACAAAAGCCGAAACCTTGGTGATTAGCGGACCTAGGGATTTTTCCAAGGTGTCTCACACCGGGTACACATACCAAGGCTCGTTAGGACATTCGGTTTATCCAACTTTGGCAAGGCACAAACACCCGAATATGTGAATGGTGCCGAGTTACTCGTAATCAAAACCAAAGTCCCCAAACCTATATTTTTTTTCTACACTTTTCACAACAAATTCAACACTTCATTCACCATATTTATTCATCAACAACTTCACCCCGCACTTGCTTTTCACACACATCAACACACTAGCATGCTCCTATTCCCTGATGAGTCAAAAGAGGTCAAATTTTATATCAATTGAGGTGCTCAAACAACATGATCAAGATGAGAAGTAGAGAAAGATGAATTGTCTTAATCACTCCTAAATGACGTGTAAGAACTAGCATGTAATTTCAACCATCAATCCAATCATGGAAAACATTCATGATCACAATTCACATATGGGATTCAAGATAAATACTTCAAGTCCACATATGCATACATCAATTCAACACATAAGGCCATCCATAGCCGATTCACAAGACAAACTCAGCATAAGGGTCATACCCAACCATAGAAGCACTAAAATTTTTTAAATTTTCTGATTTTTTTGAATTGTTCGAAATATATATGTATAATGCAAGACATAACGAAACATGTAACTAAAAGAAACTATCCTAGATGCTAATCATGCAAGTGATCATGAAAACCCCACCCCATACTTAGAAACACATTGTCCCCAATGTGTAAATGAAGTAAAGAAGAGTGAAAGAGGGTCCTCACAATGTAAAAACGGAGTTGCCGGTATTTTGGTTTGCTCATGTGAATTAATGGCGGATGATCTATCAAAGATGGTAGAGAGCTCAAGGTGTTCGTTATGGCTTCGGGACCCGCGCTAGGAAGCGCTAGCCGTCCAAGTTCCGCGTCCGCTCCACCCACAATTGATGAGGGACTCATCATCATCATCCACATGTCATGCAAGGCTTCCATGTTACTTTGATTCTAGCACACAAACTCCAAACACACAAAAACACACAAAAATAGAAAAATCAAAACCAAAACAAAACGAAAAGGGAAAGATGTCTACCAATGGGTTACCTCTCATCAAGCGCTTCTTTAAGGTCATTAGCTTGACCAAATTCGGGGGTGTCTCACTCAAGGTGAAGTGGAGCAATCACATCCACCGGAGCTCCCGGGGTATACTTCTTCAACCGGTGCCCATTCACCTTAAAATCTCCACAAAGCTCCCCTCATATCTCAACCGCTCCATGGGGAAGATCTTCTTCACCACATAAGGACCCGTCCATCTTGACTTTAGCTTTCCGGGGAAGAGCCGCAGCCTTGAGTTGAAGAGATGGACAAGGTCGCCTTCACTCACCTTCTTCCGGATGAGATGCTTGTCATGCCAACGCTTAGTCCTTTCTTTGTAGATCCGGGCATTTTCATAGGCATTCAACCGGATCTCCTCAAGAGCATTCATGTCTAGCAATCTTTTCTCACCGGCCTCCTTGAGGTCAAAATTCAGCCACCTTATAGCCCAATATGCTCTATGCTCCATCTCCACCGGAAGGTGGCAAAACTTGCCATAAACTAGCTTGTAGGGAGTGATGTCAATTGGTGTCTTGAAAGCGGTTCTATAAGCCCACAAAGCATCATCGAGCTTCATAGCCCAATCCTTTCTTGTTCTAGAAAGCGTCTTCTCAAGGATCCCATTTATCTCCCAGTTGGAGATCTCCACTTGGCCACTAGTTTGGGGATGGTAAGGTGTTGCCACCTTATGAGTTACCCCATACTTAGCGAAACGTGTCCCAAAGTTCCTATTGGTGAAGTGCTTTCCTCCATCGCTTATGATCACCCTTGGTGTTCCAAACCTAGGGAAGATCACTCGGTTGAAGCACCGCACCACAACCTTGGCATCATTTGTGGGAGAAGCGATCGCCTCCACCCATCTCGAAATGTACTCCACCGCCAATAGGATGTAGAGGTTGCCACATGAAGAGGGGAATGGCCCCATGAAGTCCACACCACACACATCAAATATTTCCACCTCTTGTCTGTTGTTCAAGGGCATGTCATTCCTTCTTGAATTGTTGCCCGTCCTTTAGCAAGCATCACAAGCTACCAAAAAATTCTGCACGTCCTTGAACAAACTTGGCCAATAAAACCCGGATTGCAACACCTTTCCACACGTCCTGTGTGAGCTAGCATGGCCTCCACATGGCAAGGAATAACAATGGCGGATCACACTCTCCACCTCATCCTCCGGTATGCATCTCCTAAAGACTCCATCCGGTCCTCTCATAAACAAGAGCGGTTAGTAATGCCTCACATCCTTGAAGAACTTTTTCCTTTGGGCATACGATAGACCTGGTGGCACCTCTTCACAAACGAGATAGTTCACTATGTCGGCATACCATGGCTCATTACCCCTTGACACTTGAAGCAATCACTCCTCCACTATTTGCAATTGCTCATCCCGGAATGAGTCATCAATCGGGATGTCATCTCTTTCAACCTCCAATGGTGGGAGTCTACTAAGGTGGTCCGCCACAGAATTTTTGGACCCTTTTTTATCCCGGATTTCCAAATCAAACTCTTGAAGAGGAAGGATCCACCGAATCAAACGAGGCTTTGCATCCTTTTTTGTAAGGAGATAACGGATCGCAGCATGATCCGTATAAACAATGACCTTTGCTCCAACAAGATACGAGCGGAACTTCTCAAATGCATACACAACCGCTAGCAACTCCTTCTCGGTGGTAGCAGAATTGAGTAGGGCATCATCTAGCGTCTTGCTAGCATAATAGATGGCATTTGAAAGCCCATCTTTCCTTTGTCCCAAAACAGTCCCAATGGCTACATCACTCGCATCAGACATGATCTCAAACGGTAAACTCCAATACGGAGGTTGCATGATGGGGGCGGAGATCAAAGCATTCTTCGACATACAAAAAGCTTCAAGGCAATCCTTGGAGAAAACAAACTCAACATCTTTCATTAGTAGGTTAGTAAGAGGCTTAGAAATGTTAGAGAAATCTTTTATGAATCCCCGGTAAAAACCGGCATGCCCTAAGAAGGTCCTTACCCCCTTCACCGAGGTAGGTGGTGGCAACTTCTCTATCGTCTCTATCTTAGCCCTATCAACCTCAATGCCTCGGTTGGACACCAAGTGTCCCAACACAATGCCTTCACTTACCATGAAGTGGCATTTTTCCCAATTCAAGACAAGATTAGTCTCCTCACATCTCCTTAACACCAAAGACAAGTTAGCTAAACAATCATCAAATGAAGATACATAAACAGAGAAATTGTCCATAAACACTTCCATGATGTTTTCAATATATTCAGAAAAGACAGCCATCATAAACCTTTGAAAGGTGGCGGGTGCATTACACAACCCAAATGGCATTCTCCTATATGCAAATGTACCCCAAGGACATGTGAATGTAGTTTTCTCTTGGTCATTGGGGTGGATAGGGATTTGGAAGAATCCACTATAACCATCTAAGTAACAAAAGTGTGAATGTTGAGCTAATCTTTCTAGTTTGGTCAATAAAGGGAAGAGGGAAGTGATCTTTCCTAGAGGCCACATTTAGTTTCCTATAGTCTATACACATCCTTCATCTAGTAACCGTCCTAGTAGGGATTAGTTCATTATTCTCAGTAGTCACTACGGTCATCTCACCCTTCTTAGGAACCACATGCACGGGACTAACCCACTTGTTATCCAAAATCGGGAAAATGATTCCCGCATCTAGCAATTTAAGGAACTCTTTATTTACTACTTCTTTCATGATAGGGTTTAGTCTTCTTTGAGGTTCAATTGAAGTTTTATGATTATCTTCCATCAAAATTTTATGCATGTACAAGGAAGGTTTAATGCCAACTAAGTCATCAATGGTATAGCCTATAGCTCTCCTATGCAATCTCAACTCATGCAACAATCTACTCAACTCATCATCATTCAAGCATGCATTAACAATCACCGGATAAGTAGAATCTTCACCAAGAAAAGAATACTTAAGATGAGATGGGAGAGGTTTAAGGTCAAGTTTAGGAGGACCATTATTGATTGGAGACGCTCCATACAATGTAGTTTGAGATGATTCCAAAGTCATGGAAGACTCTCCAAGGATCCTTGAAGCTTGATTAACCACTAAGGCACTTTCTAGAGAAACCATGGGCAAAATCACGGCCTCTGGCACAACCACGTCTGTGGAACTTGCTAATCTAGCACTTTTAAGCATTCCAGAGAGTTCCACGGGACAAATCACGGCCGTGGTTCCTGGTGCCAGACCGTGATTCCTACAGCTTTTCAGCACACTTTCGTGTGCTTCAAATTCAACACTTGTCTCCTTTTCCAATGCATCCAAGGCCTTGAATTCTTCATTGCAATCATCTTTAACTCCTTCCTCCATCTAACTTAAGCTAAGAACCTTCTCCAAGGGGTCCTTGATCAAGATCGAGCTCACAACTTCTCTACATTGCTCTTGCTCGACAAATGTAGAACACATCTTCACCAAGGGCTGGCCCCTTCATCATTGTGGATAATTTGAAATTAATATTCTCTTCTCCAATTTTGAAAGAGAGAACTCCATTTTTGCAATCCACTAAACATCCGGATGTGGCTAAGAAAGGCCTTGCTAAGATGATAGGAACCGGATAGTCCGCCGGGATGTCCAAGACAAAAAAATCTATCAGCACATAGAACTTCCCGAGTTGCACCGGTATGTCCTCCAATATTCCAATGGGGTAAGTGATTGAATGGTCCGCCATGTACAGGGTCATCTTGACCGGTTTTGGCTCTCCTAGCCCAACCTTGTTGCAAAGTGCAAGCGGGATGATGCTTACACTTGCTCCAAGATCACAAAGGGCTTCATATTGCATTTCTCCAACCCCAATTGGCACACAAAAAGATCCCGGATCTCTTAGCTTAGGAGGCATCTCCTCCTTCATAGTTTGGATCAACTCTGAAGATCTCTTCGTCATCCTCACTTCTCCATACTCCTCCAACTTCCTTTTGTTGGAGAGTATTTCCTTCATGAATTTTCCGTAGGCTGGCATACCTAGAATAGCATCCATGAACGGAATGTTAATATGAAATTTAGACATAAGTTCAAGGAATTTACCGAAGTGTTTGTCCAAACGAGCTCTTGCTCGTGATTGTGGGAATGGTAGTGGTGGCTTGTATGGAGGTGGTGCCACATATGTTGGCTCATCTTCCTTGCTCTTGCCTCCATCTTCTTGCAATGGCTCTTCTTCCACCACTACTTGCTTTCCCTTAGCATTCTCCTTGGGCAAAGGATCCTTCATGCTCAGCCCACTCTTTGTTGTGATGGCCAAAACATGGCCTCTTGGATTATCCTCGGTTCTTGCGGGAAGCTTTCCCGGATCTCTATGAGCTTCACCCGCCTTTTTGGAACACTTGTGGTTCTAGCACCTTTTGAGCCTTGGGAATGGAAGTCTTATGAAGCCTTAGGTGGTGGAGCTGCGTTTGTGGAAGCGGGCGGGTTCAAGGCTCCATACGGGTTAGAATAGGAAACCCCGGGATGTTTGTGGTTAGGCCGGTAATAAATGAATTGCCGGTTGTTGTTGAAGTTCCTAGGGCGTTGATAGTTGTTGAAGTTTCACCTTCCCAGGTAGTTCACATCTTCCTCGGAAGACAAGTTTGCTTGCACTTGCACTTGAGGGCTTGCTTGATTCTTCAAAGTTGTAGCACACAACTCCCTCAAAGACTTAAGCTCATTGTTGATCGCATCAAGCTTGAAATTGCTCATGGTGACTTCACTCACCTCATATGCTCCCAATTTCCTCCCATCACTCTTCCTATGAGAGTACTTTTCTATCACCAAAGCTTACTTCTCTACAAACTCCCATGCCTTATCCACATTCTTTTCCATGAATTTCCCACCGGAAAGCGATTGAAGCTTGAATTGGCTATCCTCATCAAGCCCCTTTAAGTAGATCTCCAATAGCTCTATCTTTGGTATACCATGGTGTGGACAATCTAGGAAGAGGTCCTTGAACCTCTCCTAAGACTTGAATAGGCTCTCTCTATCCTTCATCACGAAGGCGTTGATCTTCCCTCTTAGCTCGGTAGTCTTGGAAGGTGGGAAAAACATAGTCAAGAACTCGGTTGTCATCTCCTCCCAAGTACTCACACGTCCAAGTGGAATGGATTGGTACCAAGCCAAGGCTTTATCCTTAAGAGAGAAGGAAAAAGCCCTAAGCTTATGGTTGTTGTTCTCCAATCTAGGTGGCCTTCGAGTCTCCATCAAGATCTCATAACTCATCAAGTGTTGATGAGAGACTCCCCTTCCATCACTCTAAATTGATTATGCCAGATCATTTGTAGAACTTGAGGGCGGAGCTCGTAATCATGGGTTGCGGGATCTCCTAAGTTCACACCCGGCAACGACACCAAAAACTTGTTACGATAAGATTGTGACACACAAAAGTCTTAAATTTATAACTCGATATATCTTTCCTAACTCCTAGCGAACCCACAGTGTATGGGTCGTTTTGTAGTAAGGATAGTATTTGGAGGTCGAACACAAAGACTAAGGTGAAATTGAATCAAATAGTGACTAAGGATATTGTTGATCTAGCCAAAAGAAAAGAAAGGAATAAAGAAATCAAAATCTCAATGTTTTTGGGTTAGTTTTGTGGTGATCAATCAAGAATCACAAATCATGCAAGAGTATAAAAACAAACTAACTTGCAACACAAATAAGCAAATGCAAATACAAGATAGGTGATCAAAGAGAGAAAATCGGATTCTAGGGGTTGGAAATTCCAGTTATGGCATTGGACTCAAGCTTCTAATCATTCCTTGGATCGACTATGGTATGTTGGGAAGGGTGTTTCTCAAATGGAACCAATCACCGGGTAGGTCTCTTGATCCACTGAACCCGCAACTAAGGTCCTATTACCGGGTAAGTCTCTAGAAGCCTAGGGTTGGGAAATCTACACAAACCGGATTGCTATCTAGGGATCTAACCTCTCCTTACCTGGTAAGTTTCGGGAAGGTAAGTCCTAAATGTTAATCCTAGCACACTCGATCCAACAGCGGCTTATGAGGCTCACTACTACCTAGAGTTCATCATCTTTGGAACTTAAGATCAGAAATCACCGGGTAGGTCTCTTTCCTCACTTAGATTGCTAGCATTAGGTCACCCTAGGCTTATTAAGCTTAACAAACACTAGGATTTCAACAATCTAACATCCTAACATGCAAATTTATCATTTAAAGCTCAACAGAAGCAAATCACGGTCAAATCCTAAGAACCACGGCCGTGGTCTGGCTAAAATAGGCCGTGGTTTCTAACAGCACTCAAGTACGAGCAAGTAAATCATCAAAAGATACATTTAAGTCTATTCTATCATAGTCCAAGCCATAACCATCATTCCTTTACCATAGAATCGCATCTATTTAGCCAACAACATGCACCATAACAATCAAACTCAACTAGCATACATTCATGGCTTTCATTAGAAAGAGTGAAAAATGAAAGGGAAACAAAACAAGTAGGATAAGAAAACCAAGCTGAATAAAAGTTAAGATGGACTTACAACCCTTCAAAACAAGGTTCGAATCGTTTCTTACAACCCTTGCAAATGTCTTCAACAAAATTCACTCAAAACCACTCAAAAACTATGAAAACTACGAAACTAGTGTGCTTCTTCTTCTTCTCCAAAATGAGAGTGTTTCTTCCCCTCCAAGAGTAGCTCCAATCCAAAATAAGAGAATGTGAGAGCGGGTGTGTGTGGAGAGGTGTGGTGAGGTGGTTAGGGATCCCTTTAGAATCAGCCTACAAGAGTACTTATAGCCTTCACCATTTCCAAGAGTCGGTTATGGAGATTGTGGGACAGCTGCCCCAGCTGTCCAGAGGGAATCACGGTCCATTCCACGGCCGTGGAAGTGTCAGGGACCATGGTTCTGATGTTTCAGCCCTCTTTTGATCGTTGAGCCATGAGTTGGTGCAAGGCATGCACCAACATGGTCCTATGTGTTCTCCTTTGCTCCTAACTTGCTTCCAAATGAGCTCGGAAATGTGTCATTACGAGGAAGGATCCCCGGATGTATAAATTAAGCTCCAAAGTCTCCCAAAATACCTACAAAACATGCAAAAGTCCGTGTAGACGTCTATCTCGACAACATACATGAATTAAGTGCAAATCGTTACGAACTAATGCCAAACTATGCATGATTAGCGGGAAAAAATATCTAAATGGATGCCTAAACTAACGTCATAAATCGTATTATCAAAGCTCAAAGAAGAAGATCAAAGAAACAAGGGAGGAGAAGAAGATAAACGTGAGGAGAGAAATGGAGCTGGAGAAGTTGAAGAAAACCCTCATCAAGAAGCAAGGGAAGCTTATTTAGGAAGCCAGCCAAAAGCACGGGTCAAGAGTCACCGAAGACGGCTGCAGCCGCACAGATCCACAGGGGCGGATCTGGTGAGGCGTTAGGGCGGTCCAAGGGTAGCGCAGGGGCGGCACACAGAGCCTGTAGGGACGGCTCAGCCTATACTCAACACCACTCAACACCTAAAAGACTAAGGCTCTTACACTAATCTCACTATAACTTCGTGAGATTCCACAACTACCCAACTTATGGGCCTAGTTTCCCAAAAAGGGGAACAAAGCACGTCGACTTTGTCGGTCGGCCCACAACGACGCAATCACGTCACAACTGTTACATTGTCTCAAACCTTTATTAACCCCTATTGAAGTATCTTCTCACTCCCACTGCATAACTTTCGGTGGGTGGAGTCTTTCTCCCGTCTTATGGCGCATAAGCTTGTCCTACCAACGGTCACTTATTGGTTATGAACTTAGCCACATCACCCTTAAGCCCGCCTCACTACTGTGAGCATCCCCAATCCAGATACCTCTTACGAGCACCATGGTGAACTGGTAAGGATTGTGTGAGCCTCCCAAAGGCTCTCTGCCAACTCTTTGTCATAAATGCACATGGACGCTCTGGGCGTCTCAGCAAACCATCAATCCATGAAGGCACCTATGGGGTCTCTCCTCGGGACGTTCTATCCCGGATCACTCTCAAAGCCATTCAAATTTCACGATTTCGTCGGGTCTCTTCACACACCATATACGTTAATAAATTGAGGTTGAATAGACTATCTACGTTAATAAATTGAGGTTGAACCGTCAGTTTAAGTTGTTGCTTCCTCTCAAAGTATCCCCAAACTAAGGGTATTGGTGATTACCTTCACCTACCCTAAATAATACCAAGGCCATAAGACCGAAGTCCTTAACCATCTTTCACCATCATCTCTGGTGGGTGCTCAACTCTTGTTGAGTGAATATACCCACACATGTCATACTCTTATCGATTATACAGGATTGGCATGTCCCTCCATATCCAAACCGATATCATCTTAAATGCGTGCATAAAAGCGCCAAACTCTCGACCCTTCACCGGTCATTTACCTTATATGTCCACAACCGTCTAACACACATGTGAAACCTCTTTTCTTAATTCATATGTATCCCAAGCCTCGCTTGGATGTAATCATAACTCATGACTTCAATATTTGTGCCAAATAGAACGGGCTATAGGTAACTCACCACTTTTGCTTCTATTTAATTTCCACGGAAACACCTCGGTCCCTATGATCCAATCGACTACCTGAAAGTAGTAGAAAGGTGTCAAAACCATCCCGCAACTCGGCGGTTATGACCTACCAACTTATAGGTGCATAACGCCTACACATATCTTGAAGGTATTACCAACTATCACCCCGTTCTCATCTGATAAACTGGATATTCTCAACACCGCTACGTCTCTTAGGAGGTCATCTCGGACGTCCCAACCCGCTTAAACAACTCTGCTCATCCCACATAGCCTGTATTATCGTCGTCCCATGTCAAACTTGTTCCTCCCAATTTAGAGTGTACAATAAGGAATCCTCAAGACTGAACTTAAGAATTATTCGTACTTCTCACACCTCTCTGATTGTCATTGCGTACCATTAGATTATGGTTCACCTCCTACAACATCGCTTACCAGTCTGCAACATTTAGCATAAGCTTAGGGTCCACCTTGGAACCACCTTCAAACCACCCGAAACCACAAATCAAATGTCATTACCGTTGTCCGACCCAGTATCCCGATGAATGCACATCTATATACACCAACTCAACAATCAAACTTGTGAGTCCAAAAAGCTTCACTACAACTTGTAGTTAGCAAACCAACCCGAAACGCCGTCTTACTTAGGTCGTGTCCTTTCTCCACCCAAGTCAGGTGACATCCCGACTGCAAAACGATCATAAAAAGCACCGTACTCACTTGTAACTGGTCTAACGACTCGTCCACTACGGGGCGAAGGTATTTATCCTCATTGGTAGACTTACACATCTCTCGATAGCCAAAGTACAACTTCCTGACTCGTACCTTTCCTCAAAACTCATACTAGAATTTCCGGAGGAGATGACTTGAATCAATTCCACACTACAAACCACTGGAACTTCTAACTCATGAATTCTCAAGTACCACCACCTTAAGCTTAAGGCTAACAACGTCACTATAACCTCGGTCCCCCGTTTAGCACCATAGCCTCCAAGGCTCCTTCAGGTGAGTCTAAAAAGTTTGACTCATATCTTGTTTGCGACAATATATCCTTCGTATCATAAGAACAAAATACCGTGTATCCTCTTACATATCTTCTGATTTGCGTAAAGCAACTAGGGAAACATCACCTTCCTTTCGATCCACTTGGTCCCTTAATCTTTCGTAAATGGTTTGATCACTCTTCTCATCTTGACTCCAATGCTTAGGAGCGTATGAGGAAAGCTTCACATTTTCATGGAATAGCACCTTTTAACCTTGTTAGAATGTACCCATCCCCCCTCGATTCGCATCTTTGAATGATTACACATCTTCTTGAAGAACTACATCTCGTTATCTCTTTTGGTCTCGTTATTTATCAATCATGGTTTCTTTGGAATCACTTCCGCACATCAATGTTACTCCTTTTTGTTGTATGGTCTCCATCTCGACTTCTCTTTAGTTTTATCGAGTTCTTTGTTTTACTTGTTCTTGCTTCACTTGTGTCATCTTTAATCCTCCTCTTCGACATCCCATTAAAAGAATCCGAGAAACGCCATGGTGTTCGTCAACACGAAATGCTCTACTCAATACTTGAGCGTACTCGTACACATATGAACGTTATCGCAAGTTAACAACGTCGTCTAAAAGGTGATGATATCATAATATCATCTTTTCTACTAGGTTCCGTATCTCCTTATGCTACTATATTTAATAAGAATACGTATACAAGACTATATAAGTCCTATGTCCACATTACTACTAACATGCCAAGTCTAGAATATACATTACAACAATACAAGGCTCAAAAGCTAATAAGATCCTATCATACAACATGTATAAGCATATATCACTATAAGGCCATGGCACTACAACACATAACAAGTCCTTCATACATAGCTACAATCCACATATACTATGCATATCTAAATATATACCTATATATATCAAAATCCAATAAACTAAGTTGTCGAGACCCACGGATGAACTAGTGGTCCACACATTCTATCCCCGACTGACTATGCTCGTGAATTTGAAAACGAAATTCATTTTTAAAACTCGGGACCTTTGAGGAATCCAATATGTTCTATTCGGCCATTAGAAAATTGTGAGTGACATTGTTGTCAACCTAGGGCTCTGATACCATATTATAACACCCAAATCCGCGGGACTCGGGATGCTACGGGCGGAAACCTCACAATGGGTCCCGACCCTAAGCTTGAAAACAATTTCAGCGGATCTTGCAACAGGACACAAATAAAGGCGAAAACCTTAATACATTTTAATGCAAATAATATGATCCCCAGAAATAAACAACAACAGACTCCATCCGAGTTGACAACTCCAACGACCAAACATCAAAAACATAAAATAAAAAGTATACATATATACATAAGACTCCACTCCCAAAAGCCATCATACAATGTACGGACCCCAAATGTCCACTCTTCCGGATCTCTCGGCCGCGTCCTTAACCTGTAGGCAAACTACAACAATATCGGTATAAAACCGTTAGCTAGCATTCAAGGCATTAGAATCTTGGTATTGTCAGACACAGACACACATAAGTCAACATAAACACGCATCATGCTCCAACACACACAAGCCGGTTTATTATTTTTCCAATTACCTTATTTCCATTACTAACCATTTATGGTGTAACACGAGATTCATAACGAACTCGCCCTTGTCTCCTTTCAGCAGATGGGTTGTACTTGGTGTGAATCAGCATCACCCACTGGATTGGTCGCAAGGCACCTCCCATTCACCCCATTTTGGACCGGACAAGTTGTTACCGCCTGTTATCATACACTTGGCCATTATACAAATCACACAAGGTCGTCCTAGTTCCGGTTTCGTTATTATAAACATAATTATACACACACAACAAATCACACATCAATGCTAATACAAAGAAGCTAGCTAAGTTATTAGAATTACCATGTCCCAAAGCTAAAACGACCAAACCGCTATCGCTTCCTCAGGATGATACTCATCGCCTGATCATAACAAGGCAAAAATCAATACCACTCTCATAAGCTATAAGTCCTTAGACTTCTAGACCCAATGATCTTGCAAAATCACAACCCATACAAATACTAGGATAACATGCCTATTCTCGACAAAACTCAAAGGTAACAACACTATGCTAGGATATGCACAACCTAGCCCCCAATATCACAACCATAAACTCACAAACTTACCCACCCACAAGCCTCACAAGGCAGCCACACCTTCATCGCATCAACCAATCGAGAAACATAAAACCATTAACCCTCATGACATCACAAAAACCTCACAATCTCGCTAAGGTGCACAAGCCACTACATGGCATTCACAACTATCCTAGGTCCAAACCTAGTATGCTTCTAACATATATAAACTCTAGCATAGCCTAGGAACACGAGCTCATAAGAGGATACTCACTAAGGCAAAGACGCGGGTACGAAAGGAAGGAAGCATAACCGCGAAGAGGGAAAGAATTTGGCTGAGCTAGTTGCCGTCCCTACGGCTTTGGGCAGCCTCCTTTGCGGCTCAGGTTGGCCGCCCCTGCGGCTTAGTGCAATTGTCGCCCCCGCGGCGTTGTCCAGCCGCGGGTGCGGTCGAGCTCCAAAGGGTGATCCCGAACAAGCTCTTCGATTGGTTCTTTGATGTCCAGAGGTCTCCTATCTCCCTTCCTTGGATCCAAAACATCCAACACTTGGATCCATACACAAACAACCATTCTAGTCATGATCCACTCACATGCAAGCAAAAAGGGGAAAGAGTAAAGATCCATGTCTTCACCATTGAAGCTTGAAGAAGAAGGAGAGGATGAAGTAGGAAGAAGAAGATTACATACAACATCTTAGCTCGGATCCTCTTACTCCTTCTCGTATCCACTAGGTGCAGCTCACACAAACAAAGATGGAAGAGCCATGGAAGATCAAAAGAAGAAATCGAAGCGAAAGAGAAGAGAGGTGCAAGGGGTAACAAGTCTCACGTGAAAGAAGAAATGGGGAAAAGAGAGAGAGAGGGTTGCATCCCTAGGGGAAAAGCAAAGGTCAATCAGCCCCATCTCTAAGAGAAAGAGGGGTCAAACGCCCAAAACAAAGGGTCACTCACCCAAACGAAGGGTTGGAATGGAAACGAGGTAAAAACCCGTCACTCAACACATCGTGCCTGCGAGAAAACTGAGCCGCGCCTGCAGGGAGGCCACTAAACCTCTCATAAACCGGAATAAAAATTCATGTTGTTACAAGGGACAATAGCAAAGGTACCGCCTAGTCAAGGTGGAGGAAGAAGTTCTATGAAGATAATAAGGAGTACATTTCAATGCCTTGACATCAATTTCAAAGCCTTGAAATCAATTTCAAGGCCTTGAAACTAGATGTCAATGACTTGACATTAGCTTCAAAATTTCTTTGTTTTAAATTTCAAGGCCTTGAAACGAGTTTGTGGGCCGTTTTTAAAACTTTGATTTCGTAAACTTGGGTCTGTTATATTTAACACCCGTACTTTAATTATTTTTCTCCCTTATTGAAAGACAAAGGGGGAAAAATTATGCGATCCGATATTACTACATTATGCATAAAATTTTTGAAATATTTATATGGATGCATATATCTAACATTCAATGCAAGTACAATATTTGTGGTGTCTTCCATCAAGGGGGAGATTGTAAACTCCACCTTTGATATGAATTGTTTTATTCAAATGATGGAAGACTTAAAATATTAATGTGGTTTTATAATCTAAGAAATATTGATTGTATTTCTAGATTGCTTGTCGTAGTTTGCTTGTTAAAATGTGTCTAGGTCTTGGATTGCATTACAAGGGAAGATCTTGGCTAAGAGATTTATTACAACACTTGGACGTCAACAACCAAAGGATAAGATCTTCAACAACCAACAAACTAACCAACCTAGAAGATCTCAAATAAAGATTTGAAGAGTAGATCTTTGTTGACGTTGAGAAGAAGATCTTGAAGAGAGAGAAGTTTGTTGAGAAGAGAAGATCTCACACTTACACACATCCAACAAGAATGTGAAGAGAAGATCTCGGAATTGAGAGATATCCAACAACCTACAAGTGAATGTTGAAGAGAATATCTTGGACTCAAAGATTTCCAACGGTGTTCAAGTAAAGAACCTTGAAGAGAATATCCAGCCAACTTGAAGATGTTATTTGCAACGGATACTTCTCAAACAAACATCGGATTCTTTGGAGGAAAGAAATCATTATAACGGTTGGAAAACAAGGGCTAGAAGAATATCTCCATAGAAGATTATAAATGAAGACATCGAGTGAAGATGAATATAGATCTTACAAGTGATAGTAACCAAGCCTTCCAAACCATCAAAGCATCTTCATCGATCCAAAAATTTATCTTCCTCTTAAGCTTATTTTAGTTGATCGATTAGAGAGAGATAAACATAAGAGCTTCATTGGCATATTATTATAGTGTTATACTCGAGTGTGTTACTTTGTCAAGTCACTAGGCTATTATTGCTAGAATATGAGTTTACTAGATCATAGCATTGAGGCTACATTGACAAATGAAGGGAAGTTATTCTAGGTTGTATCTAAGAGTCACAAATAGCAGATAATAGATAGTTAAGATCCTAGGTCGCAAACCCTAGGCTGACAGTAGGATGTTAGGGCCGAACTTCGTGAAAATATCGTCTCGTCGATCTTTTATATTCCGCACATTTATCGCTTATATTGTGACTAACAATCTTTTGCAGGTTTCGAAGTCAAGGCCTTGAAATCCACTTCAAAGCCGTGGAAAATAGTTTCGTCACTAAGCGCGCAGATCGACTTCAACGCCTTGAGATTAGTTTCAATGCCTTGATACACGATATTGCTAAAAGTTCCCATACTCTATTCAACCCCCCTTATAGAGTATTTATATCCTTATTAATCACCTACTCGGTTCTTCACGAACCTACGTATTGCCCGAAGTGTCTCCAGTTTGGCCATGGAGGAGAGGAGTGCACGTTAAATGATTAGCGTAAGGAGGTTGGCGTCAAGCCTTAAGCATAACATATGAAGACAACAACAAAGGAGCTCATCATTGGGTTTAATATTGCAAGAAAAAGTGGAAGGAAGGTGTCTGGGAGTTTGAATGGCAAGGGAAGTGATGTATCTCTCCAACCTACTATGGACGAAGTTATTTATAAGCAAGACAAGAGCAAAGACTAGAGTAATGCTATTCGTTGGATGCCCACAACTTTGGGTGTTCATAAGGGAGTGTCTCAAAAAACATGACCTATTGCGCACAAGGATAAGGGAAAAGGGAAGATGGCTGAGGAAGTTACTATGCCCCAGTCATTGGATAACTGGGACACTAGTGCCGAAGAGGAAGATGATGAGGGGAATAGTAGTATCAATGATGAGTCTGATGATATTAAGCTACAATCTAAGGGGTCCAGAGGGATCATCGGAGGATGAGTTTTTTAACACCCCGACTCCGCTGGACTTGGGGCGCTACTTGGCTAGGATCTCACAATGGTTCCTAACCCTAGTCTGACAACAAGTTTACTAGATCTTACAACAAGGAACAAATAAAAATAAAAACCAAAACCATAAAACTTTATAAACATACATCAAAACATATACAAAGCACAACCGAGTACAAAACGGCAACATCATATACAACTATGTACAAAACATCCCCAAAACCCTCGCACAACCTAATGTACGGAAGCCATCGGCTGATCACCCATATGGATCACTCTGCAATCTTCCTATGCTGCAGAATATCTACAACATGGTATAAAACCGTTAGCTAACAGTTCTAGAATAAGAATAAAAGCAATAGCGCATACAAACATATAAACACATCACAATATGCAATGCTCACATCAAAACCGTTTAGTATCTTCATTATGTTATACCATTACTAAATCAACTTATTTTATGACACAAAAACCCAGAACCTCGCCTCTATCCCCTTTAACCCCCAGGTTGGAATAGGGGATCAAGCCTCCCCTCTTGATGGACTGGTCGCACAACACCCATATAATATCTAGGACTGCAATCGGATGCTCAACAAAAGTGTGGTCCGGCTCGACCACCAAGTTATCATAGTTGGAGATGTGTCTCGGGTATGGTTTGTACTTCCTCACCTGAGACACATGAAACAAATGGTAAATACCCTCTACCTCGGTGGTAAAGCAATTTTGTATGCCGATCTCCTCACTACGTCTAGAATATCAAAAGGACCGACATATCGGGGACTCGGGTTCCCCTTTATGCCAAAACTTCAGATGCCACATATCAGAGACACTCTCAGCCAGACCTTAAACTCTAGAGGCCGACGCCTCTTGTTTGCATATGACCGCTGGCGACTTTGTGCTGCCAACATCTTGTCTCTGATCAACGCTACTCGAGCAATATCATCCTGAATATGCTCAAGCGCTATACCACTGACACTACTAGGCTCATCCAAACATAACGGCGTACGACATCTCTGTCCATACAGTGGCTCATATGGGGCAATCCCAATCGATGCATGCCAGTTGTTGTTGTACGAAAACTCAACCAATGGGAGATGATATGACGACACATGTCCCCAGTCCAACACACAAGTTCGCAGCATATCCTCCAAGGTCTGAATGATCCTTTATGATTGACAGTCTATGTGAGGGTGAAATGCAAGCGTGAAGTGTAAACTCGTACCCAACGCATTTTGTATCTACTGCCAAAACCTTGAGGAAAATTGCCCATCGCGATTTGAGGCAATTGTCCTCGGTACACGATGGAGTCTCAATATCTGTCTAGTGCACTCCTTAGCCAACCGGCTCACTGTCCATGTTTTACTAATAGGGATGAAACGTGCAATCTTCATCAATATATCCACAACCACCTATATAGCATCAAAACTCCTGCTCGGCCTCAATCTTGTCATAAAGTCCATGGAGATGTCCTCCCACTTCCAGTATGGTTATGGCAGTGAATGGAGTTCTCCTCCAGGTTTGCAATGCTCTATCTTGACCTGTTAACAGGTCGATATCCACAATTCTGGCAACATCGGGCTTCAGTCCTCCCCACTAGAATGAACATCTCACATCTTGATACATCTTACTCGCACATGTATGCACTAAGTAAGGTGTGGAGTGAGCCTCCTGTAAAATCCTCCGTCTCAACTCCGCATCAGTAGGCACACAGACACGCTCGTGGTGTCTCATCACTTCATCTGCTCCTATGGAGAAATATGGTGCCTTACCACGAGTCATCCTATCATGAATCCTCGTTAAGGTCGGGTAAGTCTCATGTTTTTGTTGGATCTCACCCAACAGATAAGGTAGAACCTCTAAGGAAGACAAGTGAACATCCTCATTAGGAAACTTGATGTCCATCTCTAGCCACGCTAGATCCCTTCGTAACTTAGGTTGAACCGTCAGTCGTGCAATCGCCTTCTCTTGAGGCGTCTTCCGGTTAAGGGGGTTGGCGATAATATTCTCATTCCCTGGATGGTACATAATCTCAAGGGCATAGACCTTGATCAGCTCAAGCCATCTATGTTGCCGGTTATTAAGGCCCCGCTGCATGAAAATATACTTTAAACTCTTATGGTTTGTGAAGATCTAGCATATAGCGCTATACAAGTAATGTCTCCAAATCTTCAATACATGAACTACCGCGGCCAACTCTTGATCATGGGTCGGGTAGTTCTCCTCATACGTCTTCAGTTGTGTGGATACGTAGGCAATCACCCTAGCACTCTGCATCAAAACACATCCCAAGCCTAGCTTGGATGCGTTTCTGTAGACTACAAAGTCATCCGCACCCTCCGGATGTGCTAAGATGGGAGCATAAAATCAAACGTCTGTTGAACTCCTTAAAACTATGAGTACACGGCACGGACCATACAAACCAGGTAGTCTTCGTAAAAAAACTGGTGAGTGGACGAGGAATCACAGAAAATCCCTCCAAAAACCGACGGTAGTAACCGGCTAAGCTAAGGAAGTTGGGTACTTTCTTAACATTCGTCGGTGTCGTCCATGCTGTTATAGACTCGATCTTCGTTAGATCAACATTGATCCCCTCGGCGGAAACAACATGACCTAGAAATGCTACCTCTAGCATCCAAAACTCGCACTTAGAGAACTTGGCATTCACAATCATTAAATGCTACTTTTGGTATCCAAGTTGTGTACTTCTCTGTCCTGCAAGACTCGTAACACAGTCCTTAGATGTCCTGCATGTTCCTCTCTGCAGCGAAAGTACACCACGATATTTTCTATGAAGACCACCAAAAACTTATCCAAGAAATCGATGAATATGCCATTCATCAACTCCATAAAGACGGAGGGCGCATGCGTGAGCTCGAATGGAATCTCTAGAAACTCGTAGTGACAATACCGAGTATGCATAGCCAACTCTTTCACCCTTAGCTGGTGATATCCCGAGCTCAAGTCGATCTTTGAGAACACAACCCCCCCCCCCCCCCGAAGATAATCAAATAAGTCATCGATTCGGGCCAAAGGATACTTGTTCTTGATGGTCACCTTGTTCAGCTCTCCATAGTCTATACACAATCTCAACGATCCGTCCTTCTTCCGCACAAAGAGGACAGGTGCACCCCACGGGGATACACTAGGGCATATGAACCCCTTCTCAACCAACTTATCGAGTTGCTTCTTCATCTCTAGCAACTCAATAGGTGTCATATGATATGGGGCCTTCGAGATCGATCTCATCCCCGCTTATAACTCTATGTTGAAGTCCACACTCTTTTGAGGCGTAAAACTTCATTGCTTGTCAAACACGTACAAAAACTTTCAGACCATGGGGATATCCTCTAACATTGGACTCTCTCCCACCTTCATGGCATAACACTAGAAGGCCTCGCAACCTTATGCAATCAACCTCGTTGCTCGGACTACACTAATAACCATACTTTTCTTTCCAAGGTCCCAACCTCGGAAAATCTCTATCTGACCGACTCGGTAGAGACCGTCATGGTCCTGCTACCCACATCTAATATGGCATGATGCATATTCATCCAATCCATACCCAAAATGAGTTCCTCATACACCAGTGGCATGACCAAGAAGTCCACGAACAAACTGCAGCAAATCTCTCAACAATGCCTCCCGGAGGCCGTCTCTGAACGGAGGAGTCAGATGGTATGTATAACTAGGAGAGCTCGTCTCCAAGTGGAAGTGGCCGGGGGAGGTATGTGATGTGACTCCCATCTGCCAATGAGAGTCAAAAGAGGTTCTCCCCGTCTCTCTTGAGGAGCCTGCACCTCCTCAGCATCCCTTCCGTGTACAGTTGGGCCTATAAACCTTCCTCCAAGTCAGGGAGGTCCATCACCTATGCAGCCAACAAGGATATCACTCCATCTCACACAATTTCTCGTGGCTCATTCTTCCTAATCCGCTTCAAAGCAGTAAGGAAGAGGTATGGCCAATCTGGTACCTAGTCGTTCGTGGGGAAGCAGACGTATAACAGTGGAAGGTCCTTGAGGGCGACCTTGTTCTCCTCCTTGTGTCCACAGAAGACACTCATGAAGATCTTGGACATGAGCCTCAAACAGGGGTGAGTGAATTTGTTGGAATACTCACCCGCTACATGAAACTCGGATCTAGTGGCGCCCTGCCAAAACTCGCATAAGTCAGTGTCGGGATGGGTTACACCAGTCTTCGGAGGCGCAAATAGTGACCCTTAATGCCTCCTGCAGTTGGGTATAGTCCAATGTATACTTTCTCTTGTTGAACTTGAATGAAAGTCCAACACACACGTGGTCCAACATTTCCATGGTGAATGTGCAAATGAATTGGCGGCTGAGCTCAAGGTATGTTGGAGCATTCATTTTCAGAAAATCGCCGAGCCCAACATTGTTGAGGAATGCCTTAATGCTCTCCAACGTGCCCAATTTTTCCAAAGTAGGAACGTGCAGAAACCGAGTTGCATATACATCCTGACCTTGCACAATCCTATACCGCTCCTTCTCAGCTTCCCACAACTTGTATTTCTTCTGTTTTCCCATTTCTTGCAGTTGAACAAGAAAAGGAATTAGAAAGTTCATAAATTAGAGTAAGAGATGAACCCTCTATTCCTATTTCTGCAGGGGTGGCTGAAGGGTACGCACGGGCGGCAGTCTTTTAGGTACATGGGCGGGAGAAGTGCAGAGGGAGATTTCTAACAGCTGTGAAGGTGGCGGTGCTATTGGCGGCTTCTTGTCGGTGGGGATGTTGCCGGCGGTGTTGAGCGATGGAGGGAAGAGTGTGAGGGGCGAGGGTGTTGGAGAGTGAGAGGTTTGAGAGGAAGAGGTGTGTGTGTGGTTGTGGTGAGGGCCGGTGTCGTAGGGGGCGGATGTGGCTAGGTCGCCGGAGGTGGAGTTGGAGCGTTGCACAAGGCGGCGTGTGAGAGCTTGCGGAGTGTGCAGGGGCGTGGGAGGCTAGGAGGTGCAGGGTTCGAAGAGTGAGTGGAGAGGGAGGAGGGGAGGGGGGGCGGTAATTGTAGGTTATTTTTGGGAAGTGTATTTTTTTCTTTCCTAAATAAGACCGCAAGGGCGGGGGCTTGTCGCCGCAGGGGCGGTGACAAGGAAGAGGAGGCATGCAGACTCAGCGCCGGGGGCGGCGCTGAGGATGTGTGTCAAGGATGGCCGCCGCAGGGGCGTGGGGGGTCACCGCGGGGACGGTGACCAGTATGTCGCAAAAGCTGGCCCAGCGCCGGGGCAACACTGGCCATGGGTGTCACCGCGGGGGCGGGGACACTGAGCCGCAGTGGCGGTTTTCTTGACAAAGGCTCCTCTTCTTATTCCTTCGGCTTGCCTCCCTAGCAGCGCCTTTGTTTTACGTCGTTGGCTCGACGTAAGGACTCTACCTCTATGATTGAGCCTCCTCCACCATCACCTTCGGGTTTATAACCATTTGTGAAGGTAATCCTCCGGAGGACCAAGTTTCAATCCTTGTAATGGCTTCCGTCATTTGACCAACCTGTTTTCAAGGTTCTTGATGCTGGATTCTTTTGTTTGCACATGAGTAGCAAAGTGTTTAGTCAAAACCTGCAATATATATTCAATTGTTTGATACTTACCTTGTCGGGGTTGTTATTGTTTGTTTTGTTGATCCCTCCAACGAAAGTTTTGTTGGTCACGCTAGTTTGACATGAAATTTTGTGCATAGGGATCATTCCTAGGCCTTTGTTGCTATGGTTGTCCATAGCCCATTGCATTCACCTTAGCATCATCATCCTGGACTTGGGGACACATGTCAGTTGGATGGTACGGGTCAGCACACACTCCACATGCCTTCAGCTGCTGTGGAGTTCCCATAAGTGTTAATCTCTTCACCATTTCCTTTAGCTCCGCAAACTTAGTGGAGATCTCACTCATCCCGGAATTTAAAGCATGAACACCTCTCTTTGAAGGAGTCCTTCCAAAGTTCCGGGTCCCTTCAGCTACTTCTTGTATTTTTTAAAAATCAAGGTCAGGGGTAGAGTTAAGAATGTTACCTCCACAAGCCGCATCGACGATCCTCCTTTCATTGTCTAGCAAGCCATTGTACAAGTACAAGACTAGATCTTGAGTTGAATATCCATGGAAAGGACAGCTGGATCGGAGGCGTGTGAATCTTTCGAAGTACTCATAGAGAGTTTCGTCCGCCTCTTGCTCGATGTTGCTCATTGCTTTCTTTAAGCTATTCGACTTCTTGGCTGGGAAGTACTTCTCCAAAAACGCCTTGTGGAGGTTCTCCCAAGTGTCGATACTCCCGGATGGAAGGTGTTAATACCAATCATCCGTTGAATCTTTGAGTGTGAAGCCAAATGTCCTCATCTTGATTTGCTCTTCGGTAATATTGGCCGGCTTCATCCTCATACACACGGTATGGAACTTTCCAAGGTGTTTGATGGGGTCTTTACCACTTAGGCCATGGAAAGATGGAAGCAAGTGAATGAGACCCGGCTTGAGCTCAAAGTTGATTCCTTCCGCTAATGCCGGTATAGTAACCGCAAGAGGGTTTTGAGCCAAAGTTGGCTGAGTGAGTTGACGAAGTGTGCGATCAACCATTTCTTGGTGGAGTTGTTGTTGTCTTCGTTGCCGGATGTGCGTCCTCTCAATATCTAGATCAAAAGAAGCAAAGCCGGAGTTAGTAGCACGGGTTTGAACCATAAAAATGGTTCAGACCAATAATCAATATTAACAACAAAATAAAATACTAAACTCCCCGGCAACGGCGCCAAAATTTGACAAGACTCTAATCTAGAGGTCGTTTTATCTTATCAAAATTAATCCCGACTTGGCACTAAAGTAAGTATAGTGGTTAAGTCAGGGACGAACCCAAGAGAGTTTGGTATTTCTATGAAATGTGATTATTGATAATAGAAACAACTAACAAAAGGGGGGGGGGGGATTTTGGTTGAATTGATGCAGACAAAACTTATAAAAACAAATAACGCAACAAGCAAGACAATGATGGGTGAATCTACACTAGGTTGATTCTAAGCATGCGATTGCTACATTGGTGAGTTCCTTTTTCAAGTTTTCAAGTAATTCCCGTCTCGATCATATATATTTGTTCAGCCAACCTGTATCAACGCAACTTAACAAGTTAGTGTTCCGTAAACCTACAAGAACAATTAACAAGTTAGCTTTCAAACAAAGACTAAGGGATGCAAAGAAAAGATTTAAACCGTTAAACTTATCTTTATATTTGTGTTCCTTTTCTTTAAGCAATTACAACCCGTTATTACTTAAAGTTTACTACTAGATTATAGACCCGAACCCGGAAACTATTAATCCTAGTTCATTGCATGCACTTTAGGACCTAAGGTGATCAATCTCAAGTGATAGTAAAACATGCAATTAGACAATGGAGATCAAGGAAACACAAAGATTTACTGAATGAAAACTTATATTAGAAAGAACTTACCACCAAGGTAACAATGCAGCTTGAAACCAACCCAATGTATCAAGGGAGTTAGTAACTCATTACAAAGGTAGCAAGAAAGTTTTAATGGAAAAGTGAATTCTAAAAATTGCCTCCTAAGTGGATCAAACCTAAGTCTATTTATACTACAATTTGCACTAAATAGAAGTAAATGGCCGGCCCAAAACAGCCACCTTTAATGCCATAAAGCTGGTGTAAACAGCCGGAGTAAAGCTTCTATCGTTGAACCGCAGGGGCGGTGTAGGAAAAATTGCTCGATCTTCTTCAGGGCAGCAGGGGCCGCTAAGCAATTCCACAGGGGCGGATCTTTAATGCTCTTCAAAACGTCCGACTCTTTAACTTCCTGCCATTTCTGATGCCAAGCCGCCGGGGCGTCCCAGTGTCAACGCAGGAGCGGTGACACTAACTCTTCATCTTCCAGCTCCTAGGTTGAGGCGCAGGTAGAGGTGCAAGGGGAGGTACAGGGGCGCTGGTCTTTGCTTCTTCAGGGCAAGTCACCGAAGGGGCGCCAAGGATTGACGCTGGCGAAGGCGCAAGGAGCGCTCCGGGGTAAGGTGTCACCCGAAAGGTCGGTGAAGCAACAGAAGCTTTGCTTCGTGAACGATCTTCACTCCTAAGTGCTTATAACTCCTTCTTTATCTTCTTTTAGTCTTCTTCTTCTGGACCAAGGAGTTAATAGCATAAACCGACACTAATGCAATAAAAAGACTCTATTAACTATCCAAAATGATAGTGATTCCATCACCTATCAAACTCCCCTAGACTTAGACCTTTTACTCATCCCGAGTAAAATATATGACAACAAACTAGACTCAAAGGCCTCAGGAAGCATAGGCAAGCAGAAAAGACAATGAAAACAAAAGAAAAGCCAAGAAAGAAAGAAGGAAAAGAGAGAATGTGAGAAAAGGTTGAGAAACTACCATCCTTATTGCTCCAAGAGTGACCTACCTGGACAACCTCCTTATGAATCCCCTCCTTATATCGCCAATCGCCGGAAAGGGAAACTACACTCGGTGCCGCTCATTTTGCCGAGGTGTCCTTTCGGGTTTTCACCTTGCCACTCTTCTTCTTTTCTTTGATGATCTCACTTTGAACTTACATCCCTCAAGTCCAATTTTTTCTCCAACCTAAGGTTGATCGGACTACCTTCTTTTTGCCTAAACCGCCCTTTCGGGTTTTCGGTTTATCCAAGGATTTTCATGCCCTTTTTCATTTTCTTTGGCTTTTTTTTACTGAATTTCAAACTACAAAAGACTTAATGCAAAACAAATCAAAACAACTACACATGCAAAGATATGTCCCTCTCCAATACATGAAGCACACATTGCCCTCAAAGTGGAAATGAAGCAAATATAAATGTGCGAAAGGGATGAGAATGATACCAGTAGTGGGATGGTCCACCGTTTCCATGGTGAATGTGGCAATGAATTGGCGGCTGAGCTCAGGGCTATGTTGGAGCATTCATTTTCAGAAAATCGCCAAGCCTAGCATTGTTGAGGAATGCCTGCATGCTCTCAAACGTGCCCAATTTTTCTAAAGTAGGAACGTGCAGAAACCGAGTTGCATATACATCCTGACCTTGCACAATCCTATACCGCTCCTTCTCAGCTTCCCACAACTTGTATTTCTTCTATTTTTCCATTTCTTGTAGTTGAACAAGCAAAGGAATTAGAAAGTTCAGAAATTAAAGTAAGAGATGAACCCTCTATTCCTATTTCCGCAGGGGTGGCTGAAGGATACGCAGGGGCGGCAGTCTTGCAGGTGCATGGGGGGGAGAAGTGCAGAGGGCGATTTCTGACAGTTGCGAAGGTGGGGGTGCTGAGGGGCGTTTTGGCTGCTTCTTGTCGGTGTGGATGTCGCCGGCAGTGTTGAGCGAAGGAGGGAAGAGTGTGAGGGGCGAGGGTGTTGGAGAGTGAGAGGTTTGAGAGGAAGAGGTGTGTGTGTGTGGTGGTTGTGAGGGCCGGTGTCGCAGGGGGCGGTTGTGGCTAGGTCGCCGGAGGTGGCGCGGGAGCGTTTCACAAGGCGGCGTGTGAGAGATTGCGGAGGGCGTAGGGGCGTGGGAGGCTAGGAGGTGCAGGGTTCGAAGAGTGAGTGGAGAGGGAGA
>BSUD01000004.1:89117699-89170355 GCA_033239045.1 Fagopyrum esculentum | reverse complement strand
TAGAATAATCTTAGATTCCAGTAGGATCCTGAAAGTTCGAGTCTTTAACCTTAACCCTAAGCATCTCGTTCGGTTGATGAACATCTCGGCCGGGGTGGAATTCTTCTGACCGAGGTGACTTATCCGACCTTAAACGGAAAGTTAAGTGTTAGAGTTTGCTAAATCCTATTCTTATTACACCTTCTGGTTCAATGCAAGCTTAGGATGAGACTTACCCGGTAATTCCTTAGTTTGTGTATTAACGATCGTAAGTGTAGGTAATAAAGGTTTATCCTTTTTTGGGGTTTGAGTGTGCTTTCATCCCATCTTTGTGAGTTAGCCTGAGACTTACCCGGTAAAGGTTAATTCTATTCCCTTAGATGGTGTGTTAGTTTGATGTTATAGTTCTTTATCTTGATTCCTTGAGACTTACCCGGTAATAGGAGTTACGGTTTAGGATTAGTGTGTAGTGAGACTTACCCGGTGATCTACTCCACTTTAGTAACACCTTCCCCATGCAAAAATCTCAGCTTTGTCCGCTTATCTATAGATCTTGAGTTGGAACCACAACTTGATGCTTTAATCCCTAGAATTGCATGTTTGCTTTATTGACTTCTTATTCATCTTTGATTGTGTTAAATTGCTCTTGTGGTTAGTATTGACATAGCATACCGTATTGACTCTGTTTCACCGAGTCCCTGTGATCGACCCCTGGAATTTTCTTGCTTTTACTACGATTGACCCGTACACTGCGGGTTCACATGCTTGTTTTAAGCTTAAGTCTAGGGTTATAAATTTAAAGCTTGCACACACCGTTTGGAGCGAACAGAAATCCGACCCTTTTTTATTGGAAAATTACTCTCCAAAGATAAGATATCTTAGAAAGATCTCTTCCCGTAAAAATAGGTAAAATATATGATCTAGCATATCTTCTTCCTTCCAGGAGCCAAGCCCAAAAATATAAGATCTCTTTCCAAAGATAAAAGATCTCAGCCAAGAATAAAATATTCTCGCCGCGTCCCAGGTGTTCGCCTCGGTCGAGTGGACTCCTCTGGATCACCTCGGTCGAGGTGACTCTGTAGTCAACCGAGGTGAGTCACAACTGAATGTGAAATCTCTCAAATCTGGTCCAAAGTGAATCTTTAATCCATGGCTATGCTTCTTGGATGTTTCCTTATGTTCCTACATGTAGCTCCAATGTCTCCATAGCTCCTTTTGCTCCTTTTTGATGCATAATGTGCTATTTTACCTACGATTACAACAAAACTAGGTGTAGACCTCGATTCCCGCAAAGGTAGATGAAATGGTAATATAATCACGTAATATACATACAAATATGCAGATTATTGAAGATAAAACGTCCAAACAAACCCCAAAATATAGACTATAATTCATGTTATCAAAATACCCCATACTTAGCTCTTGCTTGTCCCCAAGCAAGTTCCGCATATAAAAGGCAAGATAGAATGGATTATAAGTCAAGAAAATCAATGAAAAAGTCTTTCAAAACATTTTTATGGTGTGCTACAATCATAGATCACTCTAAGAGAATACTTCATGGAACTTAAAGTCAAAATATGATCAAAACATTTCATAAATATAAGAAAGTTGTTCATCTTTGCATAAAATCATAGAATGCATAATAAGTCATAATTATCGAAATTAATCATGCATAATCCAGTTTAAACCACTAAGTCAATCAACAAGCTCGAGGTCTCAAGGGCTTCCCAAAAGAAAGGTCAAGAAACGTGTAGGGTAGGGATGTATGTAAGGTAATGTGGTGCTAGAATCCGGGAAAAGGATATACTTCACTTTCACTTTGACTTTCAACATCTTCCACCATTAAGCTTTGCTTATTTCACACTTTTTCTTTTACTTTACGTTTTGGGATGCATGGACAGAGGTGCACAATAACCGAAGCCTAGGAAATCAGCAATCATCAATTTTTTGAGATGCATCAAACCCTTGATACACATACCATGACCCGTTAGGAATATCGCTCAATCCGACTTTGGTAAGACACAAACACCCGGCTATGTGAATGGTGCCGAGTTACTCATCATCATGATTGCCTTCCCCAAACTTATTTATTTCTTTCTAACACTTTCTCTTCCAGCCAACTTCTCAACTTTAACTTCACTTGCTTTCACCACTTTGCTTGCTTCCAAATTCCCGGATAGGTAAAAGGAGGCAAAAAATGTATATGAGGGGCTAAGCATGATCAAGAAGAATGAAGGATACGCAGAGGCGGCAGGGCGCAGTGGCGGCAGTCTTGCAGTTGCGGGGGCGGGAGAAGTGAAGAGGGCGATTTTTTACATCTGCGAAGGTGGCGGTACTGAGGGCCGTTTTGGTGGCTTCTTGTCGGTGGGGATGTCTCCGGCGGTGTTGTGCGCTGGACAGAAGAGTGTGAGGGGCATGGGTGTTTGAGAGTGAGAGGTTTGAGAGGAAGAGGTGTGTGTGGTAGTGGTAAGGGCCAGTGTCACATGGGGTGGTTGTGGCTAGGTCGCCGGAGGTGGCGCTGGAGCGTTGCACAAGGCGGCGTGTGAGAGCTTGCGGAGGGCGCAGGGGCATGGGAGGCGAGGAGGTATAGGGTTCAAAGAGTGAGTGGAGAGGAAGGAGAGGGGGGGAATGTAATTGTAGGTTATCTTTGCGAAGTGTATTTTTTTCTTTCCTAAATAAGACCGCAGGGGCGGGGGCTTGCCGCCGCAGGGGCGGTGACAAGGAAGAGGAGGCACGCAGACTCAGCGCCGGGGGCGGCGCTGAGGATTTGTGTCAAGGATGGCCGCCGCAGGGGCATGGGGGGTCACCGCGGGGGCGGTGACCAGTATGTTGCAAAAGCTGGCCCGGTTCCGGGGGCGGCACTGGCCATGGGTGTCACCGCGAGGGCGGGGACAATGAGCCGCAGGGGTGGTTTTCTTGACAGAGGCTCCTCTTCTTATTCCTTCGGGTTGCCTCCCGAACAACGCCTTTGTTTTACGTCGTTGGCTCGACGTAAGGACTCTAGCTTTATGATTGAGCCTCCTCCAGCATCACCTTTGGGTTTCTAACCGTTTGTGAAGGTAATCCTCCAGAGGACGTAGTTTCAATCCTTGTAATGGCTTCCGTCATTTGACCAACCTGTTTTTCAAGGTTCTTGATGGTGGATTCTGTTGTTTGGACATGAGTAGAAAAGTGTTTAGTCAAAACCTGCAACATATCTTCAGTTGTTTGATACTTAACTTGTCGGGGGTGTTATTGTTGGTTTTGTTGATCCCTCCAACGAAAGTTTTGTTGGTCACGCCAGTTTGGCATGAAATTTTGTGCATAGGGATCATTCCTAGGTCTTTGCTGCTGTGGCTGTCCATAGCCCATTGCATTCACCACAACATCATCATCGTGGACTTGGGGACACATGTCTGTTGGATAATATGGGTCGGCACACACTCCACATGCCTTCAGCTGCTATGGAGTTCCCATAAGTGTTCATCTCTTCACCATTTCCTTCAGCTCCGCAAGGTTAGTGGAGATCTCACTCATCCCGGAATTTACAGCATGAACACCTTTCTTGGAAGGAGTCCTTCCGAAGTTCCGGGTCCCTTAAGCTAGTTCCTGTATTTTTTCAAAAGCAAGGTCAGGGGTAGAGTTAAGAATGTTACCTCCATAAGCCGCATCGACGATCCTCCTTTCATTGTCTAGCAAGTCATTGTACAAGTACAAGAATAGATCTTGAGTTGAATATCCATGGAAAGTACAGCTGGATCGGAGGCGTGCGAATCTTTCGAAGTACTCATAGAGAGTTTCGTCCGCTGTTCGCTCCAATCGGTGTGTGCAAGCTTTAAATTTATAACCCAAGATGTAAGCTTAAAACAAGGATGCGAACCCGCAGTGTACGGGTCAATCGTAGTAAAAAGCAAGAAATTCCAAGGGTCGATCACAGGGACTTAGTGAAACAAAGTCGATAACGGTAAGCTTTAGCAATTACTAACCACAAAGCAATCAAACAATCAAGGATGATAAAACTCCATAAAGGAAATATGTAATTCTAGGGATTAAAGCATCTAGATGTGGTTCCAACTCAAGATCTAAAGATAAGCGGACAAAGCTGAGGTTTTTGCATAGGGAAGGTGTTACTAAAGTGGAATAGATCACCGGGTAAGTCTCACTACTCACTAATCCAAAACCGTAACTCCTATTACCGGGTAAGTCTCAAGGAATTAAGATAAAGAACTATAACCTCAAACTAACACACCACCTAAGGGAATAGAATCAACCTTTACCGCGTAAGTCTCAAGCTAACTCACAAAGATGGGACGATAGCACACTCAAACCCCAATAAAGGATAAACCTTTATTACCTACACTTATGATCTTAGGTAAACAAACTAAGGAATTACCGGGTAAGTCTCATCCTAGGCTTGTATTGAACCAGGAAAGGTGTAATAAGAATAGGATTTGGCAAACTCTAACACTTAACTCTCAGTTTCGGATCAGATAAGTCACCTCGGTCAGACGAATTCCACCCCGGCCGAGATGTTCATCGACTGAGCGAGATGCTTCGGGTTAAGGTAAAGACTCGAACTTTCAGGGTCCTACTGTAATTAAGATTATTCTATCATTGTTTTTCCCACAACCTTCAGCCGATCGCCCTAGAATCACACAAAGAGATTAGCCACTCATCATCATGAAAGTATTAATCAAATATATGGGAAGAAAGAGAATAATTGAACAAGAAAACCTGAATAGAAAGGCTTCAATAACTGAATCAATTATATAACCAACAAGCGTTCCTTGGATAGAAATCCAACAAGACAATGACAAAGAAGGGAATCTAAGATAATCTTACAAAAACCCTTCAAAAAGCTATAAAAGCTATAGACTTTCTTCCTTCAACCTTCAAAAAGGTTCTTCAAATCTCCCAACTAGAGTATGGCTGCTGCGGTATATTAGGTGTAAGCGAGGTGATAGCGGATGTCGGATTTGTGGGAAATCCGACCCTTTTTTATAGGAAAATTACTCTCCAAAGATAAGATATCTTAGAAATATCTCTTCCCGTAAAAATAGGAAAAATATATGATCTAGCATATCTTCTTCCTTCCAGGAGCCAAGCCCAAAAATATAAGATCTCTTTCCAAAGATAAAAGATCTCAGCCAAGAATAAAATATTCTCGCCGCGTCCCAGGTGTTCGCCTCGGTCGAGTCGACTCCTCTGGATCACCTCGGTCGAGGTGACTCTGTAGTCAACCGAGGTGAGTCACAACTGAATGTGAAATCTCTCAAATCTGGTCCAAAGTGAATCTTTAATCCATGGCTATGCTTCCTGGATGTTTCCTTATGTTCCTAAATGTAGCTCCAATGACTCCATAGCTCCTTTTGCTCCTTTTTGATGCATAATGTGCTTTTTTACCTACGATTACAACAAAACTAGGTGTAGACCTTGATTCCCGCAAAGGTAAATGGAATGGTAATATAATCACATAATATACATACAAATATGCATATTATTGAAGATAAAACGTCCAAACAAACCCCAAAATATAGACTATAATTCATGTTATCACAATACCCCATACTTCGCTCTTGCTTGTCCCCAAGCAAGTTCCGCATATAAAAGGCAAGATAGAATGGATTATAAGTCAAGAATATCAATGAAAAAGTCTTTCAAAACATTTTTATGGTGTGCTACAATCATAGATCACTCTAAGAGAATACTTTATGGAACTTAAAGTCAAAATAAGATCAAAACATTTTATAAATATAAGAAAGTTGTTCATCTTTGCATAAAATCATAGAATGCATAATAAGTCATAATTATCGAAATTAATCATGCACAATCCAGTTTAAACCACTAAGTCAATCAACAAGCTCGAGGTCTCAAGGGCTTCCCAAAAGAAAGGTCAAGAAACGTGTAGGGTAGGGATGTATGTAAGGTAATGTGGTGCTAGAATCCGGGAAAAGGATATACTTCACTTTCACTTTGACTTTCAACATCTTCCACCATTAAGCTTTGCTTATTTCACACTTTTTCTTTTACTTTACTTTTTGGGATGCATGGACAGAGGTGCACAATAACCGAAGCCTAGGAAATCAGCAATCATCAATTTTTTGAGATGCATCAAACCCTTGATACACATACCATGACCCGTTAGGAATATCGCTCAATCCGACTTTGGCAAGACACAAACACCCGGCTATGTGAATGGTGCCGAGTTACTCATCATCATGATTGACTTCCCCAAACCTATTTATTTCTTTCTAACACTTTCACTTCCAGCCAACTTCTCAACTTTAACTTCACTTGCTTTCACCACTTTGCTTGCTTCCAAATTCCCGGATAGGTAAAGGGGCAAAAAATGTATATGAGGGGCTAAGCATGATCAAGAAGAAGAAGAGAGAAGAATGAATTGCCTTGGTCTTTCCAGGAAGAAAGTGAGAGAACTCATAACGTGGTGTCAAACTGCAAATTCAACATCATTTGGATAAAAACAAAGTATTAAACATGCCAAAAATTTCAAACAAAGCATTTAGCAACTTAAACATATTATAAAATCTTTCAAACACATAAAGATTTCAAAACCAATCAGTAAGCAAGATCTTCACTGAGATCATATCCAAATAAGAAGCACAAAACTTTTTTTCGAAAACTTTCAGTTAACTCACCTCGGTCGAGGTGTTCTTAGGTCAACCGAGGTGAAGTACCTCGTTCGGCCAGAACTGCCCTGGTCGAGGTCAAAAAAATTTTTCTGTCCAGTTTTGACATTTTCGCAATCAAATAACCTGTGTGTATGCATGTAAACTCAAATAAAACCATAGAAGAAACTGAAGCATAAATATCCAATAATGTAGAGTCATACATCACATAAGTCAATGAAATACACAAACACCCCATACTTGGGACACACTGTCCCAGTGGGTCAAAATAAGTCCAAAGAAATAAAATACTCACCGGACATAAAGCAAAGCTGCATAATAAATAAGAAAGAAAATCCTGCAGCTCTCAATTGTCACGATCCGGTGGTGGTGGTGGCACATATGAATACTAAGATGGGTCGAACGGGTAGCCCATGATGTGCTGAAACTGAATCTGAGCCATCATGTGCTGGTAATGCTGTCTCTCCTGCATCTCACGGATATCCAGTGATAGGGCAACATATGAATCAATCATCTGATCCGTCAGATCATCGATTTGACGGTGAGCCTTTGGATCTTTGTGTCGGCGTACCCTACGCCTAGCAGGTCTCACTAGTGATGTGTCTGGTACAGGCTCAGTATCATCATCAATGTCAATAACCGGCGCACTCGTCCCAGCAAAATCTGTCCATGTATCCATCGGAACCCCGTCATTCCTGTCATCGTCATCAGCTGTCTCCTCCTCTACCTCATCCTCCTCAGTTGGTGCAGCTGCTGCCTCTCTAGCATCCTCCATCAATGGAATCCAAGCAGTCTGTCAGTAGTGAGGGTCATAGATAGAGAACTAGGGCGACCATCTGATCCCATGTGGTGTAGTTGGCTCCCATGGCATGGACACATATGGCGTAGTCAGTCCTCGGGGAACCAGTATCCTCCGAGTGATCATCTCCTATAGCCCTAGCGGCTTGGCAGCCGCCACCATAGTACAAGCGCTGAGATCCATATCCTGATAGCTAGCAATGTGGGTCACAAGGCCTCCGCAACAGATATCCCCCTTCGCCTTGGCCTTGATCTTGTGCATGTCCTCTGCCAACATCAAGCCAAAGTCGGGGATCCCTCCAGTCACCATGCAGTAAAGGCTGAAAAGCTCCCCCTGTCGGACCTTCTGGGGCGTCTCAATACGCGCCAGAAGAGTCTCACTGAAAATACGGTGGGCCAACCTAAAGGCTAGGTGAAATATGATGCGCTCCCTGGAGTCTCCAGGGCGCCATCTGTCTGCGTGCTCAACTACGTGAGCAATCTGACCCCAAAACTCCCTAGCTGCAGTCCGGGAAGGAAAATCAACAGCGGTCGGGGCCGGGAAACCAAAAATATCTCTCTAGTGCTCTAAAGGAACTAAGAAGTTCCGGTTCATCAACCAGTACTTCACAACTTGCTTTGTGGGGAGGTAGGTGAAGGAGCTGACAAACTCCAAGGTAGGCTCTAAATAGGCAGGTGCACGGATCTTAGTAAACTGATCTAGCCCTACCATCGAGATCATCAGCCTCAAGTCTCCATCCACATGGAGACAATCAAAAGCCAAAACGTCCAGGAAGCGTGGTGCAATCACTAGACGGGCTGCAATACGGTCATAATCGACCTGGTGTCTCTCATGGATCACCGGTCTATACGGTCTAGAAGAAGAAGAAGAAGGGGAAGGGGAGGATCTATCCCAAAGGACAAGCTGTCTATCTGAACTCATCTCTAAAGCACTCTGTCAGATCACCTCGGTCGGCCTGACACAACTCAAGAACACCTCGGCCGAGGCACAGCACGACTGGACTGAGGCGAAGAACCGCGCGATCGAATCTCTCAAAAATCCAGTTCTTTTCCCCCAAAATCACTACAACTGGTTCCTATGGGGTACTTAATCTGTTTCTCAGCAAATGCAAGGGCAACCAAAGCCCAATCCGAAGCAAAATAGTGAAAGGAGAGAGGTTAGGGTTTTTTCGATGTTTAACCCGATTCGGTCAATTTAGTTCGTTTTCTTCGCAGATTGACGCTTGCACTAGGATCCTCTATCCTTTCATTGCAATTTGGAAGCAAGAATCGTCGAAAATGATCGAAGAAGGGCGAAGCGAGGCGAGGGAGCTGCCGCGGTCGAGGAGAGGTAAAAAAAAGAGAGAGAAATGCAATCCCCCTTTTATACCCTTTCTGGAACTGCTGTCACCTCGGTCAAGGTGGTCTCGACTGGACCGAGGTGGTACAGACCGAGGTGGTTCTTTAGAAACCCTAGTCGCCTCGGTTGCTCAAGAATCATCTCGGTCGAGGTGTTTTGACAGCAACCGAGATGTGCCTCAGTCAAACTCCATCTTCTCAAATTCTCGAACTTCTGTTCTTCCAGTTATGCTCCTGGTTTGTACTCCTTCTTTAGATGTCACCTGTTGTCTGTCTAGGACGCCAAAAACAAAACAAAGCGAAGCAAAAGCAAAACTATCTAAGCTAGACTAGAAAAAGGGAAAAGAAAGCAATACCTTGGGTTGCCTCCCAAGAAGCGCTTGGTTTAAGGTCGCTAGCTAGACCATAGTGCGTCTCTCAAACGAGGTATAGTGTTGAAACCTCCTCAACCAGAACTTCCGGTTTGTATTTCTTAAGTCTATGACCATTGACCTTGAAACTTCCGCTCGTTTCGCCCCATATCTCAACTGCAACATGAGGAAAAACATGTTTCACAACATAAGGTCCGGTCCATCTAGATTTTAACTTACCTGGAAAGAGGCGGAGGCGGGAGTTGAAGAGTAGAACTAAGTCTCCTTCGTTAAGCTCCTTTGAGATGATACGCTTGTCATGCCATTTCTTCGTCCTCTCCTTATAGATTTTGGCATTCTCGTAAGGGTTGAAACGCAGATCCTCCAGCTCATTGATATCCAATAACCGCTTCTCGCCGGCTTCCTTAATGTCGAAGTTCAACCATTTGATCGCCCAATATGCTTTGTGTTCTAACTCAACGGGCAAATGACAAGACTTCCCATATACCATATTATAAGGGGTGGTACCAATGGGAGTCATAAATGCGGTCCTGTAGGCCCAAAGAGCATCGTCCAATTTCATGGACCAATCCTTCCTCGTCCTAGAGATGGTCTTCTCCAAAACTGCTTTGATTTCTCTATTCGAGATCTCGACCTGTCCACTAGTTTGAGGGTGATAAGGGGTTGCTACCTTGTGGGTTACCCCATACTTTGATAGAAGTGCCTTGAACTTCCGGTTGATGAAATGCGTTCCTCCATCGGTGATGATGATACGTGGAGTTCCAAAACGTGGAAAGATAGCCCTGTTTAAGAACTTCACAACCACCTTGGCATCATTAGTGGGAGAAGAAATGGCTTCAACCCATCTAGAAACGTAATCAACTGCAAGAAGAATATAGAGGTTTCCTCCGGAGGATGGAAAAGGTCTCATGAAGTCTATCCCCCATACATCAAAGATTTCCACCTCTTGAATGTTATTAAGTGGCATTTCGTTCCTTCTAGATAAATTTCCTGTTCTTTGGCATGCATCACAAGAGGCAACAAATGATTGCACATCCTTAAATAATGTAGGCCAAAAGAAACCGGAATGTAATACCTTAGCACATGTCTTATCGGTGCTAGCATGTCCTCCACAAGGAAGTGAATGACAATGCCGTATGACGCTATTAACTTCATCTTCCGGGATGCATCTTCGAAGCATCCCATCCGGCCCGCGCTTGAATAGCAGCGGCTCATCCAATTGTAATGGCGTACGTCCTTGAAGAATCTCTTGTTTTGAGAGTACGTCAATCCGGGCGGTATTTCCTGGCAAACAAGATAATTCACAATATCAGCATACCAAGGTCCTTTATTATCAGAAAGTTGGTGTATAGAATGTTCCGCCAACTGAGGATGAATGTCAGAGAAAGGAGTAAGAAGTTTGTTATTCTCAGCAGTCTCAATTGACATCATCTCGCCATCGACCTCGGTCGAGGCGCAGAGGCGTTGACCGAGATGTTCTTCAGTCACCTCGCTCAGTCCAGAAAGTGCCTCGGTCGAGGTACTGTAACTGGAACCGAAACTGGAGATCTTCGTCTCCTGGATTAGCTTCTCAGTTTTAGCTCCTGGATCTTCTTTCAGTGCCTTCAATCTCCGTATATCTGCATCACAAGAAGCATCTATACCTTCCTCCATTAAACTGAAACTAATGACTCTTTCGAGTGGATCGTTAGTAAGGATAGAGCTTACCAATTCCCTTGATTCTTCTTCATCATAGATGTTGAAGATATCATCGCTTAGCTGCTCTCTTTTCATGGCCGCAAGTAATGCGAACTCCACTTTATCTCCACCAATGTTGAATTTCAACTTGGCGTTCTTACAATCCACGTTGCAACCCGAAGTTGCTAGAAATGGCCTCCCGAGAATAATAGGAACAGGATAATATGCGGGAATATCAAGTACAACAAAGTCTATTGGTAAATAGAAGTTACCTAACTTGACCGGAACGTCTTCCAAAATGCCCACGGGATGGGTAATGGAGCGGTCCGCCATATACAATCAAATCTTGACCGGCTTGGGCTCTCCAAGTCCGATCTTCACACATAACTCTAGTGGAATGATGCTCACGCTGGCTCCTAGATCGCATAAGGCTTCACAAGTGACATCCCCAACTTGAATGGGAATGCAAAATGAGCCGGGATCTCTCAACTTAGGTGGCATCTTCTCCTTCATGATTTGAATAAGCTCCGAGGATCTAGATGTCATCCTTACTTCACTAAAGTCTTCCAATTTCCTCTTCCTTGATAAGATCTCTTTCATGAACTTCCCATATGCGTGCATCTCTAGAATAGCATCAAGGAAAGGAATGTTAATATGCAGCTTATTCATCAAGTCAAGGAACTTACCAAAGTGCTTGTCTAGATGTGCTCTGGCCCTTGACTGGGGGAATGGAAGTGGTGGTTTGTATGCAGGAGGTGGAACATAAAATTCAGTTTTCCCCTCCGCTTTCTATGGCTCCACCTCGGTTGGCATCTCTGCCGAAGTTTTCTTCGACTGCACCTGGATCGAGGTGGTCTTCGTCGGTACTAGCACCGACCGAGGCACTGGATATGCAGTTTTCAGTCCACTCCTCGTTGTTATGGCCATGATCTGGCCCTTAGGGTTGCTTTCCGTCCTTGCTGGAAGCTTCCCTGGATCTCTTGGCGCTTCATTCGCCCTACTAGCAAGTTGTTGTTCAAAGGCCTTTTGGGCCTTCGAAAATGAAGTCATAGAAGTCTCCATAGCACTAAGCTTTATCAAGATGGCCTCCAGCACTGCGTCTTTCTTTTCCGGCTGAGACGAACTTGATCCTTGCCCTTGGCTCTTTAATGGAGTAGAAGAAGAAGAAGGGGAAGAGAGGAAATGATTAGAGGAATAGTTAGAATTGGAGTTAGAATGATTGTTACCAGAATTTTGGTTGTTCGCCCTCCAATTATTGTTGTTGGATCCTCTATTGTTGTTGTTGTAGTTGTTGTTCCGGGAACCGTTGTTGTTGTTATGGTATCCATTGTTGTTGTTCCTTTGTCCTTGATCTTCCTTCTTGGTTTGAGCAACCAAGAGTTCCTTCAATTGCTTCACGTCATTCTTCAAAGACGTGAGTTGATTGTTGTCTGGCTGAGTATCTTGGAAGTTAACTCTTTTAACTCCACCTTCAGCTCCTTGATGGGTGTATTTCTCCATATGCAAAGCTTGTTTCTCGATAAAGTCCCAAGCTTCGTCAATCGCCATGTCCATAAATGTACCGGCGGAGAGTAGTTGGAGGTTGAACTGGGTGCTTCCGTCCAGTCCCTTGAAGTATATCTCCAACAACTCTATCTTTGGAATCCCATGATGTGGGCAATCCAAAAGAATGTCTTTAAACCTCTCCCATGACTTGGACAAGCTCTCCTTGTCCTTCATGATGAATGCATTAATCTTCCCTCTCATTTCAGCGGTCTTAGAGGGGGGAAAGAATTTAGTCAAGAATTCCGTAGTCATCTCCTCCCAAGTACTAATTTTTCCTGGAGGAAGAGATTGATACCAAGTAAGAGCTCTATCTTTTAAATAAAAGTAAAAAGGTCTTAGCTTGTAGTTGTTATTGTCAATTCTTGAGGGTCTCAAGGTCTCTATCAAGATCTCATAGTTTTGAAGATGTTGATGTGGGGATTCCTTCTCTAGCCCTCCGAACTGGCATTGGCGAATCATGGACAAAATTTACGGTCGAAGTTCGTAGTCATGGTCCGCTGGATCTCCTAGGTTAACTCCTGGACGCCTCAGTTGTTGATTGGGGTCCATCCTTTGACCTAGGGTTTGCGGGATTCCAGCAAAAAGAGCGCCTCGGACTGGCATCCGAGGTGGAAGTACCTCGGCCGGGGCGTCAGGTACTGGGACTTGCCTCGGTCGAGGGTCTGAGACTGGGACCTGCATCGGTCCAGCATCGGGAACTAGGTCTTCCCTCGGTCGAAGTTGATATTGGTCTCGTAAGGCTGCCATATCTGCTTCGATCGCTTCAGTCCTGGTGCGAGTTTCCTCTTTCTCTTGCCTTAGTTCTTCCCTGCTGAGACGTAGTTGTTCTAACGCCTCCTTCAATTCTGCCTCAAGATCGCGATTGTCTTGGTTGGCCATCTTTGCTTCTCTTAAGCGTCGTTTGTATGTCTTTCCTAGTTCGGGATCGTAAGGAACGATTTCCTTCCTAGTGCGGGTTCTTCGCATAAACCTAAGAAAGAACCTGCAAAAGTCACTCAAGTAGAGTGGTTAGTAGACACGGGGGCAAGTGCCCCAAAAGCAAACCGTAACCGGCTCGGTCTAGACCAAGTCCCCGGCAACGGCGCCAAAAACTTGTTCGCTCCAAACGGTGTGTGCAAGCTTTAAATTTATAACCCTAGATGTAAGCTTAAAACAAGGATGCGAACCCGCAGTGTACGGGTCAATCGTAGTTAAAAGCAAGAAATTCCAAGGGTCGATCACAGGGACTTAATGAAACAAAGTCGATAACGGTAAGCTTTAGCAATTACTAACCACAAAGCAATCAAACAATGAAGGATGATAAAAGTCAATAAAAGAAAGATGCAATCCTAGGGATTAAAGCATCTAGTTGTGATTCCAACTCAAGATCTAAAGATAAGCGGACAAAGCTGAGGTTTTTGCATAGGGAAGGTGTTACTAAAGTGGAATAGATCACCGGGTAAGTCTCAAGGAATTAAGATAAAGAACTATAACCTCAAACTAACACACCACCTAAGGGAATAGAATCAACCTTTACCGGGTAAGTCTCAGGCTAACTCAAAAAGATGGGATGAAAGCACACTCAAACCCCAATAAAAGAAAAAACCTTTATCACCTACACTTATGATCTTAGGTAAACAAACTAAGGAATTACCGGGTAAGTCTCATCCTAGGCTTGTATTGAACCAGGAAAGGTGTAATAAGAATAGGATTTGGCAAACTGTATCACTTAACTCTCAGTTTCGGATCAGATAAGTCACCTCGGTCACACGAATTCCACCCCGGCCGAGATGTTCATCGACTGAGCGAGATGCTTAGGGTTAAGGTAAAGACTCGAACTTTCAGGTTCCTAATGTGATTAAGATTATTCTATCATTGTTTTTCCCACAACCTTCAGCCAATCACCCTAGAATCACACAAAGAGATTAGCCACTCATCATCATGAAAGTATTAATCAAATATATGGGAAGAAAGAGAATAATTGAACAAGAAAACCTTAATAGAAAGGCTTCAATAACTGAGTCAATTATATAACCAACAAGCGTTCCTTGGATAGAAATCCAACAAGACAATGACAAAGAAGGGAATCTAAGATAATCTTACAAAAACCCTTCAAAAAGCTATAAAAGCTATAGACTGTTTCCTTCAACCTTTTCAAAAAGGTTATTCAAATCTCCCAATTGGAGTATGGCTGCTGCGGTATATTAGGTGTAAGTGAGGTGATAGCGGATGTCGGATTTGTGGGAAATCCGACCCTTTTTATAGGAAAATTATTCTCCAAAGATAAGATATCTTAGAAAGATCTCTTCCAATAAAAATAGGTAAAATATATGATCTAGCATATCTTCTTCCTTCCAGGAGCCAAGCCCAAAAATATAAGATCTCTTTCCAAAGATAAAAGATCTCAGCCAAGAATAAAATATTCTCGCCGCGTCCCAGGTGTTCACCTCGGTCGAGTCAACTCCTCTGGATCACCTCGGTCGAGGTGACTCTGTAGTCAACCGAGGTGAGTCACAACTGAATGTGAAATCTCTCAAATCTGGTCCAAAGTGAATCTTTAATCCATGGCTATGCTTCCTGGATGTTTTCTTATGTTCCTGAATGTAGCTCCAATAACTCCATAGCTCCTTTTGCTCCTTTTTTATGCAAAACGTGCCATTTTACCTACGATTACAACAAAACTAGGTGTAGACCTCGATTCCTGCAAAGGTAGATGAAATGGTAAATAATCACATAATATACATACAAATATGCAGATTATTGAAGATAAAACGTCCAAACAAACCCCAAAATATAGACTATAATTCATGCAATCATCCGCCTCTTGCTCGATGTTGCTTATAGATTTCTTCAAGCTATTCGCCTTCTTGGCTGGGAAGTATTTCTCCAAAAAAGCCTTGTGGAGGTTCTCCCAAGTGTCGATACTCCCGGATGGAAGGTGGTAATACCAATCATCCGCTGAATCTTTGAGTGTGAAGCCAAATGTCCTCATGTTGATTTGCTCTTCGGTAATATTGGCCGGCTTCATCCTCATACTCACGGTATGGAACTTCCCAAGGTGTTTGATGGGGTCTTCACCACTTAGCGCATGGAATGATGGAACCAAGTGAATGAGACCCCGCTTGAGCTCAAAGTTGATTCCTTCCGCTAATGCCGGTATAGTAACCGCAAGAGGGTTTTGAGCCAAAGTGGGCTGAGTGAGTTGACGAACAGTGCGATCAACCATTACTTGGTGGAGTTGTTGTTGTCTTCATTGCCGGATGTGCGTCCTCTCAATTTCTGGATCAAAAGAAGCAAAGCCGGAGTTAGTAACACAGGTTTGAACCATAAAAATGGTTCAGACCAATAATACATAATAACAATAAAATAAAAATACTAAACTCCCCGGCAACGGCGCCAAAATTTGACAAGACTCTAATCTAGAGGTCGTTTTATCTTATCAAAATTAATCCCGACTTGGCACTAAAGTAAGTATAGTGGTCAAGTAAGGGTCGAACCCAAGAGAGTTTGGTATTTCTTTGAAATGTGATTATTGATTATAGAAACAAGTAACAAAAGGGGGGGATTTTGGTTGAATTGATGCACACAAAACTTATGAAAACAAATAACGCAACAAGCAAGACAATGATGGGTGAATCTACACTAGGTTTATTCTAAGCATGCGATTGCTACATTGGTGAGTTCCTTTTTCAAGTTTTCAAGTAATCTCCCGTCTCGATCATATATATGTGTTGAGCCAACCGGCGTCAACAGAACTTAAGAAGTTAGTGTTCCGTAAACCTACAAGAACAATTAACAAGTTAACTTTCAAGCAAAGACTAAGGGATATAAAGAAAAGATTAAAACCGTTAAACTTATCTTTATATTTGTGTTCCTTTTCTTTAAGCAATTACAACCCGTTATTACTTAAAGTTTACTTTTAGATTAAAGACCCGAACCCGGAAACTATTAATCCTAGTTCTTTGCATGCACTGTAGGACCTAAGGTGATCAATCTCAAGTGATAGTAATACATGCAATTAGACAATGGAGATCAAGGAACCACAAAGAATTACTGAATGAAAATTTATATTAGAAAGAACTTACCACCAAGGTAACAATGCAGCTTGAAACCAACCCAATGTAGCAAGGGAGTTAGCAACTCATTACAAAGGTAGCAAGAAAGTTTTAATGGAAAAGTGAATTCAAAAAATTGCCTCCTAAGTGGATCAAACCTAAGTCAATTTATCCTACAATTTGCACTAAATAGGAGTAAATGGCCTGCCGAAAATAGCTACCTTTATTGCCATAAAGGTTGTGTAAACAGCCGGAGTAAAGCTTATGTCGTTGAACCGCAAGGGCGGCCTTCAGATCCACAGGGGCGGTGTAGGAAAAAACGCTTAATCTTCTTCATGGCCGTAGGGGCGGCCAAACAATTCCGCATGGGCGGATCTTTAATGCTCTTCAAAACGTCCGACTCTTCAACTTCCTGCCATTTCTGATGCCAAGCCGCCGGGGCGTCCCAGTGTCAACGTAGGGGCGGTGACACTGACTCTTCATCTTCAAACTCCCAGGTTGAGGCGCATGGGGAGGAGCAGGGGCGCTGGTCTTTGCTTCTTCAGGGCAAGTCACCGTAGGGGCGCCAAGGATTGACGCAAGTACGGTGACCGTCTTCGTGGCTGGCGCTGGCAAAGGCGCAGGGAGCGCTCCGGGGTAAGGTGTCACCGGCAGGGGCGGTGACACTGCTCCGCGGGGGCGGTGAATCAACATAAGCTTTGCTTCGTGAACGATCTTCACTCTTAAGTTCTTATAACTCCTTTGTCTTCTTTTAGTCTTCTTCTTCTGGACCAAGGAGTTAGTAGCATAAACCGACACTAATGCAATAAAAAGACTCTAAAAACTATCCTAAATGATAGTGATTTCATCACCTATCAAACTCCCCCATACTTAGACCTTTTACTCGTCCCGAGTAAAACATATGACAGCAAACTAGACTCAAAGGCCTCAGGAAGCATGGGCAAGTAGAAAAGACAATGAAAACAAAAGAAAAGCCAAGAAAGAAAGAAGGAAAAGAGAGAAAATGTGAGAAAAAGGTGAGAAACTACCATCCTTATTGCTCCAAGAGTGACCTACCCGGACAACCTCCTTATGACTCCCCTCCTTATGTCGCCAAACGCCGGAAAGGGAACCTACACTCGGTGCTGCTCATTTTGCCAAGGTGCCCTTTCGGGTTTTCACCTTGCCAGTCTTCTTCTTTTCTTTGATGATCTAACTTTGAACTTACATCACTCAAGTCCAATTTTTGCACCAACCTAAGGTTGATCGGACTACCTTCTTTTTGCCTAAACCGCCCTTTCGGATTTTCGGTTTATCCAAGGATTTTTTATGCCTTTTTTCATTTTCTTTGGCTTTTTTTTTTTACTGAATTTCAAACGGAATTTCAAACTACAAAAGACTTAATGCAAAACAACTCAAAACAAATCAAAACAACTACACATGCAAAGATATTTCCCTCCCCGATACTTGAAGCACACTTTGCCCTCAAGGTGGAAATGAAGCAAAGATAAATGTGGGAAAGGGATGAGAATGATACCACTAATGGGAAGGTCCTGCTGGACCATCCGGACCCTCCTCCGGTGGGTACGGAAGTGGTTGAAAAAGTGCTCCTGCCGACAGTAGAGCGTGTTTATATGATCCTCCTGAGCGTCCATCCTCTGCCTATATGAAGTCTCAAAGCTGGCTTGCCAAGCCAGCTGCTGAGCCTCTAACTACTGCTGGTGAGCCACCTGCCAAGCATCTTGCCGGCGGTCAAAATGGGTGGTCATAGAGGAAGCGAAACTGCACTGCTACGCCTGCTGCTGCTCAAGCATGAACCGCTGGTACTCGGTCTGCCATGCCTGATGATGTGTAGTCAAGGCTGCCATCTGAGCTTGAAGGTCCTCCATGGCCGGACTGTCGTCCGGTGCTACAGTAGGCATCTCCTCATCAACAACAAGAGCCCGGCTGGAGCCTGCAACAAATCTCTCAACAATGGCTCCCGGAGGCCGTCTCGGAACGGAGGAGTCAACTGGTATGTATAGCTCGGAGAGCTCGTCTCCAAGTGGAAGTGGCCGGGGGAGGTATGTGATGTGACTCCCATCTGCCAATGAGAGACAAAAGATGTTCTCCCCGTCTCTCCTGAGGAGCCTGCACCTCCTCAACATCCATTCTGTGTACAGTGGGGCCTCTAAACCTTCCTCCATGTCAGGGAGGTCCATCACCTGTGCAACCAACAAGGAGATCACCCCACCTCCCACAATGTCTCGTGGCTCATTCTTCCTAATCCGCTTCAAAGCGGTAAGAAAGAGGTATGGCCAATCTGGTACCTAGTCGTTCGTGGGGAGGCAGGCGTATAACAGGGGAAGGTCCTTAAGGGTGACCTTGTTCTCCTCCTTGTATCCACAGAAGACACTCATGAATATCTTGGAGATGAACCTCAAATAGGGGTGAGTGAATTTGTTGGAATACTCACCCCCTACATGAAACTCGGATCTGGTGGTGCCCTACCAAAACTCGCATAAGTCGGGTGTCAGGATGGGTTCCCACAGTCTTCGGAGGCGCAAATAGTCACTCCTAATTCCTCCTGCAGTTGAGTGTAGTCCAATGTATACTTTTTCTTGTTGAACTTGAATGAAAGTCCAACACACATGTGGTCCACCGTTTCCATGGTGAATGTGGCAATGAATTGGCGGCTGAGGAAAGCCTGCATGCTCTCCAACGTGCCCAATTTTTCCAAAGTAGGAACGTGCAGAAATCGAGTTGCATATACATCCTAAACTTGCACAATCCTATACCGCTCCTTCTCTATTTCCGACAACTAGTATTTCTTCTGTTTTTCCATTTCTTGTAGTTGAACAAGCAAAGGAATAAGAAAGTTCAGAAATTAGAGTAAGAGATGAACCCTCTTTTGCTATATCCGCAGGGGCAGCTAAAGGATGCGCAGGGGCGGCAGGGCGCAGGGGCGGCATTCTTGCAGGTGTAGGGGCGGGATAAGTATAGAGGGCGTTTTTTGACAACTGTGAAGGTGGCGGTGCTGAGGGGCGTTTTGGCGGCTTCTTCTCGGTGGGGATGTCGCCGGCGGTGTTGAGCGGTGGAGGGAAGAGTATGAGGGGCGAGGGTGTTGGAGAGTGAGAGGTTTGAGAGGAAGAGGTGTGTGTGTGGTGGTGGTGAGGGCCGGTGCCGCAGGGGGCGGTTGTGGCTAGGTTGCCGGAGGTGGCACGGGAGCGTTGCACAAGGCGGCGTGTGAGAGCTTGCGGAGGGCACATGGGCGTGAGAGGCGAGGAGGTATAGGGTTCGAAGAGTGAGTGGAGAGGGAGGAGAGAGGGGGGCGGTAATTGTAGGTTGTTTTTGGGAAGTGTATTTTTTTCTTTCATAAATAAGACCACAGGGGAGGGGTCTTGTCCCCGCAAGGGCGGTGACAAGGGAGAGGAGGCACGCAGACTCAGCGCCAGGGGCGGCGCTGAGGATGTGTGTCAAGGATGGCCGCCGTAGGGCCGTGGGGGTCACCGCGGGGGCGGTGACCAGTATGTTGCAAAAGTTGGCCCAGCATCGGGGGCGGCACCAGTCATGGGCGTCACCGCGGGGGTGGGGACACTTAGCCGCAGGGGCGGTTTTCTTGACAGAGGCTCCTCTTCTTATTCCTTTTGGTTGCCTCCCGAGCAGCGCCTTTGTTTTACGTCGTTGGCTCGACGTAAGGACTCTACCTCTATGATTTGAGCCTCTCCCAGCATCACCTTCGGGTTTATAACCGTCTATGAAGGTAATTCTCCGGAGGACCTAGTTTCAATCCTTGTAATGGCTTCCGCCATTTGACCAACCTGTTTTTCAAGGTTCTTGATGCCGGATTATGTTGTTTGGACCTGAGTAGCAAAGTGTTTAGTCAAAACATGCAACATATCTTCAGTTGTTTGATACTTACCTTGTCGGGGTTGTTATTGTTTGTTTTGTTGATCCATCCAACGAAAGTTCTCTTGGTCACGCTAGTTTGGCATGAAATTTTGTGCATAGGGATCATTCCTAGGCCTTTGCTGTTGTGGCTGTCCATAGCCATTGCATTCACCTCAGTGTCATCATCCTGGACTTTGGGACACATTACAGTTGGATGGTATTGGTCAGCACACACTCTAGATGCCTTCAGCTGCTGTGGAGTTCCCATAAGTGTTATTCTCTTCACCATTTACTTCAGCTCCGCAAGCTCAGTGGAGATCTCACTCATCCTGGAATTTACAGCATGAACACCTCTCTTGGAAGGATCCCTTCCAAAGTTCCGGGTACCTTCAGCTAGTTCCTATATTTTTTCAAAAGCAAGGTCAGGGGTAGAGTTCAAAATGTTACCTCCACAAGCGTCATCGATGATCCTCCTTTCATTGTCTAGCAAGCCATTGTACAAGTACAAGACTAGATCTTGAGTTGAATATCCATGGAAAGGACAACTGGATCGGAGGCGTGCGAATCTTTCGAAGTACTCATAGAGAGTTTCGTCCGCCTCTTGCTCGATGTTGCTTATAGCTTTATTCAAGCTATTCGCCTTCTTGACTGGGAAGTATTTCTCCAAAAACGCCTTGTGGAGGTTCTCCCAAGTGTCGATACTCCCGGATGGAAGGTGGTAATACCAATCATCCGCTGAATCTTTGAGTGTGAAGCCGAATGCCCTCATCTTGATTTGCTCTTCGATAATATTGGCTAGCTTCATGCTCATACACACGGTATGGAACTTCCCAAGGTGTTTGATGAGGTCTTCACCACTTAGCCCATGGAAAGATGGAAACAAGTGAATGAGACCCGGCTTGAGCTCAAAGTTGATTCCTTATGCTAATGCCGGTATAGTAACCGCACGAGGGTTTTGAGCCAAAGTGGGCTGAGTGAGTTGACAGAGAGTGCGATCAACCATTTCTTGGTAGAGTTGTTGTTATCTTCGTTGCCGGATGTGCGTCCACTCAATTTCTGGATCAAAAGAAGCAAAGCCGGAGTTAGTAGCACGGGTTTGAACCATAAAAATGGTTTAGACCAATAATCAATAATAACAATAAAATAAAAATACTAAAGTCTCCGGCAACGGCGCCAAAATTTGACAAGACTCTAATCTAGTGGTATGTTTTATCTTATCAAAATTAATGCCGACTTCGCACTAAAGTGAGTAAAGTGGTTATGTAAAGGTCGAACCCAAGAGAGTTTGGTATTTCTATGAAATGTGATTATTGATTATAGAAACAAGTAACAAAAGGGGGGGGGGATTATTGTTGAATTGATGCACTAAAACTTTTGAAAACAAATAACGCAACAAGCAAGACAATGATGGGTGAATCTACATTAGGTTGATTCTAAGCATGTGATTGCTACATTGGTGATTTCCTTTTTCATGTTTTCAAGTAATCTCCCGTCTCGATCATATATATGTGTTGAGCCAACCAACATCAACGTAAATTAACAAGTTAGTGTTCCGTAAACCTACAAGAACAATTGACAAGTTAGCTTTCAAACAAAGACTAAGGGATATAAAGAAAAGATTAAAACCATTAAACTTATCTTTATATTTGTGTTCCTTTTCTTTAAGCAATTACAACCCGTTATTACTTAAAGTTTACTACTAGATTAAAGACCCGAACCCGGAAACTATTAATCCTAGTTCTTTGCATGCACTTTAGGACCTAAGGTGATCAATCTCAAGTGATAGTAAAACATGCAATTAGACAATGGAAACAATGAAACACAAAGAATTACAGAATGAAAATTTATATTAGAAAGAACTTACCACCAAGGTAACAATGCAGCTTGAAACCAACCCAATGTAGCAAGGGAGTTAGCAACTCATTACAAAGGTACCAAGAAAGTTTTAATGGAAATGTGAATTCTAAAAATTGCCTCCTAAGTAGATCAAACCTAAGTCAATTTATACTACAATTTGCACTAAATAGGAGTAAATGGCCGGCTGAAAATAGCTAACTTAAATGCCATAAAGGTGGTGTAAACAGCCGGAGTAAAGCTTATGTCGTTGAACCGCAGGGGCGGCCTTCAGATCCGCAGGGGCGGTGTAGGAAAAAACGCTTGATCTTCTTCATGGCCGCATGGGCGGCCAGGCAATTCCGCAGGGGCGGATCTTTAATGCTCTTCAAAACGTCCGACTCTTCAACTTCCTGCCGTTTCTGATGCCAAGCCGTCGGGGCGTCCCAGTGTCAACACAGGGGCGGTGACACTGACTCTTCATCTTCCAACTCCCAGGTTGAGGCGCAGGCAGAGGCGCATGGGGAGGAACAGGGGCGCTGGTCTTTGCTTCTTCAGGGCAAGTCACCGCAGGGGCGCCAAGGATTGACGCAGGTGCGGTGACCGTCTTCGTGGCTGGCGCTGGCGAAGGCGCAGGGAGCACTCCGGGATAAGGTGTCACCTGAAAGGGCGGTGACACTTCTCCGCGGGGCGGTGAAGCAACAAAAGCTTTGCCGTGAACGATCTTCACTCCTAAGTGCTTATAACTCCTTCTTTATCTTCTTTTAGTCTTCTTCTTCTGGACCAAGGAGTTAGTAGCACAAACCGACAATAATGTAATAAAAAGACTCCAAAAACTATCCTAAATGATAGTGATTCCGTCACCTATCAGAAGGGTCTTATGTCAACCTTGGGAGGCTCCTTCCGAAGGGACCTCCAACTTTCGGGTGCACCCCGAGCAAGAGAGAAAGGATCGAGAGGAGTTGAAGTGGACTTTGGGCTTTCTTTACTTAAGCTCCACAAGGAAAATAATCCCACAAATGAAGGAAATCAGTCGATTTCCTTCACTAGTGAGTTGATTTTTGCACTCCTCCATGGGTGAAGGAGGTGGTGGAGGTACATCTTGAAGGAGGGTAGACATCCCTTGCATAAGAGCATGCCTAATCTGCTCTAGCTCCCTCCTCTTTTGTTTGTCTCTCTCGAATGCTATTCTTCTTTCATCATCCTATGCCAAATCCATTAGCCTCACTTCATCCCGAGCGTTATTCAACTCTTCTTCAAGGTCTCTATTGGTTCTGGTGAACCCCTTCTTGTCGTAACATTTCCGCTTCAAGCCCCGCTTGGGCCCTCAATATGGAAGCGATGCCACTCTCTAGATCATCCACCTTCCTCAACAATTGTTCTAATAATGATTCCACTCGGTCATTGTGAGGTTGATAGTGAGGTTCCGCATGAGGCATAATAGTCACGTGAGCTTGATCATGGTACTCATGATAGTCATTAAACTCATTTCAATACTCAAACTCATCATGGAGTGGTCCATGATCTTGGATTGTCATCCATCCCTCATTCTCCATGTCATCAAGGTCGTCTTAGAAGTACCATCCGTCCATGGAAAACATGAAATAGGCAAAGCAAAAACAAAACAAGATCACAAGTAACAAGAAAGATATAAACTATAAACAATCAAACACATAAATGATTCAATGTAGACCTAGTCCCCGGTAACGGCGCAAACAACTTGTTCGAGCTAGGAAGTAGCACAAAAAGCCTTAAAATTTATAACTCGATCTAATCTCCTAAACTACCTAGCGAACCCGTAGTGTATGGATCGTTTTGTAGAAAGAAAAGTATTTCGAGGTCGAACACAAAGACTAAGGTGAAATCAAATCGTTCAATTGATCATGGATAGTTCAAATCTAAACTAATAGGAAAACAACACACAAACACGTGATAGGTGACAGAAGTATGATAAGCGGATTCTAGAGATCAAGATTTCCGGTTATGGCATTGGACTCAAGCATCTAAACATCTACGACAAAGCTGCATTTGTGGGAAAGGGTGTTTCTCTAATGAGAACAATTACCGGTTTAAATCTCATGTTCCAGTAGTCCTTCACTAAAGTCCTATTACCGGGTATGTCGCAAGGAGTTAAGGTTGGGAATTCTACACAAACCGGGCCACTACCTAAGGGTCAAACCCCTCCTTACCGGGTAAGTCTCGGAAAGGCAAGTCTTAAGCAACAGTCCTAGCACACTCACTCCAATAGCGGGTTGTGAGGCTCACTACTACATAAAGTTAATCATCTTTGGTATCTAAGAGCTGAAATCACCGGGTAAGTCTCATTCCTCAATTAACTTGCTAACTTTAGGTCACCCTAAGATAGATTATTGTCAACAAACACTAGGATTTAAACAATTCAACATCCTTACATGCATATTCATCAATTAAAGAGCAACCGAAGGAAAAATCGGGTAGATCATATGCAAAAATCGGCCAATTTACAGTTAGAAAAGGATGATTTTTACCTTATGGGTTAGGTTTCAGGCATAAAAATCATCCTAAACTAACATGCAAATCCATTCTATCATCATCCAAGCCATAACAATCAATCCATATCCCTAGAATCACAACTAATTAGCAAACAACATGCATTTCAAGATCTAAAATCATCATACAAGCTTACATGGAATCCATAGCAAGAAGATGAAGTAAAAGCTTTCAAAGAAATGAAACTTAGCTGGATTTGAGTTCAAAACAAGTCTTTCAACACACCAAATGTAGCTCCAAGTCGGATCTTACAATCTTCAACAATTTTCTTCAAAAAAATCACTCAAAATCTCACTCTAGATCTCTCAATATTACTTTAAGTTGAACCTAACCTAATTTCCCAGGAACACCCACAAAGGGGCTGGAAAACGAGCTAGCAGAAGCCTCCCGATGTGTCTTGCTACCCCCTCAAAGATCAACCTACAAATCCAAAGATTTCCTCCACCGAAGGCAAAGCAAAGGCCGGGCAAAGAAATCATGTGACAAGTGTCAATGCTGTCGGGAGCATAAATCGACCCAGTTGTGAAGGAAATTGACCGATTTTTCTGAGTGATGATCCGATTTTCTTTAACTAGAGCTTGTTATGATTATATATTCATGAGTTGCTCCAAGGCTTGCACCGACAAGGGTCATTGTGTCCTTCTTTGCTTCAAATATTCTCCTTCAAAGCATTGGATATGAACCACCATGAGGCTTGATGCTCAAGTGTACTGATTAACATCCAAAAGATCCCCGAAACACCTACAAAACCGACACAATCTTGTGTAGACGTCATTTCTAGCAATATGACTCAATTACGCATAAACGTCACGAACAAACTTCAAATCATAAATGAATGAAGCGAAAAACTACCTAAATGAATGGCTAAACTAGTGTCATAAATCATGTCATCAAAGCCCTTAGCCGAATCCTTCCTTTGTAATGCTTTTCAAGGCTTTCGTGTTCGTCCTTTGTAATGCTTTTCAAGGCCCGAGCTCTTGAAATGCTTTTCAAGGCTTATACAAATTTGAACAAACAAACTAAAACATGCAATCTAGAAATATAATCGATATTTATTAGTATTAAAAACCGGATATAGATGTTAAGCCTTCCATCATCATTCACATAAAACAATTCATAATCAAGGTAGAGCTACTAATCTCCCCTTGATGGAAGATTAAACAAATATCGTAATTGCATTCCATGTTACATGCATGTAACAATTATATCAAAAATGCAAAAAGAAGTAATATTGGATCAACATCACATATAATTTTTCCCCTTTTGTCTTCCAACATGGGAGAAAAACAGAGTTCAAAAAACATCTACCACAATCGGAGTTCAAGGCCTTGAAATCAAAACCAAGGAAACTTTGTAGTCCATGTCAAGGCCTTGACATCTATTTCATGGTCTTTTCCATTTCAAGACATTGAAAGCTACTCCTGGTATCACTTGGGATTCCGGTGCCCTTTCCCTCGGATATCATCGTAACATTTTTGCCTCCATCTCGTATGGGCTTCTTCCAAGGTTATCATTTCTTGTACTCATCTACCCTACGATCATCCACAACATTTTGGTATTTCTTCACCACACCAAACTCTTCGATACTCAAAATGTCGGGCTCCGTAGAAAAAGGTTGACAAATTAGACGGTTCTTGGTAACTTTGAAGAACTGAAGCAACACATTTAAGGCTGGTTTCCTTGTTTGCTCAGCATCCTCATCATTCAAAGGCTTGATGCTTTTGGCAGTTGTGTAGATTTGAGCATTCAGATTAAACTTCTGATTTACCTTGGAATGCATTATAGCTAGAAGGTCCTAAGATTCATCCAATCGATCAGTGATTTCAGACCGAAAATCAACCATATCCCTACGTAAGGTTTCCAGACTAAATTTCACAGCATGTAGTCTTTGAGTCATAGATAATGAGCTTATTTCCCGATCCTTCATTGTCCATTCCCCTGTTAAATTCTTTTCAATTCCTAAACTCTCAAAGCAATCTTCGTCAATTTTTCCCGAGGTTGTCCGTGTATCCTCATTAGCAGTATCGATAGAGAAATATCTTAACATTTTTGGTAGGGGATTGGCATAAGGAAGGGGATTTTCGCTGGTGGACTTAATGGTGTGTAGCATATGGTTTAGAATAAGGTTTGGTAGGTCTACATCTATACCATTCATCACCTAATACAATAGCTCAAAGATCTAGGCAGTCAGTAGATCCCTACATTTGGATCTTGGTAACACACATCTCACAAGCACAATAAAGACTATTCTTGCTTCTTGGGTGAGACACGATTGGGATGGCTGCGGAGTTGAGGAGTTCGGAAGAAGAAACTATTCTTTGGCTAAGTGGACACATTTGGATCTTGGAGGGTGGTCATGTGAGGTTGAAGTGGGAAGCCCTAAAATCTAAGCAAGAATCGAAGAAGGTAGGGTGATTGATTTACCTTTTACGACCGATTCTAGGGTTAGATCCCCCCCCCTTCTCTCCTGGCGGTGAGATTTACATAGATTAACCGGGTGAGCCTTGTCAAACCGATCTCTCCTGGATTCAAGAGCTTCCAAATTGTGCACCCCCTTAGCAGCATGATACATGGCAGATTGAGGGATAGAAGAAACTCTTGATCAACCGGCTCACACATGTAGAGTTGTCGGTTGTTGAACCCCCAAGCCAGTTGGTTGGCATTCCCATTCGAGCACAAAATTTGGTGGTCGCCGGGGAACATGGTGTAGCCGAATCTGACGAGATATGAACCACCTCATTCGTTGATGGTCCAGGGGTTGATTGTCTGGAGTGCTTTGTTACTGGGGATGAAGCTTCACTGGTTGATGGTTGTTTGGGAGCCATGGATGCGTTTGTGAGAGAGAGATAGAATTTGAAAATTTTGAAAGAGTAAAGCACTAGGCTTCTGTAAAGACTTTGATGGAAGGGATGATTGCTTTTTAAAGGGGGCTTGTCAAATCAATTTATGGCCTATCAAGATCTTGATAGAATCAAGGTCTTGAAAACCGAAATTTATTTTTCATGCTTTCCTAAGAAATCACAACCAATTTTCAAAATAATATTTGAATTTTGAAAACAAATCTTGATGAAAATTTTTGAAATCATTATAAAAAATTTTCTTTAAAATGATTTAATGATCAATCATCTAAAAAGATAACCATAAATCCAATCCGTGATTATAGCTATAGTCCTTGAAATCCGTTTCAAGACCTTGGATTGTATTTCAAGGGCTTGAAATGTTAAAGTGGACTACATTATAAGGAGAAAATAAAATGATTTACTCTCCCTAAGATAATGCTTCCTTGTTCAACACACCAAGCTCCAATATGATAAAATTGAAATGATCTTCAAGTAGATGCTTAGTAAATATATCTACAAGCTGCAAGTTAGTCGAAATAAAAGATATCGAAACATCACCTTTTTCATCATGATCACGTATGAAGTGATGTCTCACATCGATATGCTTTGTTCTTGAATGTTGGACATGATTTTTAGTAATCGAAATAGCACTAGTATTATCACAGTTAATAGGTATAGCTTTGAGAACAAAACCAAGATCACGAAGTTGTTGAGCTATCCATAAGATTTGTGTATAACAGGTTGCAACAACTATATATTCAGCTTCAGCTATGGATAAGGCAACACAATTTTGCTTCTTGGAGTGCCAACTGATTAGGGATAATCCTAAGAATTGGCAACATCCAGAAGTGCTCTTTCTATTGATTTGATAGCCTCCAAAGTCTGCATTCGAATAGCCAACGAGGTGAAAGGAGTTTTGACGTGGATACCATAACCATAAGTCCTTAGTGCCATTGAGATACAAAAATATCCTTTTTACAGCTATCATGTATGACTCTTTGGGATCAACTTGAAATCTTGCACACATGCACACACTAAACATAATATCAGGTCAACTAGTTGTTAAATATAACAAAAAACTGATCATACTTCAATACTCCTTTTGTACGACACTCATGCCATCTTTTCTTGATCTAGTGAAAGATTAGAATTCATAGGATTTTTTGCAACCTTGGATTGATCCATTTTATATTTCTTGAGCAAATCCTTGGTATACTTGCTTTGATTAAGAATATTCCTTCTTAGCTTGTGTGACTTGAAGACCAAGAAAGAAATTCAACTCTCCCATCAAATTCATCTCGAATTCCCTACACATAATATCTGAAAATTCCTTGCATAGAGAATCATAAGTAGCATCAAATAATATATCATCAACATAGGTGTGTACTACTAATATATCGTTGCCTTTGGTTTTGACAAACAATGTTTGGTCAATCAAACCTCTTTTGAAATTATTTTCAAGGAGATACTTGGACAATCTTTCATACCAAGCTCGATGAGCTTGCTTAATACAATAAAGAGCTTTGTCCAATTTAAAACCATGATCAGGAAAACCATCATTTTCAAAATCAAGTGGTTGACCAATGTAGACTTCTTCTTCTAAGAAGCCATTTAGAAAAGCACATTTAATATCCATTTGAAAAAGCTTTATGTTCATGAAGGATGCAAAAGCAAGTGCCTACGTATGGCTTCTAACCTGACAATTGGAGCAAAATTCTCCTCATAATCAATACCTACTTCTTGGTTATAGGCATAGACTACAAGTCGTGCTTTGTTTCAAATGACCTTGCCGTTTTCATCCAACTTGTTTTGAAGCACCCATTTTGTTCCTATGATGGATTTATGATTAGGTCTAGACATGAGAGTCCAGATATTGTTTCTCTCAAATTCATTCAGCTCATTTTGCATGGACATGATCCAATCAGGTTCTTGAAGTGCTTGAACATAGTTCGTGGGCTCTACAAGGGACACAAACGCAGAAAAAGCACACATGTTGTTTACCCTAGATCGGGTTTGCACACGTGCTTTTGGATCTGAGATCATGTTCTCATGTGGAATGTATTAAGAATGTTGAAACTATCTTCTTTTGAAAACAGGAACGACAACTAATGATTGAGGCTTGATTACTCGGCTTGATTTTTGTACCGTTGGATTATCGCCTTTGGATCATATGTCAAGGCCTTGAAGTTTAGTTTCAAGGCCTTGAAATGGACTTCCAACAGTATTGTTGTTTGTCGTTTCAAGGTCTTGAAGATGCGTTTCAAGGTCTGTAGATTGTTCTCACAATGGATCATGACCCTATCCCGACAACAAGTTCACTGCATCTTACAAGAAGGCGCAAATAAATATAAAACCAAATCCATAAAACAATATAATCATACATCAAAAAGCATACAAAACAGAACTAAGTACAAAACGGTAACATATGCATATATGTACAAAAACAATCCAAAACCTTCGCACAACCTAATGTATAGAAGCCCTAGGCATATCACCCATATGGCTCACTTTGCAGTCTTCTTATCCTGCAGAATATCTACTACACAGTATAAAACCGTTAGCTAACAGTTCATGAATAAGAATGACAACAATAGAACATATAAACACATCATCACATCACAATATACAATGCTCACATCAAAACGTTTATTATCTGCATTACGTTATACCATTACTAATTCAACTTATTTTGTAACACAAGGAACACCAGAACCTCGCCTCTATCCCTTTTAGCCAGCAGGTTAGGTACAAAGGATCAAGCCTCCCCCTGGTGGATTGGTCGCAGAGCACCTCCACACACTCGGCGAGCTACAAGCAAGTGGTCATGACCCGTTATAATACATTTGGTATATATAATATACATACATGGTCATCCTAATAAAGTTTAGGTTAATAATGCAATATTCATATGCACAAACACCACTATCAAAATCACTCAAACTCATAACCGCTCGCTAAGTAACCCCGAAGGACTTACCTCCCACATTATAAACCCTAACGATGTTGTCACAGTTTCCCCTTGAGGAAATGATCACCGCCTGTATCAGCAAGGAAAACACAATCAAACACTACCAAGGTTAGGAGATTCCACCGCCAACACCCCACGTTCATACCCAAATGTAACCCATAACCAAACCTCGATAACTCATCATAATCTTACAAATGTCTAAGGCATAACCTCAACATTTACATCATCAAGCTCAACATACACATCACTAGCCTAGGCTCACTCTCAAGCTAAGCTATAAAGAAAAGAAAGACACATACCACACTTGGTATGTCTTGGACAAACGCACCTACGAAAGCAACAAGGTGCAGAAGCGGTGACGCCGCAAGGGCGGTGGCTCTCATCCGCGGGGTGGTGATACTCCCTCTACGGCAGGGGCGGCGCTGTCAAGGCGTGGGGGCGGTCCAACAATAAAGGGGCGATTTTCTACTTCTCTTCGATCTCTCACTCGATCTCTTCACTCCTACTATTGCCAAAGGCAATCAACATCCCATATACATATATATAAACATCATCAAATGTCCAGGAAGGAAAACACAAGAACACTTGTTTAATTTCCTAAGCTAAAGAAAAAGAAAGGAAGGAAAGATGAAAGAAGAAGAGGAAGGAACTTACCACAACCCCTTAAAACGACCCTCATAAGCCTAATTTCTCAAGCCACAACACACAACACCATCCTCATAAATTAAACCAACACAAAGACACATCCAAAGCGTCACTAGAAGAATGATCAAAGAAGATCCACAAGGAAGAACCAAGTGAAGGAGAAGAAACCCTCATCTCAGGTGAGAAGGATTGCTTATAAAGGAAGCAAAAGGAAAAAGCAAAGGGTCAAAGAAGGCGGTGCCCGACCTCATAACCGCGGGGGCGGGACTCTAGAGCCGCGGGGCGGCACAACAACTACGGCCAAGCTATGGATCAGGGTCGATATCCTTATAAGACTAACGAAAGTTTCGACCCGAAACTTGAACACTTCCCAAGTTCTCTCAGACCCATACGCCGAGGAATACAACACTCTCTATCGGAGGTATGACATCTTCATTTATAAGGTAACAACCTATAACATTTTATAGTCTCAATAGACAAGCATGGAGGAATCATCTACTCTAGCATCATAATCACAAACACTACCCAATGGCATAGACGAAAACCATCTCTAGCCTACCCATAACCACATCACAAAGACATGGAGGACCTCTCCAACCAAATCGCACTCATAACGCAAGGGCGTGGAGGAAAATCGTCTCAAGCCAAACTATGTCCATAACACAATGGCCTGAAAGAATAATCATTTCCAACTAAACCATAATCACAGCTCGCGCTAACACAAAAAGATCTATCAAGATCATATACAAACATCATAGCTAGAACGAAAACACATCAAATTACATAAGCACATAATTACAACTATCGTATCTTCACGACATTCTCACTAGTTATCACGGTTGGTTTTTTTGTTCTCTTTTCCGTGTCATTTCTATCGTACTTTCTTACCAATTCTCACGCTCGGTTAACTTGTTCTCATGTTCTCTTGTCGAGCAATTCATTAATCCAAGTGTTAAAGAGGTTTCATTGTCTAGATAAAGGAAGTACAGATCATCCGCATTGTAAGATCCCAATTCTCACCTTCACCGCCCCAACGGTGAAGGAGGCCGCCCCAACGGCCTTGGTGTTTGTCACCACCCCCACGGTGACGAGGGGCCGCCTCTACGGCCGGCCGCCCCTGCGGATGAGTCGTTCCACCCCTGTGGACTCGATGCAGACCACTCCCGATCTGTATTTGTTCGTTTTATCATCTTTCCATAGATAGAATTTCCGATCTTCTATCTTATGGGCCAGCTTTCTTATCTTCTTCCTAACCCTAGACGTTATTTCCATCTATCTTTCCCGCCTCTTCTATATATGTTCACTCGAAAAGGTGTGTGAACAAATAATCTTTAAATTTATATCCAAGAATTAATCCTAACGATAGCAAAACTGCAGTGTACGGATCAATCCGTGCCATTCCTCAACACTAAGTGAATGAGATGACCTAGGATTTATGCAATATTAAACTTTCGATAAAGGCAAAAGCTAAACGTGCAAAAAAGAGGAAACCACAACAAGATCTTGGGAAACAACGGTCGTTGGTCCTTAAGAACAGCCCGTGGAAATCCTCGTTCGAGGGTTTCGTCTCACAACTCTCAGGGTCCGATTTGTTAAGGCTCATACTATAATCATCTATACCACAACTATCAACCCTTCACCCTAGAATCCCAAGGGAGTTTAGCCAACAATCATATTCCTAATCAATTCAAGATTGAGAATAGAAATCAAGAAGGATATAGAACCAAGATCACAAAGATGAATATAACCAATCTTCAAAGAATCAATAACTCAATCAATCAAAACATTATACTCTCAGAATGTGTACTCAAAGACAAAATCAAAGACTAGAACAATCTCATAAATCTCTACAATAGAATCAATGACTTCTTCAATCTCCTCCAACGGTGAAACATTCTTTCCGACGTGCGGAAAATGGAATCCAAGAGCCTTCCTTCCGGCCAAAAGCGTGATCTTTTTCCAAAGCGAGATCTCCGAAATGCAGCTGTCAACCTCCTTTTATAAAATAAAACTAGGTCAAAAAGCTCCTTTCTTTCATGCTGACGTGAAAATTAACGTAACATACTTTTCCGAAGAAAACCACGGTTGACGTCACAAAACCACGGCCGCTGTTTACCCCGTAGTGACTCTCGACCTTCGTTTCCACGTGTGAAATTCAATTAATTATCAAAACCCTGACCGTGGAACTCCTTTCTTGACCGTGGTTCTTTCTTTTCAACGCTTTACAGCTTGGATTCACTTCATACTTCTTCCAATGATGTTCCAATGCCTCCCAATGAAATCCTTATTGACCAAAACTAAGTGAATGGCTCCTTTCCACTCCATTTCAGATACAAATCACCTAAAATCACAACAAAGTTTGTGTAGATCTCGATTCTAGGATAATATGTGTATATACTCGATAAAAGCTACAAATGCATGTCCATCTATGACGACATGAATTATATACCATTATGATCATGCATATTGTAGAGGTTTACCTAAGTTTACCTTGCATTGAGATAGAACTTGTATACCTTTTAGGCTTATTTCATTTATATTCCGAAAATAGAGGTCTACCCGAGTTTTGGTTGAATTGTAGGTAAATTCGGTGGATTTGGAAGCAAAAGTAGAGCAAGGAGCATCTAAGGCTATTAAAGATGCTTAAGGAGTCATAGAGGAGTCACAAAGAGCAAAGGGGTTTTGTAAAAGAGTCACAAAAGGGAGGAAGGAAATAAGCCAAAAGACGAGCATTCTCTGTTGAAGAAAATCGTGTCAGTTACTATAAAAATCAGACGATTTTTGTATATAAAAATCGAATGGTTTCCTTCATTAATCCAGCAGCACGATTTTCTACAGCTTTCGGCCAAAGAAATATCACGACCCAAAACCCATCACTTTTGGGCTTGAGACGTGTTTTGCCAAGCGGCCCATTATCAAGGAACTATACATTGGAACCCTAAGAACAAATTCGGGAGTCCGCAGCGGGAAATATTTACACAATTTTGAGAGATTGAAGATTCTTGGAAGGAGATTGAAGGGAAGTGCCAAGAAGTCAATCTTTACCATTAGTGTGAGATCCTTTTTTTCCCTTTCCGATTCTTTTGGTTTGTGAACATATTACTGAGTGTTTTGAGAGAAACTTTGATTGGATTTGAGAATTGTTTACAGATTTGGAGATTATTGAGTTTTTATTTAAAGTTCGGGTTTATTTGATTTTATTCATTCAATCTCAATTTTGATTTGATTTTGAAAATAGTTGGCTAAAACCCTTGTGATTCTTGGGAGAATAGTTGATGATTGAGGCTTAGATGATGATAGACTGAACTCATTTAACCAATTGGACCGTGAGAGTTTAGATTTTAACATTGCGACAAACAGGAAAATCGCCTTGTTCTTGGGAAAAATCGGACGATTTACTTATGAACATGTTGATTTATTCCCCTGACGATCTTTAATTGATTTATTCCTTAACCCAAGTTAATCCTTGCCTAAATCCCAACCTTGCTTAACCTTTTTCACCTCTATTTAAGTGTGTGAAGAGACTTCATCATTGATTCTACATTTAATAGATTAAGATTACAAGATTTGGGTAATAGAGAGACTCATAATCATTTATTAAGGTTTAAGTGTGCTTTCTATCTTTACCTTGGAGAGTCACATCCTTTGGTTTTGGGTAGTTAGTTTGAGTGTAATTCTTGTCTTTAGATCTTTCTATATTGCAGCCTCAACAACCTTTATAGAGATAACCATTGGATTAGACGAATAGGTTTTGGAACTTCACCGTACATGACCTACCTTTGAAACACAAAATCTTGGCAGCATCAACTCTGTCATTTGATCTTTAGAAGTGTCTTGAATCGAAAGCCGCAGTCGGATACTTGAATCCTTGGAATCATTTGTCTCTTTATTAATCACAAAAGCTTTTGCACTTTGTAAAATTTTTGAAATCGATTTTATTCTCACCAAATCCCTGAGTTTGACTCTAGAATTTGTTGCCTTACTACAGTTGATCCGTACACGGCGGGTTCGCTTTTGCTTAAGTTCTAGATATAAATTTTAATACTTTACCGCACACACTTTTGAGAGAACAAGTTTTTGGCGTCGTTGCCGGGGATTTGGTCTAGACCAAATTCGGTTTTCGGTTGTGTGGCTTGGGAGCTTTTGCTCTTGTGATTTGATTTGTCTAGTTGAGTGATTTTTTGCTGATTCTTTAGGTATATGCGAAAGACTAGATCTACCAAAGATCTTGTTCCTTTTGATCCCAAATTGGAGAAAACTTTGAGAAGAAAGTTTACAGAGAAAAAGATGGCTGAAAACAACAAGAGAAACATCCAAGCGTAGTTGGATGAAGTTCAACTTCAACTCAAGTTGAGTGAGAAGGCTCGTATGGAAGAATTGGAGCGTCAGCAATTCCAAATGGATGAGCTCAAGGCTATGATGCTGGACATGAAGTTGGAGATGAATGATGCTAAGAAGAAGAAGGTCAAGAAACCCAAGTCCATTAGAGTTGAATCATCCGACGATGAGGATGAGGATAAGCCACCACTAGAGGACATTGATCCGGTGATCCATCCCTTTCGTAACAACCCTAGACCACCGGTTGTTCCTCGCATTCCCGTTGGAGATGTGAGAGTTGCTCATGAAGGAGATGAACCACGGACTCTCGGGCAAAGGATGGATCCAATTCAGCAACCGCGCCGTCTAGGTATGAATTTCGGAGGTGAAGATATATAAGAATTCAGTTTTAGCCCTCAAGTTATCACCATGGTTCGCCAAAGCTAATTTGGTGGAACGAGTGCTGAATCTCCACACTAATATTTGCAGAATTTCGAGATTCTCATGGAGACATTGAAGCCGAAGAGGGCTACCAACAACAACTACAAGATCAAACCGTTCTTCTTCTCTTTGAAGGACAAGGCTTTATCTGGGTATCAAGCTCTTCCAGCCGGAAGACTTAACACATGGGAGGATCTATCATCCGAGTTCCTCACCAAGTTCTATCCGTAATCCAAGATGGCGGAGTTGAGAGGTAAGATTAATGCATTTTCTATGAAACCTAATGAAAGTTTATTTCAATCTTGGGAAAGGTTTCAGGATCTATTATTGGATTGCCCACACCATGGCATTTCAAAGCTTGAATATTGGAGATCTACTACAAGGGGTTGGATGTGGAAACACAATTCAATCTCCAATCTCTTTCTTGTGCTACATTCATGGACATGATAGAAGATGACGCTTGGGACCTCATTGAGAAGCAAGCCTAGTGATAGAGAAATATTCCCACCGAAAGGTTGATCCTAATAGCCGGAATCAAAGGGATCCGGGAGCTAAGCTAACAAAGCTGCACAAACTCAAATATTCTCCCTTAATACCGAAATCAAGGAGTTGAAGGAAATCATTAGAGCTGGCCTTCAAAAGCCAAAGGAGCAAGATGTTGGCTACTTAGGAAACACCAACAACAACCAAGGAACCGCAAGAATGACCGGAACAATAATTGGAACAACAATTGGAATAACAACAACAACAGGAATTCCAACAACAATTGGCGGTCCAACCAACAAAATTCCGGTAATCGCTATTCAAATTCTAGAAATTCACAAACACCTCCTTCTTCTTCTTCTTCTTCTACTCCTTTGAAAAGCCAGGGACAAGCATCAAATGTCTTAAACAAGACGGAGAAGGAGAAGCCCAATCCCATGTTGGAGACGATCTTAGGAAAGCTACAAGGTTTGGAGAGCTACATAACTTCGGTTGATAAAGCACACAAAGCTCTAGAAAACCAAGTATTTAGCAAGACCGGAGCAGTCCCGAGAGATCAAGGAAAGCTTCCCGGAAAGACGGAGGACAACCTAGAGGGAAAGGTGATGGCGATTACAACTAGAAGTGGTGTAACAACCACCGATCCACAACCCAATGTAGTTGAAACCTCCGCAGAAAAAGGAAAGGAAAAGGAAAAAGAGAAGGAAGATGTCTATGTCCCTCCTCCCGCATATAAACCACCTCGACCTTTTCCTCAATCTAGAGCGAGAGCGCGTCTAGATAAACACTTCGGTAAGTTTATTGATCTTATGAGTAAGCTGGATATTAATATACCTTTTATGGATTCAATTTTAGGTATGCCAGCTTATGGGATGTTCCTAAAGGAGATCCTCTTTAGTAAGAGGAAATTAGAAGATATTGGTGAAGTCAAGATAAGCACGGAGTCATCCGAACTCATCAAGACCATGACGGAGAACATGCCACCTAAGTTGCGTGATCCACGATCGTTTTGCATACCCATCACCCTAGGAGAGGTCACTTACGATGCACTTTGCGATCTTGGAGCAAGCGTAAGTATCATACCACTTGCTTTGTGCAAGGTGGTTGGTCTTGGAGAACCTAGATCGGTGAAGATGACACTTTACATGGCCGATCGTTCCATCAGTAGGCCTGTTTGGATAATAGAAGACATTCCCGTGAAACTCGGTAAGTTTTACATCCCTATAGATTTTGTCATTCTTGACATCCCTACAGATTATCCATTTCCCATCATTCTTGGGAGACCATTCCTTGCAACTTCCGGATGCATGGTAGATTGCAAGAATGGACAACTATCCTTCAATATAGGGGAAGAGAAAGTGGAATTTGTACTTTCCTCTTTAATCAAAGAACAGCTTTGAGAGAAGATGTTTTTAACATTTTAGATGAAGAAGAGTCTAGAGAAGTGGTGAGTTCAATATTGATGAAAGATCCACTTCAAAAGGTTCTGAGTATAAGTATCATGAAGGAAGGAGTGGAGCATAATTGTGATGATGAAGTAAAAGCATTGAAAGATGCAGAGGAAGAGCCAGGGGAAAGATTTAAAGAGCTGGAAATAACCCCGGAATCTGTGAGAAAAATCGACCTACACAAAGAAAATCACACGATTTTCGAAGAGGCAAGTCGATTTTCGACAACAGGAAGAAAAATCGCCCCAAAACTCGGACAATTTTTTTACAGAGATGGTCGATTTATCGGTGAATTATTCGGTTTCTACGAACTTGACTGCAATTGTTCTTAACTCTAATAGCACACTCCCCTCACCTTCAGAGGCTTCTCCGATGACATTAGATGATCATGAATCATCAATTAAGGAACCTCCTTCATTGGAATTGAAACCACTCCCTACACACTTAAGGTATGCATTCCTTGGGCCTAACACTACATATCCTGTTATAGTTAGTGCAAATCTGAATGATGAGGAACTTGAGAAGCTTATGAATGTTCTAAGACATCATAGGAAAGCAATAGGCTATACTATTGATGACTTGGTTGGCATTAAACCTTCTCTATGTATGCATAAAATGATAATGGAAGAGGATTACAAACCGTCACGTCAACCTCAAAGATGGTTAAATCCGATCATGAAAGATATCGTGAAGAAAGAAATCCTTAAGCTACTTGGTGCAGGTATCATCTTCCCTATCTCCGATAGCAAGTGGGTGAGTCCCGTGCAGGTGGCACCAAAGAAAGAATGCATTACCGTTGTTGCAAATAAGAACAACGAGCTCATTCCCAGAAGGACAATTACTGGATGGAGAATGTGCATCGACTACCGTAAACTGAATGTGGCCTCCTGGAAGGATCATTTTCCCTTCCTTTTATTGATCAAATGTTGGAAAGGTTAGCCCAACACTCTTACTTTTGTTATCTAGATGGATATAGCGGTTTCTTTTAGATTCCCATTCACCTGGATGATCAAGAGAAGACGACCTTCACGTGCCCTTGGGGTACGTTTTCCTATAGAAGAATGCCATTCGGCTTATGCAACTCTCCAGCCACCTTTCAAAGGTGTATGATGGCAATATTTTCGGAGTCTGTAGAGAACATCATGGAAGTATTCATGGACGACTTTTTGGTATATGGTTCTTCCTTTGATAACTATCTCTCTAACGTTTTTCTAGTCCTTAAGAGATGTGACGACACTAACTTAGTTTTAAACTGGTAATAGTGTCATTTTACGGTCACCGAAGGAATTGTGTTAGGTCATTTACTTTCGAATAGAGGAATAGAGGTTGATAGAGCCAAGATTGAATCCATAGAGAATCTACCTCCTCCATCCTCGGTGAAAGGAATTAGAAGCTTTCTAGGACATGCAGGCTTCTATAGGAGATTCATAAAGGAATTTTCTAAGATTTCAAAGCCCTTAACCAATCTTTTGATGAAGGATATAACTTTCGAATTTTCAAAAGAATGTTTAGATGCTTTTTGCAGGATCAAAGAAGCTTTGATTTTAGCACCCATCATCCAATCACCCGATTGGACTCTTCCTTTTGAGATCATGTGCGACGCAAGTGATGCCGCTATAGGAGCTGTACTTGGACAGAAGAAAGATGGTCGTACACATGCCATCTTCTATGCTAGCAAGACGATAGACGAACCTTAATTAAATTATGCTACTACGGTGAAAGAGTTTTTAGCCGTAATTTATGCTTCTGAGAAATTTCATTCCTATCTTATAGGTGCGAAGGTGATGGTCTATACGGATCACTCGGCAATCCGTTACTTGTTCACAAAGAAGGATGCGAAGCCAAGACTAGTAAGATGGATCTTGCTCTTACAATAGTTCGATCTAGAGATCCGTGACAAGAAGGGCTCGGAAAATTCAGTTGCTGACCACCTTAGTCGTCTCCCACACCTCACCAATGAGGCGGATGAGCTCCCTATCGACGACTCATTCCTTGACGAACTGCTCCACGAGATTGAAGAATGTCTTTAACAAATCTCGAAAGGTAATGACCCATGGTTTGCTGACATTATAAATTACCTTGTTTTTCAGGAAATTCCTCCCGGACTTTCATATGCTCAAAGAAATAAGTTCTTTAAGGATGTCCGGCATTCCGGAGGATGCATTCCGGAGTATGGGGAGTGAACTTTATGGGAGGTCCCGATAGCATATATTGGAGATGCATTCCGGAGGATGAGGTGGAAACTGCCATCTGCCATTGTCGTTCTTTACCTTGTGGAGGACACGCTATTTCCCACAAGACATGTGCTAAGGTACTCCGATCTGGTTTCCTTTGGCCTACCTTATTTAAAGATGTGAAAAAATATGTTGTTGCTTGTGATGGTTGTCAAAAGACAGGTAATATTTCAAGGAGGAATGAGATGCCCCTCAACAACATACAAGAAGTAGAGATATTCGAAGTATGGGGAGTGGACTTTATGGGACCATTCCCATCCTCTTGTGGAAACAAATACATACTTCTAGCCGTAGACTATGTCTCAAGATGGGTAGAAGCAATCGCTTCTCCTACTAATGATGCAATGGTTGTGGTGATGTTCTGTAATAGAACGATCTTCCCAAGGTTCGGGACTCCCCGAATCATCATTAGTGATGGAGGAACGCACTTTACAGCCCGTCGATTTGAGACTCTATTGGCTAAGTATGGGGTGACCCATAAGATAGCTACACCATCCGCAAACCAGCGGACAAGTTGAGATATCCAATAGAGAGAGTAAGGGAATTCTAGAGAAAACTGTCTCTAGAACACGGAAGGATTGGTCAATGAAAATCGATGATGCGTTATGGGCGTATAGGACCGCCTTTAAGACATCTATAGGTACAACTCTATATAACCTTGTTTATGGAAAATTTTGTCATCTTCCTATAGAGCTAGAACATAAAGCATGTTGGGCCGTCAAGTGGCTCAACTTCAATATGAAAGAAGCCGGAGAGAAGCGGCTATTGGAAATCAACGAGCTAGAAGAGATCCGGCTGAATGCGTACGAGAACGCAAAGATTTACAAGGAAAGAACGAAGTGGTGGATGATAAGCATATCATTCCAAAGGATTTGAAGGAAGGAGATCAAGTTCTTCTATTCAACTCAATGCTTCGACTCTTCCCAGGTAAGCTTAAATCCCGTTGGACATGACCTTATGTAATTAAACGTGTTTTTCCCCACGGTGCAGCTGAAGTATGGGGTGAACAAAGAGGAAGTTTCATGGTCAATGGCCAACGGTTGAAGAAGTACATACCGGATGTTCCGGTTGAGGAGATAGCTCCTATCCTCCACCATTGAACATCAAAACAAACAATGTCCAGCTAAAGACGATTAATCAAGCGCTTCTTGGGAGGCAACCCATGGTAGTATAATTCTTTTCTTTTCTTTTCACCTAAGATTAGTTTAGTTTAGTTGTTTGCTTTCTTTAGTTTCGCTCTTTTGTTTGTTCCTCGATGCACTCTTGGTTTGTTTGTGTCAAAAATCGTAGGAACTAGGTCCAACTTTGAGAAATCTATGAAGAAAAGGGACACAAAATTGTTCAAATGCAATCTTCAAAGAAAAGAAGGAAGGAAATCGAGCTACACAAAATAAATCGAACGATTCAGGAACGGAGCAAGACGATTTTTGGCAACTGGGGGAAAAATCGTCCCAAAAATCGACACCCCCATAAAAAATCGTCCGATTTTTCTACGTGATCTTAGAAAGTGAAGAAAAATCGGGCCGACAAATAAATCGACCCAATAAATCGTCCGATTTTCTTTGCAAAACCTGCGGCCTATATAAAGCCTTCTCCACTCGATTCTTTCATTCCACACTTCTCCATTCCCAATTTCCATTGGTCCCAAAGAGCCGAAAATCCCCTACCCTCTCATCTCTCCATTTCTTAATCGTTTTGAATGATTCTTGAGCCTAAACTGAAGTACTTTTGACAAGGAACAAGGATCTAGCAACAACAAGCTTGGAAAACTGCTCATTTATCCGGAACTCAGGTTTTTCAATTCAAAACCTATGTTTTTCGCTCGATTTTGATTATTGCTTTGAAGTTGTTGTATTGCTGAAATTGATTGAGGGATCTGCTTAGAAAGACCTCTAGGAGACTGTGTGAGGTGATAGTTTGATCAAAGCTTTACAGAATTGTGAATTTTATTGAAATCGAGGAAAAAATCGACCCACCTACAAAAATCGGACGATTTTTTGGAAGAACAGGGCGATTTTCCTTAGTAGAATAGAGACTTTGAAGAGAATCACTAGGAATGCGGGGAAGAAGAAGGGATGTTCTTCCAAAGCACCTCCCCCACCACCACCACCCTCCCAAGCTAAACCAAAACTCCCTCCTACCCTTTCCAAGCATAAGAAGAGATACGAACGTCTCTTAGACCGTCCCTTTACCCCTCCTCGATACATTATCCTAGATGACTTAGATGCTTTGATTGTTTGAGAGGATGTTGACATGATGCTAGATAGAGTGGAATTGAGTCAGTTTGATCTGATTAGGGAGGATGCTTACACCAAGATCACGATAGAATTCTTAAATACATTTGAGCATGATCCTAGAGAGAGGATGGTCTCTTTCCGTCTCATGAACCAAAACCATGCCATGTCCATTGATTATTTCGGAGACTTGTTTGGCTTTCCCTATTCTTCTACAGGCACATTCGCAAGAGGAGTGAGTGCTAGTGCCTTTTGGGAAACCATTTCCGTTGGAGAGTATGAAGGAGATAAGTGGAGACCCGGGAACTCCAAGGAGACAAGTATGTACAACCGTTCCTTTAAGTTAGTTCATAGGACTCTTATTGAGAGCTTGTTTGCACGGATGGAGACTCCATAGAAGCTCAAGGCCGATGAGCTCTTTATTTTATATTGTATGACTAGTAACACCATTCCCAACATCACCTCCATGCTTGTTGACTATCTTGGAAAGATAGGCAACAAGTCGAAGGGTGACCTATGTGCTAGAGGCCTTGTCACTCACGTGGCGAAGGCATTGATGCTAGACTTTCGAATTGCACTTTAGCTTAGAGTGCCAAGCCTCTAGGTTCACAGAGATTGGTAGCGAGACAGGTTTTGATTCCTCGAGGTAGAGGAACTCTTCATGTGCCCATGCCGTGGGAAAAGGATCCTTCAAAGAAGTCGTCTGAGATAGTGTGGAACTCCGAATACACCATTCGGAATAAGAGGAACTGGAAGGAGACATTTGTACTTAAGCTTGAGGAGGTAGCCCTCCTTCTAGTTATTATGATGATGCAGGTGACACTAAGGACGAGGAGGACCATGAGGATGGAGCGTACCAGGGGAACATGCTGGAGTTCGAGAGTGACACCTATAGTGGACATGCCAATGATGCCATGGATACTAATACTCATGGTGATGGACCTAGCCGGACTAGTCGAGGTACTGAGGAGACGGAGGATGAGATGCAGCCACCCCGTCATTCTTTTGCACACACTCCTAGCCACGGTCGAGGATGTGGGCGCGTACATGGACTCCTTCAACACTTTGGAGACTTAGTTTCTAGTTTCTAGGGTCTACGCACCGACTACCGAGGTCTTCGCTCAGGTTATCAAACCCTTTACACTAACTACAACACCCTGAACACTCAATTCACGGCGTACCGCTGGGAGACAGATGCTAGACACTCCTCCTATGATGGTCAGATGAGGGACATGTAATATCATCAGTTTGACCACTTCTATGATCCCAGTGCACCGAGATATCCATATCCACCACCACCACCGCCACCGACTGAGGATTGAGTTTCCACTCCATTTTACATTGTAAGTATTTTTCTCCAACTTATGCTTGATTTTTCACATTGGGGACAATGTGAAGGTTAAGTATGGGGTGGGGGTACTTACAATCTCTTTTACTTCTTTTTCGCACTTTATGTACTTTGTGTCACACTTGACGAATTGGCTTGTAATAACTCTTGCACTACTTGCTTTCCACTATGACATTTGTATTTGCATGCTTTCATTCGAAACTTATGAGTTTTTCAAAAACAATTTGGCTTTTTATGATTGAATGACCTCTATGATGAGAATTGTGATGTGAAAAGGCAAAAAGATGACATGGTTATGTTGAGATATTAACTATAGCATGAATGAGCTTGCTTTTCTTACTTGAATTCATGAATAGTTCATATGATCTTGATGTCTTGATAAGAGAATGAAATAATAATCGAAGCTATATTATAAGTTCTTTTGCATCATATAGGAATGACCAAGGCAATTAACTTCTTCTCTAGTTCATATCTTGTTCATGCTAGCTCTTCAATGAAATATTTGACCTCCTTTTTACCACCGGGAATTAGGATAAGTAATTGTAAAAGGCATGCTTGATGTGGGAGGGCCAATATGCATGTGTTAAGTGAAAGTTTAGCAAATTATAGGTTTGGGGACCTTGAAAATCAGGATGAGTAACTCGGCACCGTTCACATAGCCGGGTTTTTGTGTCTTGCTAAAGTCCGATTGAACGATAAGTCCTAGCGGGATATGGTATGTGCATTAAGGGTTTGAGGCATCTCGGAAATTGAGAAACGATGATCTCCTAGGCTTCGGTTATTGTGAACCGCTGTCCATACTCTCAAAAAGTAAAGTACAAAGAAAGCGAAAGTCTACATGCAAAGCATGTGTGGCGAAGTTAATTTCTTGAAAATATTGTGTTGTTTCTCTTTCCCAGATTAGCATCACATTTCCTTAAAAGACTTCCCACCCTTGACACGTTTCTTAGACCTTTTGCTTTAATTGGAAAACCTTGAGAATTTTATGCATATGTTTAAGACTTCATGGCTTAGATTTTTTTGACTTTGATTGTCTCTACATCTTTATCATGTCCTTTATTTGTTTCTTTTAGAAGGAAAAAAAAGTTAGTTCATATTGTGATTATTATTGATACTTGCTTTGTCTTCCTATGTCTTCAAACTTCACTTTGAGGGTGATCCAATAAGAATAACCACTTCCAAAACCAAAAGGTTTTTGAGTTTTTCATATATGTAATCCATGGCATCTTGTATTCTAGGTTTGAATCTTGCTTGGGGACAAGCAAGGGGCAAATATGGGGTATTTTGATGACATGAATTATAGACCATTATAATCATGCATATTGTAGAGGTTTACCTCAGTTTACCTTGCATTTAGAGAGAATTTGTATACCTTTTAGGCTTATTTCATTTATATTCTGAAAATAGAGGTCTACACGAGTTTTGATTGTATTGTAGGTAAATTCGGTGGATTTGGAAGCAAAAGTGGAGAAAGGAGCATCTAAGGCTATTAAGGATGCTTAAGGAGTCTTAGAGGAGTCACAAATAGCAAAGGAGTTGTGTAAAAGAGTCACAAAAGGGAGGAAGGAAACAAGCCAAGAGACGAGCATTCTCTGTTGAAGAAAATCGTGCCAGTTACTATAAAAATCGGACGATTTTTGTGTATAAAAATCGAACGGTTTCCTTCATTAATCCAGCAGCACGATTTTCTACAGCTTTCGGCCAAAGAAATATGACGACCCAAAGCCCATCACTTTTGGGCTTCAGACGTGTTTTGCCAAGCGGCCCATTAGCAAGGAACTATACATTGGAACCCTAGGAACGAAATTCGGGAGTCCGCAACGGGAAATATTTACACAATTTGGAGAAATTGAAGATTCTTGGAAAGAGATTAAACGGAAGTGCCGAGAAGTCAATCTTTACCATTAGTGTGAGATCCTTTGTTTCCCTTTCTGATTCTTTTGGTTTATGACACATTACTGAGTGTTTTGAGAGATACTTTGACTGGATTTGAGAATTGTTTAAAGATTTAGAGATTATTGAGTTTTTATTTGAAGTTCGGGTTTATTTGATTTTATTCATTCAATCTCAATTTTGATTTGATTTTGAAAATGGTTGGCTAAAACCCTTGTGATTCTGGGGAGAATAGTTGATGATTGAGGCTTAGATGATGATAGACTAAACTCATTTAACCAATTGGACCCTGAAAGTTTAGATTTTAACTTTGCGACAAACAGGAAAATCGCTCTGTTCTGGGGAAAAATCGGACGATTTACTTATGAACAGGTCGATTTATTCCCCTGACGATCTTTACTTGATTTATTCTTTAACCAAAGTTAATCCTTGCCTAAATCCCAACCTTGCTTAACCTTTTTAACCTCTATTTAAGTGTGTGAAGAGACTTCATCATTGATTATACAATTAATAGATTAAGATTACAAGATTTGGGTAATAGAGAGACTCAACATCCTTTATTATGGTTTAAGGGTGCTTTCTATCTTTACCGTGGAGAGTCACATCCTGTGGTTTTGGGTAGTTAATTTGAGTGTTATTCTTGTCTTTAGATCTTTCTATATTACAGCCTCAACAACCTTTATCATGAGAGAACATTTGGATTAGACAAATAGGTTTTGGAAATTCACCGTACGATACCTACCTTTGAATCACAAAATCTTGGCAACATCACCTTTGTCCTTTTATCTTTATAAGTGTCTTGAATCGAAAGCCGCAGTCGGATACTTGAGTCCTTGGAATCATTTGTCTCTCTATTAATCACAAAAGCTTTTGCAGTTTGTCAAATTTTTGAAATCGATTTTATGCTCACCAAATCCCTGAGTTCGACTTTGGAATTTCTTTCCTTACTACAGCTAATCCGTACACTGCGGGTTCGCTTTTGCTTAAGTTCTAGATATAAATTTTAAAACTTTGACGCACACACTTTTGAGCGAACAATGTACTCAATAGAAAGGGTAAAACTACATTTTCATGTCATCAACATATTCCCGTTTTTTCATCTTTTTCCCGTTTATTTCTTACGTCTTCTTCAACCCTAGAGTTATGCAGCCTTGCTTTCTATGTTCTTACTGAATGTTTAAGTCCTTCCTCCCTTGTTCTTCATCATGTTCATGTGTTGCTGCAATTTGCCTTCCTTCTACTTCGTTTCTCTCTTCGTTTCCCTCTTTTCTTCTTCTCGAAGAATCAAGTTTGATCCTTGATTCTTGTGGAGCGTTCCGTTGATGATTTGTAGATGTTCACAGGCTCCCTTGGTTGAGTTGTGACGAGGTTGTGTGTTGAGAGAAGCAAGCTTTGGCCTTTAGTAAAGTTCATTTCTATCGAAGGAGACGTCGGCGTTTCTATAATAGAAACCGCCCCCGCGCCTGCATAGAGCCACCCCTGTGCCTCTGTCACGTCCAGCCCCTGCGCCTTTGTCCAGCCGCCCCCGCGGTTTCTTATGTAGTCACTCCCGTTCTTGTGAGTTTCTTCCTTCCTTCCTTTCCTCGTTATTTTCCTTGTTCCTTCTAGATGTTCCTTGACCCCTGAGTGTTTTGTAAGACTAAGGTTGAGGTCTTAGCTTTTGTAGGTCTCTTAGAGATCATGGAGACTAGAAGTTATAGACTTCTAGCATTCGTTTCGGTTCTTGATTCGTGATGCTTGTTGAACAGGCTTCCTTGTGTCCTTTTCCCGAGGGTTTGCTAAGTGTTTGTTGAGGGTTGAGATTACCTTCGAGTGAGGTAAGTCCCTTGGACTTACTTAGCTTCATTACGTGTATTTGTTTGATTGTATTGGCTTTCTTCTGTTGTTTATTGTTATTCTAACTGATAACTAGAATATGATGGCCCTTGTTATACCGTAATTGACCCAAGTGTATTATAACCGGGCAGTTAGCGCTTGCCCATTTCTCAATATGGAAAGTGTGAGGTGCTCTCGCGGCCAGTCCAGTAGGTGACAGAAGGATACATACGTCCTATTCCTATTGGTGAAAGGGGACAAAGGCGAGGTCGTAGCGACTCTCGTGTAACAAACATAAGTTGATATTGTAATTGGATAACCTAATGAAAAATAATAACCGGCTGTTGTGTGAGCATGCTTTATGTTTCCTTTACCTTATGTATGTTTGTGTCTATATTGTCTTTCTAATATCTAGAATGTTAGCTAACGGTTTTTACCGATGTTGCATATGTTCCTCAGGTTCAGGATGTTACGGAGTGATCCGTATGGTATTGTTAGCCGGGGTTCCCGTACATTATAGGAAGATTTCGAGTTTATTTTTTGTTGTTGTTTTTTTTTCCTTTTATTTTGAACTCGGTTGCAAGTCTTTTACGCTTTCCTTTTGTTTAAACCTTTGGTTTTATATTGAGTTTTGGTTTTTATTTTTCTCTTCCTTGTTGTAAGATCCGTTGTGTCGTTGCTACTCTAAGGATAAGGACCCATTGTGTTGTCCTAGCCCACAACGCTCCGAGTTCCCAGAACTTGGGGTGTTAGAATATGGTATCCAAGCTCTAGGTTGGCAATAATGACACTCGAAATCTTCTAAAGGTCAGATGAATAAATAAATAGAACCCGCAAGGGTGTACGTTTTCAAAAGGGGGCTTTCTTTTTAACTTGTCGGTCTTGGATAGATGTATGGGCGACCACCACTACCTCCATAGATCTCAATAGTGTAGTTTCTTATATGTTTGGCCTTCATATGCTTTTCTTGGATTTCTAATTTAGTTGTAGCGTGGCCTTATATCTATATATATTCTTCTATATCTATCATTATGGAAGATGGCGCGTACTAGAGCTATATCTGCTATGGGGTGAGGAAAGCGTAGACCATCACTTCCACCTACCGCTTGTGGACGAGGACGTGCAGGAAGACCTTCACTGGCTAGAGGTCTGGGCCAAGCCCTAGTTGCTGATCCGCCAATCGTTGAGGCGTTCGCTGAAGAAGTTGTTGCGAGTGTTGTTCTTGAGGATGGGAACGGGACCGCTGCTAGGTCCGGAGCAAAAAGAGCACCATCGACTGAGTTTGGACGAGTATCCATCGGAGCTTCTGCATATTGTGACTACGTGTAGAGAGTCGAGGAGGCGATCAGGACCGGAGGACAAACACTAGTGCTGCCAGTTCACGTGAGTTTAGTTGAGGTTTCGTACATAGTCACACAGATCATTGCCCCGCCTACTAGAGTTTTTGAGGTTGTTAGAGCACCGGTTGAGGCGAGTGAACCGAAGCCCAACAGTTGGTTGAATGCTTTTGACCAGCTGAAGGTTCCCACATTCATGGGGAAGACCGGGTTAGAGGTGGAGCAGTGGCTAGGAAAGATGGATTCTTCTATGGAGGCGCTCAATTGCCCACATGGATGTCGGGTCAACATAGGACTGATGCTGCTGAAGGATCAGGCTCATTCTTGGTGGAGGACCGTTCGTAGTATGGTCACAAGCTATAAGCAGATGAAGACGGTCATTAGGGATCGCTACTGCCCTACAACTATGAGGAGGGATCATCTTTAAGATTTCGTCGAGGCTGTATTCGAGGATTTGCCTATTGTTGAGATCATCACCAAGTTTCAGCATGAGTTATCTTTGTTGGGTCAGTCTACACCACTTGAGGATCACCATGTTTACCTTTTCTCTCGAAGGATGAAGGAGTATACCCACTCTTATCTTGTTGGTTTCCGTTGTGATTCTTTGACAGACTATCCATATATAGCTTCTAGTTATGAGAGAGACCGATCGTCTCAGAGGAGAGCTTCTCAAAAAGTAGGTCCTGAGAAGAGGCAGAGGACTGAACCAGCCAATACTGGAGCTGGAGCTTCTAGTTTTGGGCGGAGTGAGGCGTCGGGCGTTCTGTCTTCCAATAGTATGTATAGAGTTCCGATAGAAAACGGTAGTGCTTTAACCGCAGAGGTGTCGGACACGTGAGAGTTGATTGCAAGAAGGTTGTTGTGACTTGCTACTCCTGTGGCAAGCCTGGACATAGAGTTGCAATTCGCCTTCAAGGCAAGGAACCATCGTATTAGGGTTCTTTTCTTGCTACCCAGTATCAGCAGCAACAGAGAGTTCCTAGTTCTACCATCCATCAAGGTTCTACTCCACGTTAGCGCAAAGGACGAGGAGTTGGTACACTTAACCCCAAAGGTGCTTCATCTAGATTTTATGAGTTGATGAGTGTATGGGAGCCGACCGCTCCAGTGACCACAGGTACCATTCATATTAATGGTTTTCTTGTCGAAGTTCTTTTCGATACCGGTACTACGCATTCATTTATTTCTAATGCTTACATAGATAGATTGGCTTTAGTTACCGTTGAAGGTAAACCCATTTTTATAGGATTACCCGATGGGGGTAAGATTAGAGGTAGACGAGAGGTTTGCAATTGCCCTATTAGACTGGGAGGCAGCGATTGGCCATCTGACTTCTTCGTCATGTACTTTGTACATGAAGAAGTTATTTTGGGTATGGATTGGATGGATCGACACCGAGCAGTTCTAGACATCGGCAAGAGGACAGTGACGGTAACTACAGATGCAGACTATGTGGTGATCTTTAAAGGATGGGATCTAGGGAAGACCGGTACAATCATCAGCGTAGTCCGAGACTTATCGGACAGGGTTGCGAGGCTTTCTGGTGCTATGCCACGAAGGATAGTACTAGTCTTGTGTTGGAGGAAATCCCGGTAACTTGCGAGTTTACCGATGTCTTTGAGGAGCCATTAGATTTACCTCCACAGAGGAGTGTGGACTTTGCATTGACTTAGAGCCTAGTACGAGACCGATCTCTAAGCCTCCTTACCGTATGGCACCTATCGAGATGCTTCAGTTGAAGAAGAAGCTCGAGGAGTTAGTTGAGAAGGGCTTCAGCCACCTTACTGTTTCTCCTTGGGGACGCACAATTCTCTTCATCAGGAAGAAAGATGGGTCAATGAGGTTATGTATCTACTACCGAGAGCTGAACAAGGTGACGATCAAGAATAAGTACCCATTTTCCCGTATCGACGACTTTCTCGATTAGCTTCATGGAGTTTCAGTGTTTTCGAGGATTGATCTGAGATCTGGATATCACCAGCTGAGATTGAGAAAGCAGGACATATCCAAGACGACATTTCGGACCAAGTATGGCCACTATGAATTTGTAGTGATGCCATTTGGGCTTACAAATGCACCCGCAGTTTTCATGGAGTTGATGAACAACATCTTCATCGATTTCCTAGACAAGTTTGTAGTTGTATTAGTAGATGACATTCTAGTTTACTCTCGCAACAGAGAGGAGCATGCAGGACACATAAGGATCGTACTCCATGTCCTGCAAGATAGAGAGCTTTACACCAAGCTCTCCAAGTGTGAGTTTTGGATGCCCGAGGTAGCAATCCTTGGTCACATCGTTACAAATAAAGGGATCAAGGTAGATCCTGCAAAGATCGAGTCAGTAGCATCTTGGCCACCTCTTAAGAACGTGAAGTAGGTATGTGTTCGCTCTCAGACGTGTGTATATGGTGAACAATATAGCTTTAAATTTGTAACCTAAAATATAAGCCTGAAACAATATGCGAACACGCAGTGTATAGATCAATAGTAATAACAGCAAATACTCCAGGGTCGAACACATGGACTTAGGTGAAACAAAGCACGGCAATTCAGGTTGTCAATAAAAAACAAGCAATAAACAAAAGGTATCAATGATGATGTAATAATCATATACAGAGAATGTAGATTCTAGAGGTCAAAGCATACAGTTGTGGTTCCGAATCAAGATCTCAAGGGATAACGTGAACAAAGTTGAGATTTGGAAAGGGATGGTATTTCTATGGTGGGAATAGATCACCGGGTAAGTCTCACTACTCACTATCCCAAACCAAACATCCTCTCACCGGGTAAGTCTCAAGGAACTAAGGAAAGGAACTATAATCTCAAACCAACACACAACCTAAGGGGATAGAACTAACCTTTACCAGGTAAGTCTCAAGCTAACTCTCAAAGGTGGGACGAATGCACACTCTGAAAACTCCACATTGATTGAAATGGTTTACAGGTGTTGATGATGGAAGACTTCACACAAATATAGCAGTTGGATTTCTAACAATATACTTGATTATATTTTTAGATGTTTGGTTGGTTTGAATTCAGTGCAGGTTGTATATCTACATGTCAAGGGCCTTGAAGTTGGATTCAAGAACAAGTTCAAAAGGATGAAGATCAAGGGCCTTGGAATCTAAGGTGCACGGAACAAGGATTCAAATAAATTGAAGATCTTCATTGAAGATTCTGTAACAAGAAGATCTCATCAACCAAAGACTTTGTCAACCGAAGGAAGATCTCAACCGAAAGATAGAGAATTATTTCGAGAAGATTTTTTAAACAACAAAAGCGGCAAATATATCTTCTCTCTCTTATCCAACAAAAGACGAGAAGATCAAGGAGTAAAATACTCAACGTGTTTGTAGGGACCGAAGACGTGCAACGTCTACCTTACGATCTTCATGGAAAAGAAGGTTGATCTTCAAAACGGTCATCTCTACAACGGCTAGAAGATCTTTCCATAGAAGATATAAATGAAGATGATGGTCGAAGAAGGAATACACACAAGCTTACACCGGAAAACATATTTGCATCCTCAAGCAACCTAATCATCGTCATTTGTTTTTTTTTTTTTTCTCACATTCACGTAAACGTTTTATCCCCTTAGAGAGAGAGAAGACACGAGAGCTTCATTGGTAGATCTAAAAAGTGTTATACTAGACTGTGTTACTCTACAAAGTAACTAGGCTATTATAGCTAGGTTAAGTGTTAAGGCTAGATCGTAGCATTGGCTACAAGTGAGAGAAGAAGAGGATTTCTTCTAGTTTCTATTTAGGACTCTTTGAAATTGATAATAGATAGTTAGATCCTACGGATATACCCTGGGACGGAGAGTAGGCTATTTAGTGCCGAACTTCGTAAACATATCCTCCTGTCAATCTTTTCAATTCCGCACCATATAAACTTTACTGTGATTAACTTTGTTTTGCAGGAGCAAGAAGTCAAGGTCCTGGAAATTGAGTTTCAAAGCCCTTGAAATCAGAGTTTCACTAGTAACACAGATTGACATCAAGGCCCTTGAAAGGAGTTTCAAGGCCTTGAGATTTGGTTTGGGAAAAGTTCTCATACTCTATTCACCCCCCC
>BSUD01000004.1:88995704-89117584 GCA_033239045.1 Fagopyrum esculentum | reverse complement strand
CCCTTCTAGAGTATTATCTATATTATTTATATCACCTATCGGTTCTTCAATTGGTATCAGAGCTAGACTCACGTTTATTGATTTAACCATCAGTGAGACTAATCATGAATCTTGTAGGTGATGGTGGATTTGCTCAAGCAAGATCCTCATCTCAACCACCACTCTTCTGTGGCAACAACTTTGCTTATTGGAGATCACTTATGTGTATGTTCTTGATTGACCATGATATGGAGCTTTGGAGCATTATTCAAGATGGACTAAAAGTTCCAATGACAACGGTTGAAGGCGTCCAAGTCCCGAAGAAGGAATCAAACTTCACACAGGCTGACGTGGACATTGTGTCAACGAATTAAAAGGCAATGAATCTACTTTACTGTGGATTAGATGCAAATGAATTCAACCGCATCTCATCATGAAAAAGTGCAAAAGAAATATGGGACAAGCTTGTTGTAACTTACGAAGGAACAAGTCAATCCAAGGAAACAAAGATTTGCATTTTTCTCAGACAATACGAACTATTCAAGATGAATCCAAATGAACTAGTCAAAGAAATGTTTACCAGATTTACTGAGACAGTGAACAATCTATAGTCACTTGGAAAGACCTTCACAAATGAAGAAAAAGTGAGAAAGGTTCTAAGAAGCTTACCTAAAGCCAAGTGGGGACCAAAGATGACTGCTATTGAAGAAGCTCAAAATCTTACTACTCTTCCTCTTGATGATTTACTTGGAAAACTCATCACACATGAAATGATTCTTGGCGAAGAAGATGGAGAAATCCCATCCAACTCCAAAATTTGGCATTAAAATCCAGAAGAGATGAGTTACCTTCTGATGAAGAAAATAGTGATGATGGTAATGAAGAAGATGCTCTCGCCATGATCTCTAAAGGTTTAGCAATCCAGAGGTAAGTTTTCTAATTCTAATAAGAAAACGAAAGTACTGACTTGTTTTGAATGTGGTGAAACAGATCATTTGGTGAAGGATTGTCCACAAAAGAAGAGGACTAACTTCAAGAAGAATGATTGAAAGAAGAAATCCATGATTGCTTCATGGAGTGATTCAGAATCAACAAATGAATCAGAAGATGAACAAGAACAAACAAACTTGTGTCTTATGGCTGACCATGAACATAACTCAAATCTTTATATCGACAATATGGTAAGTACAATTTTGTCTCAACCTGAGATTGATCTTAAACAATTTCTTAAGGATATTATCTTAAGTGATAAGGAACATAGAATAAGGATAAATTCTTTCAAAGAAAAACTTCATGAACAAGATAAACAATTGAGTGAAATGTCTATGGAGATTGAAAATCTTAACACAGAAAAGGAAGAACTTGATGACAATATCAAGGCCTTGGAATCAAAAAACCTGATTCTCAAGAACAACCTCTCTTCTCTACATCGAAAATATATCGATCTAGAGAAAGACAAAGTTGATCTGACTTTAATGTGTCAAGACCAGAAGGCATCACTCATTAAGTTTACTCGTTCAAAAGCTAATCTGGAAAGAATGATGGGTGAACAGCAATCTTCACTTAACAAAAATGGTATAGGGTATCATAGAAGCTTTCCTAAAAAACCTACCACCACTTTTCTTATGGCAAAAGGAAGCATTCATATGCCTACCTGTTTCTATTGTTGTAAAAAGGGTCGTGTTAAATCTACATGTCCTTACAGAAAAAATGATCCTTATATCATCACAAACACCTATCCTTTATGTTTAAGGAAACTGGTCAAACAAATCTGGGTTCCTAAAAGTAATACGAGACCACCAAACATGATCGAACCTGAGTATGAACCAAAATATGCCATTTGGTCGACCCGGAAAGGTTGATGTTTGCTGTTTTGCAGAATATCACCAAGGTAATGGAGCACAAATGGATATTAGATAGTGGTTGCTCAAGACACATGAGTGGAAAGAGTTCTTTGTTCTCAGATTTAAAGAAGCAATCATTTGGAACTATTACTCTTGGTGATAAAGGAAAGTGTGACATAATTGGCATTGGTAAAATTTGCTATGTATCATCCAACTTTATTGATGATGTTTATTTAGTTGATGGCTTGAAATATAATCTGCTTAGTATTTCTCAAATTTGTGATAAAGGCAATAACGTCATGTTTGATTCAGAAAAATGTGATGTTCAAGACATAAAGACGGGAGAAGTATTGCTCACTGCTCCTAGGTGTAATAATGTTTATTCTTTGAGTATAACCAAGTTGCAAGAACTAAGCTAAAATGTCTAAAGGCCTTGACTGATGATCCAAGGCTTTGGCATAGAAGACTTGGTCACGTAAGCATGCACACCATGCAGAAGCTACTTACAAAAGATGTGGTACGTGGTTTGCCAAACCTAAACTTCAAGGTTGATGACCTATGTAAAGCATGTACACAAGGTAAACAAACAAGAAGTTCATTCAAACCTAAAAAAGCTGTAAGTTCTTCTCGACCTATTGAGCTTTTACATATGGATATTTGTGGACCTATGCGTGTCAAATCTCCCGGAGGAAAACAATACATTCTTGTTATAGTAGACGATTTCTCTCGGTTTACATGGATATCTTTTCTACGAGAAAAATCTGAAGCTTTATTTGAGTTTTCAAAATTGTGTAAGGAGTTACAATGTTTGAAAAACCTAGCAATCGTTTCTATAAGAAGCGATCATGGTAGAGAATTTGATCAACTAAAGTTCGATTAATTTTGTGCAAAATATGGTATTTCTCATAACTTTTCAGCTCCCACAACTCCTCAACAAAATGGAGTTGTGGAACGCAAGAACCGGACTCTTGAGGACATGTCTAGGACAATGCTTTTAGAAAATCATTTGCCGAAACGTTTTTGGGCTGAAGCAGTAAACACCACAAATTATATTTTAAATCGATGCTTAATTCGCCATATTTTGAAAAAGACTCCTTATGAACTCTTTAAAGGAAGAAAACCAAACATTTCATACTTCAAACCATTTGGATGTACTTGTTTTGTTCACAACAATGGAAAAGACAATCTCGGGAAATTTGATACACGTAGTGATGAAGCTATATTCATTTGATATACTTTAAATAGCAAAGCTTATTGAGTATATAACAAACGTACCAAAGTTGTTAAAGAAAGCATTCATATTATTTTTGATGAAAGCAATGATTGTACATTGAGTGAGAGTTTTGCAGATTTAAATCTGAATCAAAGAGAAGATCACATTTCGGATAAAGAGGAAGATCCGAAAGGTCAAGACAAGAATATGCAAGAAAAAATTCAAGATACCAAAGAAAATCCTCAAGACCTTGAAACATACCTTCAAGACCTTGAAACTGGAAAGTGTGACAACAGAACTCCACTTCAAGGGCTTGAAACCCAACTTCAAGGCCTTGAGATTGGAACAACAAATAATGCACAAACGGTACCTGAATCAAGTCAGACATATTCAGCCCAACCTTCTGGATCTACATCATTTGTCAAAAGAAGAAAAGTTCAACACTCTTCATATCATCCACAAGAAAATGTGATCTCAGATCCAAATGCTGGAGTTCAAACTAGATCTAAAGTGAATAATCTTTGTGCCTTCTCCGCTTTTGTATCACTTGTCGAGCCAAAGAACTACATTCAAGCTCTTCAAGAACCAGACTGGATCATTGCCATGCAAAATGAATTAAATGAATTTGAGAGCAACAATGTATGGACTCTTACTTCAAGACCAAAGCATCAATCACTTATTGGCACGAAGTGGCAAAGTCATACGAAACAAATTGGATGAAAGTGGCAAAGTCATACGAAACAAAGAACGACTTGAAGCACAAGGCAATAACCAAGATGAAGGTATTGATTATGAGGAGACTTTTGCTCCTGTTGCCAGGTTAGAAGTCATACATATGTTACTTACATTTGCATCCTTCATGAGCATAAAACTTTTTCAAATGGATGTAAAATGTGCTTTTCTAAAGGGCTTCTTAGAAGAAGAAGTCTACGTTGCTCAACCTCCTAGTTTTGAAAATGATGAATTTCCGGATCATGTTTTTCAATTAGATAAAGCTCTTTACGGTCTTAAACAAGCTCCTTGAGTTTGGTATGAAAGATTGTCCAAATATCTTCTTGAAAACAATTTCAAAAGAGGTTTGATTGACAAAACATTGTTTATCAAGAATAGAGGCAACGACATTTTAGTAGTACAAATCTATGTTGATGATATATTATTCGGTGCTACTAATGATTCTCTTTGCAAGGAATTTTCAGATATTATGTGCAGAGAATTTGAGATGAGCTTAATGGGAGAGTTAAATTTCTTTCTTGGACTTCAAGTTACACAAGCAAAGAAAGGAATTTGTCTCAATCAAAGCAAGTATACTAAAGACTTGATTAAAAAGTACAAAATGGATCAATCTAAGGTTGCAAAGACTCCTATGAGTTCAACACTTTCGCTAGATCATGACAAGAATGGCAAAAGTTTAGTACAAAAGGAGAATCGAGGTATGATCGGTCATTGTTGTATATAACTGCTAGTCGTCCTGACATTATGTTTAGCGTGTGCATGTGTGCAAGATTTCAAGCTAGTCCTAAAGAGTCACACTTGATAGCTGTGAAAAGAATTTTTTGGTATCTCAATGGCACTAAGGATCTAGGGTTACGGTACCCACGTCAAAGCTCGTTTCATCTTGTTGGATATTCAGATGCAGACTTTGCGGGTTATAAGGTTGATAGAAAAAGTACCTCTTGTTGTTGTCAATTCTTAGGGTCATCCCTAATTAGTTGGCACTCCAAGAAGCAAAATTTTGTTGCCCTATCCATAGCCGAGGCTGAATACATAGCTACAGGAACTTGTTGTGCTCAAATTCTTTGGATTGCTCAACAACTTCGTGACCTTGGCTTTGACTTGAGAGGTATTCCTATAAAATGTGATAATACTAGTGCTATTTCTATAACCAAAAATCCTATGCAGCATTCAAGGACTAAGCATTATGATGTAAGGCATCACTTCATACGTGATCATGTTGAGAAAGGTGATGTTTCGATTTCTTTTATCTCAACTAACTTGCAGCTTGCAGATATCTTTACCAAGCCTCTTCCTAAGAAACAATTTAATTTTATTAGATTCGAGCTTAGTATGTTGAACAAAGAAGCATTAACGTAGGGGAAGTAAACAAGTTTTAATCATCCTACGCATGCAACCCAATTGATGTTTTCAAGGGCCTTGAAATAAAGTTCAAGGGGCCTTGAAACAAATTTCAAAGGGAACATAAATAAAACTAATCAATTAGAAATTCATATCTTTTAGATATTGAATTATCTAATTTTTATTCTTTAAAAGGGATTTCAAAGGTTTTGTTTTCAGGTTCAAAGGATTTTAAAAAGTGGCTACTTAAATTTATGGAAGGAATTTTTATCACTGAAGATCTTTAAAATCTTTTGATCTTACGTTGATTAGACGTCTTTCCTTAAATACCTCTTCTCTTCCCTCTTTCTTTCTTCCGCTTCCCTTTGCTTTCGAAAGAATGGTGCTTTACTCTTCCAAATTTCCAAAACCCTCTTCATCATTTTCTCAAAATTTCTCAATGGCTCCCAAAAGATCTTCAGCCAACGACGCATCTTCATCAGTTCCAAATAGACTAAGGGTCGTACACGTATCGTCCGACTCTGACTCCAGTTCTAAATCTGGGTCAAGTTCAAGCTCGAGTTTGTCAGGGTTCTCAAATGACGCCGAGATTTTTTCTAGAACAGGGCTACCATCAAGTTGGTTCATCAACCCAACAACTGCCAAAAAGTGGTGTTAATTCGAAAGTGTGTGTCACTAGTTTTAAAATTTATATCTAGAACTTAAAACCAAGCGAACCCGCAGTGTACGGATCAGCTGTAGTAAGGCAAGAAATTCCAAAGTCGAACTCAGGGATTTGGTGAGAATAAAATCGATTTCAACTATCTAACAAAGTGCAAAAGCTTTTGTGATTAATAAAGAGACAAATGATTTCAAGGATTCAAGTATCCGACTGCGGCTTTCGATTACAATCAGGAAAGATAAACATATCAGCATGCTATCACATATTTACCCATTTATCATCTTTACATAATAGTCATTCACTCAAATCGTGAATATATAGATAAATGAAAATATGTGATACGTGGATGATACATCCTCACCTCTGAGCCTGATAGCCATCTGTACGAGTATCGGTCACACAATCTGTGTACCCTATGGGAGTGGATTGTGCCCTTCCTGTAAATCCAGTCTGGCCTAACGTCAGAGAACCTCCCAGACTCCACGGTGCGATGAAAGGGAAAGGTTTTAACAGCCACGCAACGGGGCAATCAATAAAACATAGGTCGGTATAAACGACAACTCATGCTATCATAGCAAAAATATAACGCACACACCACTCATGCGAACACCCAATATAGGGATGGTAGCTAAGTAAGTCCTATGGACTTACCTCAACCTCGTATAACCTCAACCACGATCATCCTTCAATCCTTAGAGAGGGGCACTCCCTAATAACAAGGTATAGAAAGATATCAACCTTTATTCATCAAAGGGGTCACACCTAGACCCAAGGGATCCATAGGATCATCCTCAACCTACCTCATAACCTATAATTCTCAAAATCCATATCCGGCATAACATGATCATAACACCATCCAAACACTCTCATTCAACCCTAGCGTGGCACTACACTCTCAAACTAGGAAAGGAAGAGGCAAAGCCAACCATAGACCAACCTAGAAGCAAGACACACCTGCAGAACCAAGTGAAACAACAGTTGGTGCAGGTGGCCGCAGGGGCGGCTAGGAGGTGGCGCAGGGGCGGCGGTCAGACAGCGTTGGGGGGGATGCAAGTGGCGCAGCGGTGGCTGGTCGTGCAGAAAGCACACCTTCAGCTCCTCCTTGCTCTTTCAATCGATCTATTCACTCCTTCTTCAGCCAGCATCCACACAAACATACATATACATACATATATACATCAAAAGAAGACAATCAAGGCTAGAACGAGATCTAAACCTAAGGAATTCAAAACTAAACTAAGAGAAGGGAAGAGAAGATGAAAGGATGAACGAAGGAACGAAGGAACCCCTAAAAGCTTACCTAGCTCACATCTACAGAGAGAGACACACCACAACACAAGGCTGGCTCACACAAGGCACAACAACACATAAAGCATCAAGTTCATCAACTAACTCACAAGGAAGCTCATCCAAAGCTCCAAGAACACAAGAAAGATCAAAGATGATCCAAGGAGAGATGAGAGGAGAAGAAGATCGTGAGACAGATGGATGAGGAGAGAGAATGGGGTAAACCCTCACCTAGAAGAGAAGACGGTTGCAGGCCTCCAAAAACCGCAGGGGTTGCCTGGCCTGGCCGCAGGGGCGGCTCACATGTCCGCAAAGGCGGCCAGCCTGGGCGCACGGGTAGCTCTCTACAACTCAATAACCTCACAACAGCTGTGTCTTAGCTGAGGCGCTGATGCGGGATCTTTCGAAGATTAAGGCTCTTACAATTACGGTCCAAAAAAAATCAAGATCGTAACTGCCAAAAAGCGAGTGTAGTTGCTTCTAGGGTTCAACAAGCCTCGAGTTATGCTCTATCTATGGGTTGTGCAAGGTGGGTCGGGACCAACATCCTCATTAGGCTTAGCGTTTTAGTCCTCATCTGAAAAGTGAAACAAAAAAAATATTTCAAAAAGATGTTTGAAATAGAAAATCATATCGATGCACAAAATAATTCAAGTGTATCAAGAGGTTGAGAAATAACGACATAAATAGATAGTTACACAACAAAGGAATTGAAACAACAATAAATAAAGGGAAGTGGAATTGGACGATACAACAACCACATGAGTATTGGTCCGACCAAAGTTGCTCTTACTCCTTTTCACATTATAACCTCGTTTGACTCATTTGGAATAGACATTTTGGTAGGCCATTAACCCACTCCACGATTATAATAAAATCGAGTGTCGAATTCACAAGGAATGTTCACTCGAATTCACAGGGGATGTGTGTATTGGGGGTGTAACAATAGACAAATTTAACTAAGTAAAAGGTAGAGAGAATGTTCATAAATTTTGCGTTTAAAGGTTTGGTGTCAAGTAACAATGTATCTAAGTAATTGCAATGAAGAAACGTAACATAGGATAAAGTATTTGAGGAATATGTATCCCAACAATAATAGTTTAACAAGTGATAAATTATGTGAACGTATAACATCATTTAACATTCTATTATAGGTATTTGTCGAAAGTAGCCTTTACCACTCTTATGTGTAAAGACCGTGATATACTCAATCTAGAGGTGTTCTCGTAGTTGCAAACAATATGAGTCAAACTCACTAATTACATAGAAAACAACTAGTAAACCAAAAGTGTTCACGCTCTTGTAGAAAAATAAAAAAATTGTCAGCCGGTAATTATATGATAACTAGGAACCCTCGAGAAATAGGTAGTCGTCACCCGTATCAAGTTCAATCCCATACAGTCCAATAAATTTAGCACCTCTCGCAAAACAATTTGAGTATATTCTTATTCTCATAGGAAACACCTTTTGTAAAGATTTGCAAAGGGACCAAATTCTTTACGAGGGTTTAGGGCAAGGTCAATTGACTGAAACAACATTTGTTGATTTCAATTTAGCAAAACATTTACAACATCACACTTTAATATATTATCGTGTTCAACTAATCCTTAGATATGGAGAATTTAGCTAAACTTGATGAAAATAGCAAAAGAAATTGTAGAAATGCAAGTTGAATTCATCAAACCTGAAACTAAAGAATTACTTCAAATACGGGTTCACAATCCAAGAAAAAATTTGAAACTAGAACGAAATTCAGCAAGAAAAGATTGTTGAAATTTCGATCAAGGGAAAAGGAGAAGTCTTCTCTCAATTTTCTTTTGCTCTTCTCTAAGGGTTCTTGGTGAAACAAAATTTGAACCCTCAAGATGTATAAAAGTATACTATTTATATGGCACATTAGTTTAGCCCAAAATCAGAAGTAAAAGCACGTATAAAAATAAAAATCAAAACTTTTAACTCGTAAATGCGGTTAAATCGCACGACTTAAGTTTAGAAATCAAATGGTCGTTTTGGATCGACGCGGTTTAAGGTTTGTGATCGCATGGTTGTTTTTCAACAACATGGTCTACATCAAAAAACGGCGTGAAATTGAGCCATAACCCGTCTTAAAAGTTTAGTGTGAGGCGGTGTGAAGACATCACTCAACAATTCTTAATCCTTTGACGGTCTCATATTTCTTCACCACCGAAGCTTACCTCCAACCCTTTGATCCTCAATCGATATGAATGTCTTCCATTATGTACTCTTAATGCTTTGTGTCCTTAGGTGCTCTAAGTTGTTTCATAGCGTTCGAACTTGACTTATCCATCTATCAATGAATATCGTCACCAAACTCTGTCAAAGCTTCATCGAACAACGATGGGTCAAGAAAGCAAGAGTCGGAATTCAATATGAAATGAAGAAAACCTAATCAAGCAATTATGAGTTATCATTTCATGAATCGTTGGTGGTGGCGGGTTTTTGTAAAAGACAACGGCAAACAAGTTCTCTGGTAGCGAAGGTGGGAGGCGGTTCCGTCAGTGTGGTGATTGGGTTCGAGAGGAGTTACCCTCGCCTTATTCATATTTTTTGGATTTTTGTAATATATTTTTCTATGCTACTTGACCGATCACTCCATTGTTAATACCTTTCACTTATACATCTTGGAGGAGAAGAGTCTCGTTGACTAACTAAAAATGAGTTAGACTAATATTTTTCATTTGTTACTTATAATCAATCTATAAATCTAGTTATGAAGGGTCTTCGTCATCTATACAATCATTGTTGTCGATTGGAACCACCCTATTCGTTCTCATCTCCGTTTAATAAAATATTACCCATCCATGTACCCATTCTTAATAGACATTGAAATTATTTTCATATTCATATCGGGTTTTTATCCGTATCAGAAAATCCTATACCCGACTAATTATTCCCGTTTGTAGTTACCGAATCGGTTTTCCGTGTTTTCTTGTTTGGTTTTTCTTTTAGAAATTTATTTGTGTTGAATATGTATTGGTTTATAAATAACATAATTTGTATATAAACATCTTAAAAATTATACTAAAAACAACATATAACAATTAACCCATCCAATATTTGCGTAGGAGATTACATGAATGAGTTGGTTAAGTACGTACTTTATGTATCATTGTGTATAAAGTAGACACCTTTTGTTTTGTATTTACAAAGTAGACACCCTAAATAATGAAGAAAAAGATTAAATAAAAAATGATAAAAGATATTACCACATAAGACAACGTTCTCTCTCCTATAATAATTAAATTATTTTCCTAATTAAAGAATTAAAGAACTATGCTGCTACGTTAAAAAGGAACGAGATAATAACTAGTCCTAGAATCTCTCCATAATTGTTTACGGTCATTTAACAAGATCCAGCGTTTGTTCTTCCATTCTCCATTGTTGAGCGAAAAAGACGCCGGATATTAAGTTCGAGAGCATCAATGAAGGGTTGTCGCTGAAGATGCGTCCTACATAACTCAGCAAAATCGCATATAAATTGTGAATCGTCCATCTTCGACCAAATATAGTGGATTTTGAGATTTTTTTGTATGTGATTGAGGTAAGTTAATGATTATAATTCGAATTTTGATCGTCTTGTATACAAGAATGAATGTGAAAGCTTCTGAAGATGTTTTTGTCAGTAATTTCGGGCGTATGTACATAATTGATGAATAAATATATTGGTTAGTAACATTAATTAGGAAATATTTGTAGGAGAATCGTCAAATGTAGATGGAACATGATATGTGTGTACATATCAATATATCAATGTGTTAAGTTTCGATTGTTGATCCGTTATGAATACATATTTTTTTGAGACTTTTTACATAACTGTTACATTTATGTAGTAAACGTATATTTCTTGTGGATGACATACCTCATAGTGTACAATATGTATGCCCAATGCATTTTATGTAGCTCATATTTGTGTTTTATTTCAGCTATGAATTATGTGTTCGTTACTACTTATTATGGTGGTGAATGGTAATTAGAAAACAACTTCTTGAATTTTGTTGGTGAGGTTTCAAGCGAACCTCTTGTGGTTGACGCTACTTGCACTTTCGATGAGATGAAAATAAACGTGGCAACACAATTCGGAATTTGTGTAGCGGATTTTGACATGACGTTGTCGTACAAAAATCCCTTCAATCGATCTCTCAAGCTATTTGATGTCAACACAAGGGGTGATTTGGATACATTTATTCATATAAACGGTCTACAACAATTTATGTGGAGTGTGCCGTTCTGTATCACGAAAGTGGATGTACACAAGCCTTCCGAATGGATGTTTGGAGATCAACATATTGTAGATAAAGGTAAGAGTTGTCCTATTAAATTGGATGAGGAAACGGTGCATAATACAGAACATCACGTTGTTGTCGGTTCTCAACATGCTTTATGTATATAAACAACTATTGTATCTGATTCTGTACATGATGAAGATGCGGGAAGGGAATCTCTTGTTATAGTCCCACATTCATCTACTTATGTACCTATTGGGCATGATTTTCAGCTTTTTGTTAGATGTATCGTTCAAAAGTAGAATTGAAGAACGCTTTGTGTATACATTCGATATCAAAATGTTCGCAATATAATATTGTTAAGTCGAAAATGAAGGCAGTAGCAGCAAGATGTATTGATGAAAAATGTAAATGGAGGGTTTGTTTCACTAAGTTTGGAGAATCAAGTTATTTTACAACAACAAAGTTTGTCTCCACACACACATGTTCCTATCACAAAAGAAGATATGGTAATAGAACAGGGGTGCTTCATACCAAGTTATCGCAGAAAAAGTAAAATTTATGTAAGTTTGTCTCCACACACACATGTTCCTATCACAAAAGAAGATCTGTTAACAGAATAGGGGTGCTTCATACCATGTTATCACAGAAAAAATAAAATTTATGTAAGTTTTCTAATAGCATTCAAATGTTTCTTTATCATACATATTATAGTAATTGAATATGTACGTATGTATGCGTAGGTACGGTACCTCGAAAAAGTTGCCTTCAGTGAATTGGATAGTCACGGTTATGAAAAGCTTACATCGAATCGATGCTAGTTATTTGAAGTGTTGGAACACACAAGAAGCAGTAAAGGGCATGATTAGAGAAACTTCGGAGGATAATTATAGCTTTGTCCCTGCAGATATATACATGTTAGAGTCGGTAAATAAAGGGACATTTGCATCTCTTATACTTGATCAGGATAGACGATTAAAGTATGTATTTGTTGCGTTTGAACAATCTCTCAGAGGGTTTGAAACGATTAGAAAGGTACATAAAAATGTACAATTTAATCCGATCTTGTGTACATGTTTTCCAACATTTTGTTACTCTTTAACTTACATTGTACATAATCAATTTTTTTATTAGGTACATAATGCTAATTTTCCTTGTACTAACATTATGTAATCACTATTATATATAGGTTATAATGATTAATGGCACCCATCTTAGTGGGAAGTATGGGGGAGTATTACTTGTTGCAACTACACAAGCTGCAAATCAACAAATATATCCCACTGCGTTTGGAATTGTTGACAATGAAAATGATGTGTCTTGAGATTTCTTCTTTATGATTTTGAGTCGAATCATATCGGACCATAATGAGCTTGTGTTCGTGTCTAATAGACATAATTCTATTAAGAAAGGAATAGAATCACACTATCAAGTGGCATTCCATGGATATCGTATTTGACACCTTAAAGGAAATTTAAGAAAAAGGACAAGATCAAGTAGTATCCTTCAAATGTTCATTGATGGGGCGAAAAGATGTAGGGAAACCAAGTGCATGGAGATACTTAGACAAATATCATTGATATGTTATGTACATAATTCATATGAACTTGTTATATGTAGTGGTGCTTACATTTTTTATTTCTATATCTACAGGTGAAGCAAAAGGTTGGCAATTTTCTCAATGAGATAGGGATATAAACATGATTACGTTCCTTGTGTCCCTCTAAAATGTACAACATCATGAAAAGTAACAACGTCGAGTGTGTAAACACAATCTTAGAAGAAGGAAGAGAATATCTTGTTTTAGCAATGCTTGATGAAATTAGAGAATTCATGTCCCGATGGTTTGTAGAGTTGTCAGAAGTCTCAAGCTTGTGTAGAGATTGTCACACCAAAAATTGAGTCTATTATTGAAAAACGGTTTGATGAATTAGGTTGTTACTTTGTGTATGTCCTTGATGCAAACAAGCTGGAGTTTCAAGTGAAAAATGGTAATGAAAATGTGGTTGTTTGTTTGCGAATGAGGACTTGTGCGTGTAAAGAGTTTGATGTTAAAGAAATTCCGTGTGTGCATGATGTAGCTGCAGCAAAGCGTGTAGGTATGAGCCCTTCTTATTTTACAAGTAACTATTATTCGACCGAGTATTTGAGGGTTGGATATTTAGAAGTTATTTATCCGGTACCGAATAAGGCGGAATCGGATATTCTGGACTCCGTATCAAGTATTGTATGTGAGCCTCTATTAAAGCGTAAAAGATGTGGACGGATGCCGAAAGCTAGACTCCAGGCGTCATGGGAACAAAAGAGTAAGAGGAAACGTAGTAGTTGTCGATTAGGTGGACACACGAAGAAGACTTGTCTAAATCAACCAAAATAGGCACTACTTTAAGTTGTTTAATCAAAATGTAGACTTGTTAATCCAAATCATTAGTATTGTTGCTAACTTATTTCTACGAAAGGTACATAAAAATTTATCATTTAATTATGTATCTAATGCGTTTGAACATAAATCAGCCTTTATGATGGGATCACATACACGAGACATGTTTGTGTGCATTTTTAACTACTTTGACTACTTTAAAAATACATGAGTTATTATTGTTGTTTTTACCTTGTACATGTATGTGATTGATCTTTTGTTCTGAATTGTAAATTTTTTTGAATGTAAACGTACATAAACCAACCTTTATGACTGTGCATATATGAGTGATTATGCACCTACATATGATTTATATGATTAAGATATGTAAACTATATTGTCAATGTGAACAACATTTAAATCTAACAGATACATACCATGATTAATAATGGAAATCAACGACAAATTGTCGAACATAAACATTGTAGCCATAAATTTATTTTAAAAAAAACAGAGAGGTGTACGACGGTATGAATTTATTACATAAAACATTAACTTAACATAAACGATCTAATTCTCATCAAAACATGCAAACCAATCCCTTGTGTACACAACATTAGCAAGTTTCTCCCTACTTGCTTCAACAGTACCATCGTTGATACCACTCATGTAACACCCCAAATCCGCGGGACTCGGGATGTCACATTGGGCTAGTATCTCACAGTGGATCCTAACCCTAGCTTGACAACAAGTTCACTGGGTCTTACAACATGTCACTGACAAATATAAAACAAATGCATAAAACTGTATAAACAGTACAACCAAAAGGTAAGAACATCATAGCCAAGTATAAACAACAACATCCTCACACAGGAGGTAACAAAAGATCATCCCCACGCAGGAGGGAAATATAACAACCCCAAAAGACCACAACCATCCTATGTACGAGAGGTCCTCGGCCTGCCACCTTGCCAAATCACTTAGCAGCACGCCTATCCTTTAGGGCATCTACAACATGGTATAAAACCATTAGCTAATCATACACCTATAAGGTAATGCATAAGTACAAACACAATAACGGAAAGATAAAGACATCAACATGCTATCACACATTTACCCATTCATCATCTTTATATAATAGTCATTCACTCAAATCGTGTATATATAGATAGATGAAAGTGTGTGACACAAGGACCGATACATCCTCGCCTTTGGGCCTGCTAGCCAGCTGTACTAGTATCGGTCACACAATCCGTGTACCCTATGGGAGTGGATTGCGCCCTTCTGGTAAAGTCAGCCTGACCTTATGTCAGAGAACCTCCCAAACTCCACGGCGGGATGAAAGGGAAAGGTTATCACAGCCACGCATACGGGGCAATCAACAAAACATAGCATGGTAATAATGAAATCTAATGCTATCATAGCAAACATATAATGCACACACCACTCATACAAACACCCAATATAGGGATGGTAGCTAAGTAAGACCTACGGACTTACCTCAACCTCGTACAATGCTTAACCACTACTCGATAACCTCAACACTAGAGGGACAACACCGCCTATAGACAAGGCATACGGAGATGTATCAATCTCCTATCAACACAAGGGTCGCACAACGCCCCAAAGGGATCTATAGGGATCATACTCAACCTAAAATCCTCAACCAACATCAACCTAAGTCCTTAAGGCCGTACAAGGCGTATATCGATCATAACATCATCATCTCACATCCTCATACACCTAGCATGATCCTATATACTCATACTAGGAAAGGAGGGAACAAAGGCATCCTAAAGCAAGCCTAGAAGCAACACACACTTGTTGAGCAGGTTTAACCCAAGGATAGACTACAAGTGGACGCAGGGGCGGATGCAAGAGGCGCTGGGGCGGCTCTTGGCCGGTGCAGGGGCGGCTGCAAGTGGCGCTGGGGTTGCTGGACAGTAGTAGACACCAAGTCATCCCCTTCTTCACTTCTTCTTTTGATTCCTTCACTCCTTCTTCATCCAAACCTAAGGAAGTCTAAGCTAGAAGAAGAGAAGAGGAGAGAAGATGAAAGAATGAAGGAAGGAAGCCATGAAAGCTTACCAAGCTAAACCTATGCAGATGCAAAAACTCTCACCATGACCTCCAAGTTGGCTTAATAAGGCACAACAACATCAACCATCAACAATCAGCAACAAAGCCATCCAAGACTCTCACAAACTCAATTAAAGCTCAAGGAAACTCGAGAAGAGATCCAAAGGAAGAAGAGAGGAGAAGATGAACGTAGGGAGAGAGATGAAGCTGCAATGAAGAACCCTCATCAGGTAGGAAAGAGAACAACCTTATAAAGGGAGGAAAAGGATAAAGCACGGGTCAAAGCGTCAACAAAGACGATTGCAGCCACACAAAGCTGCAGGGGCGGACCCTATGAGGCGCAGGTGTGGTGCAGGCAAACCGCAGGGGCGGCCTCTGGGTCACGCAGGGGCAAATCAGGCTAAACCAGGTCCTCAGTATACACTCTCAGCAACTCAACAACTAGGCTCTTACATCTTACCCCCCTAAAAACAACTTTTGTCCCAAAACTTGCAAAACCTCAAATCCTCTCGGACCCACAAGCTGAGGTTTAACTCTCTCTCTCTATCAGAGGTATCACCTCTCCGTTCAAAAGATCATATCCTATAACAATCTATAACCTCAAACACCAACATGGAGGAATTTATCAAATCCAAAAAACAAGGCCGTAACGCTACCCTAAGGCATAGAGGAATCACATCTCTCGCCACACTCAACTCACAAGGCATAGAGGAAACACATCTCTAGCCAAACCATAATCATATACAATGCATGGAGGAATCACATCTCCAAGGAACTATGCCATCAAGGTAGCATGGAGGAAATAACCATCTCCAACTAAATCCTAATCACACTCAGATAGCATGGAGAAAAGAACCATGTCCAACTATAATCATACATCACGCTAGCACATCAAGATCTAATAAGATCATAAATCACATCATAGCTAGCATGGATAAACACATCAAGGCATGTAAGCACATAAGCACATAATCACATACTCACTAAGATAGCACTAAGATCTACTAATCGACCCTATGTGCATCTATATCAACATAGAACTCTAGACACTTCCTCTGGATACTATCCTTAGTCTCCCATGTAGCCTCCTCAAGTCCTTGTCTAGACCACTATATCCTCAGCATAGGAATGTCCTTCGAACGCAGGCTTCTCACACTTCGTTCTAAGACTGCAATAGGATGCTAAACAAAGGTGTGGTCTGGCTCCACCGCCAAATCATCATAACTCACAATGTGCCTCGGATCTAGTATATACTCCCTCAGTTGAGACATATGAAACACAGGGTGAACACCCTCTAACCTCGGAGGCAAAGCTAATCTGTAGGCTGCCCTCCCAACTCTATCCAGTATCTTGAAAGGACCAATAATTCGGCGACTCAGCTTTCCCTTTATGCCAAAACATCTGACGCCACGCGTCAGGGAAACTCTCAGCCAGATGTGAGCTCCTACTCTAAACTCTAGAGGTCGACGCCTTCTGTCTACATATGACTTCTGAAGACTCTGTGCAGCCACCATCCTCTCTCTAATCAGCGCTACTCGAGTCATATCATCCTGAATCTACTCTTGTACTATCCCACTTATATTGTTGGGCTCATCGCAGCATAAAGGTGTACGGCACCTACGTCCATACAGGGCCTCATAAGGAGCCATCCCAATAGATGAATGCCAGCTGTTGTATGAGAACTCAACTAGTGGGAGGTAATCACACCATCCCTCTCCCCAATCCAACACACAAGCTCGCAACATATCCTCCAAGGTCTGGATGGTCCTCTCAGACTAACCATCTATCTGGGGGTGAAACGCACTCGTGAAGTGTAGCCTCGTCCCCAAAGTAGTTTGGATCTGCTGCCAAAATCTTGAGGTGAACCGTCCATCTCGATCAGAGACGATCGTCCTCGGTATACCATGGAGTCTCACTATTTGTCTAGTGTACTCCTCAGCCAATCTGCTCACTGGCCACACCTTTCTGATAGGAATGAAACGTGTTGTCTTTGCCAATCTGTCCATAACAACCCAGATAGCATCAAAACTCCTATTGGGTCTCAATCCAGTCACAAAGTCCATGGATACGTCCTCTCACTTCCACTGCGGTAGTGGCAGTGGATGGAGATCACCTCCAGGTCTGCAATGCTCTATCTTGAACTGCTTATAGGTCGCACACTGTGCCACAAATATGGCTACATTAGGCTTCAACCGTCCCCACCAATATGAACATCTCACATCATGGTACATCTTACTCATACCTGGATGTATTGAGTAAGGTATACAGTGAGCCTCATGTAAGATCCTTTGTCTCAACTCTGCATCAGCAGGTACACAGATGCGTCATGATGCCTCATCACTCCATCTTTTCTAATGGAGAACTGTGGGGTGCCTCTCCACGAGACATCCTCTCTTTGAGCCTCATCAAGGTCACGTAGGTCCCCTGCTTCTGTTGGATCTCATCCAACAGACCAGGTAAAACCTCTAAAGCATATAACTGGGCATCCTCATCAGGAAATTGGATTTCCATCTCGAGCCAAGCTAGATACCTCTAAAGCTAAGGTTGAACTGTCAGTCTCGCAACCGCCTTCTCTCGAGGCGTTTTTCTACATAAAGCGTCAGCTACAACATTCGCCTCCCCTGGATAATACAGAATCTCAAGGTCAAAGTCCTTGACCAACTCAAGCCATCGACGCTGGCGGTTATTCAACTCTTGCTGCGTAAAAATATACTTAAGACTCTTATGGTTTGTGAAGATCTGACATGTGGCACCATACAAGTAATGTCTCGAGATCATCAAAGCATGAACTACCGCTTCCAACTCCAAATCATTACTCGGGTAGTTCTCTACATACGTCTTCAACTGTCTAGACGCATAAGCAATCACTCTGCCTCTCTGCATCAATACACATCCCAAGCCTAGCTTGGATGCATCCTTGTAGACCATAAAATCATCAGAACCTTATGGCTATGACAAGATAGGAGCAAAAGTCAAATGCCTCTTCAACTCCTCGAAACTCTAGGCACACTAATCAGTCCACACAAATCTGGTAGTCTTCCTCAAAAAACTCGTCAGTGGACGGGCAATCATAAAAAATCCCTTCACGACGCGTCGGTAATAACCGGCTACACCAAGAAAGCTACGCACTTCCTTCACGTTTGTCGGTGTCGTCCATGCAGCAACAGACTAAATCTTCGCTTGGTCAACCATGATCCCATCGGCGGAGACGATGTGTCCAAGAAAAGCAACCTCAGACATCCAGAACTTGCACAAGTATAGTGATTAAGTAAGAGTCGAACCCAAGAGAGTTTGGTGATATTTTTATTAAATTCAATTATTGATTATAGAACAAGGTGAAAAGGGGGGGGGGGTGTTTTGGATAAATTGATGCAAAACAAAACTCGAAAGCAATGTATAAAATGAATAGGATAATGATGAGTGAATCTACACTAGGTTGATTCTTAGCATGCGATTACTACTTTGGTGAGTTTCTTTTTACAAGTTTTCAAATAATGTTCCCGTCTTGATCATATGTATGTGTTGAGCCAACCGGCATCAAAACAACTTAACAAGTTTAGTGTTCCGTAAACCTACAAGAACAAGTCACAAGTTAGCTTTCAAACAAAGACTAAGGGATATAAAGAGAAGATTAAAACCATTACACTTATCTTTATATTTGTGTTCCTTTTCCTTTAAGCAATTACAATCCGTTATTACCCAAAGGTTACTACTAGATTAAAGACCCGAACCCGGAATCTATTAATCCTAGTTCTTTGCACGTACTTTAGAAACTAAGGTGATCAATCTTAAGTGATAATATTACATGCAATTAGACAAATGAAGATTAAGAAACACAAAACATTACTGAATAAAACTTATATTAAAAGGTACTTACAACCAAAGTAACAATGTAGCTTCAAACAAACCCAATGTAGCAAGGAAACTAGAAGCTCATTACAGAAAAAGCAAGTGAAAAGAGAGAATAAAAATGGGGAAAATGATGGATGATTCTAGCAATCAGCCATGGGTTTATTTATACTACAAATGGAACTAAATGGGAGTAAATGGCCGGCCAAAACAGCCACCTTTAATGCCATAAAGGTGGTGCAAACACCCGGAGTAAAGTCATTGTCGTCGAACCGCAGGGGCGGCCTTCAGGACCGCAGGGGAGGTTTAGGCAGAAACGCTTGAAGTTCTTCGTGGCCGCAGGGACGGCCTGGCAATTCCGCAGGGGCGGCTCTTTAATGTTCTCTAAACAACTGACTCTTCATCTTTTTGTCGCTTCTGATTGTCGAGCCGCAGGGGCGGCACTACTGTCAACGCAGGGGCGGTGACATTGACTCTTTGGCTTCACAGCTCCGTAGGGTGAGACGCAGGCAGAGGCACATGAGTGCCGGTATTCGCTTCTTCAGGATAAGTCACCGCAGGGGCGCCATGGAGGGGCACAAGGGCGGTGACAGTCTTCGTTCCTGATGCTGGGGAAGGCGCAGGCGGCATTCCGGAGTGCAACGTCACCCACTGGGGCGGTGACATTGCTCCGTGGGGGCGGTGAGGCACCAGAAGCTTTGCTTCGTGAAAGGTCTTCAACTCCCAAGTGCTTATAAATCCTCTTTTATCTTCTTTTAGTCTTCTTCTTGTGGACCAAGGAGTTAGTAGCATAAAACGACACTAATGTGATAAAAAGACTCTAAAAACTAACCTAAATGATAGTGATCCCATCACCTATCAAACTCCCCCATACTTAGACCTTTTTACTCGTCCCGAGGAAAACAAATGACAACAATTTTAGACTCAAAGGCCTCAGGAAGCATGGGTAAGAGGTATTGGCAATGGAAAAGAAAAACCAAGAAAGAAAGAAGGAAGAAGAGAGAAAATGTAAGAAAAAGGTGACAAAGCTACCATCCTTATTGCTCCAAGAGTGACCTACCCGGACAACCTTCTTATGACTCCCCTTCTTATGCCGCCAAACGTCGAAAGGGAACCTACACTCGGTGTCGCTCATTTTGCCAAGGTACCCTTTAGGATTTTCACCTTGCCACTCTTCTTCTTTTCTTGATGATCTCACTTGGAACTCACATCCCTCAAGTCCAATTTTTTTTTTGCACCAACCTAAGGTTGGTCGGACTACCTTCTTTTTGCCTAAACCGCACTTTTGAGTTTTCGGTTTATCCAAGGATTTTCATGCATTTTTCCATTTTGTTTGGCTTTTTTTTTATGAATTTCAAACTACATTGCAACTCATAAAAATTCAAGGCAAAGATACTCAAAACAACTTAAACAAACTACACAAGCAATGGTAATTCCCTCTCCTATACTTGAAGCACACTTTGCCCTCAAAGTGGAAAATGAAGCAAAGATAAATGTGGGAAAGGGAGAAATGATGATACCACTAGTGGGATGTTCCGGCTGGACCATCCGGACCCTCCTCCGGTGGGTACGGGAAGTGGCTGAAGAACTGCTCCTGCCGGCGGTACATGTCGTCGATGCGGGCCTACTGAGCATCCATCCGATGGCCAAATGAGGTCTCAAAGCTGGCTTGCCAAGCGAACTACTGAGCCTCGAGCTATTGTTGTTGGGCTGTCTGCCAAGCGTCTTGCCGGCAGTCAAATGGGTGGTCATGGAGGAGGCGAAGCTAGTCTGCCAACTCTGCTGCTGCTCAAGCATGTTCCGCTGATACTCGGTCTGCCATGCCTGATGCTGAGTAGTCAGGGCTTCCATCTGAGCCTGGAGGCTCTCCAGGGCCGGACCATCATCCGGTGCTGCAGTTGGCATCTCTTCATCGTCCGGTATGGGCATGTGATCCTCAAAGTGAGCCCGGCTGGAGCTCACAGCATGTCTCTCCACGATGGCCACCTGAGGCCGCCTCGGTACAAAAGGGTCGGCCGGGATGTATAGCTCGGACTGCTCATCTCCAAATGGAAGCGGTCGGGGGAGGTATGTGATGTGGCTCCCATCCGCAAATGATAGCCAAAAAAGGTACTCCCCGTCCCAATTGAGGAGCTTGCACCTCCTAAGCATCCCCTGCGTGTATAGTGGGGCTTCCAACCTATCCTTTAGGCCGGAAAGATCCATAACCTGTTCGGCGATCAAGGAAATCACCCCACCGCCAACAATGTCCCTTGGCTCATCCTTCCTAATCCGCTTCAAAGCGGTAAGGATGAGGTATGGCCAATCCGGTACCTTCTCGCTCATCGGAAGGCAAGCGTATAGCAATGGAAGGTCCTTGAGGGCGACCTTGTTTCTTTTTGTCCACAAAAGACACTCATGATGATCTTCGACAAGAGCCTCAAGCAAGGGTGAGTGAGTTTGTTGGAGTACTCACCCCCGGCATGAAACTCGGATCTGGTGGCAGCATGCCAAAACTCGCAAAGGTCGGGTGTCGGAACGGGTTCCCACAAGTTCTCTTCTTATACAACTCGGTTTTGGCGGCATGCCAAAACTCGCAAAACTCGCAAAGGCGCAAAGAGTCACCCCAAAGGCTTCTTGCAGTTGAGAGTAATCCAGTGTGCACTTCTTCTTATTGAACTTGAATGAAAGTCCAACACAACCATGGTCCTCCTTCTCCATGGTGAAGGTGGCGATGAATTGGCGGTTGAGCTCGGGGTACGTTGGAGCACTTTTGTTCAGAAATTCTCCGAGCCCAGCGTTGGTGAGAAATGACTGCATGCTCTCCAACATGCCCAATTTTTCCAATGTAGGAACGTGCAAAAACCGAGTTGTATACACAACGCGATCCTGCATAATCCTTTAACGGGTCTTCTCAGCCTCCGATATCTTGTATTTCCTATGTGGTTCCATTCTTGCAAAGATTTGAGTAAAGGGGTTAATATTTGCAAAAACAGAAAAGGATACGAACCCTCTATCTAGTTTTCCGCAGGGGCGGATGATGGAAGTGCAGGGGCGGAGAGGCGCATGGGCGGGAGCTTGCAAGCGCAGGGGAGGGAGAACTCTTGGAGGCGGTTCTGGACAGCTGCGAAGGTGGTGGTGTTGAGGGGCGTTTTGGTCGCTTTTTGTTGGTGGAGACGTCACCGGAGGCGGCTCAGAGTGGAGGAAAGGGAGCATGTGAGGGGAAGAGTGTTGTAGGGTTAGAGATTTGAGAGAGTGGAAGGTGGGAGAGGGAGTAGTGCAGCGCAGGGGCGTCGGGGCTGGTTGTGGTGGTGTTGACGAGGTGGCGTAGGGGTGTCGGAGCAAGGTTGGTGCAGGGGTGTTAACTTGGGGCACAGGGGGCGTGAGAGAGTTAGGGTTCGGGACAGTGAGTGGTGAGTGAGAGAGAAGAGGGGTTGGTGGGGTAGGTGTAGGATATTTTGGGTTTTCTTATTTTTTTTCTTTTTTGGGTAAACCCGCAGGGGCGTGGGCTTGTCACCGCAGGGGCGTGGGCTTGTCACCACAGGGGCGGTGACAAGGAAGAGGGGGCGCCGGCTTAGCACCGGGGGCGGTGCTGAGGATGCGTGTCAAGGATGGACGCCGCAGGGGCGTAGGGGTTTCACCGCAGGGGCGGGGACAAATAGCCGCAGGGGCGGTTGGCTTGACTGAGGCTCCTCTTCTTATTCTTTCGGGTTGCCTCCCGAGCAGCGCCTTTGTTTCACATCGTTGGCTCGACGTAAGGACTCTACCTCTCCAATTGGGCCTCCTCCAACACCATCTCGTCAATTGGATCGTTCTTTACTCCTTCAAGGTAGGGCTTTAGCCTTTGTCCGTTTACCTTGAACACCTTGTGCGTTTGTGGATCATAGAGGTCCACAGCGCCATGAGGATACACTTTGGCTATCACGAACGGGCCCATCCATCTTGAATGTAGCTTACCTGCAAAAAGTTTCAAACGTGATTGAAAGAGAACTACCTTTTTACCTACCTTGAAGTCCTTCCGGAGAATGTTTCGGTCATGACATGCTTTAGTCTTTTCTTTATATCCAGTGGCTTGGTCATATGCATCTAATCTCAACTCCTGCAACTCTTGCAATTGGAGTTTCCTGAATTCTCCCACTTCCTCTATGTTCATGTTGCACTTCTTTACCGCCCACCAAGCTTTGTGCTCTAGCTCCACCGAAAGGTGGCAAGCTTTTCCAAACACGAGCCTGAAGGGAGACATCCCTATAGATGTCTTGTAGGTAGTCCGATATGCCCATAGAGCGTCGTTTGGCCTTGCACTCCAATCCTTCCTTCTGGAAGAGACCGTCTTTTCGAGGATGGTCTTAATTTCCCGATTGGACACCTCAGCTTGACCATTTTTTTTGTGGATGATAAGTTCTTGACACTCGTTGGTGGACGTGGTACTTCTTAAGGAGGTCCGCGATCGTCTTATTGCAGAAGTGGGTACCCCTATCACTGATTAAGGCTTTCGGAACTCCAAATCTTGCAAAAACATTATCCTTAAGGAAAGCTGCAACTATTTTTGAATCATCAGTTTGGTGGCCTTTGCTTCCACCCACTTGGAAACATAGTCCACTGCAAGTAATATATATGTATGCTTAAATGAAGTAGGAAAAGGCCCCATGAAATCAATCCCCCAAACATCAAATATTTCACAAAATATAAGAGAGGTTTGGGGCATTTCATGTCTCCTTCAAATGTTTCCTACCCTTTGGCATCTATCACACAATTTGCAAAACGCAAAAGCATCTCTAAAAATGTGTCGCAAAAAGAAACCGGCATCCAAAACTTTTCTTGCAGTTTTGTTAGACCCAAAGTGCGCCCCACATGCTTCGGAATGACAGGAGGTTAGGACACATTTTACCTCATTATCCGGAATGCAACGGCGGATCACTTTGTCCCTACAATGCTTACAAAGGTAGGGGTCGTCCCAAACATAGAGTCGAGATTCAGCCTTCACCTTCTCTCGTTGTGCCTTGGTGAAGTTTGGAGGGTATTCATTCCTAACAATGAAGTTCACAATGTCAGCAAACCAAGACTTAAAAGATTGGACCTTAAGACAAACATCTATCGTCAATTCCGTAGGGGCACCTAGGTTGAGCCGCAGGGGCGGGACGCTTGAGGCGCAGGGGCGGTTACACAACAGAGGGTTGTGTAGAAGGTGTTGTCTGGAAAACTTCCAGCTATTTCCTTTCTTTTGGTTGGATCTTCTTCTTCCTTCACTAGCCTGCTCAAATGATCAGCCACCAGGTTCTCAGCCCCCTTCTTGTCCAGTATCTCTAGGTTGAACTAACTTAGAAGGATCACCCACCGAATCAATCGTGGCTTTGCCCTCTTCTTCGCCATGAGGTACCTAAGAGCTGCATGGTTAGTAAAGGTAATTACCTTTACTCCAAGAAGGTACTGTCTGAATTTCTCAAGGGCAAAAACCACCGCCAGCATCTCCTTCTCGGTGGTAGAGTAATTACTTTACGCTCCATTGAGTGTCATAGACACATAATGGATCACCTGTGAGGCTTGCCCATCCTTCTGTCCTAAGACAGCTCCTACCGCGTAGTCGATGGCGTCACACAAGATTTAGAAAGGTTTCTCCCAATCCGGAGAACGGATGATTGGTGCGCTAGTGAGACATGCCTTCAAAGTGTAAAAAGCTTTTTTGCAACTTTCATCCACTATGAAGGTGACGTCTTTCTTGAGCAATTCACATAAGGGTGCTGTTACGCTAGAAAGTGTGCACGCAATAAGCCTTAAATTTATACTTGTTATAATTATCTTAATTCTTAGCGCACCCGCAGTGTACGGGACGTGTGTAGCAAGATAAGTATTCCAAGGTCGAACACAAAGACTAAGGTGAAATCGAATTATGTTGTGATTGAATTTAGCAAGACCTAAGTCTAAGGAAAAGAGGAAAATAAAGGAAGAAAATCTCAATTGTTTTGGTTGTTTTTTTAGGTGATCACATCAAAGATCAAATGCATGCAAACAATCAATCAAACTAAATCGGAAAATTGGCACAAATAAACAAATCGAACAAGATATTGATCAAGAGAAAGGAAAGACGGATTCTAGGGGTTGGAAATTCCGGTTATGGCTTAGAACTCAAGTTATCTATTCGTTCTTTGGATTGATTATGATATGTTGGGATTAAGTGTTTCTAAAATGGGATCAATTACCGGGTAAGTCTCATGATCCAACTAGTCCACACCTAAGGTCTCATTACCGGTTAAGTCTCTAAGAACCTAAGGATAGGAATTTAACACAAACCGGATTGTTTAATTAGGGATCTAACCTATCCTCACCGGGTAAGTCTCGGAAAGGGAAGTCCTAATCAACATTCCTAGCACATTTGATCCAATGGCGGCTTATTAGGCTCACCATTACCTAAGGCTTTGCTATTTTAGATTCTAAGGGCAAGGATTACCGGGTAAGTCTCTCCTAACACTTAGTCGCTACACTAGGACACCCTAGGGTAGGTTAAACTCAGCAAAAACTTAGGGTTTCAACAACTTTATGAACCTAAGGTAAGATCCTTCGAACCAGGAAAAACCACGGTTCGTTCTACAGAAACCACGGCCGTGGTTCTTCAAGAACTACCCGTGATTCCTAATAGTAGCTACGTTCATAAACAAAAATCATCCAAAGGTAAATCTAAGTCCGTCCTATCATAGATCTAGCCATAACCATCCTTTCCTTACCCTAGAATCACATCAATCTAGCCTACAATATTCATATTGGAAATCAAAACAAACAAGCAAAGATTCATAACCTCCATTGCAAGAAGATGAGAGAAAGAAGATGAATAAATGAACTTTAAACACAATCCAAATCTGAAGATGAAATTAGAACGACTTACAACCCTTCCAAAGGAAGGTTCAAGAGTTCAAAAACTTCTAGAAATAAATCCGAAAATATAAGAGCTAAGTGTGCCTTCTCCTCTCTTCTTCAATGGCAATGGCTCCTTTCTTCTTCTTCTTGCACTTTCCTTCCTAGAAAAAATCCTTCTTCTTCTTGGAATATATTTTGTGAAAGGAAAAATGGAGAATGTATGAGCTGCTCTCAAACTACCCAAATCCCAGCTGCCTCTAACAACTATCAAGGACCACTTTTATAACCAATTTCTTCATGAGCTGGCCATGAGAGTCGTGGCACAGCTGTCACGAGAATCTGGCAAAATCCACGGTCATTTCCACGGCCGTGGTTCTTCAGATGACCGTGATTCTGTGCAGAAACTTTGTTTTGGATCATTAGGCTGTGGTTTGGTGCATGGCCTGTGTTGGTAAGGTTCCTTGAGCCCTTCTCAGCCCTTGCCTTGCGTTCTAATGAGTTTGGAAACGTGTCCTCTAATTGAGCGACCTTCAAACGCGTCGTTTGGGCTCGAAACTTCCCGAAATACCTACAAAACGCACACAAGTCCGTGTAGACGTCTATCTCGACAAAATACATGTTTTGAGTGCAAAACGCATTGGACTAGTGCTAGATAATGCATGATTGAGCGAGAATTCTACCTAAATGTGCACCTAAAACTATGCTATAAATCGTGTTATCAAAATACCCCATACTTAAGGTTTGCTCGTCCCCGAGCAAATTCCCAACTATAAACTACGAGATGACATGATTTATGTATGCAGAAAAATGGCAAAATCTTTTTGATTTTGTGCTTCTACTATTGGATCACCTTCATAGTCATGATCAATGGCAATTAAATAAGCAATTATGTATCAAACAATAAAGTCATGGAAAGACAATTGTACTTAACTCAAAAGCATGCACGAGTTGGGAGGACGGAGATGTCAAGAAGATCAAGAGTCTATCCAATCTAGATTACTAAGTCTTACAAACATGCAAGTAGGTCATAAGGGCTTGTGACATAAAAGGCTAAGAAACGTTTCAATTGGGGAGGGGAATTTTCTAGGTATGTGATGCTAATCCGGGAATGGAACTAACTTCACTCCTTGTCCTCGATCAACTTCCCCCAAGTGCATATTTTTCCCTATCTTGCTTTCTTTTCTTTTTCTTTAACTCATTTTTGAGACAATGGCATTGGTGTACAATAGCCGAAACCTCGGTGATTAGCCATCCTCGGGTTTTTTTCTTTTTCGAGGTGCATCCACACCGGGCACACATACCAAAGCTCGTTGGGGCTATTGGCTCATTTGACTTTGGCAAGGTACCAACACCCGATTATGTGAAGTGTACCGAGTTACTTATCATTTAAGCCAACGCCCCCAAACCTATTTTGGCTACACTTCCACAATAATTTTAGCATTCCATTCACGACATTCTTTTCATTACATCTTCACCCCGCACTTGCTTTTCACACATTCAAACACACTAGCATGCTCCTATTCCCGGATGAATTTAAAAGGAGGTCAAATTTTATATCAATTGAGGTGCTCAAGCAATCATGATCAAGATGAGAAGTAGAGAAAGATGAAATGCCTTATTCATTCCTAGATGGTATGCAAGAACTATCATGTAATTTCGACTTTCAATACTCAATCCATTCTAGGCAATCACCATGCTCTCAAGTCATTCATGGAATTCAAGAGAAGTATTTCAAGTCCACATATGCATTTATCAATTCAACACATAAGGCCATTCATAGCCAATCACAAGACAAGTTTTCATCATTAGGATCATATCCAAGCCTAGAAAGCACAAAAAATTTTTAAATTTTCTGATTTTTATGGGATTTTCGATTTAAGTATGTACAATGCAAGACATGTGCAAATATTAAACTATCCTAGATGCTCTTCATGCAAAGGATCATGCGAACCCCACCCCATACTTAGAAACACATTGTCCCCAATGTGGTATTCAAGTAAAGAGAGTGAAAGAAGGTTCTCACAATGTAAAATGGTTTTCTTTGGTATTTGGGAATTCTCAAGAGGATTGATGTTGGATGATCCTTTCAACCATGGTAGGGAGCTCTAAACATCCTTCAAGCTTTGAAACCCGCGCTAGGCACCGCTAGCCGTCCAAGTTCCGCGTCCGCTCCACCCATAATTGGTGAGGGTTTCATCATCATCATTTCCAAGAAAGGCTTCCAATGCCACTAATGTTCTAGCACACATAAAATAGACAAAACACACAAAGCACACAAAAACAGAAAAATCTAAGCTAAAATGAAGGAAAAATGTTACCGATGGGTTGCCTCCCACCAAGCGCTTCTTTAAGGTCATTAGCTTGACCAAACTCGGGAGCGTTTATGCAAGGTGAAGCGGGGCAATCATGTCTACCGGGGCTCCCGGAATATACTTCTTCAAGCGATGCCCGTTCACTTTGAAATCTCCACAATGCTCCCCTCCTATCTCAATAGCTCCGTGGGGAAAGATCTTCTTCACCACATATGGCCCGGTCCATCTTGATTTGAGCTTTCCGGGGAAGAGTCTTAGCCTTGAGTTGAAGAGAAGGACAAGATCTCCTTCACTCAACTCCTTTGGAATGATCCTCTTGTCATGCCACCTTTTGGTTCTCTCCTTGTAAATCCGGGCATTCTCATAAGCTTCCAACTGGAGCTCCTCAAGTGCATTGATATTAAGTAATCTCTTTTCTCCCGCCTCCTTGAGGTCAAAATTTAGCCACTTAATGGCCCAATAAGCTCTATGCTCCATTTCCACCGGAAGATGGCAAGACTTGCCATAGACCAACTTCTAGGGAGTGGTGCCAATAGGTGTCTTGAAGGCGGTTCTATATGCCCATAGTGCGTCATTGAGCTTCATGGCCCAATCCTTCCTTGTCCTAGACACCGTCTTCTCGAGTATGGCTTTGATCTCACGGTTGGAGATCTCCACTTGACCACTAGTTTGGGGGTGGTAGGGTGTTGCCACTTTGTGAGTCACCCCATACTTGGCCAAAAGTGCTCCAAAGTTCCTATTTGTGAAGTGCTTCCCTCCATCACTAATGATCACCCTTGGTGTTCCAAACCTAGGGAAGATCACTCGGTTGAAGAACCGCACCACCACCTTGGCATCATTCGTAGGAGAGGCGATTGCCTCTACCCATCTTGACACATAGTCCACCGCCAATAGAATGAATAGATTGCCACATGAAGAAGGGAATGGTCCCATGAAGTCTACACCCCACACATCAAAAATCTCAACTTCTTGGATGTTGTTCAAGGGCATTTCATTCCTCCTTGAGATGTTCCCCGTTCTTTGGCAAGCATCACATGCCGCTACAAAACCTTGCACATCTCTAAACAAGTTAGGCCAATAAAAACCGGATTGCAATACCTTGGCACACGTCTTGTGTGAGCTAGCATGGCCTCCACATGGTAAGGAGTGACAATGCCGGATCACACTCTCCATTTCATCTTCGGGTATGCATCTCCTAAGCACCCCATCCGGGCCTCTCTTGAATAGAAGTGGCTCGCTCCAATAGTAATGCCTTACATCATTGAGGAACTTCTTCCTTTGTGCATACGTTAGTCCCGGTGGCACTTCCTCACACACCAAGTAATTCACAATGTCGGCATACCATGGCTCATTTCCCCTAGCCACTTGGAATAAGCATTCTTCCACCAATTGCAATTTTTCGTCCCGGAATGAATCATCTATCGGGATGTTGTCTTTCCCAAGCTCCAATGGTGGGAGTCTACTAAGGTGATCTGCCACCGAGTTCTCGGATCCCTTCTTATCTCTTATCTCCAAATCAAACTCTTGAAGAAGAAGGATCCACCGAATCAACCTTGGCTTGGCATCTTTCTTCGTAAGTAGATAACGGATCGCCGCATGATCCGTGTAAACTATGACCTTCGCTCCAACAAGGTACGAGCGGAACTTCTCAAATGCATACACCACCGCTAACAACTCCTTCTCGGTAGTAGCATAATTGAGTTGGGCATCATCTAGCGTCTTGCTAGCATAATAAATAGCATGAGTGCGCCCTTCTTTTCTTTGCCCCAAAACGGCCCCAACGGCCACATCACTTGCATCGCACATGATCTCAAATGGTAGACTCCAATCCGGAGGTTGCATGATAGGTGCGGAGATCAAGGCGTTCTTCAACCTACAAAAGGCTTCTAGACAATCCTTGGAAAAGACAAAATCCACATCCTTCATTAGTAGGTTAGTTAGAGGCTTAGAAATTTTAGAGAAATCTTGGATGAACCTCCGGTAAAAACCGGCATGCCCTAAGAAACTCCTTACCCCCTTCACCGAGGTAGGTGGTGGCAACTTCTCTATCGTTTCAATCTTAGCCCTATCAACCTCAATGCCACGGTCAGACACCAAATGTCCTAACACAATCCCTTCACTTACCATGAAGTGGCATTTCTCCCAATTTAAGACAAGATTTGTCTCCTCACATCTTTGCAATACTAATGACAAGTTAGCCAAGCAATCATCAAAAGAAGAACCATAAACAGAGAAATCATCCATGAACACCTCCATGATATTTTCTATGTATTCCGAAAAGATGGCCATCATACACCTTTGGAAGGTGGCGGGTGCATTACACAACCCAAATGGCATTCTCCTATATGCAAATGTACCCCATGGACAGGTAAAAGTTGTTTTCTCTTGGTCATCGGGGTGGATAGGGATTTGGAAGAATCCGCTATACCCATCTAGATAGCAAAAGTGAGAGTGTTGAGCTAATCTTTCTAGCATTTGGTCAATGAAGGGGAGGGGAAAGTGATCTTTCCTAGAGGCCATGTTTAATTTCCTATAATCTATACACATTCTCCATCCCGTGACCGTCCTAGTTGGTATTAGTTCATTGTTCTCATTAGTTACTACCGTCATTCCACCCTTCTTAGGTACTACATGAACGGGGCTAACCCACTTACTATCCGAGATAGGGTAGATAATTCCCGCATCTAGCAACTTAATGATTTCCTTTTTGACCACCTCTTTCATTATAGGGTTCAATCTCCTTTGATGTTCAATAGAGGGTTTGTGGTTATCTTCCATCATTATCTTATGCATGCACAAAGATGGCTTAATGCCAACCAAATCATCAATAGTATAACCAATGGCTTTCCTATGCAATCTCAGTTCATGTAGCAATTTAGCAAGTTCATCATCACTCAAGCATGCATTAACAATCACCGGATATGTAGATTTTTCACCAAGAAATGCATACTTTAAATGAGAGGGGAGGGGTTTGAGTTCAAGTGAGGGAGGACCTTTTTCGGTTGAAGATGATCCAAATAAAGTTGGATGAGATGAATCCAAAGCAAATGAAGACTCCCCTTGGCTCCTAGAAGCTTGATCATCATTAAGAGCTGATTCAGGGGAAACCACGGTTGGAATCACGGTTAGCTCAACTTCCACGGCCGTGGTTCCTTCCAGGCTTGTTTCTCGGAGTTGTCCAGAGAGTTTGACGGCCGTGGTTCCTAAATCTCGACCGTGGAACTTGCAGCTGTTCACAATTTCTTCGTGGCTCTCAAATCCAACTCTTGGCTCCTCTTCCAATGCCTCCAAGGCTTTGATCTCTTCATTGCAATTCTCCTCAATGTCTTCCTCCATCATACTCAAGGTAAGAACCTTTTCCAAGGGATCCTTGATCAAAATCGAGCTCACCATTTCTCTAGATTCTTCTTGCTCAACTATGTTGAAGATATCTTCATCAAGGGTTGGCCCTTTCATCATTGTGGATAGCTTGAACTTGATGTTTTCCTCTCCAATGTTGAAGGAGAGAGTCCCGTTCTTGCAATCCACTAAACATCCGGATGTGGCTAGGAAAGGTCTTCCTAGGATGATGGGAACCGGGTAATCCGCCGGAATGTCCAGCACTACAAAGTCGATAGGCACATAGAATCCTCCCAATTGCACCGGAATGTCCTCAAGAATCCCAACCGGGTGGGTGATGGATCGGTCCGCCATATAGAGGGTCATCTTGACCGGTTTTGGCTCTCCTAGCCCGACCTTGTTACTAAGTGCAAGCGGTATGATGCTTACACTCGCCCCAAGATCACAAAGGGCTTCGTACTTCACATCTCCTACTCCAATTGGAACACAAAAAGAGCCCGGATCTCTTAGCTTGGGAGGCATTGCTTCCTTCATTGTTTGGATTAACTCCGAGGATCTCTTGGTCATCCTAATCTCCCCATACTCCTCCAACTTCCTTTTGTTGGAGAGTATTTCCTTCAAGAACTTTCCGTATGCCGGCATCCCTAAGATGGCATCCATGAACGGAATGTTAATATGTAACTTGGACATTAGTTCAAGGAACTTACCAAAGTGATTGTCCAAACGAGCTCTTGCTCTTGATTGCGGGAACGGTAGTGGTGGCTTGTACGGAGGCGGTGCCACATAAGTTGGCTCTACATCCTTGCTTTTCCCCCCATCTTCTTGCTTTGTTCCCTCTTCTACCACTACTTTCTTCCCTTTAGCTTGGTCCTTGGGCAAAGGGTCCTTCATACTCAACCCACTCCTTGTTGTGATAGCCAAAACTTGGCCTCTTGGGTTGTCTTCGGTTCTTCCGAGAAGCTTTCCCGGATCTCTATGTGCCTCACCCGCCTTTTGAAAGACTTGTGCTTCCAAGACTTTTTGAGCCTTAGAAATTGAAGTAACGGTGCTCTCAAGTCCACTCAATCTTCCTAGCAATTGTTCAAACATGACTTCGGTCCTATCCTTTGAAGGTTGAGGAAAACCGGGTGGAGGTTCTTGTGAAGCTCTTTGTGGTGGAATGGTGCTTGTGGAGGCGGGAGGGTTCAAGGCTCCGTCCGGATTTGAGTAAGAATATCCGGGATGGTTATGGTTTGGCCGGTAATTGTTGAATTGCCGGTTGTTGTTGAAGTTCCTTGGGCCTTGGTAGTTGTTGAAGTTGCCCCTTCCCATGTAATTCACATCTTCCTCCTTGGAAGATAAGTTAGCTTGTGGAGGTGCTTGAGGAGTTGTTTGGCTCTTCAAGGTTGTAGTGCACAACTCTCTCAAAGATTTCAACTCGTTGTTGATGGCGTCAAGCTTGAAATTGCTCATGGTGACTTCACTCACCTCATATGCTCCCGCCTTTCTTCCTTCACTCTTCCTATGAGAGTATTTCTCAATCACTAGAGCTTGCTTCTCCACAAACTCCCAAGCATCATCTACATGTTTCTCCATAAATGTCCCACCGGAAAGTGATTGAAGCTTGAATTGGCTATCTTCATCAAGCCCCTTGAAGTAGATTTCCAATAGCTCAATCTTCGGTATGCCATGGTGCGGACAATCTAGAAGGAGATCTTTGAATCTCTCCCAAGACTTGAACAAACTCTCTCTATCCCTCATCACGAAGGCATTGATCTTTCCCCTTAACTCGGTGGTCTTGGAAGGTGGGAAGAACTTGGTCAAGAACTTGGTTGTCATCTCCTCCCAAGTACCAACTCGCCCTTGTGGAATAGATTGATACCAAGCCAAGGCTTTGTCCTTAAGAGAGAAGGAAAAGGCCCTTAGCTTATGGTTGTTGCTCTCCAATCTTGGTGGTCTAAGAGTCTCCATCAAGATCTCATAATTCATCAAGTGTTGATGAGGAGACTCTCCTTCCATCCCTCCAAATTGATTGTGCCGGATCATTTGTAGAACTTGAGGGCGGAGCTCATAGTTGTGGGTTGCGGGTTCTCCTATATTCACACCCGGTCGGTGTGCTCTTTGTGCCGGATCCATGCGTCTCCCTAGGGTTTGTGGCTCCTCAATGGCAATGGGAACAACCCTAACATTAGCCGTCTGCTGCGGTTGTGGTGGAGGTGGTGGAGGTTGTCGGCGATTAAGCTCTCCTTGGACAAGGGCTTGCCTAATCTCTTCAATCTCCCTCCTAGTTTCTTCTTGCCTCTCATTGGCAAGTCTCCTTTCTTCCTCCAAGAGTTCATCTCTAAGCCTTATTTGCTCTAAGGCTTCATCCAATTCAGCTTGAAGATTTCTACCGGCCATCTCTCTCTCTTTTCGGATGTTCTTAGATCTAGATCGAAGGGTTTTCTCCGGTTCGGGATCGAATGGAGCTAGATCCTTGCCACGAGATCTTCGCATACACCTAAAGAGAAATATATGCCCTGAAAAGCAAAGACACAAACCAAAAAGAGATCAAAAGAAACAAGAAAGATCTACACTAGAATCAATCACAAAATAGACTCAATCTACACCTAGTCCCCGACAACGGCGCCAAAAACTTGTTACGCTAGAAAGTGTGCACGCAATAAGCCTTAAATTTATACTTGTTATAATTATCTTAATTCTTAGCGCACCCGCAGTGTACGGGACGTGTGTAGCAAGATAAGTATTCCAAGGTCGATCACAAAGACTAAGGTGAAATCGAATTAAGTTGTGATTGAATTTAGCAAGACCTAAGTCTAAGGAAAAGAGGAAAATAAAGGAAGAAAATCTCAATTGTTTTGGTTGTTTTTTTAGGTGATCACATCAAAGATCAAATGCATGCAAACAATCAATCAAACTAAATCGGAAAATTGGCACAAATAAACAAATCGAACAAGATATTGATCAAGATAAAGGAAAGACGGATTCTAGGGGTTGGAAATTCCGGTTATGGCTTAGAACTCAAGTTATCTATTCGTTCTTTGGATTGATTATGATATGTTGGGATTAAGTGTTTCTAAAATGGGATCAATTACCGGGTAAGTCTCATGATCCAACTAGTCCACACCTAAGGTCTCATTACCGGTTAAGTCTCTAAGAACCTAAGGATAGGAATTTAACACAAACCGGATTGTTTAATTAGGGATCTAACCTATCCTCACCGGGTAAGTCTCGGAAAGGGAAGTCCTAATCAACATTCCTAGCACATTTGATCCAATGGCGGCTTATTAGGCTCACCATTACCTAAGGCTTTGCTATTTTAGATTCTAAGGGCAAGGATTACCGGGTAAGTCTCTCCTAACACTTAGTCGCTACACTAGGACACCCTAGGGTAGGTTAAACTCAGCAAAAACTTAGGGTTTCAACAACTTTATGAACCTAAGGTAAGATCCTTCGAACCAGGAAAAACCACGGTTCGTTCTACAGAAACCACGGCCGTGGTTCTTCAAGAACTACCCGTGATTCCTAACAGTAGCTACGTTCATAAACAAAAATCATCCAAAGGTAAATCTAAGTCCGTCCTATCATAGATCTAGCCATAACCATCCTTTCCTTACCCTAGAATCACATCAATCTAGCCTACAACATTCATATTGGAAATCAAAACAAACAAGCATAGATTCATAACCTCCATTGCAAGAAGATGAGAGAAAGAAGATGAATAAATGAACTTTAAACACAATCCAAATCTGAAGATGAAATTAGAACGACTTACAACCCTTCCAAAGGAAGGTTCAAGAGTTCAAAAACTTCTAGAAATAAATCCGAAAATATAAGAGCTAAGTGTGCCTTCTCCTCTCTTCTTCAATGGCAATGGCTCCTTTCTTCTTCTTCTTGCACTTTCCTTCCTAGAAAAAATCCTTCTTCTTCTTGGAATATATTTTGTGAAAGGAAAAATGGAGAATGTATGAGCTGCTCTCAAACTACCCAAATCCCAGCTGCCTCTAACAACTATCAAGGACCACTTTTATAACCAATTTCTTCATGAGCTGGCCATGAGAGTCGTGGCACAGCTGTCACGAGAATCTGGCAAAATCCACGGTCATTTCCACGGCCGTGGTTCTTCAGATGACCGTGATTCTGTGCAGAAACTTTGTTTTGGATCATTAGGCTGTGGTTTGGTGCATGGCCTGTGTTGGTAAGGTTCCTTGAGCCCTTCTCAGCCCTTGCCTTGCGTTCTAATGAGTTTGGAAACGTGTCCTCTAATTGAGCGACCTTCAAACGCATCGTTTGGGCTCGAAACTTCCCGAAATACCTACAAAAGCTGCATGACCAAGAAAATATCGGATTTCCCGAATATTAGTAGGATAAGGTTAACTTTGAATCACATCAACCTTTGTCTTATCTACCTCTATCCCTTTTGAGGATATTATATGTCCTAGCATAATTCCTTGTTCTACCATGAAATGACATTTTTCCGAATAGAACTAAATTGGTTTCAACACATTTTTCAAGAACGAGTTTCAAATGTCCTAGACATGCATCAAAATTGTGTCCATGGACGGTAAAATCATCCATGAAGACTTCAATAAAGTTTTCTATGTATTCGGAGAAAATACTTATCATGCACCGTTAGAGGGTGCCGGGGGCGTTGCAAAATCCAAATGGCATTCTGCGGTACGCATAAGTGCCAAATGGGCAAGTGAACGTCGTCTTTACTTGATCTTCCAGCGCAATGGCAATGGAAAATGGTCTTTACGTGTTACGTTGTTGAGTTTGCGGTAGTCAATGCAAACTCTCCATCCGGTTTGCATTTTACTCGGGACAATCTCTATGTTGATTTTCTACCATTGTGATACCTCCTTTCTTTGGAACCACTTGGGTTGGACTAACCCAAGTGCTATCCGAAATAGGGAAGATCATATCTGCTCGGAGGAGTTTCAACACCTCCTTCTTGACCACATCCATCATTGGTGGATTCAACCTTCGTTGAGGTTGCCTCGAGGGTTTTGCTTCATCCTCAAGTAAGATCCTATGCATGCAATTTGATGGACTTACTTCTTTGATATCCGCAATGGTCCATCCAAGGGCCGTCTTGTGTTCTTTTAACACTTTCACCAACTTGTCCTCTTGACCGGTAGTCAACTTATTGGAGATGATCACCGGTTAGGTATTGTTGTCTCCAAGGAAAACATACTTGAGGTGAGATAGAAGGTCTTTCAATTCTATTTCCGGTGCCTGCACTATAGATGTAACAAGCTTCTCGCTTCTGGTTAGTAAAGTGGGCCCAATGGCCAAAGTGGAGATAGGTAACCTCTTATGTCCATCTAATTGGGATAGGACCTCCTTCATGCTGGATGTTAATGCATATTCTGAATTGTGATCATCAATGTCATGCTCAATTATATTTTTGAATTCATCAATGTCAGAAATATCAAACACATCTTGCACAAAAGGTTCAACAATGCCAATAACACATAAAAAATGATCATCACTAGGAAATTTCATTGAATCATAGATGTCAAATTCCACTACTTCACCATCAAACTCCATGGTTAATTTACCACTAACATAATCGGTTTTAGTCCTAGCAGTTTTTAGGAATGGTCTTCCTAACAATATCGGTGCAGCATGCCAGTCATTTTCCATTTCCATTACAAAGAAATCAGCAGGAAAAATTAGCTTATCTACCATTACTAATACATCTTCAATTATCCCTTTTGGGTACACATTAGATCTATCAACAAGTTGTACTACAATCCTAGTTTCCGTTAATGGCCCAAGGCCAAGTTATTTGTAAATAGAATATGGCAAAACATTTATAGAAGCACCAAGGTCAAGCATGGCTTTGTCAAAACGGGTTTCCCCTATGACAGAAAGGATACTTACCATGCCCGGATCGCTGCATTTCTTGGGCATCCTACGTTGGAAAACGGCTGAGACATGCTCACTTATTTGTACTTTTTGTTTCCACTTTAGCATCCGATTCCTCTTAATATTGCAAAGTTTCTTCAAGAAACGAGCATATTTGGGAATACTCTTCACTAACTTAAGGAGAGGGATGTTTACCTCGCATTTGGAGAAGGTCTCAAAGAGATCCTTGTCCTCAATGATTCTTCTCTCCTTTAGTGCCTCAGGAAAAGGAGATGGTGGTTTCTCAGAGTACATTGGTTGAAACTCAGGTCGGATGTAAGAATCCTTCTCAGCAGAACTCTCTGTCGAGTTTTCCGTAGGGGCGCCAGCTTTCAGGCGCAGGGGCGGCTCAGAGGCTGTCACTGCAGGGGCAGGGTCATCCAGCCGCAGGGGTGGCGTCTACTCAGAGCTGGGCGCAGTTGCAGCCACAGAGGCGGTTGTGGGTGCGGCAAACTCGTCAGAGGGTTTGTCTTGTAATTCTTTTGCTAGTTTCAGTTGGATTTGCTTCCCACTCCTTAGTTTTAGGGCACTAACATTCTCGTTGGGGTTTATAACCGTCTGGGAAGGCAATCCTCCGGAGGATCTAGCTTTGATCCTTGTTATGGCTTCCGTCATTCGCCCAACCTATTTTTCAAGTTTCCTGATGCTGGATTCTGTTGTTTGGACATGAGTGGCAAAATGCTTAGTTAAAACCTGCAGCATATCTTCAGTTGATTGATACTTACCTTGTCGGGGCTGCTGTTGTTGGTTTTGTTGATCCCTCCAACGAAAATTTTGTTGATCACGCCAGTTTGGCATGAAATTCTACGAATAAGGTTCGTTCCTAGGCCTTTGCTGTTGTGGTTGTCCATAACCTACTGCATTCACCTCAACATCGTCATCCTGGACTTGGGGACACATGTCCGTTGGGTGCTATGGGTCCGCACAAACTCCACATCCCTTAAGCTGTTGTGGGGTTCCCATAAGCGTTAATCTCATCACCATCTCCTTCAGTTCAACAAGCTCATTGGAGATCTCACTCTTCCCGGAATTCACAGCATGAACACCTCTCTTGGAAGAAGTCCTTCAAAAGCAAGGTCGGGGGTAGAGTTAAGAATGTTACCTCCACAAGCCGCATCGACGATCCTCCTTTCGTTGTCAAGCAAGCCATTGTACAAGTACAAGACTAGATCCTGAGTTGAATATCCATTGAAAGGACAGGTGGATCGGAGGCGTGCAAACCGCTCAAAGTACTCATAGAGAGTCTCGTCCGCCTCTTGCTCGTTATTGCTTATAGCTTTCTTCAAGCTATTGCCTTCTTGGCTGGGAAGTATTTCTCCAGAAATGCCTTGTGGAGATTCTTCCAAGTGTCGATGCTCCCGGATGGAAGGTGGTAATACCAATTGTCCGCTGCATCCTTGAGTGTGAAGCCGAATGCCCTCTTCTTGATTTGTTCTTCGGTGATGTTGACCGGCTTCATGCTCATACACACGGTATGAAACTTTCCATGGTGTTTAATGGGATCTTCACCACTTAACCCATGGAAAGATGGGAGCAAGTGAATGAGACCCGACTTGACCTCGAAGATGATTCCCTCCCCTAATGCCGGTATAGTAACCGCAAGAGGGTGTTGAGCCAAAGTCGGCTGAGTGAGTTGACGAAGAGTACGATCATCCATTTCTTGTTGGAGTTGTTGTTATCTACGTCGCTAGATGTGCGTCCTCTCAATTTCCGGATCAAAAGGAACAATGCCGGAGTTAGTAGCACGGGTTTTCACCATAAAAACGGTCCAAACCAATAATCAATAATAGAAATGAAATAAAACTAAAACTAAACTCCCCGGCAATGGCGCCAAAATTTGACAAGAACTTTTCCTTAGGTCGTTTTTATCTTATCAAAACAAATCCCAACTTAACACTAGAACAAGTATAGTGATTAAGTAAGAGTCGAACCCAAGAGAGTTTAATGATATTTTTATTAAATTCAATTATTGATTAAGAACAAGGTAAAAGGGGGGTGGGGGTTTGGATGAATTGATGTAAAACAAAACTCGAAAGCAATGTATAAAATGAATAGGATGATGATGAGTGAATCTACACTAGGTTGATTCTTAGCATGCGATTACTACTTTGGTGAGTTCTTTTTTACATGTTTTCAAATAATGTTCCCGTCTTGATCATATGTATGTGTTAAGCCAACCGGCATCAACACAACTTAACAAGTTTAGTGTTCCGTAAACCTACAAGAACAAGTCACAAGTTAGCTTTCAAACAAAGACTAAGGGATATAAAGAGAAGATTAAAACCATTACACTTATCTTTATATTTGTGTTCCTTTTCCTTTAAGCAATTACAACCCGTTATTACCCAAAGGTTACTATTAGATTAAAGACCCGAACCCGGAATCTATTAATCCTAGTTCTTTGCATGTACTTTAGAACCTAAGGTGATCAATCTTAAGTGATAATAAAACATGTAATTAGACAAATGAAGATTAAGAAACACAAAACATTACTGAATAAAACTTATATTAAAAGGTACTTACAACCAAAAAAAACAATGCAGCTTCAAACCAAGCCAATGTAGCAAGGAAACTAGAAGCTCATTACAAAGGAAGCAAGTGAAAAGAGAGAATAAAAATGGGGAAAATGATGGATGATTCTAGCAATCAGCCACGGGTCTATTTATTCTACAAATGGCACTAAATGTGAGTAAATGGCCGGCCAAAACAGCCACCTTTAATGCCATAAAGGAGGTACAAACAACCGGAGTAATGTCTTTGTCGTCGAACCGCAAGGGCGGCCTTCTAGACCGCAGGGGCGATTTAGGTAGAAACGCTTGAAGTTCTTCGTGGCCGCAGGGGCGGCCTGGCGATTCCGCAGGGGCGGATCTTTAATGTTCTTCAAACACTTGACTCTTCATCTTTCTGTCGCTTCTGATTGTCGAGCCGCAGGGGCGGCCCTAGTGTCAACGCAGGGGCGGTGACACTGACTCTTTGGCTGCATGGCTCCGCAGGGTGAGATGCAGGCAGAGGCGCAGGGGCGCCGATCTTCGGTTCTTCAGGAAAAGTCACCGCAGGGGAGCCATGGAGGGGCGCACGGGCGGTGACAGTCTTCATTCCGGCCGTTGACGAAGGTGCAAGCTGCATTCCGGAGTGCAGCGTCACCTGCTTGGGCGGTCACATTGCTCCGCGGGGACGGTGAGGCACTAGAAGCTTTGCTTCATGAAAGGTCTTCAACTCCCAAGTGCTTATAACTCCTCTTTTATCTTCTTTTAGTCTTCTTCTTCTGGACCAAGGAGTTAGTAGCATAAAACGACACTAATGTGATAAAAAAAGACTCTAAAAACTAACCTAAATGATAGTGATTCCATCACCTCTCAATCTGCAAAACCATCCTCACATGACCGGGATGCTCCTCTCTGCTACGAGAGTAAACCATAATGTCATCAATGTAGACTACCACAAACTGATCAAGGAAGTCGGTGAAAATATTGTTCATCATCTCCAGGAAAACTGCTAGGGCATTCGTCAGCCAAAATGGCATCACTACAAACTCGTAGTGTCTATAACGGGTACGAAGTGCCATCCTGTGTATATCCTGCTCCCTCACCCTCAACTGGTGATATCTTGAGCGTAAATCAATCCGGGAGAATACTGTCGCTCCTTGAAGCTGATCAAGTAGATCATCAGTACACGGCAATGGATACTTGTTCTTGATGGTCACCTTGTTCAGCTCTCAGTAATCGATCACAGTCTCAACGATCCGTCTGTCTTCCGCGCGAGGAGGACAGGTGCTCCCCAGGGGGGATACGCTAGGGCGGATGAAGCCCTTCTCAGCAAACTCCTCGAGTTGCTTCTTCTACTCCAACATCTCGACAAGCACCATACGGTATGGGGCCTTCGAGATGGGTTTCGTACCAGGCTCCAACTCGATACTGAAATCCACACTCCTTTGAGGCGGCAAGCTTGACGGCTCAACAAACACATCTGCAAACTCGCAGACCACTGGTATGTCCTCCAATGCTGGACTCTCTCCATCCTTCATGGCATAGCACTAGAAGGCATCACATCTTTGTGCTATCAGTCTAGCTTCTCGTACGACACTGATGACAAAGCCCGTCTTGCCAAGGTCCAAACCTCAAAAGACCTCAATCTGACCTACCTTGGTAGAGACTTTAACAGTCCTCCTACCAACATCTAAAACCGCACGGCGTCTACGCATCCAATCCACACCTAATTTGACTTCTTCATGCATCAATGGCATGACTAAGAAGTAAACAAGCAATACACGAGTCCCTAAACAAAGGGGACAACTACGTATCTCATGGGTACCTCTGACCCGACTACCATCAGGTACCTTATAGTAAAGGGTATCCTCTCTATAATAGCTAAATCCAAACGCTCAACACATGTATTAGAAATAAAGGAATGCGTAGCACCCGTATCAAACCAAAACTCTAATAGGTAAACCATGAAGCAAAATGGTACATGTACCAGCTGGTGCAGGCCGCTCCTCTGCACTCCTCTGCTCAAAAGCTTCACCCTTAGCTCCTCTAGTGTAAGTGGCACTCCCACCACGACCTCTACCTTGACTCGGCCCGGGAGAAGATCCCTGAGTTGAAGGACGATGTGGGACCCTCTGTTTTCCCTGTGCCTGTTGCTGAGGTGTCCTCTGACTACCTCCCGCCACACTGGCAGGGGAAGAACCCAGTTGTCATGCAACAACACCCTGCCTATAGAAGGCAGCTCGATGACTTGGTCTACAACAGGTAAATCAAGTCACTGGTGGCCTCGTACACTCCGGTTGTATGTGTCCAGGATCACCATAATTGAAGCACTGTCGTCCTTTATCTGCAATCAATGCAGATGAGGGGTAACTCTGGCGTCTCTGACTCCGCCCAAAGATAGATGCTCCTCCAACACCACTGGTCTTCCTAGTGCACTACCTCTTCTCAGACCGTCCTGTATGAGAAGCCCTCCTCTGATTGGCTTCCTCCCTCTCATAAGCAGAAGAACGGTCCTGATAATCAGCCAAGGACTCACAATTGAATCCCGCCATATATAAGCGTGTGCTCTCCCTCAGTCGATGCGAGAACAAGTACACATGTTGTTCCTTAGATGTTGCAGCTAGACCCAACAGAGCTAACTCAGTCTGGAAGCGGTTGATTGCGTCTGCAATCGGCACATCCTCAAAGCTGGCCTCCATAAAATCTTGTAGCTTCTCCCTCCTCAGTGAGGCAGGGCAGAACTGCTCTCTGATCATACTCCTCATGCAATCATAATTGGTGGTTATGGCTCGTATAGTCCTCCACCACTAATGTGCAAGGTCATGGAATAAAGACTGAACTAGTTGTATCCGTTTGTCCTCAAGACATCTGATAGACTCTAAAGTTGAGTCTACATTTCCTATCCGAAACTCGGTCACCAAACAAACCTTCCCAAACAAAGGTGGTACGCTCATCTGATGGAATGTCTTCAACCAGGTATCTGGTCGAGGCCCTTTGTTCTCCTTTGGAACTCGAACAATCTCAGCACCACGTGCCGGCATAGTTGGCACCTGTGTGGCTCCTTGAGAAATCTCAAAATATCCCTCATGCCCTAGTAGATCTAGGGCCCGTCTGCCAGCTTTGGAAACCTCCTCAACACGTCTAATGTACTCTCTAAACTCTGACCCTCTACACGATCCGAGTCATCAGACTAGACTCGATATGAATGATGTCTCCTCGATCCACCACTCCTCGTCTTTGGGACGACACTCTCAGCAATCTCCTCATGTACCTCCTCCACTACTGGTGGATCAGCAGCGGGAACTGGACCCTCTCTTATCACGCCCGGAGAAAGAGGTGGTCTACCTCGTCCTCGTCCTATAGCAGGTGTAGCTCTAGTCCGAGCGATATGCGGGCGATGCACACCTAACATATAAGGCTCTATATAGGCCATATTTATATATATATATATATATATATATATATATATATATATATATATATATATATATATATATATATATATATATATATATATATATATATATATATATATATATATATATATATATATATATATATACTGCCGAGATCCATAGCAGAGGCGACTTCTCTTACATTATATCCCCAAAACCACACTTAAAACCAAAAACCCTTTTGAAAACATCAGACCCCTTTCGGGTTCTGTTTAATTTACCTATCAAACCTCATTGCAGGTAGAAAGTGTCATTGTTGTCAACCTAAGGCTTTGATACCAACTCTATAACACCCCGAATCCACGGAACTCGGGATGCCACATTCGGCTAGGATCTGACAATGGATCCTGACCCTAGCCTGACAGCAAGTTCACTGGACCTTATAACATGGCACTGACAAATATAAAACAAATGCATAAAACTGTATAAATTGTACAACCAAAAGGTAACAACATCATAGCCGAGTAAAAACAACAACATCCTCACACACGAGGTAACAAAAGATCATCCTCACGCAAGAGGGAAACATAACAACCCCAAAAGACCACAACCATCCTATGTACGAGAGGTCCTCGGCCTGCCATCCTGCCAGATCAGTTAGCAGCACGCCTATCCTATAGGGCATCTACAACATGGTATAAAACCATTAGCAAACCATACATATATAAGGTAATGCATAAGCACAAACACAATCACCGAAAGATAAACACGTCAACATACGATCACACATTTACCCATTTATAATCTTTATATAACAGTCATTTACTCAAATCATGTATATATAGATAGATGAAAGTATGTGACACGAGGACCGATGCATCCTCGCCTCTAGGCCTGCTAGCCAGTTGTACTAGTATCGGTCACACAATCTGTGTACCCTATGGGAGTGGATTGCGCCCTTCCTGTAAAGTCAGTTTGGCCTGACGTCAAAGAACCTCCCAAACTCCACGGCGGGATGAAAGAGAAAGTCTATCACAACCACGCATACGGGGTGTTACGCTAAGAACGTGACACGCAAAAGTCTTAAATTTATAACTCCATATATTTTTCCTAACTCCTAGCGAACCCACAGGGTATGGGTCGTTTTGTAGTAAGCATAGTATTCCGAGGTCGAACACAAAGACTAAGGTGAAATTAAGTCAATATTGACTAAAGATAGTGAAGATCTAGGCTAAGAAAAGAGAAAGGAATAAAGAAATGAAAATCTCAATGTTTTTGGTTTGATTTTGTAGTGATCAATCAAAGATCGAAATTCATGCATGATTAACAAACAACTAAGCTAGTAACACAATGAGCAAACACAAACACAAGATAGGTAATCAATGAGAGAAAAGAAGATTCTAGGGGTTAGGAATTCCGGTTATGGCATAGGACTCAAGCTATCTAATCATTCCTTGGATTAACTACGGTACGTTGGGAGTGGGTGTTTCTAGATTGGGATCAATCACCGGGTAGGCCTCATGGTCCGCTAGTCCTTTCCTAAGTTCTCATCACCGGGTAAGTCTCAAAGAGCCTAAGGATAGGAATTCTACACAAACCGGGTTGTCATCTAGGGATCTCACCTCTCCTTACCGGGTAAGTCTCGGGAAGGAAAGTCCTAAACACAAACCTTAGCACACTTAGTCCAATAGCGGCTCGTGAGGCTCACTGATACCTAGAGTTTATCATCTTCGGTGCCTAAGAGCAAGGATTACCGGGTAGGTCTCTCCTCACACTTAGTTGCTAACACTAGGTCACCCTAGGATAGATCTAGCTCAACAAACACTAGGATTTCAACAATCAAACAACCTAACACTTAGATTTATCGATACAAGCAAGTCAGATGAAACCACGGGCAGTTCCTCATTTCCACGGCCGTGGAACTACCTAGAACAGGCCGTGATTTATAACATAGGCTAGGTTCGAGCAAACAATTCATCCAAAGGTACATTTAAGTCTATCCTATCATAGTCCAAGCCATAACCATCATTTCCTTACCCTAGAATCACATCTAATTAGCCAACAACATGCATCATTACAATCAAAATCATCAAGCATAAAATCATGGAATCCATATCAAGAGGATGAAATAAAAGGGAGATGAAGCAAGTAGAACAAGCAAAATGAGTTGAATAAATGTTAAAAGGGAGACTTACAACCCTTCAAAAGAAGATTTGAATCGTTCTTACAATCCTAGAAAATGTTTCGAACACACTTCACTCTAAAAGACTAAGAAACTCTAAGAATGGTGTGTTCTTCTCTTCTTCTCAAATGGAAATCTTTCTTCTCCTCCAAGAGTGACTCCAATACAATCTTCCAATGAGAGAATATGTGTTGTTGAGAGTGTGGGAGAGAATGGAATGATGGGGTCTAGCCTCAACAGCCTGCAGGACCACTTCTTATACACCATCAAGGGCAAGGGTCGGTTATGGAGATCGTGGGATAGTTGTCGCAGCTGTGCAGGGAGAACCACGGCCTATTTCCACGCCCGTGGAAGTCCCAGTGGCCGTGGTTTTGGTGATGCAATTTCTTTGGATCATCAAACCACAATTTGGTGCAAGGCATGCACCAACAAGGTCCCATGTGTCCTCCTTAGCTCCTAGCTTGCTTCCCAATGAGTCCGAAGGTGTGTCATCTTGAGGAACGATCCTTGAATGTATCGATTAAGCTCCTAAAGCTCCCAAAATACCTACAAAACATGCAAAAGTCTGTGTAGACATTTATCTCGACAAATATACAAGAATTGAATGCAAACGTCATGAACTAGTGTTAAAACATGCATGAATGAACGGAAAAACTATCTAAATGAGTGCTTAAACGTACGTCATAAATCGTGTTATCACGGGGCAATCAATAAAACATAGGTTGGTAATAACGATATCTCATGCTATCATAGCAAACATATAACGCACACACCACTCATACAAACACCAAACATATAACGCACACACAACTCATACACATACCATTCATACAAACATATAACGCACACACCACTCATACAAACACCCATCTCATGTTATCATAGCAAACATATAAATTTGCATGTATGGATGTATATTCTTTGATTATATTGTTGTTTTGTCTACCTTTGCGGGAATCGAGGTCTACACTTAGTTTCGTTGTAATTGTAGGGAAAATGGCATGTTTTGGACCAAACTGGAGCTAAGGAAGCTAAGGAGTCATTGGAGCTACATTTTGGAGCATTGAGGCGTTATAAGAAGATCTCAGGAAGCATGTAAATGATTTAGAAGATTGATTTTGGACCAGATTAGAGAGATTCACATTCAGCTGAGACTTACCTCGGTCAGCTATAGTACCACCTCGACCGAGGTGATCTTGAAGAGCGTTTGGACCGAGGCGAACTGATGACGGGACAACGAGATCTTTATTTTTAGCTAACATCTTCTATTTTTGGAAAGTAAATATCACTTATTTTTGGCTGGATTAGTGGAAGAGAGATATCTTTTTGGCTGATATATTTTTGAAGATATGTAGATATATTTTAAGGAAACTATTTTTTTAAGATATCTTATCTTCGGAAGATAATTCTCCTATATAAAGGGTTGAATTTTCTGCAATTCAGCCATCTTCGGATCAAGGATTTACTGAAGGATTTTCTGGAGAGTTTTGAAGGAAGTTGAAGGAAGTTTTGAAGGTTGAAATTCAAGGAAGGAAGGAATCAAGTTGAATTTGGCTTTGAAGGAGTTTGTAAGATCTTCTTAGTTTGGCTTTTGGTTTTGTTGTCTTTTCTGATTTGTGATTGAGGAACACTGATTGTTGTTTGTTTGATTCATTAAGTTGTTGAGACCTTTGTGTTAAGGTTTTCTTGTTTGAATGTTGATTCATTTCTCATATATTTGATTATTGTTGTCGTGATGATTGTTGGCTAAGTTCTTTATGCGATTCTAGGGTGATTGGCTGAAAGTTGTGGGAAAGACGATGATAGAATGATCCTTTAATCCAGTGGACCCTGAAAGTTTGAGCCTTTACCTTAACCGTAGAACACCTCGGTAAGTCATTGAACATCTCACCCGGGATGGAATATAACTGAACGAGGTGAACCTTTCTTGAATCTTATCTGAGTTAAGAGTTTCTGTTTGCCAAATCCTATCCTTGTTATACCTTTCCTAGTTCAACGCAAGTCTAGGATGAGACTTACCCGGTGATTCCTTTGCTTGTTTACCCAAGATTATGAGTGTTAGGTAATAAAGGTTTATACTTTATAAGGGTTTGAGTGTGCCTTAATCCCATCTTTGAGAGTTATCCTGAGACTTACCCGGTAAAGGTTGATTCTACCCCCTCGAGTGGTGTGTTGGTTTGAGATTATAGTTCATTTCCTTAATACCTTGAGACTTACTCGGTAAAAGGAGATTTGGTTTGGGACAGTGAATAGTGAGACTTACCCGGTGATCTATTCCCACCTTAGAAACACCTTCCCATTGCAAACTTCAGCTTTGTCCACGTTATCATTTGAGATCTTGAGTCGGAACCACAATTCGATGCTTTAATCTCTAGAATCCGCATTCTCTTTATCTGACTTTTATATCATCTTTGATAGCTTGGATTTACTGCTTGTGGTTATCTGATAACCTGAATTGCAGTTCTTTGTTTCACCATAGTCCCTATGATCGACCCTTGGAATTCTTGCTTTTATTACAATTGATCCGTACACTACGGGTTCGCATATTGCTCAAGCATACTTCTTGGGTTATAAATATTAAAGCGTGCACACACCTTTTGGAGCGAACAAGTTTTTGGCGCCGTTGTAGGAGACTTGGTCAAGACCAAGTCCAGTTTTGGTTGTCTATCGGGGCTATTGCCCTTGTTGCTTTTGACCACTTTACTTGAGTGTTTTCACAGGATCTTTCCTTAGGTTTATGCGAAGAACTCGTGCTGGAAAGGAAATCGTTCCTTACGATCCCGAACCAGAAAAGACCTATAAGAGAAGATTGAAAGAAGCTAAGATGGCCGATCAAGACAATCCCGATCTTGAAGCCGAATTGAAGGAGGCATTGGAAAACTTGTGCCTCAATAAGGAAGAACTGCAGCGAGAGAGAGACAAGACTCGGACAAGAAATGAAGGAATTGAAGCTGATATGGCCGCTGTAAGGGCCCTGTTTCTGCCTCGACCGATCCCAGATCCTCGACCGAGGCAAGACCCGCCCCGGTCGAGATACTCCCACCACCTCGGATACCAGTCCGAGATGTTCTTTTTGCCGGAGTTCGACGAACCCTAGGACAGAGGATGGACCCCAATCAGCAAGTCAGACGTCTAGGAGTTAACCTAGGTGATCTGATAGCATGCATTATTGTCTATATTTTAGGACTTGTTTAGACGTTTTATCTTCAATAATCTGCATGTTTGAATGTATATTATGTGATTATATTGTTGTTTCATCTACCTTTACGGGAATCGAGGTCTACACCAAGTTTCATTGTAATCGTAGGTAAAATGGCACGTTTTACATCAAAATGGAGCAAAAGGAGCTAAGGAGTCATTGGAGCTACATTCAGGAGCTTAAGGAAGAATCCACGTATCATGAAATTGGATTAGAGATTCACTTTGGACCAGATTTGAGAGATTTCACATTCAGTTGTAATTACCTCGGTTGACTACAGAGTCACCTCGACCGAGGTGATCTAGAGGAGCTGACTCGACCGAGGCGAACACCTTGGACGCGGAAAGGATATTTTATTCTTGGCTGATATCTTTTAATTATGAAAAAAGATCTTATATTTTTAGGCTGGATTCCTAGAAGGAAGAAGATAATTTAGCCCATATATTTTACCTATTTTTATGGGAAAAGATCTTTCTAAGATATCTTATCTTTGGAGAGTAATTTTCCTATAAAAAGGGTTGGATTTTCCACAAATCCGTATCCCGCTTACCACGCGAAGATCTTGCCTAGACATCCGCATACAGCTGCACATCGTGCAAGACAGCCGTTTTACCCCACTATAGTTGGGAGATTTTAAGAACCTTTTTGAAGGTTGAAGGAAGAAAGTTCATAGCTTTTTATAGCTTTTGTGAAGGGTTTTGTAAGATTCCCTTAGATTCCCTTCTTGTTGATTGTCTTGATTGGATTGTGATCCAAGGAACGCTTGTTTGATTGATAATTGATTCAGTTATTGAAGCCTTTCTCTTAAGGTTTTCTTGTTCAATTATTCTCTTTCTTCCCATATATTTGATTATTACTTTCATGATGATGAGTGGCTAATTTCTTTGTGTGATTCTAGGGTGATTGGCCAAAGGTTGTGGGAAAAACAATGATAGAATAATCTTAAATCACAATAGAACCTTGAAAGCTCGAGTCTTTACCTTAAACCTAAGGCATCTCGCTCAGTCGATGAACATCTCGGCCGGGGTGGAATTCTTCTGACCGAGGTGACTTACCTGATCCGAAACTGAGAGTTAAGTGTTAGAGTTTACCAAATCCTATTCTTATTACACCTTTTCTGGTTCAATGCAAGCCTAGGATGAGACTTACCCGGTGATTCCTTTGTTTGTTTACCTAAGATCATAAGCAAATGGTAATAAAGGTTTATTCTTTATTGGGGTTTGAGAGTGCTTTCATCCCGTCTATGTGAGTTAGCCTGAGACTTACCCGGTAAAGGTTGATTCTATTTCCTTAGTTGGAGTGTTAGTTTGAGATTATGGTTCTTTTCCTTAATTCCTTGAGACTTACCCGGTAATAGGAGTTACGGTTTGGGATTAGTGAGTAGTGAGACTTACCCGGTGATCTATTCCACTTTAGTAACACCTTCCCTATGAAAATATCTCAGCTTTGTCCGCTTATCTTTAGATCTTGAGTTGGAACCACAACTAGATGCTTTAATCCCTAGAATTGCATATTTCCTTAATTGACTTTTTATCATCTTTGATTGCTTTAACTACTTTTGTGGTTAGTAATTACATAGCTTACCGTTACTTGCTTTGTTTCACTAAGTCCCTGTGATCGACCCCTGGAATTTCTTGCTTTTTACTACGATTGACCCGTACACTGCGGGTTCGCATCCTTGTTTTAACCTTACATCTAGGGTTATAAATTTAAAGCTTGCACACACCATTTGGAGCGAACAAGTTTTTGGTGCCGTTGCCGGGGACTTGGTCTAGACCGAGCCGGTTGCGGTTTGCTTTCGGGGCGCTTGCCCCTGTTTCTACTAACCACTCTACTTGAGTGACTTTCGCAGGTTCTTTTTCTTACGTTTATGCGAAGAACCCGCGCTGGGAAGGAAATCGTTCCCTACGATCCCGAACCAGAAAAGATATACAAAAGACGCTTGAAAGAAGCGAAGATGGCCAACCAAGACAATCGCGATCTTGAGGCCGAATTGAAGGAGGCGTTAGAACAGCTACGCCTCAGCAAGGAAGAGCTGAGACTGGAAAAGGAGGAAACTCGCACAAGGACTGAGGCGATCTAAGCAGATATGGCAGCTTTACGAGACTTGTATCTACCTCAACCGAACCCAGATCCTCGACCGAGGCAAGATCCTGTTCTAGACCCTCGACCGAGGCAGAATCCTATACTTGTCTCCCCGGCCAAGATACTTCCACCTCGGATGCCAGTCCGAGACGTTCTTTTTGCAGGTATTCCACAAACCCTAGGGCAGAGGATGGACCCCAATCAACAACTGAGGCGTCCAGGAGTCAACCTAGGAGATCCAGCGGACCATGATTATGAACTTCGACCGCAAGTTCTTTCCATAATTCGCCAATGTCAGTTTGGAGGGCTAGAGAAGGTAACTCCGCATCAACATCTACAAAACTATGAGATCTTGATGGAGACCTTCAGACCTTCAAGAATAGAAAACGACAACCACAAGCTAAGGCCTTTCTACTTCTCCTTGAAAGATAAGGCGCTTACTTGGTATCAATCTCTTCTTCCCGGAAAGATCAGCACTTGGAAGGAGATGACGACGGAATTCTTAACTAAGTTCTTTCCCCCCTCTAAAACTGCTGAAATGAGAGGGAAGATCAATGCATTCATCATGAAGGACAAAGAGAGCTTGTCCAACTCATGGGAGAGATTTAAAGACATTCTTTTGGATTGCCCACATCATGGGATTCCAAATATAGAGTTGTTGGAGATATACTTCAAGGGACTGGACGGCAATACCCAGTTCAACCTTCAACTACTATCTGCCGGTACATTCATGGACATGGCGATTGACGAAGCTTGGGAGTTCATAGAGAAGCAAGCTTTGCACATGGAGAAATATTCCCACCAAGGAGCTGAAGGTGGAGTTAAAAAAGTCAACTTTCAAGAGGAGCCATCAAACACTAATCAACTCATCTCTTTGAAGAATGATGAGAAACAATTGAAGGAACTCTTAGTTGCTCAAACCAAGAAGGAAGATCAAGGATCAAGGAACAACAATGGATACCGCAACAACAACAACGGTTCCCGGAACAACAACTATAACAACAATAGAGGATCCAACAACAATAATTGGAGGGCAAACAACCAAAATTCGGGTAACCCTTACTCTAACTCCAATTCAAATGATTCCTCTAATCCTTTCTTCTCTTCCACTTCTTCTTCTACTCCATTAAAGAGCCAAGAGCAAGGATCGAGTTCGCCCCAGCCAGAAAAGAAGGATGTGGTGCTGGAGGCTATCTTGATCAAGCTTAGTGCTATGGAGACATCCATGACTTCATTTTCGAAGGCACAAAAAGCCTTTGAACAACAACTTGCTAATAGGGCGAATGAAACGCCAAGAGATCCAGGGAAGCTTCTAGCAAGGACGGAAAGCAACCCTAAGGGCAAGATTATGGCCATAACAACGAGGAGTGGACTAAAGACTGTAGATCTAGTGCCTCGACCGATGCCAGTCCAGAAGAAAACCACCTCGGTCCAGGTGCAGTTGAAGAACACTTCGGCCGAGATGCCAACCGAGGTGGAGCCATAGAGAGCGGAGGAGAAAGCTGAAGTTTATATTCCACCTCCTGCATATAAACCACCACTTCGATTCCCTCAGTCAAGGGCCAGAGCACATCTAGACAAACATTTTGGTAAGTTCCTTGACTTGATGAATAAACTACACATTAATATCCCTTTCCTTGATGCTATTCTAGGGATGCCCGCCTATGGGAAGTTCTTGAAAAAGATCCTATCAAGGAAGAGGAAGCTGGAAGACTTTGGTGAAGTAAGGATGACATCTAAATCTTCGGAGCTTATTCAAATCATGAAGGAGAAGATGCCACCAAAATTGAGAGATCTCGGCTCGTTTTGCATTCCCATTCAAGTTGGGGATGTCACTTGTGAAGCCTTATGTGATCTAGGAGCCAGCGTGAGCATCATCCCGCTGGGGCTATGTGTTAAGATCGGACTTCGAGAGCCCAAGCCGGTGAAGATACGGTTATACATGGCGGATTGCTCCATTATCCATCCCGTGGGCATTTTGGAAGACGTTCCGGTTAAGTTAGGTAACTTCTATTTACCTATAGACTTTGTTGTGCTTGATATTCCCGCAGATTATCCTGTTCCTATAATTCTCGAGAGACCATTTCTAGCAACTTCGGGTTGCAATGTGGATTGTAAGAACGCCAAGTTGAAATTCAACATTGGCAAAGATGAAGTGGAGTTTGCACTACTTGCGGCAATGAAGGGAGAGCAACTAGGAGATGATATCTTCAACATCTATGATGAAGAAGAATCAAGAGAATTGGTGAGCTCTATCCTTATTAATGATCCACTTGAAAAGGTTATTAGTTTTAGCTTAATGGAGGAAGGTATAGATGCTTCTTGTGATGTAGATATACAGAGCTTAAAGGCGCTGGAAGAAGATCCAGGAGCTAAAACTGAAAGACTAATCCAGGAGAAAAAGATCTCTAGTTTCGGTTCCAGTTGCAGTACCTCGACCGAGGCACCTTCTGGACCAAGCGAGGTGGCTGAAGAACATCTCGGTCAACCTCTCTGGACCTCGACCGAGGTCAAAAGCGAGATGATTTCAGCTGAGACTACTGAAAATAACAAACTTCTTACTCCCTTCTCTGACATTCATCCTTAGTTGGTGGAACATTCTCTCCACCAAATTTGTTATAATAAAGGACCTTTGTATGCTGATATTGTTAATTATCTTGTTTGCCAGGAAATACCACCCGGATTGACGTATGCTCAAAGGAAGAAATTCTTTAAAGACGTACGCCATTACTACTGGGATGAACCGCTGCTATTCAAGCAAGGGTCGGACGGGATGCTTCGAAGATGCATTCCAGAAGATGAAGTAAATAGCGTCATACGGCATTGTCACTCACTTCCTTGTGGAGGGCATGCTAGCGCCAACAAAACATGTGCTAAGGTATTACGTTCTGGTTTCTTTTGGCGTACATTATTTAAGGATGTGCAAACGTTTGTTGTCTCTTGTGATGCATGCCAAAGAACAGGGAACTTATCTAGAAGGAATGAGATGCCACTCAATAACATACAAGAAGTTGAGATTTTTGATGTATGGGGAGTAGATTTCATGGGACCTTTCCCATCATCCGGAGGAAACCTCTATATTCTTCTAGCGGTTGATTACGTCTCTAGATGGGTTGAAGCCATTGCTACCCCCACTAATGACGCCATGGTGGTTGTGAAGTTCTTTAACAAGACTATCTTTCCACGTTTTGGGACTCCACGCATCATCATCAGCGATGGAGGGACGCATTTCATCAACCGGAAGTTTAAGGCACTTCTATCGAAGTATGGGGTAACCCACAAGGTAGCAACCCCTTATCACCCTCAAACTAGTGGACAGGTTCAGACCTCGAATAGAGAAATTAAAGCAATCTTGGAGAAGACCGTCTCTAGGACGAGGAAGGATTGGTCCATGAAGTTGGACGACGCTCTTTGGGCTTACAGGACCGCATTCAAGACTCCCATTGGTACCACCCCTTATAATTTGGTAAATGGGAATTCTTGTCATTTGCCCGTTGAGTTAGAACACAAGGCGTATTGGGCTATCAAATGGTTGAACTTCGACATCAAGGAAGCCGGTGAGAAGCGGCTATTGGATATCAATAAGCTGGAGGAGCTGCGTTTGAACGCTTATGAGAATGCCAAAATCTAGAAAGAAAGGACGAAGAAATTGCATGATGTTCGCCCCTAGAGGTGTGTGCAAATAAGCTTTAAATTTATAAAACTAGAATCAAGCAGCGAACCCGCAGTGTACGGATCGACGTAGCTAAGCAAGAATTCCAGAGTATCGAACACAGGGATTTGGGTGGGAACGAACTCGATTGCAGGTTATCAAGCAAGTAAATATGAGAGTTTTGCAAATATTGGGAAAACAACAATCCTAAAGATCCGGGTATCCAGCTGTGGCAATCGATTCAAGATATACTTAATGATGTAAAGACAGAGTTGAGATATGCAAAGGTATACTAATGTAAGGTAATCGTACGGTGAAGTTCCAAAAACCTTTTGTAACTCACCTACAAGGTACTCTCTATACAGGTTGTTGAGGCTCAATATAGAAAGATTCTAAAGGCGAGAATTAGTGTCAAATACCCAAACTTATAACCTAAAGATCAAGACTAACTTAACCGATTGAGGTTGTTGAGGCTCACAATCGAGGTAGAGGTTGTTGAGGCTCACTACCACCTAGAAAAGACAAGTCTAAACTAAGCTAAAGCAAACCTTTAACCTTAGATTGAAGTAAAAGCAGGTTCGTAGACTTAAGGGAAATCACGGTTAGTTCTTGAGGTTCCACGGCCGTGGACTCAAGAACAGCCCGTAATTTGGGGTTGTCGGCGATATTTCTCTAACTCTCAGGGTCTAATCTGTTTGCGATCAATCTATCATCATCTAAGCCACAACTATCAACCCTTCACCTTAGAATTGTTAAGGGTTTTTAGCCAATAACAGTCATGTTGATTTCAATTCAAGAATTAAAAGATAAAAAGATGAAAACTTTCAAGAACTTTCAATGATCTTCAATTCAATCTCAAAGTCACAAAGAGAACAAGTAATGTCAAAAGATTCAAAGTATAATAAACAATCACCACCTTAGGAAAGAAGAGAAAACGGGATGTCAATCCGTTTTCCAAATCAAACCTAATCAAGAAGAGAGATCTTCTTGCAAAACCTTCCAAGAACTTCGATCTTCCGCAAATCCGGAGATCTCCACAGCAATCTCCACCTAAAGTGCGAGATTAGGGAATTCCAAACACGAACTTCGATCTCTCCAAGAGATGTCAATTGCTTCCCCGCAAAACTTGCGAAGAGTCTTCGTCTAAGCGTCGATGTGCGACGATCGTAAGCAGGCGTAAGCGAGGATGACGGAATCTCCTTTCTTCCGTCTTTTTATAATGTAGGGCAAAGTGTCGGCCCGGCCCAATCTTCAAAAGATCGTGGCTTCGAAGTGTGGCGAAAAGATTCGCCAAGATCACGGTCGTGGAAGTGTTCCACGACCGTAATTTAGAGCGTGGAAACAAATACGGTTTGCAACATATGTTCCACGGCCGTGTAATCCCCTGGAATGAACATGAATTTTTGACTCCAAATCCACGGCCGTATTTCTGAACGTGGTTTGTGATACGGCCGTATTTTAGGGCGTAATTTAGGGTAAGAACGTGATTCTTCCCTAAACTCGTGCATTCCTCAAGCTAAGACTCCAAATTGCTTCCAAAGAGTGTCCTCAATCTATGGACATATCAACTCAACTCTCCTTTGCTCGATTCCGTTCGGAAATAGCTCCAAATCACCTATAATCAACATAGAACTAGTGTAGACATCCATATCAACAATATAGGTAATACTAGCTCACATATGCACCAAGATCAATCAAAGACTATCAATATGAATCAAATACGTTTAGAAAACGTGCCTAAAATATCACAATATTTCATGCTAACACATGACAAGCGCATCATTCCTAAGGAGCTTAAAGAAGGAGACTTAGTCCTACTCTTCAGCTCCCGCCTCCGCCTCTTTCTAGGTAAGTTAAAATCTAGATGGACCGGACCTTATGTTGTGAAACATGTTTTCCCTTATGGTACAGTTGAGATTTGGGGAGAAACAAGTGGAAGCTTCAAGGTCAACGGTCATAGACTTAAGAAATACAAACCGGAAGTTCCGGTTGAGGAGGTTGCACCACTATACCTAGTTTGAGAGATGCCGTACGGTCTAGCTAGCGACCTTAAATCAAGCGCTTCTTAGGAGGCAACCCAAGGTATTGTTTTCTTTTCCCTTTTTCTAGTCTAGTTTTAGATAGTTTCCTTTTGCTTTGCTTTGTTTTGTTTTTGGCGTCCTAGACACACAACAGGTGACATCTAAGGAAGGAATACAACCCAGGAGCACAACTGGGAGGACAAAAGTTCGAGAATTTGAGAAGACGGAGTTTGACTGAGACACATCTCGGTCGCTGTCATAGCACCTCGACCGAGATGATTCTTGAGCAACCGAGGCGATTAGGGTTTCTGAAGATCCACCTCGGTCCAGTCGAGACCACCTCGACCGAGGTTACAGCAGTTCTAGAAAAGAGTATAAAAGGGGCTGAAGATTTCTCTCTCTTCTCTTTACCCTCTTCTCGACCACGGCGTAAATCTCACCTCGCTTCTTCGTTCTTCGCTCGTTTTCAATGATTCTTGCTTCTAAACTGAGAGGAAAGGATAGAGGATCGCATTGCAAGCACCAATCTGCAGAAAGAACGAACCGAATCGACCGAATCGGGGTAAAAATGGAAAAAACCCTAACCCTCCTCTTTTCCACTGTTTCCTTTTGATTTGGGCTTTGGTTGCCCCTGCATTTGCTGGGAAAAGGATTAAGTACCTCATAGGAACCTTTGGTAGTGATTTTAGGGGAAAAGAACTGGATTTTTAAGGGAATCGATTGAGCAGTTTTTCGCCTCAGTCCAGTCAGCTTGTGCCTCGGCCGAGGTGTTCTACAGAGTTGTCAGGGCAACCAAGGTGGTCTGACAGGTCACAGAAATTAAGAGTTCTGACAGGCAGTTGGTCCTGAGAGACAGATCTTCTCCTTCCCCTTCTTCTTCTTCCCGCCGTACTAGACCGGTGATCCACGAGAGACACCAGGTCGATTATGACCGCATAACAGCCCGTCCAGTCGTTGCACCACGCTTCCTGGACATATCTGCTTTTGATTGCCTCCATGTTGATGATGATATGAGGCGTATGATATCTGCTGTGGGGCTGGAGCATTTCACAGAGATTAGAGCTCCGGCCTACCTAGAGCCGACCTTGGAGTTTGTCAGCTCCTTTACCTACTTGCCTACCGAGTGCGCCTTAAAGTACCGGTTGATGAACCGGAACTATTGGGTTCCCTTGGCACACTGGCGGGACATCTTTGGCTTCCCGGCCCCGACTGTTGTTGATTTTCCCTCCCGAGCTGTAGCTAGGGAGTTCTAGGGACATATAGCTCACGTGGTTGAGCATGCTGACGGAAGGAGACCTGGAGATTCCAGGGAGAGGATTATATTTCATCTTGCTTTTAGACTAGCTCACAGGATCTTCAGTGAGACTCTTCTGGCGTGTACTGAGACGCCCCAGAAGGTCAGACTGGGTGAGCTTTTGAGTTTATACTACATGGTGACTGGATGAGTCCTAGATTTTGGATTGATGTTGGCAGAGGACTTACATAGGATAAAGGCGAAGGCGAAAGGTGACATATGCTGTGGAGGTATAGTGACTCGTATAGCGAGTTTCATGGATATGGACCTCCGTGCTTGTACCATGGTGGCAGCTGCCAAGCCGCTTGGACTTCAAGAGATGATCGCTCGGAGGATACTGGTTCCCCGAGGACTTACTACGCCATATGTGGCGATACCATGGGAGCCGACTGCACCACAGGGGATCATATGGTCAGCTCAGTTCTCCGTGTTTGATCCACATTACTGGCAAACTGCGTGGATCCCATTGACGGAGGATGCTAGAGAGTCGGCACCTACAACAACTCAAGGGCCAGCGGAGGAGGACGAGGCTGAGGATGATGATGATGATTTTGCTGAGGATGGTGGTGTTCCTATGGATACGGGCACAGATACAGATGGGCCCAGTGCGCCGGTCATTGACTTAGATGATAATGAGACTGAGGAGGAGCCGGCTGCAGCACTAGCACGTCCCGCTAGGCGTAGGGTACGTAGGTAGAGGTACCTAGTTGCTCACCGTCGCATCAGATGATAGATTCCTATGCTTCCATGTCCTTAGAGATCTGAGAGATGCAGGAGAGATTACACTACCAGCACGTGATGGCTGAGATTCAGTTTCAGCATGTCATGGGCTACCCTTTCGACCCATCTCAGCACCCATATGTGCCACCACCACCACCACCGGATCGTGATTATTGAGAGGTAGTAGGATTTTCTTTCTTTATTTATTATGCAGCTCAGCTATGTCCGGTGAGTACTTTATTTCTCTAGACTTATTTTGACCCATTGGGACAATGTGTCCCAAGTATGGGGTATTGGATGTATTATTTGACTATGGATGTATGACTTGATTCTATCAGATATTTATGTTTTATTTTGCTTATCTGAGATTACATGTATGCATACAAGTTATTTGATTGAGAAAAACGTCAAAAACTGGTTTGAAAAAAAAAACAATTTTTATGACCTCGACTGAAGTAATTCTGGCCCAACGAGGTACTTCACCTCGGTTGACTAGATCATCTCGACCGAGGCGTTTTAACTGAAAATAATTTCGAAACGATTTTTGTGCTTCTTATCTGGATATGACCTCAGTGAAGATTTTGTTTGCTGAATTGTTTTGAAATCATTATATGTTTGAAATGTTTTATGATATGTTTAAGTTGCTAAATGATTTGTTTGAAATATGTGGCATGTTTAATACTTTGTTTTTATCCAAATTATGTTGAATTTGAAGGTTGACACCACATTATGAGTTCTCTCACTTTCTTCCTGGGAAGACCAAGGCAATTCATTCTCTTCTCTCTTCTTCTTCTTGATCATGCTTAGCCCCTCATATATATATTTACCTTCCTTTACCTATCCGGGAATTTGGAAGCAAGCAAGTGAAAAGCAAGTGAAAGAATAGATGAGATGGTAGCTGGAAGTTAGAAAGAAGCAAAAATAGGTTTGGGGAAGTCAATCATGATGATGAGTAACTCGGCACCATTCACATAGCCGGGTGTTTGTGTCTTGCCAAAGTCGGATTGAGCGATATTCCTAACGAGTCATGGTATGTGCATCAAGGGTTTGAGGCATCTCGAGAAATTGATGATTGCTGATTTCCCAGGCTTCGGTTATTGTGCACCTCTGTCCATGCATCCCAAAAAGTAAAGTAAAAAAGTGAAAATAAGCAAGCTTATTGGTGGAGGATGTTGAAGTTCAAAGCAAGTGAAGAAAAGATCCTTTTCCCGGATTCTAGCACCACATTCCTTATATACATCCCACCCTCACACGTTTCTTGACTTTCTTTTGAAAGACCTTGAGACCTCGAGCTTGTTGATTGACTTAGTGGTTTAAACTGGATTATACATGATTAATTTCGATGTTTATTTTTATTATGCATTCTATGATTTTATGCAAAGATGAACAACTTTCTTATATTTATAAAATGTTTTGATCATGTTTTGATTTTATATTCCATGAAGCATTCTCTTAGAGTGATCTATGATTATGCCACACCATCAAAAATGTTTTGAAAGACTTTTTCATTGATCTTCATGACTTATAATCCATTCTATCTTGTATTTTATATTCGGAACTTGCTTGGGGACAAGCAAGGGCTAAGTATGGGGTATTTTGATAGCATGAATTATTGTCTATATTTTGGGACTTGTTTAGACGTTTTATCTTCAATAATCTGCATGTTTGAATGTATATTATGTGATTATATTGTCGTTTCATCTACCTTTACGGTAATCGAGGTCTACACCAAGTTTCGTTGTAATCGTAGGTAAAATGGCATGTTTTACATCAAAATGGAGCAAAACGAGCTAAGGAGTCATTGGAGCTACATTCAGGAGCTTAAGGAAGAATCCAAGAATCATGGAATTGGATTAGAGATTCACTTTGGACCAGATTTGAGAGATTTCACATTAAGTTGTGATTCACCTCGGTTAACTATAGAGTCACCTCGACCGAGGTGATCCAGAGGAGCTGCCTCGACCGAGGCGAACACCTTGGACGCGGCAAGGATATTTTATTCTTGGTTGAGATCTTTTAAATATGGAAAGAGGATCTTATATTTTTAGGCTGGATTCCTGGACGGAAGAAGATAATTTAGCCCATATATTTTACCTATTTTTATGGGAAAAGATCTTTCTAAGATATCTTATCTATGGAGAGTAATTTTCCTATAAAAAGGGTTGGATTTTCCACAAATCCGGATCCCGCTTACAACACGAAGATCGTGCTTAGACATCCGTATACAGTTGCACATCGCGCAAGACAGCCGTTTTACCCCACTATAGTTGGGAGGTTTGAAGAACCATTTTGAACGTTGAAGGAAGATTGAAGGAAGAAACTTCATAGCTTTTTATAGCTTTTGTGAAGGGTTTTGTAAGATTCCCTTAGATTCCCTTCTTGTTGATTGTCTTGATTGGATTGTGATCCAAGGAACGCTTGTTTGATTGATAATTGATTCAGTTATTGAAGCCTTTCTCTTAAGGTTTTCTTGTTCAAATATTCTCTTTCTTCCCATATATTTGATTATTGCTTTCATGATGATGAGTGGCTAATTTCTTTGTGTGATTCTAGGGTGATTGGCTGAAGGTTGTGGGAAAAAACAATGATAGAATAATCTTAAATCACAGTAGGACCCTGAAAGCTCGAGTCTTTACCTTAACCCTAAGGCATCTCGCTCAGTCGATGAACATCTCGGCCGGGGTGGAATTCTTCTGACCGAGGTGACTTACTTGATCCGAAACTGAGAGTTAAGTGTTAGATTTTGCCAAATCCTATTCTTATTACACCTTTTCTCGTTCAATGCAAGTCTAGGATGAGACTTACCCAGTGATTCCTTTGTTTGTTTACCTAAGATCATAAGCAATAGGTAATAAAGGTTTATCCTTTATTGGTGTTTGAGTGTGTTTTCATCCCGTCTATGTGAGTTAGCCTGAGACTTACCCGGTAAAGGTTGATTCTATTTCCTTAGTTCGAGTGTTAGTTTGAGATTATGGTTATTTTCCTTAATTCCTTGAGACTTACCCGGTAATAAGAGTTACGGTTTGGGATTAGTGAGTAGTGAGACTTACCCGGTGATTTATTCCACTTTAGTAACACTTTCCCTATGCAAATATCTCAGCTTTGTCCGCTTATCTTTAGATCTTGAGTTGGAACCACAACTAGATACTTGAATCCCTAGAATTGCATATTTCCTTAATTGACTTTTTATCATCTTTGATTGCTTTAATTACTTTTGTGGTTAGTAATTACATAGCTTACCGTTACTTGCTATGTTTCACTAAGTCCCTGTGATCGACCCCTGGAATTTCTTGCTTTTTACTACGATTAACCCGTACACTGCGGGTTCGCATCCTTGTTTTAAGCTTACATCTAGGGTTATAAATTTAAAGCTTGCACACACCGTTTGGAGCGAACATGATCCAACTGAGCATGATTATGAACTTCGACCGCAAGTTATAACCATGATTCGACAATGTCAATTTGGAGGTTTGTAGAGAGTCTCCGCATCATCATTTGCAAAACTATGAAATTTTGATGGAGACTTTGAGACCTTCGAGAGTGGAGAATAACAATTACAAGTTGAGACCTTTCTATTTCTCTTTGAAAGACAAGGCTCTTGCTTGGTATCAAGCTCTTCTGGCTGGAAAAATTAACACTTGGGAAGAGATTACGACATAGTTTCTTACTAAGTTCTTTCCCCCTTCTAAGACCGCTGAATTGAGGGGAAAGATCAATTCTTTTATTATGAAGGACAAAGAAAGTTTGGCCAAGTCATCGGAGAGATTCAAGGATCTTTTGTTGGATTGCCCACATCATGGGATTCCAAAGATCGAGGAAATTTACTTCAAGGGTTTGGATAGAGATACGCAATTCAAGCTCCAATTACTTTCTGCCGGCACCTTCATGGATATGCCGATAGATGAAGCTTGGGATTTCATTGAAAAGCAAGCTTTGCACATGGAAAAGTACTCCCATCAAAGAGTTGAAGATGGAGCAAGGAGAGTTAGCTTGCAAGACACATCATCAAATGGAGCTCAACTCACCTCGCTTAGCAATGAAGTGAAAGCATTGAAGGAGCTTTTAGTAGCTCAAACGAATAAGGAGCAAGACGGTTGATACCAAGGAAGAAACAACTATCAAGGGTAGCGGAACAACAACTACAACAACAACAACAGAAACTCCAACAACAACAATTGGAGATCTAATCAACAAAATTCCGGTAACGCTTATTCTCATGCTAAAAATGCTCTTAATGCCCCCTCTTCTTCTTCTACTCCATTGAGAAGCCAGGAGCCTGCATCAAGTTCGTCCCAGCAACCAAAGAAACCACATGTTGTGCTAGACGAAATTTTGATCAAGCTCAACGCTATGGAGACATCGATGAATTCATTTTCGAAGGCACAAAAAGTCTTAGAGCAACAACTTTTCAACAACTGACTCTTCATCTTTTTGTCGCTTCTGATTGTCGAGCCGCAGGGGCGGCACTAGTGTCAACGCAGGGGCGGTGACACTGACTCTTTGGCTTCACAGCTCCGTAGGGTGAGACGCAGGCAGAGGCGCATGAGCGCCGGTATTCGCTTCTTCAGGATAAGTCACCGCAAGGGCGCCATGGAGGGGCACAAGGGCGGTGACAGTCTTCGTTCCGGATGCTAGCAAAGGCGCAGGCTGCATTTCGGAGTGCAACGTCACCCGCTGGGGCGGTGACATTGCTCCGCGGGGGCGGTGAGGCACCAGAAGCTTTGCTTCGTGAAAGGTCTTCAACTCCCAAGTGCTTATAAATCCTCTTTTATCTTCTTTTAGTCTTCTTCTTGTGGACCAAGGAGTTAGTAGCATAAAACGACACTAATGTGATAAAAAGACTCTAAAAACTAACCTAAATGATAGTGATTCCATCACCTATCAAACTCCCCCATACTTAGACCTTTTTACTCGTCCCGAGGAAAACAAATGACAACAATTTTAGACTCAAAGGCCTCAAGAAGCATGGGTAAGAGGTATTGGCAATGGAAATGAAAAACCAAGAAAGAAAGAAGGAAGAAGAGAGAAAATGTAAGAAAAAGGTGACAAAGCTACCATCCTTATTGCTCCAAGAGTGACCTACCCGGACAACCTTCTTATGACTCCCCTTCTTATGCCGCCAAACGTCGAAAGGGAACCTACACTCGGTGTCGCTCATTTTGCCAAGGTACCCTTTAGGATTTTCACCTTGCCACTCTTCTTCTTTTCTTGATGATCTCACTTGGAACTCACATCCCTCAAGTCCAATTTTTTTTTGCACCAACCTAAGGTCGGTCGGACTACCTTCTTTTTGCCTAAACCGCACTTTTGAGTTTTCGGTTTAGCCAAGGATTTTCATGCATTTTTCCATTTTGTTTGGCTTTTTTTTTATGAATTTCAAACTACATTGCAACTCATAAAAATTCAAGGCAAAGATACTCAAAACAACTTAAACAAACTACACAAGCAATGGTAATTCCCTCTCCCATACTTGAAGCACACTTTGCCCTCAAAGTGGAAAATGAAGCAAAGATAAATGTGGGAAAGGGAGAAATGATGATACCACTAGTGGGATGTTCCGGCTGGACCATCCGGACCCTCCTCCGGTGGGTACGGGAAGTGGTTGAAGAACTGCTCCTGCCGGCGGTAGATGTCGTCGATGCGGGCCTACTGAGCATCCATCCGATGGCCAAATGAGGTCTCAAAGCTGGCTTTCCAAGCGAACTACTGAGCCTCGAGCTGTTGCTGTTGGGCTGTCTGCCAAGCGTCCTGCCGGCAGTCAAATGGGTGGTCATGGAGGAGGCGAAGCTAGTCTGCCAACTCTGCTGCTGCTCAAGCATGTTCCGCTGATACTCGGTCTGCCATGCCTGATGCTGAGTAGTCAGGGCTTCCATCTGAGCCTGGAGGCTCTCCAGGGCCGGACCATCATTCGGTGCTGCAGTTGGCATCTCTTCATCGTCCGGTATGGGCATGTGATCCTCAAAGTAAGCCTGGCTGGAGCTCACAGCATATCTCTCCACGATGGCCACCTGAGGCCGCCTCGGTACAAATGGGTCGGCCGGGATGTATAGCTCGGACTGCTCATCTCCAAATGGAAGTGGTCGGGGGAGGTATGTGATGTGGCTCCCATCTGCAAATGACAGCCAAAAAAGGTACTCCCCGTCCCATTTGAGGAGCTTGCACCTCCTAAGCATCCCCTGCGTGTATAGTGGGGCCTCCAACCTATCCTCTAGGCCGGAAAGATCCATAACCTATTCGGCGATCAAGGAAATCACCCCACCGCCAACAATGTCCCTTGGCTCGTCCTTCCTAATCCGCTTCAAAGCGGTAAGGATGAGGTATGGCCAATCCGGTACCTTCTCGCTCATCGGAAGGCAAGCGTATAGCAATGGAAGGTCCTTGAGGGCGACCTTGTTTCTTTTTGTCCACAGAAGACACTCATGATGATCTTCGACAGGAGCCTCAAGCAAGGGTGAGTGAGTTTGTTGGAGTACTCACCCCCGTCATGAAACTCGGATCTGGTGGCGGCATGCCAAAACTCACAAAGGTCGGGTGTCGGAACGGGTTCCCACCAGTTCTCTTCTTATACAACTCGGTTTTGGCGGCATGCCAAAACTCGCAAAACTCGCAAAGGCGCAAAGAGTCACCCCAAAGGCTTCCTGCAGTTGAGAGTAATCCAGTGTGTACTTCTTCTTATTGAACTTGAATGAAAGTCCAACACAACCATGGTCCTCCATCTCCATGGTGAAGGTGGCGATGAATTGGCGTTTGAGCTCGGGGTACGTTGGAGCACTTTTGTTCAGAAATTCTCCGAGCCCAGCGTTGGTGAGAAATGACTGCATGCTCTCCAACATGCTCAATTTTTCCAATGTAGGAACGTGCAAAAACCGAGTTGTATACACAACGCGATCCTGCATAATCCTTTAACGGGTCTTCTCAGCCTCCGACATCTTGTATTTCCTATGTGGTTCCATTCTTGCAAAGATTTGAGCAAAGGGGTTAATATTTGCAAAAACAGAAAAGGATACGAACCCTCTATCGAGTTTTCCGCAGGGGCGGATGATGGAAGTGCAGGGGCGGAGAGGCGCATGGGCGGGAGCTTGCAAGCGCAGGGGAGGGAGAACTCTTGGAGGCGATTTTGGACAGCTGCGAAGGTGGTGGTGTTGAGGGGCGTTTTGGTCGCTTTTTGCTGGTGGAGACGTCACCGGAGGCGGCTCAGAGTGGAGGAAAGGGAGCATGTGAAGGGAAGAGTGTTGTAGGGTTAGAGATTTGAGAGAGTGGAAAGTGGGAGAGGGAGTAGTGCAGCGCAGGGGCGTCGGGGATGGTTGTGGTGGTGTTGACGAGGTGGCGTAGGGGTGTCGGAGCAAGGTTGGTGTAGGGGTGTTAACTTGGGGCACAGGGGGCGTGAGAGAGTTAGGGTTCGGGACATTGAGTGGTGAGTGAGAGAGAAGAGGGGTTGGTGGGGTAGGTGTAGGATATTTTGGGTTTTCTTATTTTTTTTTCTTTTTTAGGTAAACCCGTAGGGGCGTGGGCTTGTCGCCGCAGGGGCGGGGACAAGGAAGAGGGGGCGCCGGCTCAACACCGGGGGAGGCGTTGAGGATGCGTGTCAAGGATGGACGCCGCAGGGGCGTAGGGGTTTCACCGCAGGGGCGGGGACAAATAGCCGCAGGGGCGGTTAGCTTGACTGAGGCTCCTCTTCTTATTCTCTCGGTTGCCTCCCGAGCAGCGCCTTTGTTTCACGTCGTTGGCTCGACGTAAGGACTCTACCTCTCCGATTGGGCCTCCTCCAACACCATCTCGTCAATTGGATCGTTCTTTACTCCTTCAAGGTAGGGCTTTAGCCTTTGTCCGTTTACCTTGAACACCTTGTGCGTTTGTGGATCATAGAGGTCCACAGCGTCATGAGGGTACACTTTGGCTATCACGAACGGGCCCATCCATCTTGAATGTAGCTTACCTGCAAAAAGTTTCAAACGTGATTGAAAGAGAACTACCTTATTACCTACCTTGAAGTCTCCATGTTGATTTTCTACCATTGTGATACCTCCTTTCTTTGGAACCACTTGGGTTGGACTAACCCAAGTGCTATCCGAAATAGGGAAGATCATATCTGCTTGGAGGAGTTTCAACACCTCCTTCTTGACCACATCCATCATTGGTGGATTCAACCTTCGTTGAGGTTGCCTCGAGGGTTTTGCTTCATCCTCAAGTAAGATCCTATGCATGCAATTTGATGGACTTACTCCTTTGATATCCGCAATGGTCCATCCAAGGGCCGTCTTGTGTTCTTTTAACACTTTCACCAACTTGTCCTCTTGACCGGTAGTCAACTTGTTGGAGATGATCACCGGTAAGGTATTGTTGTCTCCAAGGAAAACATACTTGAGGTGAGATAGAAGGTCTTTCAATTCTATTTCCGGTGCCTGCACTATAGATGTAACAAGCTTCTCGCTTCGGGTTAGTAAAGTGGGCACAATGGCCAAAGTGGAGATAGGTAACCTCTTATGTCCATCTAATTGGGCTAGGACCTCCTTCATGCTGGATGTTAATGCATATTCTGAATTGTAATCATCAATGTCATGCTCAATTATATTTTTGAATTCATCAATGTCAGAAATATCAAAAACATCTTGCACAAAAGGTTCAACAATGTCAATAGCACATAAAGAATGATTATCACTAGGAAATTTCATTGAATCATAGATGTCAAATTCCACTACTTCACCATCAAACTCCATGGTTAATTTACCACTAACATAATCGGTTTTAGTCCTAGCAGTTTTTAGGAATGGTCTTCCTAACAATATCGGTGCAGCATGCGAGTCATTTTCCATTTCCATTACAAAGAAATCTGCAGGAAAAATTAGGTTGTCTACCATTACTAATACATCTTCAATTATCCCTTTTGGGTACATATTAGATCTATCAACAAGTTGTACTACAATCCTAGTTTCCGTTAATACCCCAAGGCCAAGTTATTTGTAAATAGAATATGGCAAAACATTTATAGAAGCACCAAGGTCAAGCATGGCTTTGTCAAAACGGGTTTCCCCTATGACACAAGGGATACTTACCATGCCCGGATCGCTGCATTTCTTGGGCATCCTACGTTGGAAAACGGCTGAGACATGCTCACTTATTTGTACTTTTTGTTTTCCCTTCAGCTTCCGATTCCTCTTAATATTGCAAAGTTTCTTCAAGAAACGAGCATATTTAGGAATACTCTTCACTAACTTAATGATTCTTCTCTCCTTTAGTGCCTCAGGAAAAGGAGATGGTGGTTTCTCAGAGTACAGTGGTTGAAACTCAGGTCGGATGTAAGAATTCTTCTCAACAGAACTCTGTGTCGAGTTTTCCGTAGGGGCGCCAGCTTTCAGGCGCAGGGGCGGCTCAGAGGTTGTCACTGCAAGGGCGGGGTCATCCAGCCGCAGGGGCGGCGTTTGCTCAGAGCTGGGCGCAGTTGCAGCCACAGAGGCGGTTGTGGGTGCGGCAAACTCGTCACAGGGTTTGTCTTGTAATTCTTTTGCTGGTTTCAGTTGGATTTGCTTCCCACTCCTTAGTTTTAGGGCACTAACATTCACGTTGGGGTTTATAACCGTTTGGGAAGGCAATCCTCCGGAGGATCTAGCTTTGATCCTTGTTATGGCTTCCGTCATTCGCCCAACCTATTTTTCAAGTTTCTTGATGCTGGATTCTGTTGTTGGTTTTGTTGATCCCTCCAACGAAAATTTTGTTGATCACGCCAGTTTGGCATGAAATTCTACGAATAAGGTTCATTCCTAGGCCTTTGCTGCTGTGGTTGTCCATAAGCTACTGCATTCACCTCAACATCGTCATCCTGGAGTTGGGGACACTTGTCCGTTGGGTGCTATGGGTCAGCACAAACTCCACATGCCTTAAGCTGTTGTGGGGTTCCCATAAGCGTTAATCTCATCACCATCTCCTTCAGTTCAACAAGCTCATTGGAGATCTCACTCTTCCCGGAATTCACAGCATGAACACCTCTCTTGGAAGAAGTCCTTCAAAAGCAAGGTCGGGGGTAGAGTTAAGAATGTTACCTCCACAAGCCGCATCGACGATCCTCCTTTCGTTGTCAAGCAAGCCATTGTACAAGTACAAGACTAGATCCTGAGTTGAATATCCATGGAAAGGACAGGTGGATCGGAGGCGTGCAAACCGCTCAAAGTACTCATAGAGAGTCTCGTCCGCCTCTTGCTCGTTATTGCTTATAGCTTTCTTCAAGCTATTGCCTTCTTGGCTGGGAAGTATTTCTCCAGAAATGCCTTGTGGAGATTCTTCCAAGTGTCGATGCTCCCGGATGGAAGGTGGTAATACCAATCGTCCGCTGCATCCTTGAGTGTGAAGCCGGATGCCCTCTTCTTGATTTGTTCTTCGGTGATGTTGACCGGCTTCATGCTCATACACACGGTATGAAACTTTCCAAGGTGTTGAATGGGATCTTCACCACTTAACCCATGGAAAGATGGGAGCAAGTGAATGAGACCCGACTTGACCTCGAAGATGATTCCCTCCCGTAATGCCGGTATAGTAACCGCAAGAGGGTGTTGAGCCAAAGTCGGCTGAGTGAGTTGACGAAGAGTACGATCATTCATTTCTTGTTGGAGTTGTTGTTATCTACGTCGCTGGATGTGCGTCCTCTCAATTTCTGGATCAAAACGAACAATGCCGGAGTTAGTAGCACGGGTTTTAACCATAAAAACGGTCCAAACCAATAATCAATAATAGAAATGAAATAAAAATAAAACTAAACTCCCCGGCAATGGCGCCAAAATTTGACAAGAACTTTTCCTTAGGTCGTTTTTATCTTATCAAAACAAATCCCAACTTAACACTAGAACAAGTATAGTGATTAAGTAAGAGTCGAACCCAAAAGAGTTTAATGATATTTTTATTAAATTCAATTATTGATTAAGAACAACGTAAAAGGGGGGGGGGGTTTGATGAATTGATGCAAAATAAAACTCGAAAGCAATGTATAAAATGAATAGGATGATGATGAGTGAATCTACACTAGGTTGATTCTTAGCATGCGATTACTACTTTGGTGAGTTCCTTTTTACATGTTTTAAAATAATGTTCCCGTCTTGATCATATGTATGTGTTGAGCCAACCGGCATCAACACCACTTAACAAGTTTAGTGTTCCGTAAACCTACAAGAACAAGTCACAAGTTAGCTTTCAAACAAAGACTAAGGGATATAAAGAGAAGATTAAAACAATCAAACTTATCTTTATATTTGTGTTCCTTTTCCTTTAAGCAATTACAACCCGTTATTACCCAAAGGTTACTATTAGATTAAAGACCCGAACCCGGAATCTATTAATCCTAGTTCTTTGCATGTACTTTAGAACCTAAGGTGATCAATCTTAAGTGATAATAAAACATGTAATTAGACAAATGAAGATTAAGAATCATAAAACATTACTGAATAAAACTTATATTAAAAGGTATATACAACCAAAAAAAACAATGCACCTTCAAACCAAGCCAATGTAGCAAGGAAACTAGAAGCTCGTTACAAAGGAAGCAAGTGAAAAGAGAGAATAAAAATGGGGAAAATGATGGATGATTCTAGCAATCAGCCATGGGTCTATTTATTCTACAAATGGCACTAAATGTGAGTAAATGGCCGGCCAAAACAGCCACCTTTAATGCCATAAAGGTGGTACAAACAACCGGAGTAAAGTCTTTGTCGTCGAACCGCAAGGGCGGCCTTCTGGACCGCAGGGGCGATTTAGGTAGAAACGCTTGAAGTTCTTCGTGGCCGCAGGGGCGGCCTGGCGATTCCGCAGGGGCGGATCTTTAATGTTCTTCAAACACTTGACTCTTCATCTTTCTGTCGCTTCTGATTGTCGAGCCGCAGGGGCGGCCCTAGTGTCAACGCAGGGTCGGTGACACTGACTCTTTGGCTGCATGGCTCCGCAGGGTGAGATGCAGGCAGAGGCGCAGGGGCGCCGATCTTCGGTTCTTCAGGATAAGTCACCGCAGGGGAGCCATGGAGGGGCGCACGGGCGGTGACAGTCTTTATTCCGGCCGTTGACGAAGGCGCAAGCTGCATTCCGGAGTGCAGCGTCACCTGCTTGGGCGGTGACATTGCTCCGCGGGGGCGGTGAGGCACTAGAAGCTTTGCTTCGTGAAAGGTCTTCAACTCCCAAGTGCTTATAACTCCTCTTTTATCTTCTTTTAGTCTTCTTCTTCTGGACCAAGGAGTTAGTAGCATAAAACGACACTAATGTGATAAAAAAAGACTCTAAAAACTAACCTAAATGATAGTGATTCCATCACCTCTTAATCTGCAAAACCATCCTCAGATGACCGGGATGCTCCTCTTTGCTACGAGAGTAAACCATAATGTCATCAATGTAGACTACCACAAACTGATCAAGGAAGTCGGTGAAAATATTGTTCATCATCTCCATGAAAACTGCTAGGGCATTCGTCAGCCAAAATGGCATCACTACAAACTCGTAGTTTCTATAACGGGTACGAAGTGCCATCCTGTGTATATCCTGCTCCCTCACCCTCAACTGGTGATATCCTGAGCGTAAATCAATCCGGGAGAATACTGTCGCTCCTTGAAGCTGATCAAGTAGATCATCAGTACACGGCAATGGATACTTGTTCTTGATGGTCACCTTGTTCAGCTCCCAGTAATCGATCACAGTCTCAACGATCCGTCTGTCTTCCGCGCGAGGAGGACAGGTGCTCCCCAGGGGGATACGCTAGGGCGGATGAAGCCCTTCTCAGCAAACTCCTCGAGTTGCTTCTTCTACTCCAACATCTCGACAAGCGCCATACGGTATGGGGCCTTCGAGATGGGTTTCGTACCAGGCTCCAACTCGATACTGAAATCCACACTCCTTTGAGGCGGCAAGCTTGACGGCTCAACAAACACATCTGCAACCTCGCAGACCACTAGTATGTCCTCCAATGCTGGACTCTTTCCATCCTTCATGGCATAGCACTAGAAGGCATCACATCTTTGTGCTATCAGTCTAGCTGCTCGTACGACACTGATGACAAAGCCCGTCTTGCCAAGGTCCAAACCTTAAAAGACCTCAATCTGACCTACCTTGGTAGAGACTGTAACAATCCTCCTACCAACATCTAAAACCGCACGGTATCTACGCATCTAATCCACACCTAATATGACTTCTTCATGCATTAATGGCATGACTAAGAAGTCAACAAGCAATACACGAGTCCCTAAACAAAGGGGACAACTACGTATCTCATGGGTACCTCTGACCTGACTACCATCAGGTACCTTATAGTAAAGGGTATCCCCTCTATAGTAGCTAAATCCAAACGCTCAACACATGTATTAGAAATAAAGGAATGTGTAACACCCGTATCAAACCAAAACTCTAATAGGTAAACCATGAAGCAAAATGGTACATGTACCAGCTGGTACAGGCCGCTCCCTTGCACTCCTCTGCTCAAAAGCTTCACCCTTAGCTCCTCTAGTGTCAGTGGCACTCCCACCACGACCTCTACCTTGATCGGCCCAGGAGAAGATCCCTGAGTTGAAGGACGATGTGGGACCCTCTGTTTTCCCTGTGCCTGTTGCTGAGGTGTCCTCTGACCACCTCCCGCCACACTGGCAGGGGAAGAACCCAATTGTCATGCAACAACACCCTGCCTATAGAAGGCAGCTCGATGACTTGGTCTACAACAGGTAAATCAAGTCATTGGTGGCCTCGTACACTCCGGTTGTATGTGTCCAGGATCACCATAATTGAAGCACTGTCGTCCTTTATCTACAGTCAATGCAGATGAGGGGTAACTCTGGCGTCTCTGACTCCGCCTAAAGCTAGATGCTCCTCCAACACCACTGGTCTTCCTAGTGCTCTACCTCTTCTCAGACCGTCCTATATGAGAAGCCCTCCTCTGATTGGCTTCCTCCCTCTCATAAGCAGAAGCACGGTCCTGATAATCAGCCAAGGACTCACAATTGAATCCCGCCATATATAAGCGTGTGCTCTCCCTCAGTCGATGCGAGAACAAGTACACATGCTGGTCCTTAGATGTTGCAGCTAGACCCAACAGAGCTAACTCAGTCTGGAAGCGGCTGATGGCGTCTGTAATCGGCACATCCTCAAAGCCGGCCTCCATAAAATCTTGTAGCTTCTCCCTCCTCAATGAGGCAGGGCAGAACTGCTCTCTGATCATACTCCTCATGCGATCATAATTGGTGGTTATGGCTCGTATAGTCCTCCACCACTGATGTGCAAGGTCATGGAATAGAGACTGAACTAGTTGTATCCGTTTGTCCTCAAGACATCTGATAGACTCTAAAGCAGAGTCTACATGTCCTATCTGAAACTCGATCACCAGACAAACCTTCCCAAACAAAGGTGGTACGCTCATCTGATGGAATGTCTTCAACCAGGTATCTGGTCAAGGCCCTCTGTTCTCCTTTGGAACTCGAACAAACTCAGCACCACGTGCCGGCATAGTTGGCACCTGTGTGGCTCCTTGAGAAATCTCAAAATATCCCTCATGCCCTAGTAGATCTAGGGCCCGTCTGCCAGCTTTGGAAACCTCCTCAACACGTCTAATATACTCTCTAAACTCTGGCCCTCTACACGATCCGAGTCATCAGACTAGACTCGATGTGAATGATGTCTCCTCGATCCACCACTCCTCGTCTCTAGGACGACACTCTCAGCAATCTCCTCATGTACCTCCTCCACTACTGGTGGATCAGCAGCGGGAACTGGACCCTCTCTTATCACGCCCGGAGAAAGAGGTGGTCTACCTCTACCTCGTCCTATAGCAGGTGTAGCTGTAGTCCGAGCGATATGCGGGGGATGCACACCTAACATATAAGGCCCTATATAGGCCATATTTTTATATATATATATATATATATATATATATATATATATATATATATACTGCCGAGATCCATAGCATAGGTGGCGACTTCTCGTACATTCTATCCCCAAAACCACACTTAAAACCAAAAACCCTTTTGAAAACATCAGACCCCTTTCGGGTTCTGTTTAATTTACCTATCAAACCTCATTGCAGGTAGAAAGTGTCATTGTTGTCAACCTAAGGCTCATTGCGAGGGATCTCGGCAGTATATATATATATATATATATATATATATATATATATATATATATATATATATATATATATATATATATAGTATAGATCCTATGAGAACACCCCCTAACGTGAGAACATGAGAACAGATTCGTAATTATTATTAGTTTTGTTACGAATGTGTCATATCGTTTAATGTATTATTCGTAGTTATTGTTGGTTGAGTGGATTATTCGTAATTATTGTTGGATTCCTAATTATTATTATTCGTAGTTATTATTATTTTTAATATCTACTCTAAATCTCAACCCTTAATACTCACATCCAACGGTGTACGATTGTTCTCATGTTCTCACGTTAGGGGGTGTTCTCATGGGAACCACACCCTATATATATATATATATATATATATATATATATATATATATATATATATATATATATATATATATATATATATATATGTATATATATATGTATATATATATATATACTGCCGAGATCCATAGCATAGGTGGCATCTTCTCGTACATTCTATCCCCAAAACCACACTTAAAACAAAAAAAACCCTTTTGAAAACATCTGACCCCTTTCGGGTTCTGTTTAATTTACCTATCAAACCTCATTGCAAGTAGAAAGTGCCATTGTTGTCAACCTAAGGCTTTGATACCAACTCTGTAACACCCCGAATCCACGGGACTCGGGATGCCACATTCGGCTAGGATCTGACAATGGATCCTAGCCTGAGAACAAGTTCACTGGACCTTATAACATGGCACTGACAAATATAAAACAAATGCATAAAACTGTATAAATTGTACAACCAAAAGGTAACAACATCATAGCCGAGTAAAAACAACAACATTCTCACACACGAGGTAACAAAAGATCATCCTCACGCAGGAGGAAAACATAACAACCCCAAAAGACCACAACCATCCTATGTACGAGAGGTCCTCGGCTTGCCACCCTGCCAGATCAGTTAGCAGCACGCCTATCCTATAAGGCATCTACAACATGGTATAAAACCATTAGCAAACCATACATATATAAGGTAATGCATAAGCACAAACACAATCACCGAAAGATAAACACGTCAACATACGATCACATATTTACCCATTTATAATCTTTATATAACAGTCATTCACTCAAATCATGTATATATAGATAGATGAAAGTATGTGACACGAGGACCGATGCATCCTCGCCTCCAGGCCTGCTAGCCAGTTGTACTAGTATTGGTCACACAATCTGTGTTCCCTATGGGAGTGGATTGCGCCCTTCCGGTAAAGTCAGTTTGGCCTGACGTCAAAGAACCTCCCAAACTCCACGGCGATGAAAGAGAAAGGCTATCACAACCACGCATACGGGGTGTTACGCTAAGAACGTGACACGCAAAAGTCTTAAATTTATAACTCCATATATTTTTCCTAACTCCTAGCGAACCCACAGGGTATGGGTCGTTTTGTAGTAAGCATAGTATTCCGAGGTCGAACACAAAGACTAAGGTGAAATTAAGTCAATAGTGACTAAAGATAGTGAAGATCTAGGCTAAGAAAAGAGAAAGGAATAAAGAAATGAAAATCTCAATGTTTTTGGTTTGATTTTGTAGTGATCAATCAAAGATCAAAATTCATGCAAGATTAACAAACAACTAAGCTAGTAACACAATGAGCAAACACAAACACAAGATAGGTAATCAATGAGAGAAAAGAAGATTCTAGGGGTTAGAAATTCCGGTTATGGCATAGGACTCAAGCTATCTAATCATTCCTTGGACTAACACGGTACGTTGGGAGTGGGTGTTTCTAGATTGGAATCAATCACCGGGTAGGCCTCATGGTCCGCTAGTCCTTTCCTAAGGTCTCATCACCGGGTAAGTCTCAAAGAGCCTAAGGATAGGAATTCTACACAAACCGGGTTGTCATCTAGGGATCTCACCTCTCCTTACCGGGTAAGTCTCGGGAAGGAAAGTCCTAAACACAAACCTGAGCACACTTAGTCCAATAGCGGCTCGTGAGGTTCACTGATACCTAGAGTTCATCATCTTCGGTGCCTAAGAGCAAGGATTACCGGGTAGGTCTCTCCTCACACTTAGTTTCTAACACTAGGTCACCCTAGGATAGATCTAGCTCAACAAACACTAGGATTTCAACAATCAAACAACTTAACACTTAGATTTATCGATACAAGCAAGTTAGATGAAACCACGGGCAGTTCCTCATTTCCACGGCCGTGGAACTACCTAGAACAGGCTGTGATTTATAACATAGGCTAGGTTCGAGCAAACAATTCATCCAAAGGTACATTTAAGTCTATCCTATCATAGTCCAAGCCATAACCATCATTTCCTTACCCTAGAATCACATCTAATTAGCCAACAACATGCATCATTACAATCAAAATCATCAAGCATAAAATCATGGAATCCATATCAAGAGGATGAAATGAAAGGGAGATGAAGCAAGTAGAACAAGCAAAATGAGTTGAATTACAACCCTTCAAAAGAAGATTTGAATCGTTCTTACAATCCTAGAAAATGTTTCCAACAAACTTCACTCTAAAAGACTAGGAAACTCTAAGAATGGTGTGTTCTTCTCTTCTTCTCAAATGGAAATCTTTCTTCTCCTCCAAGAGTGACTCCAATCCAATCTTCCAATGAGAGAATATGTGTTGTTGAGAGTGTGGGAGAGAATGGAATGATGGGGTCTGGACTCAACAGCCTGCAGGACCACTTCTTATACACCATCAAGGGCAAGGGTCGGTTATGGAGATCGTGGGACAGTTGTCGCAGCTGTGTAGGGAGAACCACGGCCTATTTCCACTCCCGTGGAAGTCCTAGTGGCCGTGGTTTTGGTGATGTAGTTTCTTTGGATCATCAAACCACAATTTGGTGCAAGGCATGCACCAACAAGGTCCCATGTGTCCTCCTTAGCTCCTAGCTTGCTTCCCAATGAGTCCGAAGGTGTGTCATCTTGAGGAACAATCGTTGAATGTATCGATTAAGCTCCTAAAGCTCCCAAAATACCTACAAAACATGCAAAAGTCTGTGTAGACATCTATCTCGACAAATATACAAGAATTGAATGCAAACGTCATGAACTAGTGTTAAAACATGCATGAATGAGCGGACAAACTATCTAAATGAGTGCTTAAACCTACGTCATAAATCGTGTTATCACGGGGCAATCAATAAAACATAGGTTGGTAATAACGACATCTCATGCTATCATAGCAAACATATAACGCACACACCACTCATACAAACACCAAACATATAACGCACACACAACTCATACACACACCATTCATACAAACATATAACGCACACACAACTCATACAAACACCCATCTCTTGTTATCATAGCAAACATATAAATTTACATGTATGGATGTATATTCTTTGATTATATTGTTGTTTTGTCTACCTTTGCGGGAATCGAGGTCTACACTTAGTTTCGTTGTAATTGTAGGGAAAATGGCATGTTTTGGACCAAACTGGAGCTAAGGAAGCTAAGGAGTCATTGGAGCTACATTTTGGAGCATTGAGGCGTTATAAGAAGATCTCAGGAAGCATGGAAATGATTTAGAGGATTGATTTTGGACCAGATTAGAGAGATTCACATTCAGCTGAGACTCACCTCGGTCAGCTATAGTACCACCTCGACCGAGGTGATCTTGAGGAGCGTCTGGACCGAGGCGAATTGATGACGGGACAACGAGATCTTTATTTTTAGCTAACATCTTCTATTTTTGGAAAGTAAATATCACTTATTTTTGGCTGGATTCGTGGAAGAGAGATATGTTTCTGGCTGATATATTTTTGAAGATATGCAGATATATTTTAAGGAAACTATTTTTTTAAGATATCTTATCTTCGGAAGATAATTCTCCTATATAAAGGGTTGGATTTTCTGCAATTCAGCCATCTTCGGATCAAGGATTTTCTGAAGGATTTTCTGGAGAGTTTTGAAGGAAGTTGAAGGAAGTTTTGAAGGTTGAAATTCAAGGAAGGAAGGAATCAAGTTGAAGTTGGCTTTGAAGGAGTTTGTAAGATCTTCTTAGTTTGGCTTTTGGTTTTGTTGTCTTTTCTGATTTGTGATTGAGGAACACTGATTGTTTTTTGTTTGATTCATTAATTTGTTGAGACCTTTGTCTTAAGGTTTTCTTGTTTGAATGTTGATTCATTTCTCATATATTTGATTATTGTTGCCGTGATGATTGTTGGCTAAGTTCTTTATGCGATTCTAGGGTGATTGGCTGAAAGTTGTGGGAAAGACGATGATAGAATGATCCTTTAATCCAGTGGACCCTGAAAGTTTGAGCCTTTACCTTAACCGTAGAACACCTCGGTAAGTCATTGAACATCTCAGCCGGGATGGAATATAACTGAACGACGTGAACCTTTCTTGAATCTTATCTGAGTTAAGAGTTTCTGTTTGCCAAATCCTATCCTTGTTATACCTTTCCTAGTTCAACGCAAGTCTAGGATGAAACTTACCCGGTGATTCCTTTGCTTGTTTACCCAAGATTATGAGTGTTAGGTAATAAAGGTTTATCCGTTATTGGGGTTTGAGTGTGCCTTAATCCCATCTTTGAGATTTATCCTGAGACTTACCCGGTAAAGGTTGATTCTACCCCCTCAGGTGGTGTGTTGGTTTGAGATTATAGTTCATTTCCTTAGTACCTTGAGACTTACTCGGTAAAAGGAGCTTTGGTTTGGGACAGTGAATAGTGAGACTTAGGGAAGAATCCACGTATCATGGAGCTACATTCAGGAGCCTAAGGAAGAATCCACGTATCATGGAATTGGATTAGAGATTCACTTTGGACCAGATTTGAGAGATTTCACATTCAGTTGTAATTACCTCGGTTGACTACAGAGTCACCTCGACCGAGGTGATCTAGAGGAGCTGACTCGATCGAGGCGAACACCTTGGACGCGGAAAGGATATTTTATTCTTGGCTGATATCTTTTAATTATGGAAAAAGATCTTATATTTTTAGGCTGGATTCCTAGAAGGAAGAAGATAATTTAGCCCATATATTTTACCTATTTTTATGGGAAAAGATCTTTCTAAGATATCTTATCTTTGGAGAATAATTTTCCTATAAAAAGGGTTGGATTTTCCACAAATCCGGATCCCGCTTACCACGCGAAGATCTTGCTTAGACATCCGCATACAGTTGCACATCGTGCAAGACAGACGTTTTACCCCACTATAATTGGGAGATTTGAAGAACCTTTTTGAAGGTTGAAGGAAGAAAGTTCATAGCTTTTTATAGCTTTTGTGAAGGGTTTTGTAAGATTCCCTTAGATTCCCTTCATGTTGATTGTCTTGATTGGATTGTGATCCATGGAATGCTTGTTTGATTGATAATTGATTCAGTTATTGAAGCCTTTCTCTTAAGGTTTTCTTGTTCAATTATTCTCTTTCTTCCCATATATTTGATTATTGCTTTCATGATGATGAGTGGCTAATTTCTTTGTGTGATTCTAGGGTGATTGGCAGAAGGTTGTGGGAAAAACAATGATAGAATAATTTTAAATCACAATAGGACCTCGAAAGCTCGAGTCTTTACCTTAACCCTAAGGCATCTCGCTCAGTCAATGAACATCTCGGCCGGGGTGGAATTCTTCTGACCGAGGTGACTTACTTGATCCGAAACTGAGAGTTAAGTGTTAGAGTTTGCCAAATCCTATTCTTATTACACCTTTTCTGGTTCAATGCAAGCCTAGGATGAGACTTACCCGGTGATTCCTTTGTTTGTTTACCTAAGATCATAAGCAATAGGTAATAAAGGTTTATTTTTTATTGAGGTTTGAGTGTGCTTTCATCCCGTCTATGTGAGTTAGCCTGAGACTTACCCGGTAAAGGTTGATTCTATTTCCTTAGTTGGAGTGTTAGTTTGAGATTATGGTTCTTTTCCTTATTTCCTTGAGACTTACCCGGTAATAGGAGTTTCGGTTTGGGATTAGTGAGTAGTGAGACTTACCCGGTGATCTATTCCACTTTAGTAACACCTTCCTTATGAAAATATCTCAGCTTTGTCCGCTTATCTTTAGATCTTGAGTTGGAACCACAACTAGATGCTTTAATCCCTAGAATTGCATATTTCTTTAATTGACTTTTTATCATCTTTGATTGTTTTAATTACTTTTGTGGTTAGTAATTACATAGCTTACCGTTACTTGCTTTGTTTCACTAAGTCCCTGTGATCGACCCCTGGAATTTCTTGCTTTTTAGTACGATTGACCCGTACACTGCGGGTTCGCATCCTTGTTTTAACCTTACATCTAGGGTTATAAATTTAAAGCTTGCACACACCGTTTGGAGCGAACAAGTTTTTGGTGCCGTTGCCGGGGACTTGGTCTAGACCGAGCCGGTTGCGGTTTGCTTTCGGGGCGCTTGCCCCTGTTTCTACTAACCACTCTACTTGAGTGACTTTCGCAGGTTCTTTTTCTTAGGTTTATGCGAAGAACCCGCGCTGGGAAGGAAATCGTTCCCTACGATCCCGAACCAGAAAAGACATACAAAAGACGCTTGAAAGAAGCGAAGATGGCCAACCAAGACAATCGCGATCTTGAGGCCGAATTGAAGGAGGCGTTAGAATAGCTATCTAATAGCTAGGATTTCGGAATTCTAATTAATGTTGATTAACTTAATCGTTGATAGTAATTGACATATAACTCGCGAAGATTTCGCAAGTGATGAGTATAAGTCCCACCGTTATGTTCCTCGCGTAATTTTGGACGTTTGGGGAAATTTTTACTTTTTCCCCCGGATAATTATTTTTACCCTCCGGTGTTATTTGGAGTATTTGGGAGTTCCAATTAATAAAAATGCAGTTGAGAGAAATGATCAGGACATCGGATATGTCCTAGATATGAAATAACATGGAGAGGCAAAACGGCCAAAAGAGTCGCTATTTCGTTTCTTAACGGCTAAGAAAGACGGCTTAGGAATACACGTTTTCCGAGGTAGTTGTGGAATAATTATCCCTACAATATTCCAGGTTTATTATTCCAATCTCGAGAAGTTTGGAGAAGGAGGTTCGACCCGCCTTTGGATCGGTTAAAGGATAATTATCGACTTTGGTAAAGGATAATTATCGTCTTCACTATAAATAGCGGAAAATCCTTTATTAATTCATTTCATTTCACGTTTCCTCATAAAAGCTCTGATTTCTCTCAACCTTCAAACTCAGATCTACTCTCCGTTTCTAATCCGATTTCAATTCCGTTTGAGTTTCTGGATTCCTCTCTTCATTCTCTTCATAACAGTACCGATTTTCTGCATTTCCGAGTATATGGAGGTCTGGTCGAGCATATATGTCACCAAGGCGGTTCCGTCGCTCAGATTCCGGTGATTTTGATGTTGTCCATGCGTAGCCTGCGTCGCTGTGATTCCGAATCTTCTTTCAGATCGTTAATCGGGTTAGTAACGAATAAGTTTTGAATTTATTCGTTTTCCGTACTGCGATTTGGCCTAAATTGAGTTTAGGCTTGTCAAATAGGACAATTAGAAATTCCATTATGGTCGTTATATTATTATGGTGATTATGGGTTGTTTGATTGATGAAATCTGATGACATGTGGGTTTAGAAATTGCCTGCGGGCAAAACGTTATTCTGTCAAAATCTAATTAATTAATTAAAGGTTAATTAATTAAATTAGGATTATAATTGAGATTGAGGAATGTCGATTAGATACTACCTTGAGATTTGAGGAATTGTGAGTTATGTTGAGATATTGAGGTTTAGTCGATTGTGAGGCTTATAGATTGAGTATGATTCTTATGGATCCCTTTGGATCTAGGTGTGACCCCTTTGATGAATAGAGGTTGATATCTCTTTATGCCTTGTTATTAGGCAGTGTCCATCTCAAGATTGGAGGTTGATCGTGGTTGTGATTGTACGAGGTTGAGGTAAGTCAGTTGACTTACTTAGCTACCATCCCTATATTGGGTGTTTGCATGAGTGGTGTGTGCTTTATATGTTTGCTATGATATCATGAGTTGTCGTTTTTATCGACCTATGTTCTATTGACTGCCCCACTACGTGGTTGTGATAACCTTTCCCTTTCATCCCGCCGTGGAGTTTGGGAGGTTCTCTGATGTCGGGCCAGACTGGTTTACAGGAAGGGCGTAATCCACTCCCATAGGGTACACGGATTGTGTGACCGATACTCGTACAGCTGGACATTGTACTCAGAGGCTGGGATGTATCGGTCCTCGTGTCACATACTTTCATCTATCTATATATATACGGTTTTTGAGCGAATGGTTATTATATAAAGATAATAAATGGGTAAATGTGTGATAGCATGCTGATGTGTTTATCTTTCATGATTGTGCTTGTGCTTATGCATTACCTCATATATGTATTGGTAGCTAACGGTTTCATACCGTGTTGTAGATGTTTACAGGTTAGGCGCTACTGGGTGATCTGGCAGGGTGACAGGCCGAGGACTCTCGTACATTAGGTGGTTGGTTTGGGGTTGTTGTGTTTCCCCTCCTGCTTGAGGATGATCTTTTGTACCTCCTATGTGAGGATGTCGTTTTATATACTCGGCTATGTTGTTGTTTACTTTGGGTAGTACAATTTATACTGTTTTATGTATTTGTTTTATATCTGTCAGTGACATGTTGTAAGGTCCAGTGAACTTGTTGTCAGGCTAGGGTCAGGATCCATTGTGAGATCCTAGCCCAATGTGACATCCCGAGTCCCGCGGATTCGGGGTGTTACAGAGTTGGTATCAGAGCCCAGGTTGACAACAATAGCACTTGCTACCTGCAATGAGGTTTGATAGGTAAAATAAACAGAGCCCACATGGGATCTGACGTTTTCAATGGTTTTAGTTTTAAGTGTGGTTTTGGGATAGAATGTACGAGAAGTCGTCACCTCTGCCATGGATCTTTGCAGCGTAGATATGTATATATACCTGTGTGTACTATGGATTATGTGGATGTATTATATACATACCGATACCTATGGCATATATATAGCCTTATAAGATTAGGTGCGTATATCCTACAGATGACTCAGACTAGAGTAGTATCTATAGTGGGATGAGGTAGGGGCACACCCCTCTTCCTCGAGTGGTGATAAGTCAGGGACCAGTTTTCGCTGTTGTTTCGCCTATGGCAGAGAACGAGTTTGAAGAGGCTGATTGTGTCTCCATGAGTAGATCCGAGTTTCAAGAATATATGTAACAAGTATATGAAGCGGTGATAGCGGGTAGATCGACACCATATTTACCAACAATTGTGAGATCAACTGAAGCTTCTGGATCCGGAAAGAAGCAATGGACTGAATCAGTTATTAGAGAAGCAATGATGATGAATGGGGAACCAAGTCCGATATCAGGACAATCTAGTGATCCTTTGGCCATGAAGATGACTGGCAAGGAACTACAGTGTTTTAATTGCGTGGAAGTTGGGACACTGGCGAGCTGTGTGCCCAAAGGCTCCCATTATATGCTTTACGTGTGGTAAAGCAAGGCATAGAGCGAAGTTTTGTCGACAAGGCAAGGCATTGCCTTTACAAGTTCCCTTCAAGAGTGAGATCAATCCAGGTGGACGACGAAGGTCGAGTTACCCTTCAGTTGCACAGGTTGCAAGGATGGGATGATTATGTTTCAGTTGTGGCTATCCAGATCATTTGCGTTATGTGTGCCCTTTGGCACTGATAGCTTGTTTCATTTGTGGTGAGTTAGGTCATATGTCCATTTTGTCAACACGGTGGTGTTTCTTCACAACAAGACCTTCCTCTTTCTAGTGCAGAAAGAGTGGAAGTGGCGGCTATAGTAATGACCTCAGTGATACCTGAGGAGCATGGATCTGACATTGTGTGATGATATGTAGTGGAGCTACGAGTGTTAGCTGTTATAGGTACCATTCTCGTTAGTGGTTTACCTGGTGGAGTTTTGCTTGTTGTGAGTGCTATGCACTTCATGTCTTTCGATGCATGTGTTAATGGTTGACTTTTTGTATATAGTAGAAGGTGGATTTTCCTTTACAAGATTACCTTTTTGGGTCTGAGATACCCGTGAGATGCGTTTTTGTTCTCTTATTTCAGGGACTCGTGTATGGTTGCACACTTCTTTGTCATGTCGTAGGTGCATGAGGAAGTCATTATGTGTATGGTTTGGATGAATAAATATCATGTGGTGTTAGCTTTTAATAGTAAGACTATTATAGTCTTTACTGAGTTGAGTTAAATAGAGGTCTTCTGAGGTTAAGACCTTTAAAGAGACGGGTTTGTCATCAGGACTGTACGAGCAACGAGCTGATAGCACAGGGATGTGACGTCTTCTAGTGTTATACCATGAAGGAGCGAGATAGTCAAACATTGGAAGGTATTTCAGTTGTTTATGAGTTTATAGACGTGTTACTGAACCGTCTAGTTGCCACCTCAACGGAGTGTGGACATTGTTATCGAGTTGAAGTATGATACAAGATTGATAGGGAAAGCCACACTATATGGTGCTTGTTGAGATATTGTACTGATAACTTGAAAAGTTGATCGAAACAGGTTTACCCTAGTGGGTTCCATGTTCCGTATTGACGACCTGACGAGTTAACTTCAAGAAGCAATTGTGTTTTCGGGATTCCTTTGTGCTCAAGATATCCCTAGTCATGGATGAGAGAGCAGCATGTGTATGAGATAGCATCCCATACCCGTTATGGACACTACGAGTTTGTAGTGATGTCATTTGGGTTGACAAATGTTTTAGTAGTTTTTATGGAGTTGATGAATAGTATCTTCATCGACTTCCTTGATTAGTTGGTGGTGGACTTCATGGATGACATGTCGGTATAATCTCATAGCAGAGAATAGTAGACCGATCGTCTGAGGACCGTTCTGCAGATTTCGAGAGATAGAGGGTTGTATGCTACGCTCTCTAAGTGTAAGTTGAGATGCCAGTGGTAGCCTTTTTAGGCCATGTTGTCTCCGCCAGTGGGATCATGGTTGACCTGGCAAGAATTAAGTATGTTGTATATTGGGAGATAATGATGAACATTAAGGAATACGTAGTTTTCTCGGCTCAGCCGATTGCTACCAATGCTTTGAGGAAGGATTTTATATGATTACGTATTCATTTGCGAGTCTTTTGAGAAGACCACCATAACTACGTGATGAAAGCAGTGTGTCTAAGTTTTGAAGAGTTGAGGAGGCATTTGACCTCTGCTTCCATTCTGTTTTATTGAGAAGATTTTTGGGATCCCGTGATTTACGGTGATACATCCCAGCTAAGTTTGAGATGTGTATTACTACAGAGGAGTAGGGTTATTGATATGTGTGTTTAAAACTGAGAACGTATGATGAGAACTACCCGACTCATGATTTAGAGTTAGTAGTGGTAGTTCAAGCCTTTAAGTTATGAAGACCTTACCGGTGTGATCTTCATGGCAGATTTCTATAGATCATAGAAATGTGAAGTATATTTTATGCAACAGGGGTTGAATAACCGGCAGTGTTAAGAGCTTAAGTTGATCAAGACTTTGACTTGAAGATTCCATATCATTCAGAGAAGTTGAACGTTTTCGCCGATAACTTGAATGGAAAGACGCTCCAAGAGGAGATGATTGCGAGACTGATAGTTCAGCCTCAGCTTCATAGAGATCTAGCTTGGCTAGAGTTGGATAATCAGTTCCTTGATGAGGATACCCAGTTATACCTCAGAGGTTCTAACTGGTCTGTTGGATGAGGTCCAATAGAAGCAGGAGACTTGCCCGGCCTTGACAAGGTTTAGAGAAAGGATGTCTCGTACTGAGGCACCATAGTTCTCCATGGGAGTAGATGGACTGATGAAGAGTCATGACCACTTTTGTGTACCTGCTGATGCATATGGAGACAGAGAATATTATGGTATACCCACTATACGCCTTATTTAGTACATTCAGATACGAGTAAGATGTACCACGAGATGAGATGATTATATTGTATGAAGCCGATATAACCAGATTTGTGATACAGTGTGTGACCTGTTAGAAGGTTCAGATAGAGTATTTCCGATCTAGAGATAAGCACCACCCACTACCAGTGCAGTAGTAGAATTTGGGAGGACATCTCTATAGACTTTATTATGGGATTGTGACCCAGTAGAAGATTGATGTTATTTGGATTGTTGGTAACAGATTAATGAAACCGGCACATTTCATTTCTATCAGAAGGACGTGGAAAGTGAATGAATTGGCTGAGGAGTACACTAGACAAATAGTGAGACTCCATGGTATACCGAGAACGATCATTTCTGATCGAGATGGATGTTTTTACTTTGAAATTTTAGTCAGCAGATTCAGACTGCTTTGGGGACGAGTCTGTACCTCATGACTACACTTCACCCCCTGACAGATGGTCAATTAGAGAGGATCATCTAGATCTTAAAGATCTATTATAAGTTGTAAGTCGAATGGGAAACGTGGATGGTTATATTACCTTCCATTACTGATTTTATTATATAACAATGAAGGACGTGCATCTTTCTGGGATGGCCCTATGAGGCAATATATAGACATAGATGTCGTATATCCTTATGCTAGAAGTGATCTAGCAGTAGTAGTGGAAATAACACATGACCAGACTCAAGATTTTATAGTTCGAGTAACGATGATTAAAGGAAGAGTGTTGGCTCTACATAGTCGCCAAATTGTGTGTGTAGACAAGAGGTGTTAACCTCTAAAGTTCAAGTGAGAGTTCATGTCCAGCTGGAGGTATCTCAGTTGTGAGACGTTAGTTGTGTATTATGGAAAGGGGAACTGAGTTTCCAATATGTCGGTTACTTGAGATCTTGATCAGTTTTGTGAAGGCAACATGATGTTTAGCTTTCACTCTGAAGTTGGTGGATGTTCACCCAGTGTTCCTGTGTCTCAACTGAGAAAGTATATACCAAGTTGGAAACACTTTGTGAGTTATAATGATCTAGTGGTTAAGTTGAACCACATCGTTGTTGAGCATCTGATTACATTCTTGGAATAAGATATGAAACACTTGCATTTGAAAGACATGCCCATATTGAAGATATGATGGTCGAGATGAAGACCTGAAGAGGCTATGTGAGAGACTGAGGATAGTGTCCTGAGGAACTATCCAGAGTATATGTTAGGACATGCCCATTTGTGGGTGCACGAGTAGATCTTAGTGCTATCTTGATGAATGTTGTGCTTATGTGCTTATGTGCCTTGATGTGTTATTCCATGCTAGTTGTGATGTGATTTATGATCTTAGTAGATCTTGATGTGCTAGCGTGATGTATGCTATAGCTGGAGATGATTACTTCCTCCACGCTACCCGAGTATGATCATATTTATAGCTAGAGATGGTTCTTTCCTCCATGCTATTTGAGTGGGATTAGGATTCAGCTGGAGATGGTTCTTTCCTCCATGCTACCTTGATGGAAATAGTTCAGTGGAGATGTGATTCCTCCATGCGATATATATGTTTATGGGTTGGCTAGAGACGTATTTCCACTATGCATGTGATATGTTTTGGCTAGAGATGTGCTTCCTCTATGCCTTGTGATGTGGTATGGCGAGAGACGTGATTCCTCTACGCCTTTGGGTAGCGTTATGGCCCTGTTTCCTGGAGTAATGATTCCTCCATGTTTATACTTGAGGTTATAGATTGTTATAAGTTGTGATCTTTTGAACGGAGATGTGATACCTCCGATAGAAAGAGTGAGAGTTATACCTCGGCGTATGGGTCCGAGAGGATTTGAGAATTTTTCAAGTTTCGGGACGAAACTTTTTTTTAGGGGTGTGTGATGTAATAGCTAGGATTTCCGAATTCTAATTAATGTTGATTAACTTAATCGTTGATAGTAATTGACATATAACTCGCGAAGATTTCGCAAGTGATGAGTATAAGTCCCACCGTTATGTTCCTCGCGTAATTTTGGACGTTTGGGGAAATTTTTACTTTTTCCCCCGGATAATTATTTTTACCCTCAGGTGTTATTTGGAGTATTTGGGAGTTCCAATTAATAAAAATGCAGTTGAGAGAAATGATCAGGACATCGGATATGTCCTAGATATGAAATAACATGGAGAGGCAAAACGGCCAAAAGAGTCGCTATTTCGTTTATTAACGGCTAAGAAAGACGGCTTAGGAATACACGTTTTCCGAGGTAGTTGTGGAATAATTATCCCTACAATATTCCAGATTTATTATTCCAATCTCGAGAAGTTTGGAGAAGGAGGTTCGACCCGCCTTTGGATCGGTTAAAGGATAATTATCGACTTTGGTAAAGGATAATTATCGTCTTCACTATAAATAGCGGAAAATCCTTTATTAATTCATTTCATTTCACGTTTCCTCGTAAAAGCTCTGATTTCTCTCAACCTTCAAACTCAGATCTACTCTCCGTTTCTAATCCGATTTCAATTCCGTTTGAGTTTCTGAATTCCTCTCTTCATTCTCTTCATAACGGTACCGAGTTTCTGCATTTCCGAGTATATGGAGGTCTGGTCGAGCATATATGTCACCAGGGCGGTTCCATCACTCAGATTCCGGTGATTTTGATGTTGTCCCTGCGTAGCCTGCGTCGCTGTGATTCCGAATCTTCTTTCAAATCGTTAATCGGGTTAGTAACGAATAAGTTATGAATTTATTCGTTTTCCGTACTGCGATTTGGCCTAAATTGAGTTTAGGCTTGTCAAATAGGACAATTAGAAATTCCATTATGGTCGTTATATTATTCTGGTGATTATGGGTTGTTTGTTTGATGAAATCTGATGACAGGTGGGTTTAGAAATTGCATGCGGGCAAAACGTTATTCTGGCAAAATCTAATTAATTAATTAAAGGTTAATTAATTAAATTAGGATTATAATTGAGATTGAGGAATGTCGATTAGATACTACCTTGAGATTTGAGGAATTGTGAGTTATGTTGAGATATTGAGGTTTAGTCGGTTGTGAGGCTTATAGATTGAGTATGATTCTTATGAATCCCTTTGGGTCTAGGTGTGACCCCTTTGATGAATAGAGGTTGATATCTCTTTATGCCTTGTTATTAGGCAGTGTCCCTTTCAGGATTGGAGGTTGATCGTGGTTGTGATTGTACGAGGTTGAGGTAAGTCCGTGGACTTTCTTAGCTACAATCCCTATATTGGGTGTTTGCATGAGTGGTGTGTGCTTTATATGTTTGCTATGATATCATGAGTTGTCGTTTTTATCGACCTATGTTCTATTGACTGCCCCACTGCGTGGCTGTGATAACCTTTCCCTTTCATCCCGCCGTGGAGTCTGGGAGGTTCTTTGATGTCGGGCCAGACTGGTTTACAGGAAGGGCACAATCCACTCCCATAGGGTACACGGATTGTGTGACCGATACTCGTACAGCTGGACATTGTACTCAGAGGCGGGGATGTATCGGTCCTCGTGTCACATACTTTCATCTACTATATATATACGGTTTTTGAGCGAATGGTTATTATATAAAGATAATAAATGGGTAAATGTGTGATAGCATGCTGATGTGTTTATCTTTCATGATTGTGCTTGTGCTTATGCATTACCTCATATATGTATGGTTAGCTAACGGTTTCATACCGTGTTGTAGATGTTTACAGGTTAGGCGCTACTGGGTGATCTGGCAGGGTGACAGGCCGAGGACTCTCGTACATTAGGTGGTTGGTTTGGGGTTGTTGTGTTTCCCCTCCTGCTTGAGGATGATCTTTTGTACCTCCTATGTGAGGATGTCGTTTTATATACTCGGCTATGTTGTTGTTTACTTTGGGTCGTACAGTTTATACTGTTTTATGTATTTGTTTTATATCTGTCAGTGCCATGTTGTAAGGTCCAGTGAACTTGTTGTCAGGCTAGGGTCAGGATCCATTGTGAGATCCTAGCCCAATGTGACATCCCGAGTCCCGCGGATTCGGGGTGTTACAAGCTACGCCTCAACAAGGAAGAGCTGAGATTGGAAAAGGAGGAAACTCGCACAAGGATTGAGGCGATCTAAGCAGATATGGCAGCTTTACGAGACTTGTATCTACCTCAACCGAACCCAGATCCTCGACCGAGGCAAGATCCTGTTCTAGACCCTTGACCGAGGCAGAATCCTATACTTGTCGCCCCGGCCAAGATACTTCCACCTAGGATGCCAGTCCGAGACGTTCTTTTTGCAGGTATTCCACAAACCCTAGGGCAGAGGATGGACCCCAATCAACAACTGAGGCGTCCAGGAGTCAACCTAGGAGATCCGGCGGACCATGATTATGAACTTTGACCGCAAGTTCTTTCCATGATTCGCCAATGTCAGTTTGGAGGGCTAGAGAAGGAATCTCCGCATCAACATCTACAAAACTATGAGATCTTGATGGAGACCTTCAGACCTTCAAGAATAGAAAACGACAACTACAAGCTAAGGCCTTTCTACTTCTCCTTGAAAGATAAGGCGCTTACTTGGTATCAATCTCTTCCTCCCGGAAAGATCAGCACTTGGGAGGAGATGACGACGGAATTCTTAACTAAGTTCTTTCCCCCCTCTAAAACTACTGAAATGAGAGGGAAGATCAATGCATTCATCATGAAGGACAAAGAGAGCTTGTCCAACTCATGGAAGAGATTTAAAGACATTCTTTTGGATTGCCCACATCATGGGATTCCAAAGATAGAGTTGTTGGAGATATACTTCAAGGGACTGGACGGCAATACCCAGTTCAACCTTCAACTACTATCCGCCGGTACATTCATGGACATGGCGATTGACGAAGCTTGGGAGTTCATAGAGAAGCAAGCTTTGCACATGGAGAAATATTCCCACCAAGGAGCTGAAGGTGGAGTTAAAAAAGTCAACTTTCAAGAGGAGCCATCAAACACTAATCAACTCATCTCTTTGAAGAATGATGTGAAACAATTGAAGGAACTCTTAGTTGCTCAAACCAAGAAGGAAGATCAAGGATCAAGGAACAACAATGGATACCGGAACAACAACTATAACAACAATAGAGGATCCAACAACAATAATTGGAGGGCAAACAACCAAAATTCGGGTAACCCTTACTCTAACTCCAATTCGAATAATTCCTCTAATCCTTTCCTCTCTTCCACTTCTTCTTCTACTCCATTAAAGAGCCAGGAGCAAGGATCGAGTTCGTCCCAGCCAGAAAAGAAGGATGTGGTGCTGGAGGCTATCTTGATCAAGCGTAGTGCTATGGAGACATCCATGACTTCATTTTCGAAGGCACAAAAAGCCTTTGAACAACAACTTGCTAATAGGGCAAATGAAACGCCAAGAGATCCAGGGAAGCTTCAAGCAAAGACGGAAAGAAACCCTAAGGGCCAAATTATGGCCATAACGACGAGGAGAGGACTGAAGACTGTAGATCCAGTGCCTCGACCGATGCCAGTCAAGAAGAAAACCACCTCGGTCCAGGTTTAGTCGAAGAACACTTCGGCCGAGATGCCAACCGAGGTGGAGCCATCGAGAGCGGAGGAGAAAGCTGAAGTTTATATTCCACCTCCTGCATATAAACCACCACTTCGATTCCCTCAGTCAAGGGCCAGAGCACATCTTGACAAACATTTTGGTAAGTTCCTTGACTTGATGAATAAACTACACATTAATATCCCTTTCCTTGATGCTATTCTAGGGATGCCCGCCTATGGGAAGTTCTTGAAAAAGATCCTCTCAAGGAAGAGGAAGTTGGAAGACTTTGGTGAAGTAAGTATGACATCTAAATCCTCGGAGCTTATTCAAATCATGAAGGAGAAGATGCCACCAAAATTGAGAGATCCCGGCTCGTTTTGCATTCTCATTCAAGTTGGGGACGTCACTTGTGAAGCCTTATGTGATCTAGGAGCCAGCGTGAGCATCATCCCGCTGGGGCTATGTGTTAAGATCGGACTTCGAGAGCCCAAGCCGGTGAAGATACGGTTATACATGATGGATCGCTCCATTACCCATCCCGTGGGCATTTTCGAAGACGTTCCGGTTAAGTTAGGTAACTTCTATTTACCTATAGACTTTGTTGTGCTTGATATTCCCGCAGATTATCTTGTTCCTATAATTCTTGAGAGACCATTTCTAGCAACTTCGGGTTGCAATGTGGATTGTAAGAACGCCAAGTTGAAATTCAACATTGGCGGAGATGAAGTGGAGTTTGCACTACTTGCGGCAATGAAGGTAGAGCAACTAGGAGATGATATCTTCAACATTTATGACGAAGAAGAATCAAGAAAATTGGTGAGCTCTATCCTTATTAATGATCCACTTGAAAAGGTTATTAGTTTTAGCTTAATGGAGGAAGGTATAGATGCTTCTTGTGATGTAGATATACGGAGCTTAAAGGCGCTGGAAGAAGATCCAGGAGCTAAAACTGAAAGACTAATCCAGGAGAAAAAGATCTCTAGTTTCGGTTCCAGTTGCAGTACCTCGACCGAGGCACTCAATAACATACAAGAAGTTGAGATTTGTGATGTATGCCAAAGAACAGGGAACTTATCTAGAAGGAATGAGATGCCACTCAATAACATACAAGAAGTTGAGATTTTTGATGTATGGGGAGTAGATTTCATGGGACCTTTCCCATCATCCGGAGGAAACCTCTATATTCTTCTAGCGGTTGATTACGTCTCTAGATGGGTTGAAGCCATTGCTACCCACACTAATGACGTCATGGTGGTTGTGAAGTTATTTAACAAGACTATCTTTCCACGTTTTGGGACTCCACGCATCATCATCAGCGATGGAGGGACGCATTTTATCAACCGGAAGTTTAAGGCACTTCTATTGAAGTATGGGGTAACCCACAAGGTAGCAACCCCTTATCACCCTCAAACTAGTGGACAGGTTGAGATCTCGAATAGAGAAATTAAAGCAATCTTGGAGAAGACCGTCTCTAGGACGAGGAAGGATTGGTCCATGAAGTTGGACGACGCTCTTTGGGCTTACAGGACCGCATTGAAGACTCTCATTGGTACCACCCCTTATAATTTGGTATATGGGAAGTCTTGTCATTTGCCCGTTGAGTTAGAACACAAGGCGTATTGGGCTATCAAATGGTTGAACTTCGACATCAAGGAAGCCGGCGAGAAGCGGCTATTGGATATCAATAAGCTGGAGGAGCTGCGTTTGAACGCTTATGAGAATGCCAAAATCTACAAAGAAAGGACGAAGAAATTGCATGACAAGCGCATCATACCTAAGGAGCTTAAAGAAGGAGACTTAGTCCTACTCTTCAGCTCCCGCCTCCGCCTCTTTCCAGGTAAGTTAAAATCTAGATGGACCGGACCTTATGTTGTGAAACATGTTTTCCCTTATGGTGCAGTTGAGATTTGGGGAGAAACGAGTGGAAGCTTCAAGGTCAACGGTCATAGACTTAAGAAATACAAACCGGAAGTTCCGGTTGAGGAGGTTGCACCACTATACCTAGTTTGAGAGATGCCGTACGGTCCAGCTAGCGACCTTAAATCAAGCGCTTCTTAGGAGGCAACCCAAGGTATTGTTTTCTTTTCCCTTTTTCTAGTCTAGTTTTAGATAGTTTCCTTTTGCTTTGCTTTGTTTTGTTTTTGGCGTCCTAGACAGACAACATGTGACATCTAAGGAAGGAATACAACCCAGGAGCACAACTGGGAGGACAAAAGTTCGAGAATTTGAGAAGACGGAGTTTGACTGAGACACATCTCGGTCGTTGTCACAGCACCTCGACCGAGATGATTCTTGAGCAACGGAGGCGATTAGGGTTTCTGAAGATCCACCTCGGTCCATACACCTTGGTCCAGTCGAGACCACCTCGACCGAGGTTACAGTAGTTCTAGAAAAGAGTATAAAAGGGGCTGAAGATTTCTCTCTCTTCTCTTTACCCTCTTCTCGACCGCGGCGTAAATCTCACCTCGCTTCTTCGTTCTTCGCTCGTTTTCAATGATTCTTGCTTCTAAACTGAGAGGAAAGGATAGAGGATCGCATTGCAAGCACCAATCTGCAGAAAGAACGAACCGAATCGATCGAATCGGGGTAAAAATGGAAAAAACCCTAACCCTCCTCTTTTCCACTGTTTCCTTTTGATTTGGGCTTTAGTTGCCCCTGCATTTGCTGGGAAAAGGATTAAGTACCCCATAGGAACCTTTGGTAGTGATTTTAGGGGAAAAGAACTGGATTTTTGAGGGAATCGATTGAGCAGTTTTTCGCCTCGGTCCAGTCAGCCTGTGCCTCGGCCGAGGTGTTCTACAGAGTTGTCAGGGCAACAGAGGTGGTCTGACAGGTCACAGAAATTAAGAGTTCTGACAGGCAGTTGGTCCTGAGAGACAGATCTTCTCCTTCCCCTTCTTCTTCCCGCCGTACTAGACCGGTGATCCACGAGAGACACCAGGTCGATTATGACCGCATAACGGCCCGTCCAGTCGTTGCACCACGCTTTCTGGACATATCTGCTTTTGATTGCCTCCATGTTGATGATGATATGAGGCGTATGATATCTGTTGTGGGGCAGGGGCATTTCACAGAGATTAGAGCTCCGGCCTACCTAGAGCCGACCTTGGAGTTTGTCAGCTCCTTTACCTACTTGCCTGCCGAGTGCGCCTTAAAGTACCGGTTGATGAACCGGAACTATTTGGTTCCCTTGGCACACTGGCGGGACATCTTTGGCTTCCCGGCCCCGACTGTTGCTGATTTTCCCTCCCGAGCTGTAGCTAGGGAGTTCTAGGGACAGATAGCTCACGTGGTTGAGCATGCTAACAGATAGAGACCTGGAGATTCCAGGGAGAGGATTATATTTCATCTTGCTTTTAGACTAGCTCACAGGATCTTCAGTGAGACTCTTTTGGCGCGTACTGAGACGCCCCAGAAGGTCAGACTGGGTGAGCTTTTAAGTTTATACTACATGGTGACTGGAGGAGTCCCAGATTTTGGATTGATGCTGGCAGAGGACTTACATAGGATAAAGGCGAAGGAGAAAGGCGACATATGCTGTGGAGGTATAGTGACTCATATAGCGAGTTTCATGGATATGGACCTCTGTGCTTGTACCATGGTGGCAGCTGCCAAGCCGCTTGGACTTCAGGAGATGATCGCTCGGAGGATACTGGTTCCCCGAGGACTTACTACGCCATATGTGGCGATGCCATGGGAGCCGACTGCACCACAGGGGATCATATGGTCAGCTCAGTTCTCCGTGTTTGATCCACATTATTGGCAAACTGCGTGGATCCCATTGACGGAGGATGCTAGAGAGTCGGCAGCTGCAGCAGCTCAGGGGCCAGCGGAGGAGGACGAGGCTGAGGATGATGATGATGATTTTGCTGAGGATGGTGGTGTTCCTATGGATACGGGCACAGATACAGATGGGCCTAGTGCGCCGGTCATTGATTTAGATGATGATGAGACTGAGGAGGAGCCGGCTGCAGCACCAGCACGTCCCGCTAGGCGTAGGGTACGTAGGCAGAGGGACCCAGTTGCTCACCGTCGGATCGATGATCTGACGGATCAGATGATAGATTCCTATGCTTCCATGTCCCTAGAGATCCGAGAGATGCAGGAGAGATTACACTACCAGCACGTGATGGCTGAGATTCAATTTCAGCATGTCATGGGCTACCCTTTCGACCATCTCAGCACCCATATGTGCCACCACCACCACCACCACCGGATCGTGATTATTGAGAGGTAGCAGGATTTTCTTTCTTTATTTATTATGCAGCTCAGCTATGTCCGGTGAGTACTTTATTTCTCTAGACTTATTTTGACCCATTGGGACAATGTGTCCCAAGTATGGGGTATTGGATGTATTATTTGACTATGGATGTATGACTTGATTCTATCACATATTTATGTTTTATTTTGCTTATCTGAGATTACATGCATGCATACAGGTTATTTGATTGAGAAAAACGTCAAAAACTGGTTTGAAAAAAAAAACAATTTTTATGACCTCGACCGAAGTAATTCTGGCCCAACGAGGTACTTCACCTCGGTTGACTAGAACATCTCGACCGAGGCGTTTTACCTGAAAATAATTTCGAAACGATTTTTGTGCTTCTTATCTAGATATGACCTCAGTGAAGATTTTGTTTGCTGAATGGTTTTGAAATCTTTATATGTTTGAAATGTTTTATGATATGTTTAAGTTGCTAAATGCTTTGTTTGAAATATGTGGCATGTTTAATACTTTGTTTTTATCCAAATTATGTTGAATTTGAAGTTTGACACCACATTATGAGTTCTCTCACTTTCTTCGTGGGAAGACCAAGGCAATTCATTCTCTTCTCTCTTCTTCTTCTTGATCATGCTTAGCCCCTCATATATATATTTACCTTCCTTTACCTATCCGGGAATTTGGAAGCAAGCAAGTCAAAAGCAAGTGAAAGAATAGATGAGATGTTGGCTGGAAGTTAGAAAGAAACAAAAATAGGTTTGGGGAAGTCAATCATGATGATGAGTAACTCGGCACCATTCACATAGCCGAGTGTTTGTGTCTTGCCAAAGTCGGATTGAGCGATATTCCTAACGAGTAATGGTATGTGCATCAAGGGTTTGAGGCATCTCGAGAAATTGATGATTGTTGATTTCCCAGGCTTTGGTTATTGTGCACCTCTGTCCATGCATCCCAAAAAGTAAAGTAAAAAAGTGAAAATAAGCAAAGCTTATTGGTGGAGGATGTTGAAGTTGAAAGCAAGTGAAGAAAAGATCCTTTTCCCGGATTCTAGCACCACATTCCTTATATACATCCCACCCTCACACGTTTCTTGACTTTCTTTTGAAAGACCTTGAGACTGTTCGCCCCTAGAGGTGTGTGCAAATAAGCTTTAAATTTATAAAACTAGAATCAAGCAGCGAACCCGCAGTGTACGGATCGAGGTAGTTAAGCAAGGATTCCAGAGTATCGAACACAGGGATTTGGGTGGGAACAAATTCGATTTCAGGTTATCAAGCAATAAGTATGAGAGTTTTGCAAATATTGGGAAAACAACAATCCTAAAGATCCAGGTATTCAGTTGTGGCAATAGATTCAAGATATACTAATGATATAAAGACAGAGTTAAGATGTGCAAAGGTATACTAATGTAAGGTAATCGTACGGTTGAGGTTCCAAAAACCTTATGTAACTCACCTAAAGAATACCTCCTATACAGGTTATTGAGGCTCAATACAGAGAGATTCTAAAGACAAGGATTAGCATCAAATACCCAAACCTATAATCTAAAGGTCAAGACTAACTTATCCGATTGAGGTTGTTGAGGCTCACAATCGAGGTAGAGGTTGTTGAGGCTTCACTACCACCTAGGAAAGACAAGTCTGGACTAAGCTAAAGCAAATCTTTAACTTTGGATTAAGGTAAAAGCAGGCTCGTAAACTCGGGGAAATTACGGTTGGATCTTGAGATTCCACGGTCGTGGAACTCAAGAACAGCCCGTAATTTAGGGTTGTCGGCGACAATTCTCAATCTCTCAGGGTCTAATCCGTTTGCGATCGATCTATCATCATCTAGGCCACAACTATCAACCCTTCACCTTAGAATTGTTAAGGGTTTTTAGCCAATAACAGTCATTTGATATCAATTCAAGATTTAAAGGATAAAAGATGGAAACTTTCAAGAACTTTCAATAATCTTCAAAAGAATCTCAGAATCACAATCAAGAACAAGTGTTTATCAAGGGATTCAAATAGGAATAAGCAATCACAATCTTAGGAAAGAAAAGAAACGGGATGTCAATCCGATTCTAAATCAAACCTAAGCAAGAAGAGAATTCTTCTTGCAAAAATCCTCCAAGAACTTCGATCTTGCACAAACGTAAAGATCGCAAGCCGCAATTCTTCAATTCCGGACCTTGATCTTCAATGAGATCTCCCAAAAATCACCTCCAAGAATGAGGGTTTATGCGTTCCTAAGCTTGCGTTCTTTTCCGCTAAACTTAGGGTTTGAAGGTCGTAAGCTAGGTAGCGAGGTGACGAAATCTTGCTCCATCCGTCCTTTTTATAATGCAGGGCAAAATGTCGGCCCGGCCCGATCTTCAAAAGATCATGGCTTCGAAACGTGGCGAAAGGATTCGCCAAGATCACGGTCGTGGAAGATTCCACGACCGTAATTCTGAGGCGTGGAAACAAACACGGGTTACTTCCACGGCCGTAATATCCCCTGGAATGAACATCGAATTCTGCATCACAATCCACGGCCGTAATCTAGGGTAAAACCGTGATTCTTGCCTTCATTCGTGCATTCCTCAATCTAATACTCCAAATTGCTTCCAAAAGGTGTCCTTAATCTAGAGGTACTTCAACTCAACTTCCCTTTGCTCGATTTCGTTCGGAAATGGCTCCAAATCACCTATAATCAACATAGAACTCGTGTAGACATCCATATCGACAATATAGGCAATACTAGCTCATATATGCACAAAGCTTAATCAAAGACTATCAATATGAATCAAATACGCTTATAAAACGTGCCTAAAATATCACAATATTTCATGCTAACAAATAACCCCATACTTAACACTTGCTTGTCCCTAAGCAAGGTCTTTCAAAAAGCTTTAAACAAGAGTTAGGATGAAATATGTGTACCTTCTTTTGGATGAAAGTGACTTCTAAAGAATAGATCATTCTCAAACCTTGCTTCAATCGTTTTCAAACTTTCACACACTTAATTAGAGAGTAATAGGTGAAGAAAGCTCATGAAACAATTTAACTTCCAAGCAAACATTATGACCTTCAAACATTATCAAAATCAATCGTAAGAACTTCAATTTAGATCACCAAGCCATATAACATTCTTTTGATCTTAAGGACTTTCAAAGAAAAAGGTCTAGAGTATGGAAGGGAAGGGAAACTTTAAGGGAGAGTGGTGCATAGATCCGGGAAAAATGGACTACTACCTTCTTCTTCTTTTGCGGTTTCCGCAACTCTTCACTTAGAGCTTCGCTCTTACTTTTCATTTTTCGACTTTACTTTTGGAGTTATGGATAGAGGTGCACAAAAACCGAAGCCTAGGAAATTGGCGTTTCTCATTTTTGCGAGATGCCTCAAACCCTTAGCGCACATACCATAATCCGCTAGGAATATCGCTCAATTCGACTTTGGCAAGACACAAACACCCGGCTATGTGAATGGTGCCGAGTTACTCATCGTCATGATTGACTTCCCCAAACCTATAATTTCTTTCTATTCAATTGATTGCAAATATATGCTCTCATGGCCCTCCCACATCAAACATGCCTTTTTCTCATTCACTTTCCAAGTTCCCGGATGGGTAAGGGAGGCTAATATTTCAATGAGGAGTTAGATGATCAAAGAGAAGAAGAAAGAAAGTATCGAATTGCCTTAATCATTTCAAAAAGAAGCATAGGAACTTATAATGTGATTTCAACTTCGATTTCTTACATGATTTAGGTAACATTTTCACATTATAAAACTTGCAAAAGAGGTAAAATTTATTCATTCAATTTCTTTTCGAATTACTATCCTTTCAAGCATGCAATTGTTATCAACTTAATTCACAAGTAGTGTTTATCATAGAATTCATCTCAATTCATTAGAAGCATCAAATTTTTCAAAAATTTTCAATTTTTATGGGTTTTTAAAGTTCTTTTTCATGCAATGCAAGAATGAAACGTGTAACATATGATGAACATGCAAAGATAGTCTCGTAATAGAAGCAACATATAGAGTAGAGTTATTACAAACATTTAGTACATCCCACCCCATACTTAGGACGAACATTGTCCCTAATGTTCACAAGAAAGAACAAGAGAAAGAAAGTAAAAAGAAACTCACAAATGGTGGCGGGGATGTCTAAAACGAGCAGTCCGGTCATCAATCACTGCGGTGCCGGTGGAGGTGGGAATGGAGAGAAACTCGGGTCATAGTACCGCCCAAACTGCTGGCGGTAGACGTCCCTCATCATGTGGTCGAGGTCGTCCAAACGTCCATCTCTCGCGTCTGCCCGGATCTCTAATGCTCCGACTCTCTCTGAAAGTCCGGTAGCCCACTCCGGCATCCTCTCATACCATCCCGGAGCGCGATCATACCATCCGGGAGCGTCTGCTGGTGCTGGCTGTGGTGGTGGTGGTGGTGCTGCTGGCTGCGTCGTGGACCAAGGAGGGGGTGTCTCGTACCAGGTGGGAGGTGTAGTCATCCATGTGGGCCTCTCGCTCACGCTAGCGCGGCGAAATGACGAGCCTGGAGCTCTAGCCGGATGCGGAGAGCGTCTAGGTACATCCTGCTGATCCGGCTGATCCGGAAACGAGCCGAACTCCTGCTCTGCTCCTCCACCACTCTCATACTGCTCTCCCATATCCTCCTCATCTACAACCGGCGGTGGAACGTAAGGGGGAGCTACAAGCCTGTTCGCATGCATCGTAGCGAACGTCTCCTTCCAGTTATGGCGTCCCGCCACAATGGAATACTCCGGCAGCCACTCAATACCCCTGCCGGTCCTACTCTCCCAGGGCATGCCCGCATAAGGCGGACCTCTATGTGTGGGGAAGATGAGTCCCCTAACCATGAAAGCGTGTAGCCCTAATGGAACTGCCGGTATACGTGTGCAAGCCGAGAAGTCTACTCCAAAAGTCCTAGCTATGTGGGTCACTATCCCACCATACCCAATGTTCCCTCTTGATTTGTTCTTCAATTTGCTCATAGTTGCCGCCAAAAGGGTAGCACAATCGGCGCGGCATCCATGAAGCATAGCGTAGAGAAGGAATAGTTAATCCGTCTTAATCTTTTGGGGCGTCTCCGTCCTAGGAAAGAGACACTCCGAAAGAACACGGTGAGCTATCTTCAAGGCCAAATGGTACATCAATTTGGCCTTGGTGTCAGCTGGATGCCAACGGTCCTCGTCGGCATAGATCATAGCTACATCTCCCCAAAAGTCTTTAGCGGACACGTTCCTAGGGAGTCGACCGTTGTAGGTCTCATGGAACCCAAAGATGGTCCCGAACTCAACTATACTCAACTGGTAGTCTCTGTTCATGAGACGGAAGGAAACAGTCCTATCAACATGGCTGTGCTCAAAAGACGTCACAACCTCTCGGGTTATCTCCTCATAAGCGTCTTCACGAATGTTCGTGAAGACAAGTAAACCGGCTCTATCCAAGAGCCATGTAAGGTCATCTACAATGTTGAGAGGATGTAGATCCTCCAACAACAAGTATCTAGGGCCAATTACTGCCCTCTTCTCGATCCTCTCAAATGCAGCTTGGTGGTTTTCGTGTATGATCGGTATGCTAGAAGGAGGGGGTGAAGATGGAGGTGAAGATGGAGGTGAAGGTGAGGGAGATGAGGGTGGTGGTGCCCTAGATGTGGAAGGGTTACCCTTTCTCTTCTTATTCTGTTCCCCTTTCTTTTCCTTAATTCTCCCCGACATTCTCCTTACAAAATCAATTACTGTCCAAAATTACGGTCTGTTCTTCCCAAACCACGGCCGTGGAACCTATACAGACCGTGATTCGACACAGCAATTCTCAATTCTCAGCAAATCAGCAATCAAACTCCACAACAATCAGTCCTAATCTAATTTCTTCCAATCTCAATCAGTTCTTCCTAATAATCTCTAACAAAAACGAACAAAAACGACTAGAATCAAGAAGAGAGCAAAAACCTCTTTTTCGGATTGAGAAATCCAAAATGCGGGTTTGTTGATCGTTTTCCACGCGATTTGTTGCTTGGATCTTGTTCTTGGTTGGATTTGCTTCAGTTTAGGAAGAAGAATCGTTAAAAACGATTAGAGAACGAAGATTTGGGATGAGCTGTGCGATTCCGGCGTTTAGGGCGTGGAAATTGGGGGTTTTTGTGGTGTTTTTGTGGTGAAGTGTGGCTTTTATACTCGCAGGAAAAATTTCAAAAATCACGGTCTGTCGGGGTATTCCACGGCCGTGGAAATGTACGGACCCGTAATTTTGGTGATTTTTCACAGGCCTTTGAGAATTACGGCCACTGTAGCAATGACGACCGTGATTTAGACCGTGGAACTCTCTGTAAAGCTTCAAAGTCCAAATTTCGTCACTTTTCTTCGACATTATCCCTCCTTTCTCCTTTTCCATCGGTCCTACAACCAAAAACACGAACATACCGGAAGGAATCGAGGCAAAACAAAGCCAAAACGTTTATTCTAAACTAAACTATGAATCGAAAACAAAAACGAGAATGCAATACCTTGGGTTGCCTCCCAAGAAGCGCTTTGTTTAAGGTCCGTAGCTAGACCATACTCGCACTTATTCGAGTGCGGTAGGTGCAAACTCCTCAGCTTGGAGCTCCGGTGAGTACTTCTTGAGCCGTTGACCGTTCACCTTAAAACTTCCGCTAGCTTCACCCCATACTTCAACTGCACCATGGGGGAAAATACGCTTAATTAGAAAAGGTCCAGTCCAACGAGATTTTAACTTACCTGGAAAGAGGCGAAGTCTCGAATTGAAGAGGAGAACTTGATCTCCTTCTTGGAAGTCCTTTGGAATGATATGCTTATCATGCCAACGCTTTGCCCTTTCCTTGTAGATCTTGGCGTTTTCGTAAGCGTTCAAACGGAGTTCATCCAGCTTGTTGATGTCTAGGAGACGCTTCTCTCCCGCTTCTTTCATGCTGAAATTCAGCCACTTGATAGCCCAAAACGCCTTGTGCTCTAGCTCTACCGGCAAGTGACAAGACTTCCCATACACAAGGTTGTATGGTGTGGTTCCTATGGGAGTCTTGTATGCAGTCCGGTATGCCCATAATGCATCATCTAGTTTCAAGGACCAATCCTTCCTAGTCCTCGAAACTGTCTTCTCTAGAATTCCCTTGATCTCCCTATTTGAGATCTCAACTTGTCCACTCGTTTGTGGATGGTAAGGGGTGGCGATCTTGTGAGTAACCCCATACTTGGATAGAAGAGCTTCAAAGCGACGGGCTATGAAGTGAGAACCTCCATCACTAATGATCGTCCTTGGCGTCCCGAATCGCGGAAAGATGGTCTTGTTGAAGAACTTAACCACCACCATGGCATCATTTGTGGGAGAGGCAATTGCTTCCACCCATCTAGAAACGTATTCTACCGCCAATAGTATGTATTGGTTTCCACAAGAAGAAGGGAATGGTCCCATGAAATCGACTCCCCAAACGTCAAAAATCTCTACCTCTTGGATGTTGTTGAGGGGCATCTCGTTCCTTCTAGAGATATTGCCTGTTCTTTGACAAGCATCGCAGCAAGATACAAAGGATTGCACATCTTTAAATAGAGTAGGCCAATAGAATCCAGATTGCAATACCTTTGCGCTAGTTTTGTTCGAACTAGCGTGTCCTCCACAAGGTAGTGAATGACAATGACGGATGACACTTTGCATCTCATCTTCCGGCACACATCGCCGAATGATGCCATCCGGACCTCTCTTGAAGAGAAGAGGCTCGTTCCAATGGTATTCCCGGACGTCCTTGAAGAACTTCTTCCTTTGCGCATATGATAGTCCGGGTGGTATCTCCTGGCAAACCAAATAGTTAACGAAATCAGCAAACCATGGTTCGTCACCCTTGGAGATTACCTTGATGCATTCCTCTATGATGTGTAGGTGTTCGTCCGGAAAGGAGTCATCAATGGGTAAATGGTCGTCCTCTAGATGTGTTAGACGACTCAAATGATCCGCAACAGAATTTTCCGAGCCTTTCTTGTCACGGATCTCAAGATCGAATTCTTGTAGGAGAAGAATCCATCTAATCAGCCTTGGCTTCGCATCCTTCTTTGCAAGGAGGTACCGGATCGCAGCATGGTCCGTGTAGACAATCACCTTTGCACCTACAAGATAAGAGCGAAACTTGTCAATAGCGTAGACAATGGCTAGAAATTCCTTTTCTGTAGTGGCGTAGTTGAGCTGGGCTTCGTCTAGCGTCTTGCTAGCGTAGTATATGGCATGGGTTCGTCCTTCCTTTCGTTGCCCAAGAACAGCTCCAATGGCTACGTCACTAGCATCGCACATAATCTCGAAAGGGAGAGTCCAATCCGGTGGTTGGATAATGGGTGCTGAAATTAGAGCTTGCCGGATGGTGTTGAACGCATCTAGACATTCCTGCGAAAACTCAAAAACCGCATCCTTCATCAATAGATTAGTGAGAGGTTTTGATATCTTAGAAAAATCCTGAATGAAACGTCTATAGAATCCAGCATGTCCTAGAAAACTTCTTATTCCTTTCACCGAAACTGGAGGAGGGAGTTTCTCTATGGTCTCTATTTTAGCCTTGTCTACCTCTATCCCTCTACTAGAGACTAAGTGACCTAAAACGATTCCTTCCTTAACCATGAATTGACACTTCTCCCAATTAAGAACTAGGTTAGTGTCTTCACATCTTTGCAAAACAAGAGAAAGGTTGGAAAGACAATCGTTAAAAGAGGAACCGTAAACGGAGAAGTCGTCCATGAAGACTTCCATGATTTCCTCTACGTATTCGGAGAAGATGGCCATCATGCACCGTTGAAAGGTGGCTGGGGCGTTGCAAAGCCCGAACGGCATCCTCCTATAAGCGAACGTACCCCAAGGGCACGTGAATGTGGTCTTCTCTTGATCATCCGGATGTATCGGGATCTGAAAGAAACCACTATAACCGTCAAGGTAGCAAAAGTATGAATGTTGTGCTAACCTTTCAAGCATTTGATCGATGAATGGCAATGGAAAGTGATCCTTCCGCGTTGCGTTGTTGAGCTTGCGGTAGTCTATGCACATTCGCCATCCAGTTACAGTTCGGGTAGGAATGAGTTCGTTGTTCTTATTGGTGATGACCGTCATTCCTCCCTTCTTCGGAACTACTTGAACCGGGCTCACCCACTTGCTATCGGAGATAGGATAGATGATACCTGCATCAAGAAGTTTAAGAATTTCCTTCTTGACAACCTCCTTCATGGTCGGATTCAACCGCCTTTGAGGTTGTCTTGAAGTTCTAAAGTCCTCCTCCATTAGTATCTTATGCATGCATAGGGAGGGTTTAATTCCTACTAAGTCCTCAATAGTATAGCCTATGGCTTTTCTATGTTTCCTAAGGACAATCATGAGCTGTTCATGTTCATCTATGCTTAATTCGGAACTAACGATAACCGGAAAGGTGGAATTAGATCCAAGAAAAGCGTACCTTAGATGAGTAGGAAGTGGTTTGAGTTCCATTGCTTTCGGAGCTTCCAATGATCCTTGAGGAGCTTCCGATGTTTCCTTAGAAGTTTCTAAGGATGTTGAATGGTTTGGAGAAGAATTAGGAGAAGTTGAAGAAGTGTGCCGATCACCATTTTCCACGGTCAAAAACACGGTTTCCTCTGGTTTTCCACGGCCGTAATATCCTCTGGAATGGAGGTCGAATTTGGTTGTGGAATCCACGGCCGTGGAATACAGGGTATGGCCGTGGAATCTTGTATTCTCAGCCTCATCGTGGAGTTTCTCAAACTCCACTTCATGCATTTCTTCTTGTGCTTCTAAGGCTTCAATTTCCTCTTTGCACTCTTCTTCTTCTCCTACATCGGTTAGACTCATAGTAATAACCTTTTGCAAAGGATCGTTAAAGAGAATCGCACTTACCTCCTCCCTAGACAAACCTTCTTCGTTTTGGACATTGTAAATATCCTCATCAAAGATTGGTTCTTTCACTAGAGTGGAAAGAACGAACTCTACTTTCTCCTCCCCAATGTCAAAGGCGAGTCTCCCATTCTTGCAATCGACCATGCAGCCGGAAGTTGCAAGAAACGGTCTTCCGAGTATGATCGGGACCGGACTATCTGCAGGAATGTCAAGCACAACAAAATCAATGGGGACAAAGAACTTGCCTAGCTTGACAGGGACGTCCTCTACAATACCGACGGGACGAGTGATGGATCGATCCGCCATGTATAACGTCATCTTCACCGGTTTAGGGTCGCCTAAACCGATCTTCCTGCACAATGCAAGTGGTATGATGCTCACACTTGCTCCTAAGTCACATAAAGCGTCATATGTGACCTCTCCCACTCCTATGGGAATGCAAAATGACCCCGGATCTTTCAGTTTTGGGGGCATTTTCTCCTTCATAGTCTTGATGAGGTCCGAAGAATCCGAACTCATCTTGACTTCTCCAAAATCTTCTAGTTTCCTCTTGTTAGAGAGGAGTTCCTTCAAGAACTTGTCATAAGCCGGCATACCTACAATAGCATCAATGAACGGTATATTAATATGCAGTTTGCTCATGAGTTCTATGAACTTACCGAATTGCTTGTCTAGGCGCGCTCGCGCTCTAGATTGAGGGAATGGTAGGGGAGGTTTGAAAGCTGGAGGTGGAACATAGACGTCCTCCTTCTCCTTCCCCTTTTCTTTGCTTGTCTCTACGGGGACTTCAACAAACGTAGGCTGCGGATCGGTGGTAGTCACTCCGCTCCTAGTTGTAATCGCCATTACCCTTCCCTTAGGGTTGTCCTCCGTCTTTCCTGGAAGTTTCCCTTGATTCCTAGGAACTTCCTCCGCATGGTTGAACATTTGATTTTCCAAAACCTTTTGAGCTTTGTCAACCTTAGAAATTTGATCATCAACCTTGATGATGCGGTTCTCCAACCCTTGAAGCTTTCCCAAGATCGTTTCCAACATGGGATCCGGCTTTTCCTTTCCAGTATTGTTTCCTCCATTTGATGATTGCCCTTGGCTTTTCAAAGGAGTAGAGGAAGAAGAGGGTGGAGTTAGTGAATTGGAATTGGAAGGATAGGAGTTACCGGAATTTTGTTGATTGGAGCGCCAATTGTTGTTGTTTGAACCACGATTGTTGTTCCAATTGTTGTTGTTCCGGTTGTTGTTGTTTCCATTCCAATTGTTGTTCCGGTTATTGTTCCGGTTATTGTTGTTGCGGTTGGTATTGTCACCGCCATTGTTGTTGCCCAAATAGCCAACATCCTTCTCTTGTTGCTTTGGAAAGTTGGTCTTGATAGTCTCCTTCAACTCTTTGATCTCATTGTTGAGGGAGAAAATCTGATTTTGAGCTTCATGTGTGAGCTTCGCTCCTTGCTCCACACGATTTCCCTCCACTTTCCGGTGGGAATACTTCTCTATGACTCTTGCTTGCTTCTCAATGAAGTCCCAAGCGTCATCTTCTCTCATGTCCATGAACGTTCCGCATGAGAGGGATTGAAGGTTGAATTGCGTTCCCGCATCCAGCCCCTTATAGTAAATTTCCAGCAAGGCAAGCTTGGATATGCCATGATGAGGGCAATCTAAGAGCAAATCCTGAAACCTTTCCCAAGATTGAAACAAACTTTCGTTAGGTCTCATAGAAAAAGCATTAATCTTACCTCTAAGTTCCGCCGTCTTGGAGGGCGGAAAGAACTTGGTGAGAAACTCTGCGGAGAGGTCTTCCCACGTCTCTAGCTTTCCACTAGGAAGAGCTTGGTACCAAGATAGCGCTTTCCCTTTCAAAGAGAAAAAGAAAGGTTTGAGCTTATAGCTGTTGGTAGTGGCGCTCTTTGGTCTCATTGTCTCCATCATACACTCAAAGTTTTGCAAGTGTTGGTGTGGAGATTCAGTGCTTGTACCGCCAAACTGACTTTGGCGAACAAGAGTGATAACTTGAGGGTTGAAACTAAACCCTTGTACATCTTCAGCATCAAAGTTCACACCCAAGCGGCGTGGTTGTTGTGTTGGATCCATCCGCTGGCCAAGAGTTCTTGGCTCGTTATCCACACGTTCGACCCTCGCATTCCTAGGTGGAATGCGGCGGTTAGCAGCTCCTTGTTGATTGAAAGGATTTATATTGATCGTGGGATCAATCTCTTCTAGCGGAGGCATGGAAGAATCACTATCATCAGCGGATGAGTGGCTTCTTCTTCTAGACTTTGTCCTTCTTCTCGAGGACTTCTTCCCCACCTTATCTTCAAGATCGCTCATCTTTATTTTCATTTGGACGATCATGTCTTGTAGACCGTTAACTTGAGTTTGATGACGATCCATCTCATCCTGGAGGAGATTCTCATTCCATCGGAGTTGAGCTTCCTTCTCCGCCAACTTAGTTTGAAGATCGCTTTCGTTCTCTTGAGCCATCCTCTTTTCCTTGCGTCTTTGTCTCAAGGTTTTCTCTAGCTCTTGGTCAAGAGGTAAGAGATCTTCGGTGTTCCTAGACCTGCGCATGCACTCAAAGAAAAATCAAATAACGAGAGCAAGCTCTCAAGCTTGACAACCGGTTACCGAATTCGGCCGAAACCAAATCCCCGGCAACGGCGCCAAAAACTTGTTCGCCCCTAGAGGTGTGTGCAAATAAGCTTTAAATTTATAAAACTAGAATCAAGCAGCGAACCCGCAGTGTACGGATCGAGGTAGTTAAGCAAGGATTCCAGAGTATCGAACACAGGGATTTGGGTGGGAACAAATTCGATTTCAGGTTATCAAGCAATAAGTATGAGAGTTTTGCAAATATTGGGAAAACAACAATCCTAAAGATCCGGGTATTCAGTTGTGGCAATAGATTCAAGATATACTAATGATGTAAAGACAGAGTTAAGATGTGCAAAGGTATACTAATGTAAGGTAATCGTACGGTTGAGGTTCCAAAAACCTTATGTAACTCACCTAAAGAATACCTCCTATACAGGTTATTGAGGCTCAATATAGAGAGATTCTAAAGACAAGGATTAGCATCAAATACCCAAACCTATAATCTAAAGGTCAAGACTAACTTATCCGATTGAGGTTGTTGAGGCTCACAATCGAGGTAGAGGTTGTTGAGGCTTCACTACCACCTAGGAAAGACAAGTCTGGACTAAGCTAAAGCAAATCTTTAACTTTGGATTAAGGTAAAAGCAGGCTCGTAAACTCGGGGAAATTACGGTTGGATCTTGAGATTCCACGGTCGTGGAACTCAAGAACAGCCCGTAATTTAGGGTTGTCGGCGACAATTCTCAATCTCTCAGGGTCTAATCCGTTTGCGATCGATCTATCATCATCTAGGCCACAACTATCAACCCTTCACCTTAGAATTGTTAAGGGTTTTTAGCCAATAACAGTCATTTGATATCAATTCAAGATTTAAAGGATAAAAGATGGAAACTTTCAAGAACTTTCAATAATCTTCAAAAGAATCTCAGAATCACAATCAAGAACAAGTGTTTATCAAGGGATTCAAATAGGAATAAGCAATCACAATCTTAGGAAAGAAAAGAAACGGGATGTCAATCCGATTCTAAATCAAACCTAAGCAAGAAGAGAATTCTTCTTGCAAAAATCCTCCAAGAACTTCGATCTTGCACAAACGTAAAGATCGCAAGCCGCAATTCTTCAATTCCGGACCTTGATCTTCAATGAGATCTCCCAAAAATCACCTCCAAGAATGAGGGTTTATGCGTTCCTAAGCTTGCGTTCTTTTCCGCTAAACTTAGGGTTTGAAGGTCGTAAGCTAGGTAGCGAGGTGACGGAATCTTGCTCCATCCGTCCTTTTTATAATGCAGGGCAAAATGTCGGCCCGGCCCGATCTTCAAAAGATCATGGCTTCGAAACGTGGCGAAAGGATTCGCCAAGATCACGGTCGTGGAAGATTCCACGACCGTAATTCTGAGGCGTGGAAACAAACACGGGTAACTTCCACGGCCGTAATATCCCCTGGAATGAACATCGAATTCTGCATCACAATCCACGGCCGTAATCTAGGGTAAAACCGTGATTCTTGCCTTCATTCGTGCATTCCTCAATCTAATACTCCAAATTGCTTCCAAAAGGTGTCCTTAATCTAGAGGTACTTCAACTCAACTTCCCTTTGCTCGATTTCGTTCGGAAATGGCTCCAAATCACCTATAATCAACATAGAACTCGTGTAGACATCCATATCGACAATATAGGCAATACTAGCTCATATATGCACAAAGCTTAATCAAAGACTATCAATATGAATCAAATACGCTTATAAAACATGCCTAAAATATCACAATATTTCATGCTAACAGAGACCTCGAGCTTGTTGATTGACTTAGTGGTTTAAACTGGATTATACATGATTAATTTCGATGATTATTTTTATTATGCATTCTATGATTTTATGCAAAGATGAACAACTTTCTTATATTTATAAAATGTTTTGATCATGTTTTGATTTTATATTCCATGAAGCATTCTCTTAGAGTGATCTATGATTATGCCACACCATCAAAAATGTTTTGAAAGACTTTTTCATTGATCTTCATGACTTATAATCCATTCTATCTTGTATTTTATATTCGGAACTTGCTTGGGGACAAACAAGGGCTAAGTATGGGGTATTTTGATAGCATGAATTATTGTCTATATTTTGGGACTTGTTTAGACATTTTATCTTCAATAATCTGCATGTTTCAATGTATATTATGTGATTACATTGTCGTTTCATCTACCTTTACGGTAATCGAGGTCTACACCAAGTTTCGTTGTAATCGTAGGTAAAATGGCATGGTTTACATCAAAATGGAGCAAAAGGAGCTAAGGAGTCATTGGAGCTACATTCAGGAGCTTAAGGAAGAATCCAGGAATCATGGAATTGGATTAGAGATTCACTTTGGACCAGATTTGAGAGATTTCACATTAAGTTGTGATTCACCTCGGTTAACTATAGAGTCACCTCGACCGAGGTGATCCAGAGGATCTGACTCGACCGAGGCGAACACCTTGGACGCGGCAAGGATATTTTATTCTTGGGTGAGATCTTTTAAATATGGAAAGAGGATCTTATATTTTTAGGCTGGATTCCTAGACGGAAGAAGATAATTTAGCCCATATATTTTACCTATTTTTATGGAAAAATATCTTTCTAAGATATCTTATCTTTGGAGAGTAATTTTCCTATAAAAAGGGTTGGATTTTCCACAAATCCTGATCCTGCTTACCACGCGAAGATCGTGCTTAGACATCCGCATACAGCTGCACATCGCGCAAGACAGCCGTTTTACCCCACTATAGTTGGGAGGTTTGAAGAACCATTTTGAAGGTTGAAGGAAGATTGAAGGAAGAAAGTTCATAGCTTTTTATAGCTTTTGTGAAGGGTTTTGTAAGATTCCCTTAGATTCCCTTCTTGTTGATTGTCTTGATTGGATTGTGATCCAAGGAACGCTTGTTTGATTGATAATTGATTCAGTTATTGAAGCCTTTCTCTTAAGGTTTTCTTGTTCAAATATTCTCTTTCTTCCCATATATTTGATTATTGCTTTCATGATGATGAGTGGCTAATTTCTTTGTGTGATTCTAGGGTGATTGGCTGAAGGTTGTGGGAAAAACAATGATAGAATAATCTTAAATCACAGTAGGACCCTGAAAGCTCGAGTCTTTACCTTAACCCTAAGGCATCTCGCTCAGTCGATGAACATCTCGGCCGGGGTGGAATTCTTCTGACCGAGGTGACTTACCTGATCCGAAACTGAGAGTTAAGTGTTAGATTTTGCCAAATCCTATTCTTATTACACCTTTTCTGGTTCAATGCAAGTCTAGGATGAGACTTACCCAGTGATTCCTTTGTTTGTTTACCTAAGATCATAAGCAATAGGTAATAAAGGTTTATCCTTTATTGGGGTTTGAGTGTGTTTTCATCCCGTCTATGTGAGTTAGCATGAGACTTACCCGGTAAAGGTTGATTCTATTTCCTTAGTTGGAGTGTTAGTTTGAGATTATGGTTATTTTCCTTAATTCCTTGAGACTTACCCGGTAATAGGAGTTACGGTTTGGGATTAGTGAGTAGTGAGACTTACCCGGTGATCTATTCCACTTTAGTAACACCTTCCCTATGCAAATATCTCAGCTTTGTCCGCTTATCTTTAGATCTTGAGTTGGAACCACAACTAGATACTTTAATCCCTAGAATTGCAAATTTCCTTAATTGACTTTTTATCATCTTTGATTGCTTTAATTACTTTTGTGGTTAGTAATTACATAGCTTACCATTACTTGCTTTGTTTCACTAAGTCCTTGTGATCGACCCCTAGAATTTCTTGCTTTTTACTACGATTGACCCGTACACTGTGGGTTTGCATCCTTGTTTTAAGCTTACATCTAGGGTTATAAATTTAAAGCTTGCACACACCGTTTGGAGCGAACATGATCCAACTGAGCATGATTATGAACTTCGACCGCAAGTTCTAACCATGATTCGACAATGTCAATTTGGAGGTTTGTAGAGAGTCTCCGCATCATCATTTGCAAAACTATGAAATTTTGATGGAGACTTTGAGACCATCGAGAGTGGAGAATAACAATTACAAGTTGAGACCTTTCTATTTCTCTTTGAAAGACAAGGCTCTTGCTTGGTATCAAGCTCTTCCGGCTGGAAAAATTAACACTTGGGAAGAGATTACGACATAGTTTCTTACTAAGTTCTTTCCCCCTTCTAAGACCGCTGAATTGAGGGGAAAGAGCAATTCATTTATTATGAAGGACAAAGAAAGTTTGGCCAAGTCATGGGAGAGATTCAAGGATCTTTTGTTGGATTGCCCACATCATGGGATTCCAAAGATCGAGGAAATTTACTTCAAGGGTTTGGATAGAGATACTCAATTCAAGCTCCGATTACTTTCTGCCGGCACCTTCATGGATATGCCGATAGATGAAGCTTGGGATTTCATTGAAAAGCAAGCTTTGCACATGGAAAAGTACTCCCATCAAAGAGTTGAAGATGGAGCAAGGAGAGTTAGCTTGCAAGACACATCATCAAATGGAGCTCAACTCACCTCGCTTAGCAATGAAGTGAAAGCATTGAAGGAGCTTTTAGTAGCTCAAACGAATAAGGAGCAAGACGGTTGATACCAAGGAAGAAACAACTATCAAGGGTAGCGGAACAACAACTACAACAACAACAATAGAAACTCCAACAACAACAATTGGAGATCTAATCAACAAAATTCCGGTAACCCTTATTCTCATGCTAAAAATGCTCTTAATGCCCCCTCTTCTTCTTCTACTCCATTGAGAAGCCAGGAGCCTGCATCAAGTTCGTCCCAGCAACCAAAGAAACCACATGTTGTGCTAGAAGAAATTTTGATCAAGCTCAACGCTATGGAGACATCGATGAATTCATTTTCGAAGGCACAAAAAGTCTTAGAGCAACAACTTTTCAACATGGCGAATAAAGCGCCAAGAGATCCAAGGAAGCTCCCAGCAAGGACAGAGAGCAACCCTAAAGGACAGATCATGGCAATTACAACACGTAGTGGATTGAAGATTGCGAATCTAGTACCTCGGTCGATGCCCGACCAAATGAGGAACACCTCGGACCAAGGTCAAACGAGGAACACCTCGGTCAAGGTGCCAACCGAGATGGAGCCCCAGAAAGCAATAGATAAATCTGAAGTTTATGTTTGACCTCCTTATAAACCACCACTTCCATTCCCTCAGTCAGGGCGATGACACATCTAGGCAAGCACTTTGGTAAGATTCTAGACCATATGAATCAACTACATATTAACATCCCTTTCATTGATGTCGTTCTAGGGATGCCCGCCTATGGGAAGTTTCTAAAAGAGATCTTATCGAGGAAGAGGAAGCTGGAGGATTTTGGTGAAGTAAGGATGACATCTAGGTCTTCGGAGCTCATTCAAATCATGAAGGAGAAGATGCAACCTAAATTGAGAGATCCCGGTTCATTTTGCATTCCCATTAAAGTTGGGGATGTAACTTATGATGAACTTTCCGATCTAGGAGCCAGCGTGAGCATCATTCCGCTGGAGCTATGTGAGAAAGTCGGACTTGGAGAGCCCAAGCCGGTGAAGATGACGATATACATGGCGGATCGCTCCATTACCCGTCCCGTCGGTATTTTGGAAGACGTTCCCATCAAGTTAGGTAACTTCTACATACCTATAGACTTTTTTGTGCTTGACATTCCCGCAAATTATCCCATTCCTATCACTCTTGGGAGACCTTTTCTAGCAACTTCGAGTTGCAACGTTGATTGTAAGAACGTCAAGTTGAAATTCAACATTGGTGGCGATCATGTGGAGTTTTCATTGCTTGCTGTAATGAAGGGAGAGCCGCTGGAGGATGATATCTTGAACATCAATGATGAAGAAGAATCAAGAGAATTGGTAAGCTCTATCCTTATTAACAATCGTCTTGAAAATGTTCTTAGTTTTAGTTTAATGGAGAAAGGTATAGATGTCTTTTGTGATGCAAATTTGTGAAGCTTAAAAATATTGGAAGATGATCCAGGAGCTAGATTTGATAAACTGATTCAAGAGAAGAAAAGGACATTAGGTTTCGGTCCCAGTTCCAGTACCTCGACCGAGGCACCTTTTGGACCAAGCGATGTGCTCTTATCTGAAGAACACCTTGGTCACCTACCTCGGGCCCCGACCGAGACAGCAGGTGAGATGTCATCAACTGAGGACGACAAACTTTCTGAGGGTCACTTACAGTTGGTGGATATCGTCAATTACATTGTTTGTCAAGAAATACCGCCCGAATTGACGTACACTCAAAGGAAGAAGTTATTCAAGGATGTTCGTAACTACTATTGGAATGAACCTCTACTGTTCAAAAGAGGTCCAGATGGGATGCTTCGACGATGCATTCCGGAGGATGAAGCTGCTAGTGTCATACGACATTGCCACTCGCTTCCTTGTGGAGGACATGCTAGCGCTCACAAAACGTGCGCTAAGGTATTACGTTCTGGTTTCTTTTGGCCTACATTATTTAAGGATGTGTAAGCATTTGTCGTCTCTTGTGATGCATGCCAAAGAACAGGGAACTAATCTAGAAGGAACAAGATGCCACTCAACAACGTTTAGGAGGTTGAGATTTTTTATGTATGGGGAGTTGATTTCATGGGACCTTTCCCATCATCCGCAGGGAACCTCTACATCCTCTTAGCTGTTGATTACGTTTCTAGATGGGTAGAGGCCATTGCTTCTCCCACTAATGACGCAATGGTGGTTGTGAAGTTCTTCAATAGAACTATCTTCCGACGTTTTGGGATGCCGCACATCATTATCAACGATGGAGGAACACATTTCATCAATTGGAAACCCACAAGGTAGAAACCCCTTATCACCCTCATACTAGTGGGTAGGTTGAGATCTCGAATAGAGAAATCAAGACAATTTTGGAGAAAACTGTTTCAAGTACAAGGAAGGATTGGTCCATGAAGCTGGATCATGCTCTTTGGACTTATACGACCGCATTCAAGACTCCCATTGGTACCACCCCTTAAAATTTGGTATATGGAAAGTCTTGTCACCTACCCGTTGAGATGGAACACAAGGCATATTGGGCAATCTAGTAGTTGAATTTCGACATCAAGGAAGCCGGAGAGAAGAGACTTTTAGACATTAATGAGGCGGAGGAGTTGCACTTTAACGCCTACGAGAATGCTAAGATCTACAAGGAAATAACAAAGGGATGGCATGGCAAGCATATCATTCCCAAGGAGCTCAAAGAAGGAGATCTTGTTCTACTCTTCAACTCCCACCTCCGCCTCTTTCCAGGTAAATTGAAATCTAGATGGAGAGGACCTTACACTGTGAAAACTGTTTTTCCTTATGGTGTAGTTGATATTTGGAGTGAAACAAGCGGAAGCTTTAAGGTCAACGGTCATAGGCTGAAGAAGTACCGACCGGAAATCCTGGCTAAGGAGATTGCACCACTATACCTTGTTTAAGGATGGCGGACGGTCCATCTAGCGACCTTAAACCAAGCGCTTCTTGGGCGGCAACCGAAGGTTTTTCTTTCTTTTCCCTTTTCTAGCTTAGTTTTAGATAGTTTGCTTCGTTTTGTTTTTGCGTCCTCTATATAGGAACCAGGTACTTTCTAAGGAAGGATTACAACTAGGAGCTACATTGGAAGGACAGAAGTTCGAAAAATTGAGAAGACGGAGCTTGATTGAGATACATCTAGGTTGCTGTCACAATACCTCAGCCGAGATGTTCTTGGTCAACCAAGGCGACTAGGTCTAACATCCAGTCTGACACCTCGGTCCGCTCGAGACCATCTCGACCGAGGTGTAATCAAATTCTGGGAGGGTATAAAAGGAACAAAGATTTGTCACTCTTCATCTTTTTCCCTCTCTACTCTCACCTCGACCGCGGTGGCTCTTCACCCTCAACTTCTTGATTCTTGCTCGTTTTTTCATGTTTCATGGCTCGATTTGGGGTATTTTGTTCTAAACCCTAACTTGCTCTTTCTTTTTTCGATTTTGAGCAGATCTGGCTTTGGTTGCCACTGTTTGTTGTTGAAAAAGATATAAGTACCCCTTAGGAAGCTTTTGGTAGTGGTTTGGGGGAAAAAGCTTACAGATTCAGAGAGTGAAGTCAAACAGAAGTTCGCATCGGTCCAGTCGACTGTGTCTCGGCCAAGGTATTCTTAGGGCAACCGAGGTGTTCTTCGTCAGAAAAAATGAGCAACAAATCTAATCGTGAGTTGCCCTTGAGGGACAAGCCTAGCAATTCCCACCATTCTTGTCCTTCCTCTGCTTCTCAATTTTCCATTCCGGTGATTCACGAGCGTCACCAGAAGGATTATGATCGTATTTGTTGGCATCCAACCGTTGCCCCGCACTTCCTTCACGTTGATGCCTTCGAGTGCCTCCATGTGATGAAGGACTTGAAGAAGATGATCTCCATGGTTGGGCTTGAGGAGTTCATGGATATCAGAGCGCCGGCTTATTTGGAGCCCATGATGGAGTTTGTCAATTCTGTGACATATGTGTCGGAGCATCGAGGAATCAAGTACCGACTGCTGAACAAGAACTACGTAGTTGCTATGGATCAATTTAGTGAGATTTTCGGCTTCACTACACCTATAGTGACTGAGTTTCCTTCCCGAGCGAGTGCTCGGAGTTTCTGGGGCGAGGTAGCCCATATGACGGACCATAGTGAATGTGGAGGCCCGGAGATTCCCGGGAGCGTATTATTTTCCATCTTGCTTTCCGCCTTGCTCACCGGATCTTCAGTGAGACACTTCTCGCACGTATTGAGATGCCCCAGAAGATCCATCAAGAGGAGCTGATGAGTCTATTTTGATGGTGACTAGAGGAGTACCGGACTTTGCTGCCATGCTAGCAGATGATTTACACAGGATTAAGGGAAAGTTGAAGGGCGATATCTGTTGTGGTGGACTGGTGACCCACATCGCCACTTATATGGCTTTAGATCTTTCTAGTTGTACACTAGTTGCGGCTGCAAAGCCGTTGGGACTGCAGGAGATGATCATGAGACGTATTCTTGTCCCTCGTGGCCTTGGCATGCCATACATTGCCATGCCATGGGAGGCGACTGCACCACAGGGGATTATGTGGTCATCCCAGTTTTCTGTCTTTGACCGTCAGTTTTGGTCTGCTACTTGGTTCCCTTACATGCAGGATGCTAGAGATACAGTTGACGATGATGAAGAGGGGTATGATGGAGGAGCTTCCATGGAGACCGGTACTGATACCGGCAGCCCTAGTGTTCCCGTTGTCAACCTTGATGATGAGGCGATAGAAGATGAGAGGGCAGCACCACCACCACTGCCACCTCAGCGCAGATCCCGCAAACGTAGAGATCTTGAGGCACACCGGAGGATTGATGAGCTTACTGATTAGATGATTGATTCCTACGCAGCCCAGACAGTTGACATTCATGAGCGCTTCGCTGAAAAGCGCATACATATCGAGGGATGGACACATCAGATGTTGGAGAGCCAGCACTTCACTAGACGGATGATGGAGATCCAACTTCAGCAAGTTATGGGCTATCCTTTCTACCCGTCCCAGTATCCCTACATTCCACATCCACCACCGCCAGCTGGCAAGGATTAGAGCCTCATGGATTTCTTATTTATTTATTATGCAGTTCAGCTAGGTCCGGTGAGTACTTTATTTTCTTAGACTTATATTTGACCCATTGGGACAATGTGTCCCAAGTATGGGGTATTTGGATGTATTACTTGACGTATTTGGTTTGATGGTTATATGACTCTTTCCGATATTATTGTTTATGACCTCGACCGAGACGTTCATGGCCGATTGAGGTTGAACACCTCAGATGACAGCAAAACACCTCGACCGAGATGGCTTTAACTGAAAGGTTTTCGAAACTTTTTTGTGTTTTTTCTCTGGATATGACCTCGATGATGATTTTGTTTGCAGATTTGTTTTTGAAATCTTTATATGCTCGAAGGGTTTTATGATATATTTAAGTTGCACAATGTTTTGTTTGAAGTTTTGGCATGTTTAATCCTTTGTTTTATCAAAATTATGTTGGATTTGAAGGTTGACACCACATGATGAGTTCTATCACATTCTTCCTGGGATGACTAAGGCAGTTCATTCTCTCCTCTTCTTCTTCTTGGTCATGCTTTAGCCCCTCATATACATATTTACCTTCCTTTACCTATCCGGGAATTTGGAAGCAAGTGACGAAAAGCAAATGAAGTGAAGTTGAGATGTTTGTTGAAAGGGTTAGAAAGAAACAATTAGGTTTGAGGAAGTCAACCATGATGATGAGTAACTCGGCACCATTCACATAGCCGGGTGTTTGTGTCTTGCCAAAGTTGGATTGAGCGATATTCCTAACGGGCCATGGTATGTGCATCAAGGGTTTGAGGCATCTCGAGAAATTGATGATTGCTGATCTCCTAGGCTTCGGTTATTGTGCACCTCTATCCATGCATCCCAAAAAGTAAACTAAAAATAAGCAAAGCTTATTGGGGGAAGATATTGTGATTTAAAGAATGTGAAGTAAGATCTTATTCCCGGATTCCAGCACCACATACCCTTTATACATCCCACTCTGACGCATTTCTTGATCTAAGATTTGGATCTTGCTTGGGGATAAGCATGGGGTATTTTGATAGCATGTATTATAGTCTATATTTTGGGATTGATTTGGACGTTTTATCTTCATAAATATGCATGTATGGATGTATATTCTTTGATTATATTGTTGACCGAAGGTATTTCTTTGGTCGTCTATACCCAATCAAAAGTAAATCCCGACTTAGCACTAAAAAACAAGTATAGTGATGAAGTAAGGGTCGAACCCAAGAGAGTTGAGGGTTTTAGATGCAATTATTGATTATGATGACAAGTGACAGAAGGGGGGGGGGCGGTTTGGTTGAATTGATGCACAAAAACTTATGAAAACGATGAATACGACAAGTAAGACAATAATGGGTGAATCTACACTAGGTTGATTCTAAGCATGCAATTGCTACTTTGGTGCGTTCCTTTTACAAGTTTTTAAGTAAGCTCCCGTCTCGATCATACATATGTGTTGATCCAACCGGCATCAACACAACTTAACTTATTACAGTTCCGTAAACCTACAAGAACAAATAATAACTTAGCATTCAAACAAATACTAAGGGATATAAAGAAAAAATTAAAACCGTTAAACTTATCGTTATAATTGTGTTCCTTTTCTTTAAGTAATTACAACCCGTTATTACTTAAAGTTGCTACTAGATTAAAGACCCGAACCCGGAACCTATTAATCCTAGTTGTTTACATGCACTTTAGAACCTAAGGTGATCAATCTTAAGCAATAGTTAACATGCAATTTAAACAATGAAGATCAAGGAAACACAAAGCATTACTGAAGAAAAACTTATATTAAAAGAAATTACAACCAAAGTAACAAAGCATCTTCAAACCAACCCAATGTAGCAAGGGAGTTAGCAACTCATTACAATGGAAAAACTAAAGTCTAAAATGGATTTTGTGAAGAAAAGCATGGATAATTCTAGCAATCAGCCATGGACTATTTACACTACAAAAGACACTAAATTAGGATTAAATAGCCGGCCTAAAATAGCCACCTTTAATGCCATAAAGGTGGTGTAAACAACCGGAGTAAAGCTTCTGGCGTTAAACCGTAGGGGCGGCCTTCAAGACCTGTAGGGGTGTTGAAGGCAAAAACGCTTGATCTTCTTCATGGCCTCATGAGCGGCTAAGATGGTCCGCTGGGGCGGATCTTCAATGCTCTTCAAACGTCTGACCTTTTCCCTTCCTGACGTTTCTGTTGTTAAGGCAAAGGGGCGGTGACACGGACTCTTCACCTTCCAGCTCCTAGGGCGAGGCGCGGGCAGGGCGCAGTGGGAGGCGTAGGGGTGCTGGTCTTCGTCTCTTTAGGGTAGGTCACCACAGGGGTGCCAATGGGTGGCGCAGGGTTGGTGACCTGCATCTTCGCCGACGCTGGTGAAGGCGCAGGGGGCGCTGTGGTTGAAGGCGTCACCCGTTGGGGCGGCTGCAAGGTCCCGCTGGGGCGGGGAAGTAGCAGAAGCTTCACTTCGTGATCTCTCTTCACTCCTAAGTGCTTATAACTCCTTCTTTAGCTTCTTTTAGTCTTCTACTTCTGGATCAATGAGTTAGTAGCATAAACTGACTCTAATGCAATAAAAAGACTCTAAAAACTACCCTAAATGATAGTGATTTCATCACCTATCAAACTCCCCCATACTTAGACCTTTTACTCGTCCCGAGTAAAACAAATAACAGCAGTTAGACTCAAGGTCTCAGGAAGCAAGGGAAAGAAAGAAAAGTAATAAAAACTAATGAAAAACTAAGAAAAGAAGAAATGAAAAGAGAGGAAAATGTGAGAAAAAGAGGAACTATCATCCTTATCGCTCAAAGAATGGCCTACCCGGACAACCTCCTTATCACTCCCCTTCTTATGTCGCCAAAACGCCGGAAGGGAAACCTACACTCGGTGTCGCTCATCTTGCCAAGGCTTTCAGGTTTTCACCTTGTCACTCTTCTTCTTTTCTCACTTTAACTCACATCCATCAAGTCCAATTTTGCACCAACCTAAGGTTGGTCGGACTACCTTCTTTTTACCTAAACCGCCCTTTTGTGTTTTCGGTTTGTCCAAGGATTTTCATGCCTTTTTCATTTGTTTGGCTTTTCTTTTTCTTTTTTTTACTGAATTCAATAATGCAAAAACAAATACCAAAAACAACTAACAAACTGTACAAGCAATGATATATATCCCTTCCCCATACTTGAAGTGCACTTTGTCCTCAAAGTGAAAATGAGTCAAAGATAAATGTGGGAGAAGGGAAAGAGATGTACCCCTCACTAGGGTGGTCCGGATGGACCACCAGGACCATCCTCCGGTGGATAAGGGAAATGGCTGAAGAAATGCTCTTACCGGCGGTAGATGTCCTCAATACGATCCTCTTGGGCCTGCATCCGGCACCCGAAAGAGGTCTCAAAACTAGCCTGCCAGGCTAGCTGTTGAGCCTCCAACTGCTGTTGCTGAGCTGCCTGCCTTGCCTCCTGTCTCTGGTCAAAGTGTGAGGTCATGGAGGTGGCAAAGGTGTCCTGCCAGCACTACTGCTGCTCCAGCATAGTCCACTGATAGTCGGACTGCCAAGCCCTGTGCTGGGTCGTCATGGCCGCCATCTGAGCCTGAAGGCTCGCAAGGGCCGGGTCCTCCTCTGGTGCCGTAGTAGGCATCTCCTCGTCATCGGGGACGGGTAGGTGTTCCTCCTGGTGAGCCCGACTGGAGCTGGCAGCATGCCTCTCCACAATGGCCACCAACGGCCTCCTCAGCACAAAAGGATCTGCCGGAATATAGAGGTTTGAAAACTCCTCCCCCAATGGTAAAGGCCGGGGAAGGTACATCAGGTGGCTCCCATCAGCAAGGGAGATCCAGAACAGGTTCTCCCCGTCCCGTCGGAGGAGCTTGCACCTCCTAAGCATCACCTCTACGTAAAAGGGAGCCTCCAGGCCATCCTATAGGGCAAAAAGGTCCATGACCTGTGAGCAATCAAGGAGATCACCCTACCGCCGACAATGTCCCTCGGCTCGTTACTCCTAATCCGCTTCAAAGCGGAGAGGAAGAGAGAAGTCCAATCCAACATCCTCTCACTCTCTGGGAGGCATGCGTAGATGAGAGTAAGGTCCTTGAGAACGACCTTGTTCTCCTCTTTGTGTCCAAAAAAGACACTCATCAAGATCTTCGAGAGGAGCCTCAAGGAGGGGTGAGTGAGCTTGTTGGAGTACTCCC
>BSUD01000004.1:88972501-88995450 GCA_033239045.1 Fagopyrum esculentum | reverse complement strand
CCCCCCCCCCCCCCCCCCCGCATAGAACTCGGATCTTGTAGCCGCCTGCCATAACTCGCATAGGTCTGGAGTCGGGACTGGCTCCCAGCAGTTCTCTGAAGGGTTGATTGTAAGCCCAAAAGCCTCCTGAATCTGGAAGTAATCCAGTTTGTACGACATCTTGTTGAACTTGAAAGTAAGCCCAACAACCACATGGGTCTTCCTTCTCCAAGGTGAAAGTAGCAATGAACTGCCTGGTGACCTCGGGATAGGTCGGAGCGCTCTTCTGCAAAAAGTTTCCGAGCCCAGCATTCTCCAAAAAGGATTGCATGCTCTCTAGCATGCCAAGCTTCTCCAATGTAGGAGTGTGCAAAAATCGAGTTGCATACACAACTCGATCTTGCACAATCCTATAACGATCCTTCTCACCCTTGGTCATCTTATATTTCCTTGGAGCTTCCATTCTTGAAACGATTTGAGCAAAGGATTAGCAAATGTGTGGAAAAAGGAAGAGAAACGACCTTTCTAGTGGCTTTTCCGCAGGGGCGGCTGTGCAAGCGTAGAGGCGGTAAGGCGCAGGTATGTATGCTTGCAGGCGCAGGTGCGGGAGAAGTGCAGAGGGCGATTGGCGATAGCTTCGAAGGTGGTGGCGTTTGGCACGAGGTTGGTAGAGCAAGGGCGTTGGTGGTGCGCGTCTTTGGTGTTGGTGGCGCAGGGGCGTCGGAGAGGGTGGTTCGGTGGTTGCTCTGAAGGCGCAGGGGCGTTCACAGCTTTGAGAGAGAGAGAGAGAGAGATGTGGTTGTGTTTGGTGAGAAGGGTTGGTGGGTGGTGCGTTGTAGGTATAGGTGTCTTTTCGAGATCCTAATTTTTTTTCTTTTTTGGGTATACCCGCAGGGGCGGGGGTTTGACACCGCAGGGGCGGCGACAAGGAAAAGGGGTACGCAGGACCAGCGCCGGGGGCGGCGCTAGAACTTTGTGTCATGGCTGGCCGCCGCAGGGGCGTGGGGGTGTCACCGCGGGGGCGGTGAATCTGATGTCACAACGCAGACCTAGCTCCGGGTGCGGCGCTGGGCATGGGTTTCACCGCATGGGCGGGTCTCAGATCCGCAGGGGCGGTTTTCTTGACAATAGCCCTCTTCTTATTCCTTCGGGTTGCCTCCCGAATTAGCGTCTTTATTTTACGTCGTTGGCTCGACGTAAGACCTTTAATTCTCTATCTGTGCCACATCTAATACCATCTCGTCAATCGGATCGTTCTTGACTCCCTCAAGGTAGAGCTTAAGCCTTTGTCCGTTCACCTTAAATACCTTGTGCGTTTGGGGTCATAGGGATCCACAGCTCCGTGAGGATATACTTCGGCTACTATGAACGGCCCTGTCCATCTTGAACGCAGCTTACCTACAAAGAGTTTCAAACGGGATTGAAAGAGAAGCACCTTATTACCTACCTTGAAATCCTTTCGGAGAATATTCCGGTCATGCCATGCTTTTGTCTTTTCTTTGTATGTTGTGACATGATCATATGCATCTAGCCTTAGTTCCTCCAACTCTTGCAATTGGAGCTTCCGGAATTCCCCCACTTCTTCTATGTTCATGTTGCACTTCTTTACCGCCCACCAAGCTTTGTGCTCTAACTCCACCGGTAGGTGGCACACTTTTCCAAACACTAGCCTAAAAGGTGACATTCCGATGGGAATTTTGTAGCCTGTCCGATGTGCCCATAGAGCGTCATTTAGCCTTGCACTCCAATCCTTCCGCCCGGGAGAAACCGTATTTTCAAGGATGGTCTTTATTTCCCGGTTGGACACCTCAGCTTGGCCGTTAGTTTGTGGGTGGTAAGCTATTGATACTCTTTGATGAACATGGTACTTCTTAAGGAGAGCCGTGATCGTTTTGTTGTATAAATGTGCACCCCTATCACTGATTAAGGCTTTCGGGATTCCAAATCTAGCAAAAATATTTTCCTTAAGGAATGTTGCAACCACTTTTGAATCATCAGTTTTAGTGGCCTTTGCTTCCACCCACTTGGAAACATAGTCCACCGCAAGCAAAATATAAGTGTTCCCGAATGACATAGGAAATGGTCCAATGAAATCAATTCCCCAAACGTCAAATATTTCACAAAATATAAGAGAGGATTGGGGCATTTCATGTCTCCTTGAAAGATTTCCTACTCTTTGGCATCTATCACACACTTTACAAAACGCAAAAGCGTCTCGAAAAATGTGTGGCCAAAAGAAAACGGCATTCAAAACTTTTGTTGCAGTTTTGTTAGCTCCAAAGTGCCCCCCACATGCTTCAGAATGACAGAGAGTTAGGACAGATTGTACCTCGTTGTCCGGAATGCAACGCCGGATCACTTGATCGGTACAATGCTTCCATAGGTACGGATCGTCCCAGACATAGTGTCTAGCTTCAGCCTTTACCTTCTCTCGTTGCGCCTTGGTGAAGTCTGGAGGATACTCCTTCCTGACAATGAAATTTACAATGTCAGCAAACCAAGGCTTAAAAGATTGAAGCTTAAAACAAACCTATGTCGACAATTCTACAGGGGCGCCTAGCATGAGCCGCAGGGGCGGCTCTCAATAGGGGCGGCTGGTGTGAGGCGCGCGGGCGGTTACACAAAAGAGAGTTGTGTAAAATGTATCGTCTGGAAAACTTCCGGATATCTCACTTCCTTTTCCTGAATCTTCCTCCTCTTGCACTAGTCTGCTCAAATGATCTGCCACCAGGTTCTCAGCTCCCTTTTTGTCCCTTATCTCTATGTTAAATTCTCTTAGAATGAGCACCCAACGGATCAATCGTGGCTTCACCTCCTTCTTTGCCATGAGGTACCTAAGGGATGCGTGGTCAGTAAAAATAATTACCTTTACCCCAAGTAAGTATTGCCTTAACTTCTCAAGGGCAAAAACTACCGCCAACATCTCCTTCTCGGTGGTGGAGTAATTCCTTTGCGCTCCATTTAGTGTCATAGACGCATAATGGATCACATGGGATGCCCGTCCGTCTTTTTGTCCTAAGACAGCTCCGACGGCGTAGTCACTGGCGTCACACATGATTTCAAAGGGTTTCTCCCAATATGGAGAACGGATGATCGGGGCGGTGGTAAGACATGCCTTCAAAGTATCGAAAGCGTTCTTGCAATCCTCATCCACTATGAAGGTGACATCTTTCTTGAGCAATTCACAAAAAGGTGCTGAGATCTTTGAGAAGTCTTTGATGAACCGTCGGTAGAAACCTGCATGTCCAAGAAAAGATCGGATTTTCCGAACATTAGTAGGATAAGGTAAATTTTGAATAACATCAACCTTTTCCTTATCTACCTCTATCCCTTTTGAGGATATTACATGTCCTAACACAATTCCTTTTTCGACCATGAACTGTCATTTTTCCGAATTAAGAACTAAATTGGTTTCAACACATTTTTCAAGAACAAGTTTTAAATGCCCTAAACATGCGTCAAAACTGTCTCCATGGACGGTAAAATCATCCATGAAGACTTCAATGAAATTCTATACGTATTCGGAGAAAATACTTATCATGCACCGTTGGAAAGTGCCGGGTGCGTTGCAAAATCCAAATGGCATTCTACGATATGCAAAAGTGTCAAATGGGCAAGTGAAGGTCGTCTTCTCTTGATCTTCTGGTGGGAAGGCTAATTGGAAATAGCCCGAGTATCCATCTATGAAACAGTAGTACTGATGACCTGCAAGACGTTTCAACATTTGGTCAATAAAAGGTAATGGAAAATGGTTTTTTCGTGTTACCTTATTGAGTTTGCGATAATCAATACAAACTCTCCATCCGGTTTGTGTTTTCCTTGGGACCATCTCCCCATGTTGATTTTCCACCAAGGTGATGCCTCCCTTCTTCGGAACCACTTGAGTCGGACTAACCCAAGTGTTATCCGAGATAGGAAAGATCATATCCGCTTGGAGGAGTTTCATCACTTCCTTTTTTACAACATCCATCATTGGTGGATTCAACCTCCTTTGAGGTTGCCTAGAGGGTTTGGCCTCATCCTCAAGTAGAATCCTATGCATGCAAGTGGAAGGACTTATTCCTTTGATGTCCGCAATAGTCCATCCAAGGGCCGTCTTGTGCTCTTTTAGTACGTTTACCAACTTATCTTCTTGCCCGGTGGTCAACTTGTTGGAGATAATCACCGGCAAGGTATTGTGTGCTCCGAGGAAAACGTATTTTAGGTGCGACTGGAGGTCCTTCAATTCTATTTCCGGTGCCTGCACTATAGATGGAACAAGCTTCTCATTTGGGGTTAGCAAATTGGGCCCAATGTCCAAATTGGAGATAGGTAGCCTTTTATGCCCATCTAATTGGGCTAGGACCTCTTTCATGCTAGATGTTAACACATAATCCGATATGAAATTATCAATGTCATGCTCAATCACATTCTTTAATTCATCTACATCAGAATTATCAAAAACATCTTGCACAAAAGGTTCAACAATGTCAACAACACATAAAGAATGATCATCATTAGGATATCTCATTGCATCATAGATGTCAAATTCAACTACCTCACCGTCAAACTCCATGGTTAATTTGCCACTAACATAGTCAATTTCAGTCCTAGCCGTTTTTAGAAATGGCCTACCTAACAGAATAGGTGCAACATGTGAATCATTTTCCATATCCATTACAAAAAAATCAGCAGGAAATATTAGGTTGTTCACCATTACTAACACATCTTAAACTATCCCTTTTGGGTATACATTAGATCTATCAGCAAGTTGTACTACAATCCTAGTTTCCATTAGTGGTCCGAGACCTAGAGATTTGTAAATGGAAAATGGTAAAACATTTGTAGAAGCACCAAGATCAAGCATTGCTTTCTCAAAACGGGTTTCCCCTATGACACAAGGAATGCTTACCATGCCCGGATCGCTGCATTTCTTGGGCATTCTTCGTTGAAAAATTGCCGACACATACTCACTTACTTTCACTTTTTGTTTCCCCTTAAGCTTCTGATTCCTCTTGATAGTGTAAAGTTCCTTCAAAAAACGAGCATACTTAAGAATACTTTTCACTAATTTAAGGAGGGGAATGTTTACCTCGCATTTGGAGAAAGTCTCAAAGAGGTCTTTGTCCTCAATGATTCTTCACTCCTTCAAAGCCTCTGGAAAAGGAGCTGGGGGTTTTACAGAATATAGTGGCGGAAAGTTGGGCCGGACGTAGGTATCTCGTTCTGCAGAACCCTCTGTTTTGTTTTCCGCAGGGGCGTCAGCCTGTAGGCGCAGGGGCGGCTCAGGGGTTTTTACCGCAGGGGCGGGGGCATCCAGCCGCAGGGGCGCCGGTTGTTTTGTGCTGGCCGCAATTGTGGCCGCTGGGGCGGCTCTAGGTGCGGGAAAGTCAACTGGAGGTTCCTTTTCTGGTTTTTATTGGACTTGCTTTCCACTCCTTAATGTTAAAGCACTAACACTCTCCTTGGGACTATCAAGTGTCTAGAAGGCCAATCCTCCAGCAATTCTTGACTCGGTCCGTGAAATGGCTTCCGCCATTTGGTCAACCTGCTTCTCAAGATTCTTGATGCTTGATTATGTTGTTTGGACATGAGTAGCAAAGTGTTTAGTCAAAACCTGCAGCATATCTTCATTTGTTTGATACTTACCTTGACGAGGCTGTTGTTGCTTGTTTTGTTGATCCCTTCAACAAAAGGTTTGTTGGACACGCCAATTTGGCATGAAATTCTGTGCATAGGGATCGTTCCTAGGTCTTTGCTGCTGTGATTGTCCATAACCCATTGCGTTTACTTCCACATCGTCATCTTGGACTTGTGGACACATGTCCGTTGGATGATATGGGTCAGCACAAACTCCACAAGCTTTTAGCTGTTGTGGTGTTCCCATAAGAGTTAGCCTCTTCACCATTTCCTTCAATTCCCCTAGCTCGGTGGAAATCTCACTCTTTCCGGAACTCACAGCATGAACTCCTTTCTTAGCCGGGGTCCTTCCAAAATTTTGAGTTCCTTCTGCTAGTTCGTGCATCTTTTCCAAAGCAAGGTCAGGGGTTAAGTTAAGAATATTACCTCCACAAGCCACATCGATGATCCTCCTTTCAATGTCTAACAAGCCATTGTACAAATACAAGACTAGATCTTGAGTTGAATATCCGTGGAAAGGACAGCTGGATCGGAGACGCGCAAACCTCTCGAAGTACTCGTAGAGAGTTTCGTTCGCCTCTTGCTCGATGTTGCTTATAGCTTTCTTCAAGCTATTGGCCTTCTTGGCTGGAAAGTACTTCTCCAAAAACGCCTTGTGAAGGTTCTCCCAAGTGTCAATGCCTCCGGATGGAAGGTGGTAATACCAATCATCCGCGGAATCTTTGAGCGTGAAACTGAATACTCTCATCTTGATTTGTTCTTCTGTAATGTTGGCTGGTTTCATGCTCATACACACGGTATGGAACTTCCCAAGGTGTTTGATTGGATCTTCACCACTTAGCCCATGGAATGATGGAAGTAGGTGAATAAGGCCCGGCTTGAGCTCAAAGTTCACTCATTCCCCCAATGCCGGTATAGTGACCGCAAGAGGGTTTTGAGACAAACTGGGCTGCGTGAGTTGACGAAGATTACGGTCAGCCATCTCTTGTTGAAGTTGTTGGTGTCTTCGTTGCCGGTTGTGCATCCTCTCAATTTCTGGATCAAAAGAAGCAAAGCCGGAATTAGTAGCACGGGTTTGAACCATAAAATGGTTCAAACCAATAATCAATAATAACAATAAAACACAAAAACCCCCCGGCAACGGCACCAAAGTTTTGACCGAAGGTATTTCTATGGTCGTCTATACCCAATCAAAAGTAAATCCCGACTTAGCACTAAAAACAAGTATAGTGATGAAGTAAGGGTCGAACCCGAGAGAGTTGAGGGTTTTAGATGCAATTATTGATTATAATGACAAGTGACACAAGGGGGGTGGGGGGGTTTGCTTGAATTGATGCACAAAAACTTATGAAAACGATGAATACAACAAGTAAGACAATAATGGGTGAATCTACACTAGGTTGATTCTAAGCATGCAATTGCTACTTTGGTGCGTTCCTTTTACAAGTTTTTAAGTAAGCTCTCATCTCGATCATACATATGTGTTGAGCCAACCGCCATCCACACAACTTAACTTATTACAGTTCCGTAAACCTACAAGAACAAATAATAAGTTAGCATTCAAACAAAGACTAAGGGATATAAAGAAAAGATTAAAACCGTTAAACTTATCTTTATAATTGTGTTCCTTTTCTTTAAGTAGTTACAACCCGTTATTACTTAAAGTTGCTACTAGATTAAAGACCCTAACTCGGAACCTATTAATCCTAGTTGTTTACATGCACTTTAGAACCTAAGGTGATCAATCTTAAGCAATAGTTAACATGCAATTTAAACAATGAAGATCAAGGAAACACAAAGCATTACTGAATAAAAACTTGTATTAAAAGAACTTACAACCAAAGTAACAAAGCAGCTTCAAACCAACCCAATGCAACAAGGGAGTTAGCAACTCATTACAATGGAAAAACTAAAGTCTAAAATGGATTTTGTGAAGAAAAGCATGGATAATTCTAGCAATCAGCCATGGACTATTTATACTACAAAAGACACTAAATTAGAAGTAAATAGCCGGCCTAAAACAGCCACCTTTAATGCCATAAAGGTGGTGTAAACAACCGGAGTAAAGCTTCTGGTGTTAAACCGCAGGGGCGGCCTTCACGACCTGTAGGGGTGTTGAAGGCAAAAACGCTTGATCTTCTTCATGGCCGCAGGAGCGGCTAAGATGGTCCGTTTCGGCGGATCTTCAATGCTCTTCAAACGTCCGACCTTTCGCCTTCCTAACGTTTTTGTTGTTAAGGTGCAGGGGCGCCTCAAGGCCTACGCAGGGGCGGTGACACAGACTCTTCACCTTCCAGCTCCCAGGACGAGGCACAGGCAGGGCACAGTGGGAGGCGCAGGGGCGTTGGTCTTCGTCTCTTCAGGGTAGGTCACCGCAGGGGCGCCGATGGGTGGCACAGGGGTGGTGACCTACATCTTGGCCGGCGCTGGTGAAGGCGCAGGGGGCGCTCTGGTGGAAGGCGTCACCCGCTGGGGCGGTTGCAAGGTCCCGCTGGGGTGGGGAAGTAGCAGAAGCTTCACTTCGTGATCTCTCTTCACTCCTAAGTGCTTATAACTCCTTCTTTAGCTTCTTTTAGTCTTCTTCTTCTGGATCAAGGAGTTAGTAGCATAAACATAATCTAGTGCAATAAAAAGACTCTACAAACTACCCTAAATGATAGTGATTTCATCACCTATCAATTGTTGTTTTGTCTACCTTTGCGGGAATCGAGGTCTACACCTAGTTTCGTTGTAATTGTAGGGAAAATGGCACGTTTTGAACCAAAATGGAGCTAAGGAAGCTAAGGAGTCATTGGAGCTAAATTCTGGAGCATTGAGGAGTAATAAGAAGATCTTAGAAAGCATTGAAATGATTTAGAGGATTGATTTTGGACCAGATTAGAGAGATTCACATTCAGCTGAGACTCACCTCGGTCAGCTACAGTACCACCTTGACCGAGGTGATATTGAGGAGTGTCTGGTCCGAGGCAAACTGATGACGGGACAACGAGATCTTTATTTTTGGCTGAGATCTTCTATTTTTGGAAAGTGAATACCACATATTTTTGGCTGGATTTTTGGAAGAAAGATATCTTTTTGGCTGATATATTTTGGAAGTTATGAAGATATATTTTAAGGAAATTATCTTTTTAAGATATCTTATCTTTGGAAGATAATTCTCCTATATAAAGGGTTGGAATTTATAAAATTCAGCCATCTTCGGAACAAGTATTTTTTGAAGGATTTTCTAGAGAGTTTTGAAGGAAGTTGAAGGAAGTTTTGAAGGTTGGAATTCAAGGATGGAAGGAATCAAGTTGAAGTTGGCTTTGAAGGAGTTTGTAAGATCTTCTTAGCTTGGCTTTTTTTTTTGTTGTCTTTTCTCATTTGTGATTGAGGAACACTGAATGTTGTTTGTTTGATTCATTCAGTTATTGAGATCTTTGTGTTAAGGTTTTATTGTTTGAATATTGATTCTTTTCTCATATATTTGATTATTTTTATCATGATGGTTGTTGGCTAAGTTCTTTATGCGATTCTAGGGTGATTGGATGAAAGTTGTGAAAAAGACGATGATAGAATGATCCTTTAATCTAGTGGACCCTGAAAGCTCGAGCTTTTACATTAACCGTAGAACACCTCGGTCAGTCATTGAACATCTTGGCCGGGATGGAATATAACTTAACCAGATGAACCTTTCCTGAACCTTATCTAAGTTAAGAGTTTCTATTTGCCAAATCCTATCCTTGTTATACCTTTCCTGGTTCAACGCAAGCCTAGGAAGAGACTTACCCGGTGATTCCTTTGCTTGTTTACCCAAGATCATGAGTGTTAGGTAATAATGGTTTATCCTTTATTGGGGTCTGAGTGTGCCTTCATCCCATCTTTGAGGGTTAGCTTGAGACTTACCCGGTAAAGGTTGATTCTACCCCCTTGGGTGGTGTGTTGGTTTGAGATTATAGTTCCTTTCCTTAGTACCTTGAGACTTACCCGGTAAAAGAGCTTCGGTTTGGGATAGTTAGTAGTGAGACTTACCCGGTAATCTATTCCCACCTTAGAAACACCTTCCCTTTGCAAACGTCAGCTTTGTCTACGTTATCCTTTGAGATCTTGAGTCGGAACCAAAACTGGATGCTTTAATCTCTAGAATCTGGATTCTCTTTATATGACTTTTATATCATCTTTGATAGCTTTGATTTGTTGCTTGTGGTTATCTGACAACCTGAATTGCAATTCTTTGTTTCACCATAGTCCCTGTGATCGACCCCTAGAATTCTTGCTTGTATTACAATTAATCCGTACACTGTGGGTTCGCAAATTTTTCAAGCATACCTCTTAGGTTATAAATATTGAAGCTTACACACACCTTTTGGAGCGAAAAGAGATGTATCAATCTCCTATCAACACAAGGGTCGCACCTAGACCCAAAGGGATCTATAGGGATCATACTCAACCTAAAATCCTCAACCAACATCAACCTAAGTCCTTAAGGCCGTACATGGCATATATCGATCATAACATCATCATCTAACATCCTCATACACCTAGCATTATCCTATATACTCATACTAGGAAAGGAGGGAACAAAGGTATCCTAAAGCAAGCCTAGAAGCAACACACACCTGTTGAGCAGGGCCAACCCAAGGCCTGACTGTAGGTGGCCGCAGAGGCGGCTGCAGGAGGCGCTCGGGCGGCTCTTGGCCAGTGCAGGGGCGGCTGCAAGTGGCACTGGAGCGGTTGGACAACAGTAGACACCAAGTCAGCCCCTTCTTCACTTCTTCTTTCGATTCCTTCACTCCTTCTTCATCCAACACACATACATACAGAATCACACACACACATATATATATATATATATCAACATATGCCAATCATGGATGAAACAAGATCCAAAACTAAGGAAGTCTAAGCTAGAATAAGAGAAGAGGAGAGAAGATGAAAGAATGAAGGAAGAAAGCCATGAAAGCTTACCAAGCTGACCCTATGCAGATGCAGAAACTCTCACCATGACCTCCAAGCTGGCTCAACAAGGCACAACAACATCAACCATCAACAATCAGCAACAAAGCCATCCAAGACTCTCACAAACTCAATCAAAGCTCAACGAAACTCAAGAAGAGATCCAAAGGAAGAAGATAAGAGAAGATGAACGTAGGGAGAGAGATGAAGCTGCAATGAAGAACCCTCATCATGTAGGAAAGAGAAGAAGCTTATAAAGGGAGGAAAAGGGTAAAGCACGGGTCAAAGGTGTAATATCCAGAATTTTTATTCCGTTTAAATCCGAATCAATTCGGACTTCGAGCCGTTGACGGTTCCCATTCTATCTAGTATTTCTTTCTTCACAAATTTTATCATTTTATGTAGAATTTAATTCACATAAAATGATAGAATTATATCAAACCCTAATTCTTATAATTATTTATCATTTTATGTAGAATTTAATTCACATAAAATGATAGATACATATCAAACCCTAATTCTTATAATTAAGCCTTAACGACGACTTTAGACGAGAATGTGACAAAGTTGTGACGGGAATGTGACAAAGCTGTGACGAGACCATGACAGAGCTGAGACGAGGTCATGACGAAGCCCGACAACTCTGTGACGAAGTCATGCATGGGCCTGACAAAGCCATGATGAGTTTTTGACGAGTTTTGACAACTCAGCCCACCTTAATTTTCACAGCTCCAGCCCACTTCCTCCCTAAATTTTTCACCCAGACCTTGCCTTGCTGCAGCCCGTCTTTATGGTGATTGTACCGGCCCAACAGCATATCTAGCCCAGCAAAAGTGAAGAGGAGAAGCCGGCCCTATCTCCTTGCCAGCCCTAGAGCACATCGATCCTTCCTGCAGATCACACGCTCCTCTGATAGACGTTACAAAGAAACCGTAACTTCCCACATTTTACGCCTTCCATTACTCCCTCATCTGATACGTTCCATCACCGTCAGATCTCTCTTACGCACCTACCACATTTGCAGTAGACGAAGGAAGCAGCAGCGAGTAGCCGGACGCCCAGCCTTCTGCACCCGACGTGGTCTTAGCAGACAGATGAGAAGAAGCTCCACCCATTTGCAACAGGCGTGAAGATTGCGTGGTGATCAACCCTCTATTACAGCCTCTCTAACGCTGCACATAGGTCCTCAACGCAGCAGTAGGCAGCGACAACGGTCTTCATCATCGATCTTCTGCACGTGGATCTCGCAAGCAGCAAGCCATCCAAGATTTGTCTCCTTTGCACCACAGCAGCCCCGGCCTTATACTCCCCTCTGTGACAGGAGGCAAGCGAAGCCGGAGGCACCCCGTCCCTACTGCACGTGAAGCAGTACACTCCCAAGCAGCCCCTTCCCTGTCGTGCAACCGCCACCAACATCATAGGGACAGATCTCGCCTCTTCACACCAATAGATCTCTTGCAAGCGGCCTCTCCGCTTCTGTGCAACAGCTGTCTCGACAACAACCTTGTGCAACATCCTATCTCCCTTCGAGTCTTGGAATCGAATAAGGTGGATACCCTTGCTTCCTTTCACTTCTTTCCACACCTTTTGTGTCTAATGAATGCTCTTCATGTCTCCTAATCATGCTCTGAACATCCATAGAAGAAATAATGAAGATATAGGAGATTGCTGAGTTTTCGAAAGTGAAGAACAGTCAAATTCGGCCCCAGTTTTGGGTAGGTTAGACTCCACCTTTACTGCTGATTGTCGGATATGTTTTAGTCTATATTGTATAGTATAACATACTAAAATTTTAGAGGAATCCGAGCTACGGTTTGAGAGATATTGTGTTCCAAAGTTGACGCCTCATGCAGTTTTTATAAGTGTGCTGAGTGTTGATAAAAACAGCATGTGATGCAGTTTTGTGGGATGGTTTTGAATAGGCTTTTGATCTCCTTTGCTGCTGAATTTTTGATATAGTATAGATAAGATTTTATAGTAGAACATATCAAAATTTGGGATAAGGCCAGCGAACGGTTTAGGAGTTATGATTTTTTTCAAAGTTAAGACAATGTGTTGTTTGTTAAGTGTTGTAACCAACTTTGGAAATTTTTGTAGAAGTGATGGTTGAACAGTTTTAAGAAATTTTTGCTCTTAGGAGTAGATGAGATATCATATATGATCTAGGGAATTATTTCGGAATTTTTATAAGATTATTCGAATTTTATATTTGAAGCCGAAGTTGGACCTTAACGATCTTTCCGAAAATAGGGAAATGGGTAAATTGCCAGTTTGTAACCAACCTCATCTTTAGGAGTTAGAATATGACTCTTTAGTCTCAAATAAGAGTTTAGGCATGAATTAGGGAATTTTTGAAAGTTTCGAGACCAAGGGTAAAAGAGTTATTTTACCATAAATTAATATTATAATCAATTACGTTCTATTAAGAACTACTATCTTAGAAGTCTTAGACTTCTAATCACCTAGAAAGTGTGCTGACACACTTGCCTCCTTTGACAGGCCACTAAATTCCTACTGTACAGATTGATTTGCGAATTAGAAAGTCGAGATCTGATTCAGGTAAGTCCACGGACTTACTTAGCTGGCTTCTTGTATGAGTGTAATGTGTATGAGTGGTGTTGGTTAGTTATAATAAATAACGAAACCGGATTAGGCCGACTTTATTATTTACATAATTGACCCAAGTGTATGATAACGGGTCGTGACATCATCTGCCTAGCTCTTGCGAGAGTCTAGGAGGTTCCCTGCGACCAGCCCAGTCAGGTAGACGGTCAGATGCATTAGTACCATTCCGCGTTGGTAAACGGGGACAGGGGCGAGGTTTGGGAATCCCTCGTGTCACAAAATAAGTATCATTAGTAATGACATATCACCTAATTAAAAGATAATAAAAAGGATTGAGTGTTGCATGTTGATTGTGTATGTTGTGTGTTTGTGCTTTTACCTTTATACTTATGCATAGAATGTTAGCTAACGGTTTTATCCGTGTTGTAGATTTGTAGAGATAGACAGTTGCAGAGAGATCCGGAACGGATGGTCATCCTGGTCCACGTATTCATTATATGGGGAGAGGGGGTTTTTCATACGACATGCATGTTATGTATCTATATATATGTTTTGTAAGGCTGTCACATGTGTACATTCATACATTTAAAATAATATGTTTTGAAATTGTTTTAAATACATTTGTGCCTTGTTGTAAGATCCAAGTAAAATTGTTGTCAAACTAAGGTCGGGACCCATTGTGAGGTCCTAACCAGTAGCTCCCCGAGTTCTCAGAATTTGGGGTGTTACAATGTGGTATCAGAGCGAGGTTGGCAACAATGGCACTTGAAATCTTCTGAAAGACCAAATGTATAAAATAACTAGAACCCGAAAGGGGTCTAAAATTTTCAAAACGGATTTCTGTTTTTACATACACGCATAGTCGGGTTGTTGGGTTAGTAGTACGTCGGACCACCATCGCTCTCCGTGGATCTCTGCAACTTGGATCGATAGGAGTGAGTATATAGACTTTTTATGAGGTTTACTATTATATGTTATATACATGTGTATGCTTACCTTGTTAATATCCTAAAGGATATTTTATATCCTTTAGTCGTGATATCACGAAGCGATTATCGCCTCCTGATAAATCAGTAGCGGACTTGAAGAGTCTCCAAAACGAGGCAATGGAATCGGACCTTGAATTGAGTATTGTACTCGGGTAGGCTGCTTGGTGATCCTTACAAATTATCCAAAGAACAAGTGAGCAAGGAAGTAAAGTTGTGAAGATAATTTTTACCACATGCACAATCAGATGAGGAAGAAATCCCTGAGCTAGTTCAGTTAGAAGGAATAGAAGGTCGTACAAGGAACTCGGGCATACGAGGCCGAGAGACGGAAGTAGAAGAACCATACAAGAGACTACAAGAGTGCGGAGTAGAGATAACAATATTGGAACAGGACAAGTAGGATTGAGTACAACCAAGATTTGCGGAATCAAGGACATTACAATCGAGGCGGATGCCCCATAGTCCATTATGGGCGTGAGAAACCAGAAGAGACAGAATGTCAATCCAGGTGTGAGAATCTAAGGTGCAAGGAATGAAGACCTATAATTGAGTGTAAAAGCGAAAAGGCAGACCCCACAAGTGTGGGGAGGGTTGGACCTCCTCACAGATATAAGAAGTTTGAAAGGAATCGTGACGCCAATATCCAAACAATGGAAGTCTGTAGCAGGGTCAACGGAGTTTCATGAAGGCGATATTACCACCAACACCGGTGAAGAAATGTGTATGAGGGAACGTCCTTGCTGGACTCGAGAGTCCAGGGTAACCCCAATTATCACGGGACCTAAGCCATCAATACAGACGGTCCATGGAAAAGAAACTGCAAGTGGATGATCATTATAGCCAAAAGAATTTCGAAGGAGCTTGTAAGCTATCGCGAAAAACTTGAAACGACTATTTATGTCATATGGATGACCCAATCAGACTAGAGGAATCGAGTTAGCCAAAGGAAGTGGAAGGGTTAAAGATAGAACAAACTAAAGAAGTATAAAAAAAAATTAAATTAATTGAGTAGGTGATGCTTACCAAAGAATTTTAATGCCAGACGGGGTATGAGAAGAGTAAGTTCAGGATACAGAGATGAGTCAACTATAGACTGACCGACGTCAGTTGAGGATGTGCAAGTGTTGTTGCTATTGACGAGTTATGTACTGATAACACGATTTATAACATAGTTTTAGGTGTACATTTAGATAGGATTCTCGCTCAATCATGCATGATCTAGCACTAGTCCAACAACGTTTTGCACTCAAAACATGTATTTTGTCGAGATAGACGTCTACACGGACTTGTGTGCGTTTTGTAGGTATTTCGGGAAGTTTAGAGCTAAAACGATGCGTTAAAGGATTGTTCATTTAGATGACACGTCCTCGGACTCATTAGGACACATCAAAGGGGTAAGGAGGACTCATGGAACCTTGCCAACACTAGCCATGCACCAAACCACAGCTCAATGATCCAAGGCGAAGTTTCTGCATAGAATCACGGTTTCCTGAAGAACCACGGCCGTGGAAATGACCGTGGATTTTGCCAGATTCTCGTGACAGCTGTGCCACGACTCTCATGGCCAGCTCATGAAGAATTTGTTATAAAAGTGGTCTTTGATGGGTTGTTTGAGGCAGCTTGGGTAGTTTGGGAGCAGCTCATCCATTATCCATTTCTCTAACAAATATATTCTCCAAAGAAGAAGATTTTTTTCTAGGAAGGAAAGTGCCCAAGAGAAGAAGAAAGGTTCCATTGAAGAAGAGAGGAGAACACACACATAGCTTCTTGTATTTCGGATTTATTTCTACAGATTTGTGAACCCTTGAACCTTCTTTTGGAAGGGTTGTAAGTTGTTCTAATTCCGTTTTCAGATTGGTTTGTTTTTTTTGAAGTTCACTTGTTCATCTTCTTTCTTTCATTATCTTGCAATGAATGCTATGATTTTATGTTTGTTTGCTTTGATTTCCATTATGAATGTTGTAGGCTAATTTGATGTGATTCTAGGGTAAGGAAAGGATGGTTATGGCTAGATCTATGATAGGACGGATTTAGATTTACCTTTGGATGATTTTTGCTTATGAACGTAGCTGCTGTTAGAAATCACGGGTAGTTCTTGTAGAACCACGGTCGTGGTTTCTGTAGAACAAACCGTGATTCTTCCTGGTTCGAAGGATCTTACCTTAGATTCATAAAATTGTTGAAACCATAAGTTTTGCTGAGTTTAACCTACGCTAGGGTGTCCTAGTGTAGTGACTAAGTGTTAGGAGAGACTTACCCGGTAATCCCTTCCCTTAGAATCTAAAATAGCAAAACCTTAGGTAGTGGTAAACCTAACAAGTCGCCATTGGATTAGATGTGCTAGGAATGTTGATTAGGCCTTCCCATTCCAAGACTTACCCGGTAAGGATAGGTTAGATCCCTAACTAACAATTCCGGTTTGTGTAGAATTCCTAACCTTAGGTTCTTAGAGACCTAACCGGTAATGAGACCTTAGGTGTGGACTAGTTGGATCATGAGACTTACCCGGTAATTGATCCCAATTTAGAAACACTTAATCCCAACATGTCATAATCAATCTAAAGAATGAATAGATAACTTGAGTTCTATGCCATAACCGGAACTTCCGACCCCTAGAATCCGTCTTTCCTTTCACTTGATCAATATCTTGTTTGATTTGTTTATTTGTGTTTATTTTTAGTAGATTGTTCACCTTGCATGAATTGTGATCTTTGATCATCAAAAACCAACCAAAAACATTTGAGATTTTCGTTCTTTGTTTTCCTCTTTTCTAACCTTAGACCTTCACTAACTTAATCACAAAACCGAATCGATTTCACCTTAGTCCTTGTGTTCGACCTCGGAGTACTATCCATACTACAAACGTCCCGTACACTGCGGGTGCGCTAGAAGTTAGGATAATTATAACGAGTATAAATTTAAGGCTTATTGCGTACACACCTTTTAGCGTAACAAGTTTTTGGCGCCGTTGCCGGGGACTAGGTCTAGATTGAGTCTATTTTGTGATTGTTTCTAGTGTAGATCTTTCTTGTTGCTTTTGATCTCTCTTTGTTTGTGTCTTTGCTTTTCAGGACATCCATTTCTCTTTAGGTGTATGCGAAGATCTCGTGGCAAGGATTTAGCTCCATTCGATTCCGAACCGGAGAAAACCCTTCGATCTAGATCCAAGAACATCCGAAAGGAGAAAGAGATGGCCGGAAGAAACCTCCAAGCTGAATTGGATGAATCTTTAGAGCAAATAAGGCTAAGAGATGAGATCTTGAAGGAAGAAAGGAGACTTGCCAATGAGAGGCAAGAGGAAACAAGGAGGGAGATTGAGGAGATTAGGCAAGCCCTTGTTCAAGGAGAGCTTAATCGCCGACAACCTCCACCTCCTCCACCACAACCGCAGCCGGTGGCCAATGTTAGGGTCGTTCCCATTGCTATTGAGGAGCCACAAACCCTAGGGAGACGTATGGTTCCGGCACAAAGAGCACACCGACCAGGTGTGAATCTAGGAGATCCCGCAACCCATAACTATGAGCTCCGCCCTCAAGTTCTTCAAATGATCCGGCATAATCAATTTGGAGGGATGGAAGGAGAGTCTCCTCACCAACATTTGATGAACTATGAGATTTTGATGGAGACTCTTAGACCACCAAGATTGGAGAGCAACAACCATAAGCTAAGAGCCTTTTCCTTCTCTCTTAAGGACAAAGCCCTAGCTTGGTATCAATCTATTCCACAAGGGCGAGTTGGTACTTGGGAGGAGATGACAACCGAGTTCTTGACCAAGTTCTTCCCACCTTCCAAGACCACCGAATTAAGAGGGAAGATCAATGCCTTTGTGATGAGGGATAGAGAAAGTTTGTTCAAGTCTTGGGAGAGATTAAAAGACCTTCTCCTAGATTGTCCGCACCATGGCATGCCAAAGATTGAGCTATTAGAGATCTATTTCAAAGGGCTTGATGAAGATAGCCAATTCAAGCTTCAATCTCTTTCCGGTGGGACATTTATGGAGAAACATGTAGATGATGCTTGGGAGTTTGTGGAGAAGCAAGCTCTAGTGATTGAAAAGTACTCTCATAGGAAGAGCGAAGGAAGAAAGGCGGGAGCATATGAGGTGAGTGAAGTCACCATGAGCAATTTCAAGCTTGACGCCATCAACAACGAGTTGAAGTCCTTGAGAGAGTTGTGTACTACCACCTTGAAGAGCCAAGCAACTCCTCAAGCACCTCCACAAGCCAACTTGTCTTCCAAGGAGGAAGATTTGAATTATATGGGAAGGGGCAATTTCAACAATTACCAAGGCCCAAGAAATTTCAACAACAACCGGCAATTCAACAATTACCGGCCAAACCACAACCATCCCGGGTTTTCTTACTCTAACCCGGATGGAGCCTTGAACCCTCCCGCCTCCACAAGCACAACTCCACCACAAAGAGCTTCATAAGAACCTCCACCCGGTTTTACTCAACCTTCAAAGGATAGGACCGAAGTCATGTTTGAACAATTGCTAGGAAGATTGAGTGGACTTGAGAGCACCGTAACTTCAATCTCTAAAGCTCAAAAGGTCTTGGAAGCACAAGTCTTTCAAAAGGCGGGTGAAGCACATAGGGATCCGGGGAAGCTTCCCGGAAGAACCGAAGACAACCCAAGAGGCCAAGTGTTGGCTATCACAACAAGGAGTGGGTTGAGTATGAAGGATCCTTTGCCCAAGGACCAAGCTAAGGGAAAGCAAGTAGTGGTAGAAGAGGGAAGAAAGCAAGAGGATGGAGGAAAGAGCAAGGATGTAGAGCCAACCTATGTGGCACCGCCTCCATACAAGCCGCCACTACCATTCCCACAATCAAGAGCAAGGGCTCGTTTAGACAATCATTTTGGTAAGTTCCTTGAACTAATGTCCAAGTTGCATATTAACATTCCGTTCATGGATGCCATCTTAGGAATGCCGGCATATGGCAAGTTTTTGAAAGAGATACTCTCCAACAAAAGGAAGTTGGAGGAGTATGAGGAGATAAGGATGACCAAGAGATCCTCGGAGTTGATCCAAACGATGAAGGAAGAAATGCCGCCCAAGCTAAGAGATCCGGGCTCTTTTTGTGTTCCAATTGGGGTAGGAGACGTGAAGTACGAAGCCCTTTGTGATCTTGGATTTTTCGAAATATGTACAATGCAAGACATAATGAGACATGTGACAAAATTAAACTATCCTAGATGCTAATCATGCAAGTGATCATGAAAACCCCACCCCATACTTAGAAACACATTGTCCCTAATGTGTAAACTAGATAAAGAAGTGAAAGAGAGTCCTCACAATGTAAAATTGGTGATGCTTTGGTATTTCGGTTTACATTGGATGATGATGGTGGATGATCGATCAAGGATGGTAGAGAGCTCTTGATGTTTGTTATGGTGTTGGAACCCGCGCTTGGCACCGCAAGCCGTCCAAGTTCCTCGTCCGCTCCACCCATACTTGATTGGAGATCATCACTTTCCTTTACAGAGGAAAAATCGGCCCATAGCCCAGGAAAATCGGCCGATTTTGTTGATGAACAGGCCGATTTTTCTGGGTGCTTTCCTCCTCGTCTATGTGCTTGGATCTTGTCCCTTCAATAGCTCCATGAGGCTTTCACATGACCTCCAACATCTCATAACTCATGACAATCAACAAGATCTAGCACCCAAAAACACAAAAGAAAAACAAAGCACACCAAGAGTGAGATTAAACAAAAGCAAGAAAAAGAAAGGGAAAAATATGTACCAATGGGTTGCCTCCCATTAAGCGCTTCTTTAAGGTCATTAGCTTGACCAAATTCAGGAGCGTTTCAATCAAGGTGAAGTGGGGCAATCACTTCCACCGGGGCTTCCGGGATGTACTTCTTCAAACGATGCCCATTCACCTTGAAGTTACCACAATGATCTCCTCCTATCTCCACCGCTCCATGAGGAAAAACTTTCTTCACCACATATGGCCCGGTCCATCTTGATTTGAGCTTTCCGGGGAATAGCCGCAGCCTTGAGTTGAAGAGAAGGACAAGGTCTCCTTCACTCAACTCTTTCGGGATGATCCTCTTGTCATGCCATCGCTTGGTTCGCTCCTTGTAGATCCGAGCATTCTCGTAAGCATCCAACCGGATCTCTTCAAGAGCATTTATATCAAGCAAACGCTTCTCACCGGCTTCTTTGAGGTCAAAGTTTAACCACCTTATAGCCCAATATGCTCTATGCTCCATCTCTACCGGAAGGTGGCAAGACTTGCCATAGACCAACTTGTAAGGAGTGGTACCAATTGGTGTCTTGAAAGCGGTCCTATATGCCCACAAGGCATCATCGAGCTTCATAGCCCAATCCTTTCTCGTCCTTGATACCGTCTTCTCAAGAATGGCCTTGATCTCCCGGTTGGAGATCTCCACTTGGCCACTAGTTTGGGGATGGTAAGGTGTTGCCACCTTATGAGTCACCCCATACTTAGCCAAAAGTGCCCCAAAGTTCCTATTGGTGAAGTGCTTCCCTCCATCACTTATGATCACCCTTGGTGTTCCAAACCTAGGGAAGATCACTCAGTTGAAGAACCGCACCACAACCTTGGCGTCATTTGTAGGAGAGGCGATTGCCTCCACCCATCTCGAAACATAGTCAACCGCCAATAGGATGTAGAGGTTGCCACATGAAGAAGGGAATGGCCCCATGAAGTCCACACCCCATACATCAAATATTTCTACCTCTTGGATGTTGTTCAAGGGCATCTCATTTCTCCTTGAGATGTTGCCCGTCCTTTGGCAAGCATCACAAGCTACCACAAAGCCTTGCACATCCTTGAACAAGCTTGGCCAAAAGAAGCCCGATTGTAGCACTTTCGCACATGTCTTGTGTGCACTAGCATGCCCTCCACATGGCAAGGAATGACAATGGCGGATCACACTCTCCACCTCATCCTCCGGTATGCATCTTCTAAACATTCCATCCGGCCCTCTTTTGAACAAAAGTGGCTCGCTCCAATAGTAATGCCTCACATCCTTGAAGAATTTCTTCCTTTGGGCATATGTCAAGCCGGGAGGCACTTCCTCACACACCAAATAGTTCACAATGTCGGCATACCACGGTTCACTCCCTCTAGACACTTGGAACAAACACTCCTCCACCATTTGCAATTGCTCATCCCGGAATGAGTCATCAATCGGGATGTCCTCTCTTTCAAGCTCCAATGGTGGGAGTCTACTAAGGTGATCCGCCACGGAGTTCTCGGATCCCTTCTTGTCCCGGATTTCCAAGTCAAACTCTTGAAGAAGAAGGATCCACCGAATCAACCTAGGCTTGGCATCCTTCTTTGTAAGGAGGTAACGGATCGCAGCATGATCCGTATAGACAATGACCTTCGCTCCAACAAGGTATGACCGAAACTTCTCAAAGGCGTACACCACCGCTAGCAACTCTTTCTCGGTTGTGGCATAGTTAAGTTGGGCATCATCTAGCGTCTTGCTAGCATAATAAATAGCATGAGTGCGCCCATCTTTCCTTTGCCCCAAAACAGCCCCAACGGCTACATCGCTTGCATCACACATGATCTCAAACGGTAAACTCCAATCCGGAGGTTGCATGATAGGTGCGGAGATCAAGGCGTTCTTCAACCTATAAAAAGCTTCAAGACAATCTTTGGAAAAGACAAAATCAACATCCTTCATTAGTAGGTTAGTAAGAGGCTTTGAAATCTTAGAGAAATCTTGAATAAACCTCCGGTAAAAACCGGCATGCCCTAGGAAACTCCTTACCCCTTTCACCGAGGTAGGTGGTGGCAACTTCTCTATCGTTTCAATCTTGGCCCTATCAACCTCAATGCCACGGTTAGACACCAAGTGTCCTAACACAATACCTTCACTTACCATGAAGTGGCATTTTTCCCAATTCAAGACAAGATTTGTCTCCTCACATCTTTGCAACACTAGTGACAAGTTAGCTAAGCAATCATCAAAAGAAGAACCATAAACAGAGAAATCATCCATGAACACTTCCATGATATTTTCTATGTATTCCGAAAAGATAGCCATCATACACCTTTGGAAGGTGGCGGGTGCATTACACAACCCAAATGGCATCCTCCTATATGCAAAAGTACCCCATGGACATGTAAAGGTTGTTTTCTCTTGGTCATCGGGGTGGATAGGGATTAGGAAGAATCCACTATAGCCATCTAAGTAACAAAAATGGGAATGTTGAGCTAATCTCTCTAGCATTTGGTCAATGAAGGGGAGAGGGAAGTGATCTTTCCTAGAGGCCATGTTAAGCTTTCTATAATCAATACACATCCTCCATCCCGTAACCGTTCTAGTGGGGATTAGTTCATTGTTCTCATTAGTCACTACGGTCATCCCACCCTTCTTAGGTACTACATGAACGGGACTAACCCACTTACTATCCGAGATAGGGTAGATAATTCCCGCATCTAGCAACTTTATGATCTCCTTCTTAACTACCTCTTTCATTATAGGATTTAGTCTTCTTTGATGTTCAATAGAGGGTTTATGATTATCTTCCATCATTATCCTATGCATGCACAAAGATGGCTTGATGCCAACAAGATCATCAATGGTGTATCCTATTGCCTTTCTATGCAGTTTCAATTCATTCAACAATCTATTAAGCTCATCATCATTCAAAGATGCATTCACAATCACCGGATAAGTTGAATTTGAACCAAGGAAAGCATACTTTAAATGAGAAGGAAGAGGTTTAAGATCAAGTTGAGGAGGACCTTTTTCGGTTGGAGACGATCCATATAATGTAGGTTGAGATGATTGCAAAGCCATGGAAGCCTCCTTGAAGTCCCTTGATGATTGCTCAAACTCAAGTGGTTGATGCTGAAAAGACTCAGGAAAATCGGTC
>BSUD01000004.1:88906916-88972491 GCA_033239045.1 Fagopyrum esculentum | reverse complement strand
GTACAAAAGCCGAAACCTTGGTGATTAGCCATTCTCGGGCTTTTTCTATTTTTCGAGATGCATCCACACCGGGCACACATACCAAAGCTCGTTAGGACTATCGGTTTATTTGACTTTGGCAAGGTACCAACACCCGATTATGTGAAGTGTACCGAGTTACTTGTCATTTAAACTAATGTCCCCAATCCTATGTTTTTGTCTACACTTTCACAACAAATTCAGCATTCTTATTCACACCATTCTTTCATCAACAACTTCACCCCACACTTGTTTTTCACACACATCAACACACTATCATGCTCCTATTCCCGGATGGGTCAAAAGAGGTCAAATTTATCTCAATTGAGGTGTTCAAACAACATGATCAAGATGAGAAGTAGAGAAAGATGAATTGCCTCATTCATTCCTAAATGAAGTGCAAGAACTAGCATGCAATTTCGACTTTCAATACTCAATTCAATCAAGGCAAACATTCATGATCACAAATTCATTCATGGGTTTCAAGAGAAGTACTTCAAGTCCACATATACATTCATAAATTTAACACATAAGGCCATCCATAGCCAATCCACAAGACAAGGTTCATCATTAGGGTCATATCCAAGCCTAGAAAGCACAAAAAATTTTTTAAATTTTCTGATTTTTGGATTTTTCGAAATATGTATGTACAATGCAAGACATAATGAGACATGTGACAAAATTAAACTATCCTAGATGCTAATCATGCAAGTGATCATGAAAACCCCACCCCATACTTAGAAACACATTGTCCCTAATGTGTAAACTAGATAAAGAAGTGAAAGAGAGTCCTCACAATGTAAAATTGGTGATGCTTTGGTATTTCGGTTTACATTGGATGATGATGGTGGATGATCGATCAAGGATGGTAGAGAGCTCTTGATGTTTGTTATGGTGTTGGAACCCGCGCTTGGCACCGCAAGCCGTCCAAGTTCCTCGTCCGCTCCACCCATACTTGATTGGAGATCATCACTTTCCTTTACAGAGGAAAAATCGGCCCATAGCCCAGGAAAATCGGCCGATTTTGTTGATGAACAGGCCGATTTTTCTGGGTGCTTTCCTCCTCGTCTATGTGCTTGGATCTTGTCCCTTCAATAGCTCCATGAGGCTTTCACATGACCTCCAACATCTCATAACTCATGACAATCAACAAGATCTAGCACCCAAAAACACAAAAGAAAAACAAAGCACACCAAAAACAAAAGCAAAAACGAAGACGAAAGAGAAAAGGGAAAGAGTTGTTACCCTTGGGTTGCCTCCCATTAAGCGCTTCTTTAAGGTCATTAGCTTGACCAAATTCAAAGGATGTGTCAATCCACCTTGAATACCATGGTTTGCTTGAGGAGTCCAAGCAACCATCGCTTTCCGGTATCCATGATGACAAGCAAGGGCCACTTGATGCCCAAATAAGCTTTAAGTTCTCTCTTTACCGGTGAGTAGTAGACTCCTTCATCACCGCTCCCTTGATGATAGTATGGAGTTGCAACCATAGGTGCCACCCCATACTTAGACAAATTGGTACTCCGCGGTCACACCGGTGAGATGCTTGTCATCCTCATCCTCTATGATCCAAAGAAGGCCGGTTCTTGGAAAGAATTCTTCATTGAGGTGCTTCATAACCATCATGGATCCATCATGCTTGCCTCCATCATTCAACATGGGAGACTCCTTAGGAAAGGGACTCCAATCTTCGTGTGTACTTCGGGCAAGCAAGGAGGGATTGGAAGGAGTTGAAGTTAACTTAGGGCTCTCCCTCGTGAGCTCTTCAAGTGTGGTTCCGGGGTTGATGGCAAGGATGTCCGGGGGTGAGAATACTTCATTGCACTCCTCCAAAGGTGAAGGAGGTGGAGGTAAGCCTTGAAGGATGGTAGGATCTCCTAGCATAAGAGCATGCCTAATCTCTTCAATCTCCCTCCTCATTTGTTCTTCTCTCTCAAAATTCAATATTCTTTCATCCTTCAGGGCCAAATCCCTTAGCCTCACTTGATCCCAAGCTTTATCCAACTCTTCTTGAAGGTCTCTATTGGTTATGGTTGAATCGGGTAATTCTTGGATCTCCTCATGGTGAACCTCCTCTTGTTGAAATACTTCCGCTTCAAGCACCATGTGGGCACTCGAAATGGAAGCAAGGTTGCTCTCTAGATCATCCATCTTCCTCAACATTTCTTCTAGCATTGATTCCACTCGGTCATTGTGAGGTTGATGGTGAGGTTCCACATAAGGCAATGTAGTCATGTGAGCTTGATCATGGGACTCATGATAGGCATTAAACTCCTCCCAATACTCAAACTCATCATGGAGAGGTCCTAGATCTTGGCTTTCCATCCACTCCTCATACTCCATGTCGTCAAGGTCGTCTTGGAAGTACAATCCGTCCATGGCAAACATGAAAAGGCAAAGACAAAAACAACACAAGATCAAAAGTAACAAGAAAGATAAACACTAAAAGCAATCAAAATCAAATGACTTAATCTAGACCTAGTCCCCGGCAACGGCGCCAAAAACTTGTTACGCTAGGAAATAGCACAAAAAGCTTTACATTTATAAACTCGAACTAAATCCTAAACTACCTAGCGAACCCGCAGTGTACGGGACGTTTGTAGAAAGGTAAGTATTCCGAGGTCGACACAAAGACTAAGGTGAAATCGAGTCAAGCAATGATCAAAGATAGTGTGAATCTAGACTAAGATAAGAAGAGAAACAAAGAAAATGGAATACTCAATGTTTTGTTGGTTTTTATGGTGATCAAACAAAGATCACAAGTCAAGCAAGATAATAAAACAACTAACAACTCAAGCTAGCAAAGAAACAAGTAACACAAGCACAAGTATATGATCAAGAGAGAAAAGTAGATTCTAGAGGTCAAGATTTCCGGTTATGGCATTGGACTCAAGATTCTAAGGATCCTAAGGACAAGCTGCGTTGTTTGGGAAAGGATGTTCACTAATGGAAGCGATTACCGGGTAAGTCTCTCACTTCACTAATCCCGCATCAAACTCCTATTACCGGGTAGGTCTCAAGAGGTTAGAGTAAGGAATTCCGCACAAACTAGATGCTACTTAAGGGTAACCCTCTCCTTACCGGGTAAGTCTCGGAATAGGGAAGTCTCAAGCAACAATCCTAGCACATTCGATCCAATAGCGGCTTATGAGGCTCACTACTACCTAGCATTCATCATCTTAGGTATCTAAGGTCGGAAATCATCGGGTAGATCTCTTCCCTCACTTAGATTGGTAGCATTAGGTGATACTAAGCTAAATTAGGCTTGACAAACACTAGGATTCAAACAACCAAAGACCCTAGCATGCAGATTCATCAATTAAAGAACAACAGAGAAGAAAATCGGATGGATCATACAAAAATCGGACGATCTAGATGAAGAACAGGTCGATTTTTGTCTCTGGAATGGGTTTCGTGCATACAAATCATCCTAAACTAACATATAAGTCCGTCCTATCATCACCCAAGCCATAACCATCAATCCATCACTCTAGAATCACAATAAACTAGCCAATAATATGCATATCAAGATCCGAAATCATCAAACAAGCATACATGGTGTTCATAGATGGATAATGAAAGATGAGTAAGCAAAATCAATAAATCTCAGCCAAATCCAAGTTGTAGCAAGACTTACAAACTCTAAAATGAAGATTCAAAACGTTCTTAACAATCCTTGCAATTAGTTCTTCAATCCAAGACTACAAAATCACTCAAAATCACTCCAAACTCTTAGAATGGTGTTCTTCTTCTTCCTTCAACCTTTGAGAGCTTTTCTTCTTCCTCAATCTTTTCCCCAAATTGATGAGTTGTGAATGAGAGTGTGGGAGAGGAGAGATGCTCAGCAACCACCTGCAGGACCACTTATATTCTCCACCAAGAGCAAGGACGGACAAGAGATCGTGGGACACGTGGCTTTAAGCTGTCAAAGGCCTAAAAATCGACCCAGAGGAAAAAATCGGCCGATTTTCCTGGGTGTAGGTCGATTTTCTTCAACAGAAGCATGCTATGATCGTCTAGCCATGAGTTGATCCATTGCTTGCACCAATAGTAGTCTTTGTGTCCTTTGTTGCTCCAATTATGCTCCTCCTTAGCCTTGGATGTGTACCATCATGAGGCTTGGCCCTCAAATGTATCAATTAACGTCCAATACATCCCCGAATTACCTACAAAACCGATAAAAGGTAGTGTAGACGTCTTTTCTAGAAATGTTCATGAATTGAGCGAAGACGTCATGAACCAATGCCAAAACGTGCATGAATGAGTGAGAATTCTAACTAAATGATTACCTAATCCTAAGTCATAAATCTTGTTATCAAAAATACCCCATACTTAAGGTTTGCTCGTCCCCGAGCAAATTCCCAACTATAGACTACAAGATAACATGATTTATGTATGCAAAAAAATGGCAAAATCTTTTTGGTTTTGTGCTTCTAATTTTGGATCACCTTCATAGTCATGTTTCATGGTAAAGGACAAGCAATCATGTATCAAACAAGTGAAGGCATGAAAAGACAATTGTACTTAACTTGATAGCATGCAATGAAGTGTAAAGATGAAGAAGTCAAGATGATCATGAGCATATCCAATCTAAATCACTTAGTCTTACACACATGCAAGTAGGTCATAAGGACTTGTGAAATAGAAGGCCAAGAAACGTTGTGATTAGGCGGGAATTTTCTAGGCTATGTGATGCTAATCCGGGAAAGGAACTAAACAACCACAACTTCAAATTTTCTTATCAACTTCCCTCAAGTGTATATTTTTCTTCATTTTCTTTTCTTTCTTTTATTTTTGAGACAATGGCATTGGTGTACAAAAGCCGAAACCTTGGTGATTAGCCATTCTCGGGCTTTTTCTATTTTTCGAGATGCATCCACACCGGGCACACATACCAAAGCTCGTTAGGACTATCGGTTTATTTGACTTTGGCAAGGTACCAACACCCGATTATGTGAAGTGTACCGAGTTACTTGTCATTTAAACTAATGTCCCCAATCCTATGTTTTTGTCTACACTTTCACAACAAATTCAGCATTCTTATTCACACCATTCTTTCATCAACAACTTCACCCCACACTTGTTTTTCACACACATCAACACACTATCATGCTCCTATTCCCGGATGGGTCAAAAGAGGTCAAATTTATCTCAATTGAGGTGTTCAAACAACATGATCAAGATGAGAAGTAGAGAAAGATGAATTGCCTCATTCATTCCTAAATGAAGTGCAAGAACTAGCATGCAATTTCGACTTTCAATACTCAATTCAATCAAGGCAAACATTCATGATCACAAATTCATTCATGGGTTTCAAGAGAAGTACTTCAAGTCCACATATACATTCATAAATTTAACACATAAGGCCATCCATAGCCAATCCACAAGACAAGGTTCATCATTAGGGTCATATCCAAGCCTAGAAAGCACAAAAAATTTTTTAAATTTTCTGATTTTTGGATTTTTCGAAATATGTATGTACAATGCAAGACATAATGAGACATGTGACAAAATTAAACTATCCTAGATGCTAATCATGCAAGTGATCATGAAAACCCCACCCCATACTTAGAAACACATTGTCCCTAATGTGTAAACTAGATAAAGAAGTGAAAGAGAGTCCTCACAATGTAAAATTGGTGATGCTTTGGTATTTCGGTTTACATTGGATGATGATGGTGGATGATCGATCAAGGATGGTAGAGAGCTCTTGATGTTTGTTATGGTGTTGGAACCCGCGCTTGGCACCGCAAGCCGTCCAAGTTCCTCGTCCGCTCCACCCATACTTGATTGGAGATCATCACTTTCCTTTACAGAGGAAAAATCGGCCCATAGCCCAGGAAAATCGGCCGATTTTGTTGATGAACAGGCCGATTTTTCTGGGTGCTTTCCTCCTCGTCTATGTGCTTGGATCTTGTCCCTTCAATAGCTCCATGAGGCTTTCACATGACCTCCAACATCTCATAACTCATGACAATCAACAAGATCTAGCACCCAAAAACACAAAAGAAAAACAAAGCACACCAAGAGTGAGATTAAACAAAAGCAAGAAAAAGAAAGGGAAAAATATGTACCAATGGGTTGCCTCCCATTAAGCGCTTCTTTAAGGTCATTAGCTTGACCAAATTCAGGAGCGTTTCAATCAAGGTGAAGTGGGGCAATCACTTCCACCGGGGCTTCCGGGATGTACTTCTTCAAACGATGCCCATTCACCTTGAAGTTACCACAATGATCTCCTCCTATCTCCACCGCTCCATGAGGAAAAACTTTCTTCACCACATATGGCCCGGTCCATCTTGATTTGAGCTTTCCGGGGAATAGCCGCAGCCTTGAGTTGAAGAGAAGGACAAGGTCTCCTTCACTCAACTCTTTCGGGATGATCCTCTTGTCATGCCATCGCTTGGTTCGCTCCTTGTAGATCCGAGCATTCTCGTAAGCATCCAACCGGATCTCTTCAAGAGCATTTATATCAAGCAAACGCTTCTCACCGGCTTCTTTGAGGTCAAAGTTTAACCACCTTATAGCCCAATATGCTCTATGCTCCATCTCTACCGGAAGGTGGCAAGACTTGCCATAGACCAACTTGTAAGGAGTGGTACCAATTGGTGTCTTGAAAGCGGTCCTATATGCCCACAAGGCATCATCGAGCTTCATAGCCCAATCCTTTCTCGTCCTTGATACCGTCTTCTCAAGAATGGCCTTGATCTCCCGGTTGGAGATCTCCACTTGGCCACTAGTTTGGGGATGGTAAGGTGTTGCCACCTTATGAGTCACCCCATACTTAGCCAAAAGTGCCCCAAAGTTCCTATTGGTGAAGTGCTTCCCTCCATCACTTATGATCACCCTTGGTGTTCCAAACCTAGGGAAGATCACTCGGTTGAAGAACCGCACCACAACCTTGGCGTCATTTGTAGGAGAGGCGATTGCCTCCACCCATCTCGAAACATAGTCAACCGCCAATAGGATGTAGAGGTTGCCACATGAAGAAGGGAATGGCCCCATGAAGTCCACACCCCATACATCAAATATTTCTACCTCTTGGATGTTGTTCAAGGGCATCTCATTTCTCCTTGAGATGTTGCCCGTCCTTTGGCAAGCATCACAAGCTACCACAAAGCCTTGCACATCCTTGAACAAGCTTGGCCAAAAGAAGCCCGATTGTAGCACTTTCGCACATGTCTTGTGTGCACTAGCATGCCCTCCACATGGCAAGGAATGACAATGGCGGATCACACTCTCCACCTCATCCTCCGGTATGCATCTTCTAAACATTCCATCCGGCCCTCTTTTGAACAAAAGTGGCTCGCTCCAATAGTAATGCCTCACATCCTTGAAGAATTTCTTCCTTTGGGCATATGTCAAGCCGGGAGGCACTTCCTCACACACCAAATAGTTCACAATGTCGGCATACCACGGTTCACTCCCTCTAGACACTTGGAACAAACACTCCTCCACCATTTGCAATTGCTCATCCCGGAATGAGTCATCAATCGGGATGTCCTCTCTTTCAAGCTCCAATGGTGGGAGTCTACTAAGGTGATCCGCCACGGAGTTCTCGGATCCCTTCTTGTCCCGGATTTCCAAGTCAAACTCTTGAAGAAGAAGGATCCACCGAATCAACCTAGGCTTGGCATCCTTCTTTGTAAGGAGGTAACGGATCGCAGCATGATCCGTATAGACAATGACCTTCGCTCCAACAAGGTATGACCGAAACTTCTCAAAGGCGTACACCACCGCTAGCAACTCTTTCTCGGTTGTGGCATAGTTAAGTTGGGCATCATCTAGCGTCTTGCTAGCATAATAAATAGCATGAGTGCGCCCATCTTTCCTTTGCCCCAAAACAGCCCCAACGGCTACATCGCTTGCATCACACATGATCTCAAACGGTAAACTCCAATCCGGAGGTTGCATGATAGGTGCGGAGATCAAGGCGTTCTTCAACCTATAAAAAGCTTCAAGACAATCTTTGGAAAAGACAAAATCAACATCCTTCATTAGTAGGTTAGTAAGAGGCTTTGAAATCTTAGAGAAATCTTGAATAAACCTCCGGTAAAAACCGGCATGCCCTAGGAAACTCCTTACCCCTTTCACCGAGGTAGGTGGTGGCAACTTCTCTATCGTTTCAATCTTGGCCCTATCAACCTCAATGCCACGGTTAGACACCAAGTGTCCTAACACAATACCTTCACTTACCATGAAGTGGCATTTTTCCCAATTCAAGACAAGATTTGTCTCCTCACATCTTTGCAACACTAGTGACAAGTTAGCTAAGCAATCATCAAAAGAAGAACCATAAACAGAGAAATCATCCATGAACACTTCCATGATATTTTCTATGTATTCCGAAAAGATAGCCATCATACACCTTTGGAAGGTGGCGGGTGCATTACACAACCCAAATGGCATCCTCCTATATGCAAAAGTACCCCATGGACATGTAAAGGTTGTTTTCTCTTGGTCATCGGGGTGGATAGGGATTTGGAAGAATCCACTATAGCCATCTAAGTAACAAAAATGGGAATGTTGAGCTAATCTCTCTAGCATTTGGTCAATGAAGGGGAGAGGGAAGTGATCTTTCCTAGAGGCCATGTTCAACTTCCTATAATCAATGCACATCCTCCACCCCGTAACCGTTCTAGTGGGGATTAGTTCATTGTTCTCATTAGTCACTACGGTCATCCCACCCTTCTTAGGTACTACATGAACGGGACTAACCCACTTACTATCCGAGATAGGGTAGATAATTCCCGCATCTAGCAACTTTATGATCTCCTTCTTGACTACCTCTTTCATTATAGGATTCAATCTTCTTTGATGTTCAATAGAGGGTTTATGATTATCTTCCATCAATATCTTATGCATGCACAAAGATGGCTTGATGCCAACAAGATCATCAATGGTGTATCCTATTGCCTTTCTATGCAGTTTCAATTCATTCAACAATCTATTAAGCTCATCATCATTCAAAGATGCATTCACAATCACCGGATAAGTTGAATTTGAACCAAGGAAAGCATACTTTAAATGAGAAGGAAGGGGTTTGAGTTCGAGTTTAGGAGGACCTTTATCGAGTGGAGACGATCCAAATAACGTTGGATGGGATGAATCCAAAGCAAATGAAGACCCTCCAAGGCTCCTTGAAGCTTGATCATCAATAAGGTCTGATTCAGGGGAAACCACGGTTGTAACCACGGTTGGCTCCATTTCCACGGCCGTAGACCTTTCCTGGCTCATTTGTTGTGGCTTTACAGAGAGTTCTACAGCCGTGGAACCACTTCCACGCCCGTGGAACTTGCAGCTGTTCAACACCTCTTCGTGGTCTTCATCTTCAACTCTTGTCTCCTTTTCTAATGCTTCTAAGGCCTTGATTTCTTCATTGCAAGCCTCCTCAACACCTTCCTCCATCATACTTAGGGTAAGAACCTTCTCCAAGGGGTCCTTGATCAAGATCGAGCTCACAATCTCTCTAGACTCTTCCTCTTCGACTATGTTGAATACATCCTCATCAAGAGTTGGTCCTTTCATCATTGTTGATAGCTTGAACTTGATGTTCTCTTCTCCAATGTTGAAGGAGAGAGTCCCATTCTTGCAATCTACTAGACATCCGGAAGTAGCTAGGAAGGGTCTCCCCAAGATGATGGGAACCGGATAGTCCGCCGGAATATCCAAGACAACAAAATCAATTGGTACGTAGAATCCTCCTAATTGCACCGGAATGTCTTCTAAGATTCCAACCGGATGAGTGATAGATCGGTCCGCCATGTAAAGAGTCATCTTGACCGGCTTTGGCTCTCCTAGCCCAACTTTGTTGCAAAGTGCAAGCGGAATGATGCTCACACTTGCCCCAAGATCACATAGGGCATCATACTTCACTTCTCCTACTCCGATTGGCACACAAAAGGATCCCGGATCCCTTAGCTTAGGAGGCATCTCCTCCTTCATTGTTTGAATCAACTCCGATGATCTCTTAGTCATCCTTATCTCACCATACTCCTCCAACTTCCTTTTGTTGGAGAGTATTTCCTTCAAGAATTTGCCATATGCCGGCATCCCTAAAATGGCATCCATGAACGGAATGTTAATATGCAATTTAGACATTAGTTCAAGGAACTTACCAAAATGATTGTCCAAGCGAGCTCTTGCTCGTGATTGAGGGAACGGTAGTGGTGGCTTGTATGGAGGCGGTGCCACATAGGTTGGCTCTACATCCTTGCTCTTGCCTCCATCTCCTTGCAAAGTCTCTTCCTCTATCACCACTTGCTTCCCTTTAGCATTGTCCTTGGGCAAAGGATCCTTCATGATTAACCCACTTCTTGTTGTGATAGCCAACACTTGGCCTCTTGGGTTTTCTTCGGTTCTTCCGGGAAGCTTTCCCGGATCTCTATGTGCTTCACCCGCCTTTTGGAACACTTGTGCTTCCAAAACCTTTTGAGCCTTTGAGATAGAAGTCACCGTGCTCTCAAGACCACTCAACCTTCCAAGAAATTGCTCAAACATCATTTCGGTTCTATCCTTTGGAGGTTGAGTGAATCCGGGTGGAGGTTCTTGTGAAGCTCTTGGTGGTGGAGTTGTGCTTGTAGAAGCGGGAGGGTTCAAGGCTCCATCCGGGTTAGAGTAAGAAAACCCGGGATGGTTATGGTTGGGCCGGTAATTGTTGAATTGCCGGTTGTTGTTGAAGTTCCTTGGGCCTTGATAATTGTTGTAATTGCCCCTTCCCATGTAATTCACATCCTCCTCCTTGGAAGATAGGTTGGCTTGTGGAAGCACTTGAGGAGTTGCTTGGTTCTTCAAAGTTGTAGCACACAACTCCCTCAAGGACTTCAACTCGTTGTTGATGGCGTCAAGCTTGAAGTTGCTCATGGTGACCTCACTCACCTCATATGCTCCCGCCTTTCTCCCCTCACTCTTCCTATGGGAGTACTTCTCAATTACTAGAGCTTGCTTCTCTACAAACTCCCAAGCATCATCCACATGCTTCTCCATGAAAGTCCCACCGGAAAGGGATTGAAGCTTGAATTGGCTATCTTCATCAAGTCCTTTGAAGTAGATCTCCAATAGCTCAATTTTCGGTATGCCATGGTGTGGACAATCTAGGAGAAGATCTTTGAATCTCTCCCAAGACTTGAACAAGCTCTCTCTATCCTTCATCACGAAGGCATTGATCTTCCCTCTTAACTCGGTAGTCTTGGAAGGTGGGAAGAACTTAGTCAAAAACTCGGTTGTCATCTCCTCCCAAGTACCAACTCGCCCTTGTGGAATAGATTGATACCAAGCCAAGGCCTTGTCCTTAAGAGAGAAGGAAAAAGCCCTAAGCTTATGGTTGTTGCTCTCCAATCTTGGCGGTCTAAGTGTCTCCATCAAAATCTCATAATTCATCAAGTGTTGATGAGGAGACTCTCCTTCCATCCCTCCAAATTGATTATGCCGGATCATTTGTAGAACTTGAGGGCGGAGCTCGTAGTTGTGGGCTGCGGGATCTCCTAAGTTCACACCCGGACGGTGTGCTCTTTGTGCCGGATCCATACGTCTACCCAAAGTTTGTGGCTCTTCAATGGCAATGGGTGCAACCCTAACATTAGCCGCCGGATGCGGTTGCTCCACCGGTGGTGGAGGAGGTGGAGGTTGTCGGCGATTAAGCTCTCCTTGAACAAGGGCTTGCCTAATCTCCTCAATCTCCCTCCTAGTTTCCTCTTGCCTCTCATTGGCAAGTCTCCTTTCTTCCTCCAAGAGCTCATCTCTTAGCCTTATTTGCTCTAAGGCTTCATCCAACTCAGCTTGGAGGTTTCTTCCGGCCATCTCTTTCTCTTTTCGGATGTTCTTGGATCTAGATCGAAGGGTTTTCTCCGGTTCGGGATCGAATGGAGCTAAATCCTTGCCACGAGATCTTCGCATACACCTATAGAGTAATAGATGTCCTGAAAAGCAAAGACACACACCAAAGAGAGATCAAAAGCAACAAGAAAGATCTACACTATAAACAATCACGAAATGACTCAATCTAGACCTAGTCCCCGGCAACGGCGCCAAAAACTTGTCACGCTAGGAAATAGCACAAAAAGCTTTACATTTATAAACTCGAACTAAATCCTAAACTACCTAGCGAACCCGCAGTGTACGGGACGTTTGTAGAAAGGTAAGTATTCCGAGGTCGACACAAAGACTAAGGTGAAATCGAGTCAAGCAATGATCAAAGATAGTGTGAATCTAGGCTAAGATAAGATGAGAAACAAAGAAAATGGAAATACTCAATGTTTTTGTTGGTTTTTATGGTGATCAAACAAAGATCACAAGTCAAGCAAGATAATAAAACAACTAACAACTCAAGCTAGCAAAGAAACAAGTAACACAAAGCACAAGTATATGATCAAGAGAGAAAAGTAGATTCTAGAGGTCAAGATTTCCGGTTATGGCATTAGACTCAAGGTTCTAAGGATTCTAAGGACAAACTGCGTTGTTTGGGAAAGAATGTTCACTAATGGAAGCGATTACCGGGTAAGTCTCTCACTTCACTAATCCCGCATCAAACTCCTATTACCGGGTAGGTCTCAAGGGGTTAGACTAAGGAATTCAAAAACAAACTAGATACTACTTAAGGGGTAACCCTCTCCTTACCGGGTAAGTCTCGGAATAGGGGAATCTCAAGTAATAATCCTAGCACACTCGATCCAATAGCGGCTTATGAGGCTCACTACTACCTAGCATTCATCATCTTAGGTATCTAAGGTCGGAAATCATCGGGTAGATCTCTTCCCTCACTTAGATTGGTAGCATTAGGTGATACTAAGCTAAATTAGGCTTGACAAACACTAGGATTCAAACAACCAAAGACCCTAGCATGCAGATTCATCAATTAAAGAACAACAGAGAAGAAAATCGGGTGGATCATACAAAAATCGGACGATCTAGATGAAGAACAGGTCGATTTTTGTCTCTGGAATGGGTTTCGTGCATACAAATCATCCTAAACTAACATATAAGTCCGTCCTATCATCACCCAAGCCATAACCATCAATCCATCACTCTAGAATCACAATAAACTAGCCAATAATATGCATATCAAGATCCGAAATCATCAAACAAGCATACATGGTGTTCATAGATGGATAATGAAAGATGAGTAAGCAAAATCAATAAATCTCAGCCAAATCCAAGTTGTAGCAAGACTTACAAACTCTAAAATGAAGATTCAAAACGTTCTTAACAATCCTTGCAATTAGTTCTTCAATCCAAGACTACAAAATCACTCAAAAATCACTCCAAACTCTTAGAATGGTGTTCTTGTTCTTCCTTCAACCTTTGAGAGCTTTTCTTCTTCCCCAATCTTTCCCCAAATTGATGAGCTGTGAATGAGAGTGTGGGAGAGGAGAGATGCCCAGCAACCACCTGAGGGACCACTTATATTCTCCACCAAGAGCAAGGACGGACAAGAGATCATGGGACACGTGGCTTTAAGCTGTCAAAGGCCTAAAAATCGACCCAGAGGAAAAAAATCGGCCGATTTTCCTGGGTGTAGGTCGATTTTCTTCAACAGAAACATGCTATGATCGTCTAGCCATGAGTTGATCCATTGCTTGCACCAATAGTGGTCTTTGTGTCCTTTGTTGCTCCAATTATGCTCCTCCAAGGCTTTGGATGTGTACCATCATGAGGCTTGGCCCTCAAATGTATCAATTAACGTCTAATAGATCCCCGAATTACCTACAAAACCGATAAAAGGTAGTGTAGACGTCTTTTCTAGAAATGTGCATGAATTGAGCGAAGACGTCATGAACCAATGCCAAAACGTGCATGAATGAGTGAAAATTCTATCTAAATGATTACCTAATCCTAAGTCATAAATCGTGTTATCAAAGGAAGAAATGCCGCCCAAGCTAAGAGATCCGGGCTCTTTTTGTGTTCCAATTGGGGTAGGAGACGTGAAGTACGAAGCCCTTTGTGATCTTGGAGAAAGTGTAAGCATCATACCGCTTGCACTTAGCAACAAGGTCGGGCTAGGAGAGCCAAAGCCGGTCAAGATGACCCTCTATATGGCGGACCGCTCTATCACTCACCCGGTTGGGATTCTAGAGGACATCCCGGTGCAGCTAGGAGGATTCTACGTGCCTATCGATTTTGTAGTGTTGGACATTCCGGCGGATTATCCGGTTCCTATCATCTTAGGAAGGCCTTTCCTAGCCACCTCCGGATGCTTAGTGGATTGCAAGAACGGGACTCTCTCCTTCAACATCGGGGAAGAGAACATCAAGTTCAAGCTTTCCACAATGATGAAAGGGCCAACCCTTGATGAAGATATCTTCAACATAGTCGAGCAAGAAGAATCTAGAGAAGTTGTGAGCTCGATCTTGATCAAGGACCCCTTGGAAAAGGTTCTTACCTTGAGTATGATGGAAGAAGATGATGAGGAGGCTTGCAAAGAAGAAATCAAAGCCTTGGAAGCCTTGGAAGAGGAGCCTAGAGTTGGATTTGAAAGCCACGAAGAAGTGTTGAACAGCTGCAAGTTCCACGGTCGAGATTTACAAACCACGGCCGTCAAACTTTCTGGACAACTCCGAGAAGCAAACTTGGCAAAAACCACGGTCGTGGAAAATGAGCAACCCGTGTTTCCAACCGTGGTTTTCCCTGAATCAGCTCTTGATGATGATCAAGCTTCTAGGAGCCATGGGGAGTCTTCATTTGCTTTGGACTCATCTCATCCAACCCTATTTGGATCATCTTCAACCGATAAAGGTCCTCCCTCACTTGAACTTAAACCCCTCCCCTCTCATTTAAAGTATGTATTCCTTGGAGATAATTCTACATATCCTGTGATTGTTAATGCATGCTTGAGTGATGATGAACTTGCTAAATTGCTACATGAACTAAGATTGCATAGGAAAGCCATTGGTTATACTATTGATGATTTGGTTGGCATTAAACCATCTTTGTGCATGCATAAGATAATGATGGAAGATAACCACAAACCCTCTATAGAACATCAAAGGAGATTAAATCCTATAATGAAAGAGGTAGTCAAAAAGGAATTCATTAAGTTGCTAGATGCGGGAATTATCTACCCTATCTCGGATAGTAAGTGGGTTAGTCCCGTTCATGTAATACCTAAGAAGGGTGGAATGACGGTAGTAACTAATGAGAACAATGAACTAATACCAACTAGGACGGTCACGGGATGGAGGATGTGTATAGATTATAGGAAGTTAAACATGGCCTCTAGGAAAGATCACTTCCCTCTCCCCTTCATTGACCAAATGCTAGAAAGGTTAGCTCAACACTCTCATTTTTGCTATTTAGATGGGTATAGTGGATTTTTCCAAATCCCTATCCACCCCGATGACCAAGAGAAAACAACTTTCACGTGTCCATGGGGCACCTTTGCATATAGGAGGATGCCATTTGGGTTGTGTAATGCACCCGCCACCTTTCAAAGGTGTATGATGGCCATCTTTTCGGAATACATAGAAAATATCATGGAAGTGTTCATGGATGATTTCTCTGTTTATGGTTCTTCTTTCGATAATTGCTTGGCTAACTTGTCATTAGTGTTGCAAAGATGTGAGGAGACAAATCTTGTCTTAAATTGGGAAAAATGACACTTCATGGTAAGTGAAGGAATTGTGTTAGGACACTTGGTGTCTAACCGTGGCATTGAGGTTGATAGAGCTAAAATTGAAACGATAGAGAAGTTGCCACCACCTACCTCGGTGAAGGGGGTAAGGAGTTTCTTAGGGCATGCCGGTTTTTACCGGAGGTTCATTCAAGATTTCTCTAAAATTTTAAGCCTCTCACTAACCTACTAATGAAGGATGTTGATTTTGTCTTTTCCAAAGATTGTCTTGAAGCGTTTTGTAGGTTGAAGAACGCCTTGATCTCCGCTCCTATCATGCAACCTCCGGATTGGAGTCTACCATTTGAAATCATGTGCGATGCAAGTGATGTGGCCGTTGGGGCCGTTTTAGGGCAAAGGAAAGAAGGGCGCACTCATGCTATTTACTATGCTAGCAAGACGCTAGATGATGCCCAACTCAACTATGCTACCACCGAGAAGGAGTTATTGGCGGTGGTATATGCATTTGAGAAGTTCCGCTCGTACCTTGTTGGAGCGAAGGTCATAGTTTACACGGATCATGCGGCGATCCGTTATCTACTTACAAAGAAGGATGTCAAACCAAGGTTGATTCGGTGGATCCTTCTTCTTCAAGAGTTTGATTTGGAGATACGAGATAAGAAGGGATCCGAGAACTCCGTGGCGGATCACCTTAGTAGATTCCCACCATTGGAGCTTGGGAAAGACAACATCCCGATAGATGATTCATTCCGGGATGAACAATTGCAAATGGTGGAGGAATGCTTATTCCAAGTGGCTAGAGGAAGTGAGCCATGGTACGCCGACATCGTGAACTACTTGGTGTGTGAGGAAGTGCCTCCCGGACTTACATATGCACAAAGGAAGAAGTTCTTCAACGATGTAAGGCATTACTATTGGAGCGAGCCACTTCTATTCAAGAGAGGCCCGGATGGGGTGCTTAGAAGATGCATACCGGAAGACGAAATGGAGAGTGTGATCCGGCATTGTCACTCCTTACCATGTGGAGGCCATGCTAGCTCACACAAAACATGTGCAAAGGTATTGCAATTCGGTTTTTATTGGCCTAACTTGTTTAGAGATGTGCAAGGGTTTGTAGCGGCATGTGATGCTTGCCAAAGGACGGGGAACATCTCAAGGAGGAATGAAATGCCCTTGAATAACATCCAAGAAGTTGAGATTTTTTATGTGTGGGGTGTAGACTTCATGGGACCATTCCCTTCTTCATGTGGAAACCTCTACATCCTATTGGCGGTGGACTATGTGTCAAGATGGGTAGAGGCCATCGCCTCTCCTACAAATGATGCCAAGGTGGTGGTGCGGTTCTTCAACCGAGTGATCTTCCCTAGGTTTGGAACACCAAGGGTGATCATTAGTGATGGAGGGAAGCACTTCACAAATAGGAATTTTGGAGCACTTTTGGCTAAGTATGGGGTGACTCATAAGGTGGAAACACCTTATCACCCCCAAACTAGTGGTCAAGTGGAGATCTCCAACCGAGAGATCAAGGCCATCCTCGAGAAGACGGTGTCTAGGACAAGGAAGGATTGGGCTATGAAGCTCAATGACGCACTATGGGCATATAGAACCGCCTTCAAGACACCAATTGGAACCACCCCCTACAAGTTGGTCTATGGCAAGTCTTGCCATCTTCCGGTGGAAATGGAGCATAGAGCTTATTGGGCCATTAAGTGGCTAAATTTTGACCTCAAGGAAGCGGGAGAGAAGAGGTTGCTCGATATCAATGCCCTTGAAGAGCTCCGGTTGGAAGCCTATGAGAATGCCCGGATCTACAAGGAGAGAACCAAAAGATGGCATGACAAGAGGATTATTCCAAAGGAGTTGAGTGAAGGAGATCTTGTCCTTCTCTTCAACTCAAGGCTAAGGCTCTTTCCCGGAAAGCTCAAATCAAGATGGACCGGGCCATATGTGGTGAAGAAGATCTTTCCCCATGGAGCTATTGAAATAGGAGGGGAACATTGTGGAAATTTCAAAGTGAATGGGCATCGCTTGAAGAAGTATGTTCCGGGAGCCCCGATAGACATGATTGCCCCGCTTCACCTTGAATAGACGCTCCCGAGTTTGGTCAAGCTAGTGACCTTAAAGAAGCGCTTGGTGGGAGGCAACCCATTGGTAACATTTTTTTCATTTTTCATTTTTGCTTAGATTTTTTTATTTTTTGTGTGCTTTGTGTGTTTCGTGTTTCGTGTGTGTGCTAGAAGCATTAGTGGCATTGGAAGTCTTTCTTGACATGGAAATGATGATGATGAAACCCTCACCAATTATGGGTGGAGCGGACGCGGAACTTGGACGGCTAGCGGTGCCTAGCGCGGGTTTCAAAGCTTGAAGGAATGCTTAGAGCTCTCTACCATGGTTGATAGGATCTTCCAACATCAATTCACTTGAACAATCCCGAATACCATAGCAAACACTTTTACATTGTGAGAACCTTCTTTCACTCTCTTTACTTGTATATCACATTGGGGACAATGTGTTTCTAAGTATGGGGTGGGGTTCGCATGATCCTTTGCATGATGAGCATCTAGGGTAGGTTAATATTTGCGCATGTCTTGCATTGTACATACTTAAACCGAAAATCCCATAAAAATCAGAAAATTTAAAAAATTTTGTGCTTTCTAGGCTTGGATATGATCCTAATGATGAAACTTGTCTTGTGATTGGCTATGAATGGCCTTATGTGTTGAATTGATAAATGCATATGTGGACTTGAACTACTTCTCTTGAATTCCATGAATGACTTGAGATCATGATGATTGCCTAGAATAGATTGAGTATTGAAAGTCGAAATTACATGATAGTTCTTGCATACCATCTAGGAATGAATGAGGCATTTCATCTTTCTCTACTTCTCATCTTGATCATGATTGCTTGAGCACCTCAATTGATATAAAATCGACCTCCTTTAAACCCATCCGGGAATAGGAGCATGCTAGTGTGTTTGAATGTGTAAAAAGCAAGTGCGGGGTGAAGATGTAATGAAAAGAATGTCGTGAATGGAATGCTGAAATTATTGTGGAAGTGTAGCCAAAATAGGTTTGGGGGCGTTGGTTTAAATGACAAGTAACTCGGTACACTTCACATAATCAGGTGTTGGTGCCTTGCCAAAGTCAAATGAGCCAATAGCCCTAACGAGCTTTGGTATGTGTGCCCGGTGTGGATGCACCTCGAAAAAGAGAAAAAGCCCGAGGATGGCTAATCACCGTGGTTTCGGCTATTGTACACCAATGTCATTGTCTCAAAAACGAGTTAAAGAAAAAGAAAAGAAAGCAAGATAGGGAAAAATATACACTTGGGGGAAGTTGATCGAGGACAAGGAAGTGAAGTTAGTTCCATTCCCGGATTAGCATCACATACCTAGAAAATTCCCCTCCCAAATTACAACGTTTCTTAGCCTTTTATGTCACAAGCCCTTATGACCTACTTGCATGTTTGTAAGACTTAGTAATCTAGATTGGATAGACTCTTGATCTTCTTGACATCTTCGTCCTCCCATCTCATGCATGCTTTTGAGTTAAGTACAATTGTCTTTCCATGCCCTTATTGTTTGATACATAATTGCTTATCCAATTGCCATTGATCATGACTATGAAGGTGATCCAATAGTAGAAGCACAAAACCCAAAAAGATTTTTGTATTTTTTTTTCTGCATACATAAATCATGTCATCTCTTAGTCTATAGTTGGGAATTTGCTCGGGGACGAGCAAACCTTAAGTATGGGGTATTTTGATAACACGATTTATAGCATAGTTTTAGGTGTACATTTAGATAGGATTCTCGCTCAATCATGCATGATCTAGCACTAGTCCAACAACGTTTTGCACTCAAAACATGTATTTTGTCGAGATAGACGTCTACACGGACTTGTGTGCGTTTTGTAGGTATTTCGGGAAGTTTAGAGCTAAAACGATGCGTTAAAGGATCGTTCATTTAGATGACACGTCCTCGGAATCATTAGGACACATCAAAGGGGTAAGGAGGACTCATGGAACCTTGCCAACACTAGTCATGCACCAAACCACAGCTCAATGATCCAAGGCGAAGTTTCTGCATAGAATCACGGTTTCCTGAAGAACCACGGCCGTGGAAATGACCGTGGATTTTGCCAGATTCTCGTGACAGCTGTGCCACGACTCTCATGGCCAGCTCATGAAGAATTTGTTATAAAAGTGGTCCTTGATGGGTTGTTTGAGGCAGCTGGGGTAGTTTGGGAGCAGCTCATCCATTATCCATTTCTCTAACAAATATATTCTCCAAAGAAGAAGATTTTTTTCTAGGAAGGAAAGTGCCCAAGAGAAGAAGAAAGGTTCCATTGAAGAAGAGAGGAGAACACACACATAGCTTCTTGTATTTCGGATTTATTTCTAGAGATTTGTGAACCCTTGAACCTTCTTTTGGAAGGGTTGTAAGTTGTTCTAATTCCGTTTTCAGATTGGTTTGTTTTTTTTGAAGTTCACTTGTTCATCTTCTTTCTTTCATTATCTTGCAATGAATGCTATGATTTTATGTTTGTTTGCTTTGATTTCCATTATGAATGTTGTAGGCTAATTTGATGTGATTCTAGGGTAAGAAAAGGATGGTTATGGCTAGATCTATGATAGGACGGATTTAGATTTACCTTTGGATGATTTTTGCTTATGAACGTAGCTGCTGTTAGAAATCATGGGTAGTTCTTGTAGAACCACGGTCGTGGTTTCTGTAGAACAAACCGTGGTTCTTCCTGGTTCGAAGGATCTTACCTTAGATTCATAAAATTGTTGAAACCCTAAGTTTTGCTGAGTTTAACCTACCCTAGGGTGTCCTAGTGTAGTGACTAAGTGTTAGGAGAGACTTACCCGGTAATCCCTTCCCTTAGAATCTAAAATAGCAAAACCTTAGGTAGTGGTGAACCTAACAAGTCTCCATTGGATTAGATGTGCTACGAATGTTGATTAGGCCTTCCCATTCCAAGACTTACCCGGTAAGGATAGGTTAGATCCCTAACTAACAATTCCGGTTTGTGTAGAATTCCTAACCTTAGGTTCTTAGAGACCTAACCGGTAATGAGACCTTAGGTGTGGACTAGTTGGATCATGAGACTTACCCAGTAATTGATCCCAATTTAGAAACACTTAATCCCAACATGTCATAATCAATCTAAAGAATGAATAGATAACTTGAGTTCTATGCCATAACCGGAACTTCCGACCCCTAGAATCCGTCTTTCCTTTCACTTGATCAATATCTTGTTTGATTTGTTTATTTGTGTTTATTTTTAGTAGATTGTTCACCTTGCATGAATTGTGATCTTTGATCATCAAAAACCAACCAAAAACATTTGAGATTTTCGTTCTTTGTTTTCCTCTTTTCTAACCTTAGACCTTCACTAACTTAATCACAAAACCGAATCGATTTCACCTTAGTCCTTGTGTTCGACCTCGGAGTACTATCCATACTACAAACGTCCCGTACACTGCGGGTGCGATAGAAGTTAGGATAATTATAACGAGTATAAATTTAAGGCTTATTGCGTACACACCTTTTAGCGTAACATGTACCGTTAAGAAAAGATAATTGCGACTGCGAATTTATAGGGTAGTTTTACCTACGTTGGAACAACAATCTTCTAAGACAACTAAAGGTATAGAGAATAGTGTTAGAGGTTACTTCTTGGTTGGTCAAGATCAAGCTCCGGTCGAGTTTGGTAATTTAGATATGTGGTAGATAATTAAGAAAGTAAACGGAAGAAGTTGTTCTCCAATCGTTATTTTGTTTTATTAAGGCAATTAAGGAAGGTACTTGGTACTTCATCTGGTTAGGACTTATAGTATAATTGGAAGAAAGAGTTTGAGGTTAATCACTTGGGACTCACAGAAAATGTCGTTATGATTTATGAGTGACAACAGAATTATCTGAGTAGCGCACCGGAAGCGTGGTGAGTCCTAACCCACAGAGCTGAAGTTTAAGATGATGATAGTTGGTGAAATGCATTTCGCTTGGAAGGAACGTGAGATAGGTTACGCAGAGTGACTGACAATATTGTACGGGAGTTGTATCACCATGAAGTTATACGGAAAAGTATGTGCATGTAAGAGGTTATAGAAGGAGATTAATACCCTATTATGGATTCAAGTGAATAATGGCGGCTTGTCACCTGTAGTCAGATAACTAGTTCGGAATCCAATACGTAACGGAGTATTCTAGAGTGAGTTTTCTTGATGAATTGAGGAAAGAATTAATGATGTAATAAAAGTATTGAGCATGGCTTGCACTAGAAAGCTCAAAGTGAGTAACTACCATCCTGAGTCGAAGATACATAAGAAAGAGAAGCGACAGGAGCATACTTGGCTTAAAGAAAGCATAATCTCGGAGTAGATTTTATGGGTAATGTTTTGTCGGAACAGAGCCTAGTTGCGTTTTGAGTTAGAGGGATATTATTAGTCCGATAAAAGTAGAGGATACAAGAGTTCAATGTTGATGGTGTGTTAGCGTTTATCGAGTATTTATGATCAAATAACGGTGATATAAGATCACTTTGTGTCTAATACCGTCATTCCGGACATATTCTATGTCACTTAAGATCTTGGGAAATGCGTTGAAAGCCTAGGTTAGAGCTAACGATATATTAGATATCTATAAATAATATAATAATGCCAAGTGAACAAAGAGGATGACCACTAGATTTGATTTTTAGTTGTCTCAAGTGTTTGACCAAAAAAGGGTAAGTGAGACGATTTCTTACCTGAGAATTAAGATGACTGAGTAATATTAAAAGACAAGACCAAGTGGGTCGTGATACGAAGAGCATTGGGCACTTGGTACAGTGTTGGTAGATGTCCAAGACCTTTGGCCTGAGCGTGTAGTCAGAACCTTTTCAGAAGGCCGGAAGCAAGTGGTCATAACGAAGGGAAGAAAGTTGAATAGAGAGGATCAGACAGTTGAGCCGGATGATACCGGTGAGATATCCGGTAACCACTCTAGAACGTGGTAGCAGGCGTTTCTGATCTAAGTACCTGAAAAGATTTAAGATTCAGTGGTTTTATGAAAAGCTGATAAGGCTACCTAAGATACTAGGGATAGTAAGAGACGTAACATTTCAAAGACCTATGTAGTGATAGTTGTAACCTCGAGAGTGACGAGTTAGGGCTTGACCTTGGATGTGTGATATTGTTTGACTACTTGTTTATTTCATGATTGAGTGCTTAGTCAATGATGTGTGCTTTTGATAACCTTGATGTGCGGGATACTTGGATGTTGAAACGACGGGACTTTTGTGTAGTGATCAAACACACCCATTTGGTGTCTTAAAGGCTGATCAAGATTGTCTTATTTTGAGGGGGATCTGATGTAACGACCAGTTTTTTTTTCGTTACGCTTTGATAGGGTTAGAGAAGTTTAGGAAACGAATAAAAATTTAGTGAGACTAGGACATACCAGTTTATTTATGGAAGTCGTTTAATTAAGTACTTTGTTATAAGTTTCGGGACGAAACTTATTTTAAGGGGGTACTGATGTAATATCCAGAATTTTTATTCCGTTTAATTCCGAATCAATTCGGACTTCGAGCCGTTGACAGTTCCCATTCTATCTAGTTTTTCTTTCTTCACAAATTTTATCATTTTATGTAGAATTTAATTCACATAAAATGATAGAATTATATCAAACCCTAATTCTTATAATTATTTATCATTTTATGTAGAATTTAATTCACATAAAATGATAGATACATATCAAACCCTAATTCTTATAATTAATCCTTAACGACGACTTTAGCCGAGAATGTGACAAAGCTATGACGGGAATGTGACAAAGCTGTGACAAGACCATGACAGAGCTGAGACGAGGTCATGACGAAGCCCGAAAACTCTGTGACGAAGTTATGCATGGGCCTGACAAAGCCATGACGAGTTTTTGACGAGTTTTGACAACTCAGCCCACCTTAATTTTCACAGCTCCAGCCCACTTCCTCCCTTAATTTTTCAGCCAGACCTTGCCTTGCTGCAGCCCGTCTGTATGGTGATTGTGCCGGCCCAACAGCATATCCAGCCCAGCAAAAATGAAGAGGAGAAGCCGGCCCGATCTCCTTGCCAGCCCTAGAGCACATCGATCCTTCCTGCAGATCACACGCTCCTCTGATAGACGTTACAAAGAAACCGTAAGTTCCCACATTTTACGCCTTACATTACTCCCTCATCTGATACGTTCCATCACCGTCAGACAAAGGAAGCAACAACGAGTAGCCAGACGCCCAGCCTTCTGCACCCGACGTGGTCTTAGCAGACAGATGAGAAGAAGCTCCACCCATTTGCAACAGGCGTGAAGATTGCGTGGTGATCAACCCTCTATTACAGCCTCTCTAACGCTGCACATAGGTCCTCAACGCAGCAGTAGGCATCAGCAACGGTCTTCAACATCGATCTTCTGCACGTGGATCTCGCAGCAGCAAGCCATCCAAGATTTGTCTCCTTTGCACCACAGCAGCCCCGGCCTTATACTCCCCTCTGTGATAGGAGGCAAGCGAAGCCGGAGGCACTCCGTCCCTGCTGCACGTGAAGCAGTACACTCCCAAGCAGCCCCTTCCCTGTCGTGCGACCGCCACCAACATCATAGGGACAGATCTCGCCTCTTCACACCAATAGATCTCTTGCAAGCGGCCTCTCCGCTTCTGTGCAACAGCTGTCTCGACAACAACCTAGTGCAACATCCTATCTCCCTTCGAGTCTTGGAATCGAATAAGGTGGATACCCTTGCTTCCTTTCACTTCTTTCCAGACCTTTTGTGTCTAATGAATGCTCTTCATGTCTCCTAATCATGCTCTGAACATCCATAGAAGAAACAATGAAGATATAGGAGATTGCTGAGTTTTCGGAAGTGAAGAACAGTCAAATTCGGCCCAGGTTTTGGGTAAGTTAGACTCCACCTTTACTGCTGATTTTCGGATATGTTTTAGTCTATATTGTATAGTATAACATACTAAAAGTTTAGAGGAATCCGAGCTACGGTTTGAGAGATATTATGTTCAAAAGTTGACGCCTCATGCAGTTTTTATAAGTGTGCTGAGTGTTGATAAAAACAGCATGTGATGCAGTTTTGTGGGATGGTTTTGAATAGGCTTTTGATCTCCTTTGCTGCTGAATTTTTGATATAGTATAGATAAGATTTTATAGTAGAACATATCAAAATTTGGGATAAATCCAGCGAACGGTTTAGGAGTTATGATTTTTTTCAAAGTTAAGACAATGTGTTGTTTGTTAAGTGTTGTAACCAACTTTGGAAATTTTTGTAGAAGCGATGGTTGAACAGTTTTAAGAAATTCTTGCTCTTAGGAGTAGATGAGATATCATATATGATCTAGGGAATTATTTCGGAATTTTTATAAGATTATTCGAATTTTATATTTGAAGCCGAAGTTGGACCTTAACGATCTTTCCGAAAATAGGGAAATGGGTAAATTGCCAGTTTGTAACCAACCTCATCTTTAGGAGTTAGAATATGACTCTTTAGTCTCAAATAAGAGTTTAGGCATGAATTAGGGAATTTTTGAAAGTTTCGAGACCAAGGGTAAAATAGTCATTTTACCATAAATTAATACTATAATCAATTCCGTTCTATTAAGAACTACTATCTTAGAAGTCTTAGACTTCTAATCACCTAGAAAGTGTGCTGACACACTTGCGTCCTTTGACAGGCCACTGAATTCCTACTGTACAAATTGATTTGCGAATTAGAAAGTCGAGATCTGATTCAGGTAAGTCCACGGACTTACTCAGCTGGCTTCTTGTATGAGTGTAATGTGTATGAGTGGTGTTGGTTAGTTATAATAAATAACGAAACCGGATTAGGCTGACTTTATTATTTACATAATTGACCCAAGTGTATGATAACGGGTCGTGACATCATCTGCCTAGCTCTTGCGAGAGTCTAGGAGGTTCCCTGCGACCAGCCCAGTCAGGTAGACGGTCAGATGCATTAGTACCATTCCGCGTTGGTAAACGGGGACAGGGACGAGGTTTGGGAATCCCTCGTGTCACAAAATAAGTATCATTAGTAATGACATATCACCTAATTAAAAGATAATAAAAAGGATTGAGTGTTGCATGTTGATTGTGTATGTTGTGTGTTTGTGCTTTTACCTTTATACTTATGCATAGAATGTTAGCTAACGGTTTTATCCGTGTTGTAGATTTGTAGAGATAGACAGTTGCAGAGAGATCCGGAACGGATGGTCAGCCTGGTCCACGTATTCATTAGATGGGGACAGGGGGTTTTTCATACGACATGCATGTTATGTATCTATATATTTGTTTTGTAAGGCTGTCACATGTGTACATTCATACATTTAAAATAATATGTTTTGAAATTGTTTTAAATACATTTGTGCCTTGTTGTAAGATCCAAGTAAAATTGTTGTCAAACTAAGGTCGGGACCCATTGTGAGGTCCTAACCAGTAGCTCCCCGAGTTCTCAGAATTTGGGGTGTTACAAAAGGTTCAACAAAGACGGCTGCAGCCACACAAAGCCGTATGGGCGGACCCTATGAGGCACAGGTGCGGCCCAGGCAAACCGCAGGGGCAGCCTTTGGGTCACGCAGGGGCGGATCATGCTAAAACTAGGTCCTCAATATACACTCTCAGCAACTCAGCAACTATGCTCTTACAACTCAGGTCTGTTCGCCTAGAAGCTAAGTGTTGTATATACCTCAAGGTGTAAATTCCACGGCTGCCACTATAATAAATCATCTAATGGGTATATAAATATAATGTATGTGAATAAATACATATTTGACTTCATTTTTTGTACCCATCATCGTTGATATTCAGTCCAATTTTTCTAACCACCTTTAAAGGGGTCTTTAGCTTATCTCCCAGCCGAGTGTGCCTACCATGAAATGTGAGGAGTTCAGGAAATATAATTGCCATGGGCTCTAATAATTCATGAAGTATGTCTTCTTTTATGTACATAATCGTGGGATCATATACATAAATGCACTATCGACGAAGATCAATTTCAAGAGCAACCCAATGTGAATTACGCAGGTTGAATGGAGAAAATATCAAGTCAATGTCGTAAAGAGGCTTTCTGAACATTTGTGGACTGTCTCCCGATATGACTTTAAACATGTTTTGTTTGAAGTTTGGCATCTCATTCTTTAAAGCAACATAAATGGCAATTGTTGTACTGTTATATGCCCTAGACCACCCAGACGAGAGCACAACAATATTAGCGAATCTTTCAAGGTTCTCGACAATACTCTTACGGATGTGCATAATAATTTCATTTATGGCTTGAAATGACCAGATCATATATGTGAGAACATAAGTAATACATATATAGTGCTATATGTACATAATATGTTGTAATACGTAACTCATCTTTTATCAAGCCACCAGGTTTCAATATTTCGATGACTGATTCTCTAGAAATGTTCTTAATGAAACCTCTTATCAACCCTTTATCGTCCTTGTTCTTGACATAGTTATAAAGTTTTTGATGATCGTGGGTTTGAAGCATGCTCATTGTGGGTTCCTTGGGGAGTTTGATGTTTTTTCTGTAAGGAGTACGTTTGTACTTACTATCTTTTGGAACCCTTAATCTTACCCTTCTTATGGGTTCATCAACATTAACACCCGGTTTTAGATGATTAATTAATCACACATATGTAGCTAGATTATTTTAAAAACCAACATAATGAGATACATAATATTACACTTACAATATAATGTACTACACCATTTCAATGTTTTAAACCATAATTGTACATATCACTTTGGTAAATTTCATACCTCACTCGATCTACCAGCTAGATCTTGCACCATCGCATCGTCCAATAAGACTTTAGACGATGTATCTCAGTCGGTGCATAACTGTTTGTAGTAGATGATGGCCTTGCCATGTCTCTAACCAATTTTTTTTATCTTTGTCTCGGTCCTCTTGCTTGATATGTACACGGTTGTGTCTAATTTGTCATATAGAGTTCCGAGGTCCCTTGAATATGTGGTTAATTCATCGATTAACATAGCTTGATGTTCAACCTTTTCAGCCAATTCTTGTTGATCTCTTTGTATAGAGTTTCAATTTATCCATGATCTGAGCAACGCAATCTGTCTGAGTAGTATGCATCCTGTTATGTACAGACGCAAAGTAAACAATCAGTAAATGTTGCAATGTATGGTATATAATACTACACATACATAGTACATAATCAATTATTTATATAGGTTGTGCTCAGTCTTTTTATGTACACAATTCATATTCCAAATAGTGAATTATCCATGGCAAAGTACATAACCATTTAGGGCCCATTTGGTTTTAACTCCGGAATCGGAAACGGAAACGGAATGGAAACGAATCTAGTCAATACGTATACCCTTATTCATTAAAATTTTTGGAATCATTCCTTGTGGTTTGTAGTAATTGGATGAGAGTTTGATTACTTTTGATACCCTATATGGTAATAAAATGTGAGGAAGCAAGTGCATTTTTCATTAAACCATGGGGAATGATTCCATAAAATTTCATGAATATGGATATAAATATGGACTAAATTCGTTTCCATTCCGTTTCCGTTTCCGGCATTGGAACCAAATGGGCCCTTAGCGTTATATGTTGCCTGTTACTCTGTTATGCATACAACTCCATGTATGTCACATATTAGTACACAAGCATAGAATATAATCATTGACAAGTGAGTATTTTTAGGCGTGTGGTTATGAAAATAAAATATCTTTATGTAGATGTAATATGTACATTATTTTGGACTAACCTTGCGTTCTCATGGATCGTTGAATGTGTTGCTCTAACACCTCCACCAGGACCTTTGTTTTTTATCTCTTCGACTGAAGGTTTAGGGGATCGATCAATTGCTTCTGTTGCTTCAGATTCCTTCGCCTTGTTAACTTTCTTTGATGATCTACATATGTATGTTAGTAATATAATTATTATCGTTAACAAATACATAATAATTGATATATTTTTTGAAAAGATGTGTACATAATTAGAATAACCTAGTAGGAATGACATTACTTGTTTCAGCCTTTCGTTTCCCTTTCTTCTTCTAGCCAGCTGTCTCAGTTTGGACGGTCACTCTTGTTTTTATGTTTCTAAATTTAGGGGAGTAAATATCATTAATTCAATCGATAGTCATGAAATGTATGTAGGAATTTATGCACTCACTTGGAGGGTCTACAAAGTCATCGTCATCGGTCACACCAGTGACAATATTTCTTATTGTAATTCTTGGAGAAGGTGGGCTACATAACAACATTAATATCAATAAGGAGTTATGATTTTTGTTAATGTGTGAACTTAATGATGTAACAATGTTTTCATACACATACCTAAGGGGTTTCTCCTTTTCGTGAACAATGTTAGGCTTTGTTATTATCACATCAACATTCTCAAAGCCAACGTCGAATAGAAGGTCTATCCTCTCGTCCTTTGTCTCCCTATCCCACTAGTCGTTGTCGTTATTTTCATGGCATCCTTGGACGGTTTTAATATTCTTCTTCTTAAGAGTCTGAACAATAGCCTTTATTTATGCCTATCCAGGGAATAGTTTGCCTCATTTACCAGACTTGGATACCCATCTGAGGAACAATGGCATTGCATTTTCAACTGTCAAGCTTGCAAATACCTTTGCAAGTTTGGGGATAGAGTGGAACGCAAAGATCTGAAAGAATGTGTAGCAGTTGTCAAGACATATGTACATAAGTGTATATATCAAAATAATACCCACTGTTTCTTTCTTTTTCCGTACATATGTTCATAAATGTATATTACCAAACCTGTAGAGATTAGTGGGAAGCCACCAATATTATAACCCCCGCTGTTTCTTTCTCTTCCAGTATCACATGATTGCATGGAATTTCTTCGTCTGAATAAAGATGAGACGACCCCAAGGAAAATCATTGAAACGGTCCATATCATTCACCGTGTTAATAGTCTGCTGGTTGATTTGGGTTTTCCTGTCTTACAACAATCACTGCTTCAACAAAGAGAATTAGAGTCATTTTGTATTTGTATTGTGATTCTTTAGGCTCTTTCATGAATATATCTTTCAGTGTAAGGTTGACACAACAACCCCTTCCAACAACAAATTTCATGTCCACCTTTGGCTTGTCTCATATGTATCAAATAACTCATCTGAATAGTTTAGCCCAATTATCTCAGCTAAATCATTAATACCAAATCTAAGTAACACTTGAGTCATGCCGAACCACATTGAATGTTCTCTTCTTATTTTTACTTCATACATCAACATATAATGTATGATCTGATTTGACATCTTCAATTTTGTGCTCATCTCAATTATTGGAGCGAAAATTCATGTGTTGAACTTGTTCTTGTCCTCAACAAACAAATCATCCATTAGCATTGGGATCATCTATAGCCGGCTAAAAAATGTATATACGAGCCATCTTGGGTCGATTGGCAGAAGCAGCCCGAATCCGTGGGACTCGTAGTGCTACATTGGGCTAGGATCTCACAATGGATCCTGACTCTAGCCTGACAACAAGTTCATTGGATCTTACAACAAAGCACAGGTAGATTGAAACCAAATACATAAAAGTTGTATAAGATACATCAAAAGAGTTTACAAACACAAAGCCGAGTACAATACAACATCCATAAACATCTGATACAAAAGATCTCATATCCCACGCAACCCTAATGTATAGAAGTCCTCGGTTGGTCACCACATCTGACTCACTCTACAGTCTTCCTTACCTGCAGATCATCTACAACACGGTATACACCGTTAGCTACAGAAATGGTTAAGTATAAAGGTAATAGCACAAACACACATCCACATCTCATACATGCAATGCCACGCATATTCATTTATTATCTTTCAATTATGTTATTCCATCACTAATTCAACTTATTTTGTAACACGAGGAGCCTCAAGAACCTCGTCCCATCCAACGTAACACAGGAGTTTTGCATGGGGGTGATCAACACCCGTCCCCTCCTGTGTGATCATCTTCAGGGCACCTCCTTCTACCCGCAGGCGGAGGCAAGTGGTCACGACCCGTTATAATACACTTGGGTCATTTAATATCATAAATGGTCATCCTAATCCGGTTTAGGTTATAAATGCACAATCATATGAACATACACAACCATCACAATCATACAAACTCACAACTGAACGCTAAGTAAGTCCGATGGACTTACCTGTAACACTCGTATCCAATACCACGTATGAGCTTCCCCTTAGGGAAGTAATCAACGCCTGCAATAGCAAGGCACACAACATCACAAACTGCAAGCGTTAGGAGACTCGCCTCCATAACCAAAACCAACCTACAACCTCAATCTAAACCTCAACACCATAACATGCTCACAGATGCCTACATCATAACCTAAACATCAACACGAGTGCCTAAGGCACATCTATATCATACAACTCATCCTAACAAAGCTAGCCTAGCCAACATCTAAGACAAGGCCAAAGGAAAGGAAGGAAGGAAGGAAACATACCAACAAGGTATGCCCTGAATGCACCAACAGAAGCAAGAACTCAAGGCTGAACCACAAAGGCGCAGGGGAGGCTCACTCAAGGCATAGAGGCGGCAAACAGGCAGGCGTTGGGGCGACAAAGGTCAGGCGCAGGGGCGGCTGTCTGTTCAGAGGCCTAGCCCCGACTTCTCTTCGATCTCTTTCTCGACTCTCTTCACTTCTCCATCAGACCACAGCAACACACATACACATATACACATGTATGAACATCAAAAAAGCTAGGAAAGCATCCACACAAGCTCAGGTTGTAATCCTAAGCTAGGAAAGGAAGAAAGAAACAAGGAAGAAGAAAGAAAGAGGGGAAAGAAGAAGAGTTGGCTTACCACAATCAGAAACCTAAGCAGCCATGGAGATCCACACCATCATCCTCCTACAGCACCTCAACACAACAACAACAACTCTCAGCAATAAGCTCAAGATTATCCAAGGCCAAAACCAACACCAAACTCTCAAAATCTCTCTCACAAGATCAAGAAGATCAAAGATGAGAAGAGAAAGAAGAAGAAGAGCGTAAGGAGGATGAAGAAGTTGGAATGAGGTAAAGAAACCCCTCATCTGAAGAATTGGAAGCTTATATAAGAAGCTAACCCAAATACAAAGTCAAGAGGTCAACAATGGTGGATGCAGACGCACAAAACTGTAGGGGTGGCTGCCAGGGTCCAACAAGGGCTCAACTAAGGCTCAACAAGGCTCCTAGGCTCCAAGGACTAAGGCTCTTACATCACACCCCCCTAAAAACAAGTTTTGTCCCGAAACTTGCAAGATCCCAAATCCTATCGGACCCACAAGACGAGGTATAACTCTCCCTCCCAGAGGTGCCATATCACAACCTATAACATTCTATATCCTCAACATCTGCATGGAGGAATCATCACTCCAACAACACCATCCTCAATTCTAAACAAGGCCTAGAGAAAGATCATTTCTAGCCATACACTAACCACATCACACTGGCATGGAGGAAAGTCGTCTCCAGCCAAAACGTACACATAACACGACTACGTGGAGGAAAACCGTCTCCACTCATACTATGTCCATCAAAGATAGCATGGAGGAAAGAACCATCTCCAGCTAATCCTAACACACACCATAACATGGAGGAAAGAACCATCTTCAGCTATACGTATCTCACGCTAGCAAACAAGGTCTGACAGATCATATGCACATATCACAGCTAGCACGAAAAGCACAACATATCACATAAGCACATAACATAGCATGCACTCACCAAGATGGCACTAAGATCTACTCGTAGATCCTACTAGTGCCTCTAACTCTGGATACTATCCTCATTCTCCCATGTAGCCTCATCAGGTCCTCGTCTAGGCCACAATATCCTTATCATAGGAATGTCCTTCGAACGCAGGCATCTCACACCTCGCTCTAGGACTGCAATAGGGTGCTCTGCAAAAGTGTGGTCCGGCTCAACCACTAGATCATCATAACTCACGATGTGCCTTAGATCTGGTATGTACTCCCTCAGCTGAGACACATAAAACACAGGGTGAACACCCTCTAACCTCGGAGGCAATGCTAATCTGTAAGCTGCTCTCCCAACTCTATCCAGTATCTCGAAAGGACCGACATATCGGGGACCCAACTTCCCCTTTATGCCAAAACGTCTAACGCCTCGCGTCGGAGATACTCTCAACCAAACATGAGCTCCTACCCTGAACTCTAAAGGTCGACGCCTCCTATCTCCATACGACTTCTGGCGAATCTGTGCAGCCAGCATCCTCTCTCTGATTAGCGCCACTCGAGCCATATCATCCTAAATCTGCTCTAGCGCTATCCCACTGATACTGCTAGGCTCATCCCAGTATAAAGGTGTAAGGCACCTACGTCCACACAATGCCTCATAAGGAGCCATCCCAATAGATGCATGTCAGTTGTTGTTGTATGAGAATCAACGAGTGGAAGGTAATCAGACCATCCCTGTCCCCAATCCAACACACAGACTCACAACATGTCCTCTAAGGTCTGGATGGTCCTCTCTGACTGACCATCTGTCTGGGGTGAAACGCAGTCATGAAGTGTAGACTCGTCCCCAAAGCAGTCGGAATCTGCTACCAGAATCTTGAAGTAAACCGTCCATCTTGATCTGATCATCGTCCTCGGTACCCCATGGAGTCTCACTATCTGCCTAGTGTACTCCTCAGGCAATCTGCTCACTGGCCACGTTTTTTTGATGGGAATGAAACGTGCCGTCTTCTTCAGTCTGCCAACAATCACCCAAATAGCATCAAAGCTCCTACTGGTCCTCAGTCCGGTCACAAAATCCATGGAGACGTCCTCGAACTTCCACTGTGGTACTGGCAGTGGATGAAGATCACCTCCAGGTCTGAAATGCTCTATCTTGACCTACTGACAGGTATCACACTAGGCCATAAACCTGGCTACGTCGGGCTTCAGCCCTCCCCACCAATATGAGCGTCTCACATCATGGTACATCTTACTCGTATCAGGGTGTACGGAGTAAGGTGTACACTGAGCCTCCTGTAAAATCCGTTGTATCAGCTCTGCATCAGTAGGTACACAGATACGGTCATGTCGCCTCATAACTCCATCTGTTCCAATGGAGAACTGTGGTGCCTCTCCAAGAGACATCCTCTCTCTGATCCTCGTCAAAGTCGGGCAGGTCCTCTGCTTCTATTAGATCTCATCCAACAGACCAGGTAGAACCTCTAAAGCAAACAACTGGGCATCCTCATCAGGAAACTAGATGTCCATCTCTAGGCAAGCTAGATCTCTACGAAGCTGAGGTTGTATAGTAAGTGTGGCAATCGCCTTCTCTCGAGGCGTCTTCTTGCTCAAGGCGTCAGCTACCACATTCGTCTTGCCATGATGATACAAAATCTCAAGGTCAAAGTCCTTGATCAACTCAAGCCATTCAACGCTGGCGGTTATTCAATTCCCGCTGCGTGAAAATGTACTTCAGACTCTTATGGTCTGTGAAGATATGACATGTAGCACCATAAAGGTAATGTCTCTAGATCTTCAAAGCATGAACTACCTCTACCAACTCCAAATCATGAGTCGGGTATTTCTCCTCATACGTCTTCAGTTGTCAAGACGCATATGCAATCACTCTTCCTCTCTACATCAACACACATCCCAAGCCTAGCTTGGATGCATCACTGTAGACAACAAAATCGTCAAAAACCTCTAGTTGTGCCAAGACAGGAGAAGAAGTCAAACGCCTTTTCAACTCATCTAAACTCTGAGAACACTAGACGGTCCACACAAATCTGGTAGTATTCCTCAAAAGACTCGTCAGTGGATGGGCAATCACAGAAAATCCCTCCATAAAGCGTCTATAATAACCGGCTAAGCCAAGAAAGCTACGCACTTCCTTGACGTTCGTCGGTGTCGTCCATGCAGCAACAAACTCGATCTTCGCCGGATCTACCATAATCCCATTGGTGGAGACGATATTTCCAAGAAAAGAAACCTCAGATATCAAGAACTCACACTTGGAGAGCTTGGCATACATCTCTCTATCTCTCAAAATCTGCAAAATTGTCCTCAAATGTCCAGTATGCTCCTCTCTGCTACGAGAGTACACCAGAATGTCATCAATGAAGACCACCATAAACTGATCCAGGAAGTCGATGAAGATATTGTTCATCAACTCCATGAAGACTGTTGGGGCATTTGTCAGCCCAAATGGCATCACTACAAACTCGTAATGTCCATAATGGGTACGAAATGCCGTCCTATGCATGTCCTGCTCTCTCACCCTCAGCTGGTGATATCCTGAACGCAAGTTGATCTAGGAGAAAATTGTCGCTCCCTGAAGTTGATCAAGTAGATCATCAATACGAGGTAGTGGATACCTGTTCTTATTGGTCACCTTGTTCATCTCTTTGTAGTCTATACACAATCTCAACGATCCATCCTTCTTCTACACGAAGAGGACATGTGCACCCCAAGGTGAAACGCTAGGGCGTATAAAGCCCTTCTCAGCCAACTTCTCGAGTTGCTTCATTAGCTCCAACATCTCGACAGCTACCATGTGATATGGGGCCATCGAGATGGGTCTCATGCCAGGCTCCAAGTCAATGCCAAAGTCTACGCTCCTTTGAGACGGCAAGCTAGATGGCTCTGCAAACACGTTTGCAAACTCATAGACCACTGGTGTGTCCTTCAAAGCTAGACTTTCCCCATCTTTCATGGCATAGCACTAGAAGGCATCACATCCCTGTGCAATCAGTCTAGCTGCTCGTACTACACTGATAACAGATCTGTCTTCCCAAGGTCCCAACCTCGGAAGACCTCTATTGGACCTATGTCGGTAGAGATTGTAACATTTCTCTTACCCACATATAACACCGCACGGTGTCTACGCATCCAATCCATACCTAATATGACTTCTTCATGCATCAAGGGCATGACTAAGAAGTCAACACGCAATATACGAGTCCCTAAGCATAGGGGACAACTACGTATCTCCTGGGTACCCCTGACCCTACTACCATCAGTTAACCCTATAGTAAAGGGTGTCCCCTCTATGGTAGACAAACTCAGACGCTCAACAAAAGCAGCAGAAACAAATGAATGCGTAGCACCCGTATCAAATAAAACTCTAATAGGTAAACCATGTAACAGAATGGTACCTGTAGCAACTGGTGTTGGCGGCTCCTCAGCACTCCTTAGCTCAAAAACACGACCTCGAGCTCCTCGAGTATCACTGGTACAATCCTCTCTACCTCTACTCGGTCCTGGAGCAGAACCTTGAGTAGTAGGTGTACCTGGGACTCTCTGATGTCCCTATGCTTGATGCTGAGGCGGTCTCAGTCCACCTCATGTTGCACCCGCGGGGGAAGAACCCTATTGTGATGACGCCTTGACCTGACGGCAAAACGTAGCTCTATGTCCTGGCTTCCCACACGAGAAGCAAGTCAGTGGTGCTCTCGGGCAATCAGCCCTCAAATGTCCACAGGCCCCACAGTTGTAACATTGTCAGCCTCTCTCAGTTGTAGGTGCAGATACTGGACCACTCAAGCGGCCTTGAGACTGGCCTTGCCCGTATCCAAATGCTCTTGTACCAGTTTGTGTTGTGTGCTGCCTCTTCTCAGACCGTCCTGTTGGAGAAGTCCTCCTCTGGCTAGCTTTCTCTCTCATAGGCAGAGGCCCGATCCAGATAATTTGTGAATGAATCACAGTGGAATCTTACCATGTATGAACGTGTACTCTCCCTTAGATAACGGGAGAACAGATACACATGCTGGTCCTCAGATGGTGCAGCTGGACCTAGCAATGCTAACTCAGTTTGGAAGTGGCGAATAGCATCTGTAATGGGTACGTCCTCAAATCCCACCTCCACAAAGTCCTGCAGCTTCTCCCTCCTCAGTGAGGCATGGCATAACTATTCCCTCAACAAAGTCCTCATCTGTTGATAGCTGGTAACTCGTTCTCTAACAGTCCTCCACCACTGGTGTGCCAGGTCACGGAATAGAGACTGTACTAGCTCTATCCGTATGTCCTCAGGGCATCGAATAGACTCTAGAGCTGAGTCTACATCCTCAATCCACACCTCAGTCTCTAAGCCTATCTCCCCTCAGAAGTGTGGTACTCCTTGCTGATGAAATGCCTTCAACCAGGCATCTGGTTGAGGCCCTCTAGTCTCCTTTATAGCTCGAGCAACCTCAGCAGCACGTGCCGGCTGGCACCTGAGTAGCTCCATAGGATCTCTTAGATGATCCCTCATGCCCTGGTAGATCTGGGGCTCGTCTGCCTGCTCTAATGGCCTCCTCAAAGTGTCTGAGGTACTCTTTGAATTCTGGTCCACCCATGGAGACACAGTCTGAGCCATCAGACTGGGCTGGATGGGCCTGCTGTCTCCTGGACCCACCACTCATCGTAGCTGGGAGAACACTCTCAACAACCTTCTCAGAAGCCTCCACCACTGGTGGATCTGCAGCGGGAGCTGGTCCCTGTCCTATCCCTCCTGGAGGAAGAGGTGGTCTACCTCTACCTCTGCCTACAGCAGTAGTAGCTCTAGTCCGAGCCATCTGTGGGGTATGCACACCTAACGTATAAGGGTCTATATAGGCCATATGTATAGATATACATATATATATATATATATATATATAATACTTAATAGTACATGCATACACATCAGCACAAAAGATATATATATATATATATATATATATATATATATATATATATATATATATATATGCTGTCAAGATCCTCAGATGGGTGACAACTTCTGTACACACTATCCCAAAACATTAGTACTCGCTTTATAACCAAAACCTTTTAAAAAGTCAGACCCATGTGGGTTCTGTTTATTTATCCATTCTACCTTTATTGCAGATAGGAAGTGCCATTTTTGTCAAACTAAGGCTTTGATACCAACTCTGTAACACCCCGAATCCGCGAGACTCGGAGTGCTTGTTAGCATGAAATATGACCATATTTTAGGCACTTGTTTTAGTTGTTTTTCCCTCTTTATTGTGTTCTTAGATATGAGTTTGAAGCAATTGTGAGCTAGTTCACCCACTTTGTCGAGATAGAGATCTACACTAGCTTTGTTTTGTTTTTAGGTGAATAAAAACTTGGATTGGAGCAAAATGTGGAAGGAAAGGAGTGTTTGATCATGCTTGATGACAAGGAGATGCATTGGAGAGGCTAAGGAAGGAGCATGGATGAAGGATGTCACGAAACAAAGGCAACACAACCAAGGATTTGACGAACCACGCCCTGAATTACGGTCGTGGAGAAGTGATTTGTAGAACCACGCTCTAAACCACGGCCGTAGATTAGGCAACATGATCGTCGACGTGAGTTTGGAGCACAACAGAGAGTTACACGGCCAAAACCACGGTCGTGGAAACCATATTGGCACCGTAATTAAGTTTCACGCTCTAAATCACGGTCGTGGAAAGTTGTTCATGACCGTGATTTTGGTGATTTTGTGACGTGCCATTACTGCCACGTCAGCCACGTCACTGGGCTTTCTCATAACCCTATTTCGCCCTATAAAAAGGCTTGAGAAAGGAGTTTTCGGGATCCCTGCTTAGCGCCGCTTACGGTTTCGCTTAGAGCTTTAGAGACGACCTTACGGTTACATTTCGACCTTGAGGACTGGAGATTCGTGAAGGACGTATTTTCGGAGATTGTGTACTTTCAGAATATTCTAGGGTTTTCATTGGAGACCGGATTGACATCCTGTTCTTTGTGGTTTCTCCAGATCATTGTGAGGATTTCTATTCCTATTATTCTGAATTCATAAACAAACTTTGTTGTTCGGATTTCGAGATTACTTCGAGTTATTATTGATTTTTCGAGGGTTTTCATCTTTCATTCTTCTTAATTTGATTATTGATATCATAATGATGATTATTGGCTAAAACCCTTTAGCAATTCTAAGGTGAAGGGTTGATAGTTGTGGCTTAGATGATGATAGATCGATCGTAATTTGATTGGACCCTGAGAGTGTGAGAAACATCTTCGACACCCTAAATCACGGTCTGTTGTTGAGTTCCACGGCCGTGGTTCTCAAGATCTAGCCGTGATTTTCCCTGGTTTACGAACTTTGCTTTTGCTTTAATCCAAAGTTAAAGTTTTGCTTTAACCTAGCCTTGGCTTGCCTTTTCTAGGTAGTAGTGAGACTCAACATCCTCTATTTCGGTTCGAGTGTCACAACCTTAACCGTTTTAGTTTATCTTTGATTCCTTGGGTTTGGGCATGGGTATTTGAGATTAATTCTTACCTTTCGATCCTTTCTATACTGCAGCCTCAACAACCTTTATAGATAGAGTCTTTGGGTTAGACATATAGGGTTTTGGAACTTCACAGTACATTACCTTACTTTAGTATACTTTTGCAATTCTCAACTCTGTCCTTATATATATAGTATATCTTGAATCGATTGCCACAATTAGACACGTGGATCTTTAGGGTTGCTGTTTTCCCAATTATTTGCAAAGCTTCTACACTATTGATTGCTCAATTACTTAATTTGATTTTGTTTCACCAAATCCCTGAGTTCGATACTCTGGAATACTTGCTTATTTAAACCGATACGTACACTGCGGGTTCGGTTGCTTTTATTCTAGTTTTATAATTGAAACTTATTTGCATGCACGCTTTCGGGCAAACAAGTGTTTGGCGCCGTTACCAAGGATTTGGTCTAGACCAATTCCGGTTTTTGGTTGTCGAGCTTGAGAGCTTTTGCTCTTGTTATTTGATATCTCTTTGTGAGTGAATTTTTGCAGATTTTTTAGGTATATGCGAAAGACTAGATCTACCAAAGATCTAGTTCCTTTCGATCCAGAACTTGAGAAAACTTTTAGAAGAAAGTTGAAAGAGAAAAAGATGCCTGAAAACTTTTAGAAGAAAGTCGAGTGAGAAAGCTCGTTTAGACGAGCTAACGAGTCATCAATTTCAAATTGATGAACTCAAAGCTATGATGTTGGACATGAAGTTGGAGCTGAATGACGCCAAGAAGAAGGTCAAGAAACCAACTAAGTCCATTAGAGATGAATCATCCGACGATGAGGATGAGGATATGTCACCACTTGAGGATATTGATCCGGTGATTCATCCCGTTCGTAACAACCCAAGACCACCGGTTGTTCCTCGTATTCCCGCTGGAGATGTGAGAGTTGCTAATGGAGGGGATGAACCACGAACTCTTGGGCAAAGGATGGTCCCAATTCAGCAACCACGCCGTTTAGGTGTGAATTTCGGAGCTGAGGACATCCAGGAATTCAGTTTTAGCCCGCAAGTTATCACCATAGTTCGCCAAAGTCAATTTGGTGGAACTAGTGTTGAATCTCCACACCAACATTTGCAGAATTTTGGATTCTCATGGAGACATTGAAACCGAAGAGGGTTACTAACAACAACTACAAGATCAAGCCATTGTTCTTCTCTTTGAAGGACAAGGCTCTATCTTGGTATCAAGCTCTTCCACCTAGAAAGATTACCACATGAGAGGATCTATCTTCGGAGTTCCTCACCAAGTTCTTTCCGCCATCCAAAACGGCGGAGTTGAGAGGTAAGATTAATGCATTTTCTATGAAAGCTAACGAAAGTTTGTTTCAATCATGAGAAAGATTTCAGAACCTCTTATTGGATTGCCCACACCATGGCATTTCAAAGCTGGAGTTATTGGATATTTACTACAAGGGGTTGGATGTGGACACACAATTCAACCTCCAATCTCTCTCTTGTGGTACATTCATGGACATGACAGAGAATGACGCTTGGGACTTCATTGAGAAGCAAGCCCAAGTGATTGAGAATTATTTCCACCGGAAGGTAGAGCCGGGAGTCAAGCTGCACAAACTCAAATATTCTCCCTCAACACCGAAATCAAGGAGTTGAAGGAAATCATTAGAGCTGGCCTTCAAAAGCCAAAGGAGCAAGATGTTGGCTACTTAGGCAACAACAACAACAAAAACCACCAAGGGAATAGGAACAACAACCGGAACAACAATTGGAACAACAACAATTGGAATAACAACAACAACCGATATTCCAACAACAATTAGCGTTCTAACCAACAACAAAATTCCGGTAATTCCTATCCAAATTCTAGAAATTCACTAACATCTCCCTCTTCTTCTACCCCTTTGAAAAGCCAGGGGCAAACATCAAATGGTTCGAACAATAAGGAAAAAGAGAAGCCCTATCCTATGTTATAGACGATCCTAGGAAAGCTCCAAGGGTTGGAGAGTTACATAACTTCGGTTGATAAAGCTCACAAAGCTTTAGAACTCATATGTTCAGCAAGGCCGGATAAGTTCCTAGAGATCAAGGAAAGCTTCGCGGGAAAACGGAGGACAACCCAAAGGGAAGGGTGATGGCTATCACTACTAGGAGCGGCGGACAACCACCGACCCGCAGCCTAACTTTGTGGAAGTCCCAACTGAGAAAGGAAAAGATAAGGAGAAGGAGAAGGAGAAGGAAGATGTCTATGTTCCTCCTCCAGCTTACAAACCTCCTTTACCATTTCCGCTGTCTAGAGCAAGAGCGTGTCTAGACAAGCAATTCAGTAAGTTCATTGAACTCATGAGCAAACTACATATTAATATACATTTCATTGATGCAACTGTAGGTATGCCCGCTTATGGGAAGTTCTTGAAAGAGCGCCTCTCTAACAAGAGGAAGCTAGAACACTTTGGAGAAGTCAAGATGAGTTCGGAATCTTCGGAGCTCATCAAAACGATGACTGAAAAGATGCCCCCAAAGCTGAGAGATTCGGGGTCATTTTGCATTCCAATTGGAGTAGGAGAAGTCACATGTGACACCCTTTGTGACTTGGGAGCAAGCGTAAGCATCATTCCGCTTGCCTTGTGTAGGAAGATCGGTTTAGGTGAACCTAAACCGGTGAAGATGACGTTATACATGGCGGATCGATCCATAACTCGTACCGTCGGTATCATTGAAGACGTCCCAATCAAGCTCGGTAAGTTTTACATTCCAATTGATTTTGTTGCGCTTGACATTCCTGCAGATTGTCCGGTTCCGATCATACTCAGAAGACCGTTTCTTGCAACATCCAATTGTATAGTGGATTGCAAGAATGATAGATTAGCTTTTGACATAGGAGAAGAGAAGGTTGAGTTTGTTCTCTCAACTTTGGTGAAAGAACCAGCTCTTGGAGAGGACATGTTCAATATCTATGATGAGGACGCATCTAGAGAAGAAGTGAGCTCGATTCTATTCAGAGACCCATTGCAAAAGGTCATTACCATGAGCATCATGGAAAAGGGAGAGGAAGAGTATTGCAATGAGGAGATTGAAGCCTTGGAGGAGCTAAAAGAAATGCAAGAGGAAGAGTTTGAAAAACTCTACGATGGCTCAGAAAACTTGAGAAACCACGGTCAGTCGTGCTATTCCACGGCCGTTGTTTCCTCCAAGATGACCGTAACCAGCTATTCTGAGAGCACCAGTAAGTTACACGGCCAAAACCACGGCCGTGGAACCACCAGTGGTGCCGTAATTGAGATCCACGCCCTAAACCACGGCCGTGGAAGTAACAGTGGTGCCGTAATTTTGGGTATTGTTGAGAACAATTCCGTTCTTTCCACAAATACTCTTGAGTCTTCTTCCATCACTCCTACACCCTTAGAGACTTCTAAGGAAGCGTCGGACACATCTCAAGACTCATCAAAGGCATCAATAGCTTTGTATTTGAAGCCACTTCCCACACATCTTTGGTATGCATTTCTTGGAACTAATTCTACTTTTCCCGTAATTATTAGTTCCGAATTAAGTGAAGATGAACACGAGAAACTAATGGTTGTTTTAAGGAAACATAGGAAAGCCTTAGGTTATACCATAGAGGATCTTGTAGGAATTAAACCATCATTATGCATGCACAAGATTCTAATGGAGGAAGATTTTAAGCCTTCGCGACAACCTCAAAGACAGTAAAATCTGATCATGAAGGAGGTTGTTAAGAAGGAAATTCTTAAGTTACTTGACGCATGTATCATCTATCTTATCTCCGATAGCAAGTGGGTGAGCCCCGTTCAAGTTATCCTGTAAAAAGGAGGAATGACGGTTATCACCAACAAGAACAATGAGCTCATTCCTACAAGAACCGTGACGGGATGGAGGATGTGCATTGATTACCACAAGCTAAACAATGCAACTAGGAAGGATCACTTCCCACTACCATTCATTGATCAAATGCTTGAGAAGTTAGCACAACACTCCTATTTTTGCAATCTTGACGGTTATAGTGGTTTCTTCCAGATTCCGATCCATCCGGACGATCAAGAGAAAACCACATTCACTTGCCCATGGGGGACGTTTGCCTATAGGAGGATGTCATTCGGGCTTTGCAACGCCCCAACCACCTTTCAAATGTGCATGATGGCCATCTTCTCAGAGTATATTGAGGAGATAATAGAGGTTTTTATGGACGATTTTTCTGTTTATGGTTCCTCATTCGATAATTGTCTTTCTAACCTCTCTCTTGTGTTGCAAAGGTGTGAAGACACTAACCTAGTTCTTAATTGGGAGAAGTGTCAATTCATAGTTAAGGAAGGCATTGTGTTAGGACACTTAATCTCTAGTAGAGGGATTGAGGTAGACAAGGCTAAGATAGAGACCATAGAGAAACTTCCCCCTCCATCTTCGGTGAAGGGGATAAGAAGTTTTCTAGGACATGCTGGATTTTATAGACGTTTTATCAAAGACTTTTCTAAGATATCGAAACCGCTTACTAATCTATTGATGAAGGATGCAGTTTTTTATTTCTCACAAGATTGTTTAGATGCTTTCTACAATATCCGGGAAGCTCTCATCTCAGCCCCGATTATCCAACCCCCGGACTGGAATCTCCCGTTCGAGGTTATATGTGATGTAAGTGACGTAGCTGTTGGAGCGGTGTTGGGGCAAAAGAAAGAAGGCCGAACCCATGCTATCTATTATGCTAGCAAGACGTTAGATGAAGCGCAGCTCAACTACGCCACAACTGAAAAGGAATTCTTAGCTATTGTATATGCCTTCGAAAAGTTTCATTCTTATCTTGTATGTGCAAAGGTGATTGTATACACGGACCATTTTGCGATCCGGTATTTACTTGCCAAGAAGGATGCGAAACCGAGGCTGATTAGATGGATTCTTCTCTTACAAGAATTCGATCTAGAGATCCGCGACAAGAAAGGCTCGGAAAATTCTGTAGCGGATCATTTTAGTCGTCTACCACACATTGAAGACGACGATCTACCTATATATGACTCCTTTCCGGATGAGCACTTACACATCATAGAGGAGTGCATTGACAAGATATCTTGAGGTAACGAACCTTGGTTTGCTGATTTTGTAAATTACTTGGTTTGTCAGTAAATACCTCCCGGATTATCCTACGCACAAAAGAAGAATTTCTTTAGGGATGTCCGACAATACTTTTGGAATGAACCTCTACTCTTCAAGAGAGGTCCAGACGGCATCATTAGGAGATGTGTGCCGGAAGACGAAATGCAAAGTGTCATTCGTCATTGTCATTCACTACCTTGTGGAGGACACGCTAGTTCCAATAAAACTAGTGCTAAGGTATTGCAATCTGGATTCTTTTGGCCTACTTTATTTAAGGATGTGCAAACCTTTGTTTCTTGTTGCGATGCTTGTCAAAGAACAGGAAATATCTCTAGGAGAAACAAGATGCCTTTCAATAACATTCAGGAGTTGGAAATCTTTGACGTTTGGGGAGTAGACTTCATGGGACCATTCCCATCATCTTGTGGAAACCAATAAATACTTATAACTGTAGATTATGTTTTGAGATGGGTTGAAGCTATTGCCTCTCCAACTAATGATGCCACGGTTGTTGTCAAGTTCTTTAATGTAACTATTTTCCCAAGGTTTGGGACACCACGGACCATCATTAGTGACGGAGGTTCACACTTCACTGCCCGACGATTTAAAACTCTACTAGCTAAGTATGGGGTGACTCACAAGATCGCCATCCCCTACCATCCACAAATGAGTGGACAAGTGGAGATTTCGAATAGAGAGATCAAGGGCATCCTTGAGAAGACGGTCTCAAAGACAAGGAAGGATTGGTCATTGAAGTTAGATGATGCATTATGGGCGTATAGGACTGCATACAAGACTCTCATAGGTACAACACCATACAACCTTGTGTATGGGAAGTCTTGTCATCTCCCGGTGAAGCTAGAACACAAGGCGTACTGGGATGTGAAGTGGTTGAACTTCGGCATGAAGGAAGCGGGCGAGAAGCGCCTCTTGGACCTTAATGAGCTTGAAGAACTCCGCTTGAACGCCTATGAAAACACCAAGATTTACAAAGAAAGGGCGAAGCGTTGGCATGATAAACATATCATTCCAAAGGATCTCAAAGAAGGAGATCAAGTTCTCCTCTTCAATTCGAGACTTCGTCTCTTTCCAAGTAAGCTTAAATCTCATTGGACTAGACCTTATCTAATCAAACGTGTTTTTCCCCATGGCGTAGTTGAAGTATGGGGTGAAAAGAGCGGAAGTTTCAAGGTGAATGGCCAACGTCTTAAGAAGTATTCACCGGAGCTCCCGGTTGAGGAAATCGCTCCGATTATCCTCGAATAAACACAAGAATGGTCTAGCTACGGACCCAAAACAAGCGCTTCTTGGGAGGCAACCCAAGGTATTGCACTTACGTTTTTGTTTTTTTTTCTTAGAGTAGTTTAGTTTAGTTGTTTTTGCTTGGTTTTTCCCTCAATACCTCCCGGTATGTTATGTTTTTGGATGTAGGAATAAGGATTGGGCAAAGGAAAGAGGCAAAAGTTGGAAGGAATTGACGAAACTTGGAAGTTGGCACACAACAGAGACTTCCACGCCCTAAACCACGGTCGTGGAAGTAACAAGTGACTGTAATTCCCCAAAATCTAGCAAAATTCATCAAAACCACGGGTTCTGTACATTTCCACGGCCGTGGAATGCTCCGAGTGACCATCATTTTCAAAAATTTTACGGACACTATACAAACCACCTTCCTTCACAAAAACACATCAAAAACCCAAACCACGCCCAAAATCGCCGACTACCTTCCTTAACCCGTGATTCTTCGTTCGGAGTCCGATTCGATCGGTTCTTGAGCCTAAAGTCGAGCATTTTTTATCATCTACACGTTCCAAGCAACAAACTGAGCGAACAATCCATGTTGGAGAAGGAATTTGGATTTGAAAGATCCAAACCCTAGGTTTTTCTCCCTTTTCTCTACTTTGTCAATTTGGTTCAATTTCTTCGCAAGAATTTAGGAGAACTGAATAGAATTGGAATTGGAATTAGTCTAGGACAGTGATTGCTGAGTTTGGTGTGAGATTGTTGCGATTTGAGAAAAACATACCAAAACCACGGTCATTGTACGTTCCACGGCCGTGGTTTACCAGGAACAGGCAGTAATTTTCACTGTAACAAGAAGAGAAAGGATGATAGTTCCTCCTCTTCCCAACCTCCCCCTAGTGAACCACCATCACCGCCACCTCCTAGAATCCCAACTATCCATGAAGACTACCTAGGAGCCTTAGAAAGGATTGAGAAGAGGCTGGTCATAGGACCTCGATACCTAGTCCTTGAGGAGCTTGAGCCGCTCAATGTTGTGAATGCCTTGACATGGCTCTTGGATAGAGCTGGATTGATCGTCTTCTCCGCTATTAGAGAGGACGCCTATGAGGAGATAACAAGGGAGTTTGTGACTTCCTTTGAGCATAGCCATATGAACCGAACGGTCTCCTTTAGGCTAATGGAGCAAGACTATGACTTCTCCATTGTTCAGTTTGGAACCTTCTTTGGGTTCCATGAGAGCTTCAATGGTAGGTTTCCTAGTGGTGTGTATGCTAAGGACTTTTGGGAGGAGATTGCCATGATATATGCTAGTGAGGATCGTTGGCAACCGGCCGACACCAAGGCTAAGCTCATCTACCACTGAGCCTTGAAGATAGCTCATAGGTTCCTTTCCGAGTGTCTTTTTCCTAGGACCGAGACCCCACAAAAGATTAAGACCGATGAGCTCTTCCTCCTTTATTGCATGCTTAACGGTAGACCCGCCAGATGTGCCACCCTCCTTGCCTCCACCATGAGTAAATTGAAGAACAAGAAAGCCAGGAACATTGGTTATGGGGGTATGGTGACTCATATAGCCAACCAATTAGGGATAGATTACTCATGTACTAGGATAGCGGCGAAACCTTTGGGTCTCAACGGACTCATGACTAGAGGCATTTTCTTTCCCCGCCACCAAGCTCCACCTACCGCAGCCATGCCATGGGAGGAGAGAGGTGGTAGAGGTATCCCTTGGCTTACCGAGTATTCCATTATGCTAGGCCGCCACAATTGGAATGCAACCTTTACGGCCATGCATGCCAATAGACTTGTAGCCCCTCCGTATGTACCGGATGATATCCCAGTTGGGGATGATGATGAGATGATGGGAGGTGGCGATGAGCATGATGTAGGAGGTGATGAGCATACCTTTGGTACATTCCCGGATCAGCCGGCCGATTTCCTGGAGCCACCTAGACATTCTCCCGGCCGCTCTAGACCTTCCGGTGCTTCTTCATCACGCAAGGCTAGTGTGAGTGAGAGGCCGACTTGGATGGAGGCTCCACCTGCTTGGTATGGAGAGCAGCCGTCATGGATGGAAGCTCCCCCTCCATGGTATGAGCAAGCACCGGTGGCACCGACTCCTCCTCCTCAGGACGCTCCTGCATGGTATGGACAGCCGCCGGATTGGTACTCGCAGCTTCTGGGATGGGCTACCGATCTTTCGAGGAGAGTGGGAGATCTGGAGATACGACAGGAGACTCATGACGCACGGAGCCAGGAGAACGACCGCATCTTGAGGGACGTTTACCGCCAGCAGTTTGGGTGGCCTTTTAGCTCAGATTTCTTTCCATATCCACCACCACCTCCTCCACATTGATGATGTTGATTGACTGCCGGTTTGAGCCACCACACCGCCATTAGTGAGTTCCTTTTGCTTTTCTTTCTTTTCTTTATTTCTTTTGAACATTGAGGACAATGTATATTTCAAGTATGGGGTGGGGTGTGACTATCGTTTGTAATAACTCTACTCACTTTGCTTTGCATGACTATGAACACTTGCATGTTTCCTTTCATTGTCACACGTTTCATTATTGCATTGCATGAAAAAGGCTTTGAAAAACCCATAAAATTTTGAAAAATTTGAAAAGATTTTGTGCTTCTAAGATTAGAGATGATTTCTATGATGAAAACTACTTGTGGAATGAGTCTTTGATGACAATTGTATGCTTAAATTGAATTATGAATTGTGAAGAGATTGAGTATGTTGTTTATCCTTTCTTGCAAGTTTCATAATGTGAAAGTTTTTATCTAAATCATATTGAGAAACAAAGGTTGAAATCACAACATAAGTTATTATACTTCTTTATGAAATGATTAAGGCACCTCGATTTTCTTACTTCTTTCTTTGATCATTTAGCCCCTCAATGAAAATAATTGCCTCCTTTACCTATCCGGGATTTCAGAAGAGTTGATTTTGGCAAATTTGATGTGGGAGGGCCATGAAAGCAATTGTTTTCAAAGTTTAGGAAAACTCTAGGTTTGGGGAAGCCAATCATGACGATGAGTAACTCGGCACCATTCACATAGCCGGGTGTTTGTGTCTTGCCAAAGTTGGATTGAGCGACATTCCTAACGGATTATGGTATGTGCATCAAGGGTTTGAGGCATCTCGAAAATGAGAAACGCCAATCTCCTAGGCTTCGGTTATTGTGCACCGCTGTCCATAACTCTAAAAGTAAAGTCGAAAAATTATGTGCAAAAGTCTAGATCAACGCTCTAGGTTGATGGCTAGTTCAAATGGTAAAAAGAAAAGAGTTTGTGTTGTCCCTTCTTCCCGGATTCATACACCACATTCCTTTACAAGTTTCCCACCTTTTCCGCATTCTTGACCTTATTTGAAAGTCCTTGAGATCATAAGAATGTTATTTGACTTGGTGATCTAAATTGAAGTTTCACATGCTTGATTTTGACAATGCTTGAAGGTTATTATGTTTGTCTTGAAGGATTTTCGGTTTATGAAGTCTCTTTACTTTGCATACTTTGGTTTGTGTGTATAAGCATTTTCAAGGATGAAAGAAGCAAGGTTTGAGGATGATCTATTGACTAGAAGCACATTAATCAAAAAGATTGTTTTGCTAAAGGGTTTTATCTTTCATTCTTCTTAATTTGATTATTGATATCATAATGATGATTATTGGCTAAAATCCTTTAGCAATTCTAAGGTGAAGGGTTGATAGTTGTGGCTCAGATGATGATAGATCGATCGTAATTTGATTGGACCCTGAGAGTGTGAGAAACATCGTCAATACCCTAAATCACGGTATGTTCTTGAGTTCTACGGCCGTGGTTCTCAAGATCTAGCCGTGATTTTCCCTGGTTTACGAACTTTGCTTTTGCTTTAATCCAAAGTTAAAGTTTTGCTTTAACCTAGTTTTGGCTTGCCTTTTCTAGGGAGTAGTGAGACTTAACATCCTCTATTTCGGTTTCGAGTGTCACAACCTTAACTGTTTTAGTTTATCTTTGATTCCTTGGGTTTGGGCATGGGTATTTGAGATTAATTCTTACCTTTAGATCCTTTCTATATTGCAGCCTCAACAACCTTTATAGAGAGAGTCTTTGGGTTAGACATATAGGGTTTTGGAACTTCACCGTACATTATCTTACTTTAGTATACTTTTGCAATTCTCAACTTTGTCCTTATATATATAATATATCTTGAATTGATTGCCACAATTAGACACCTAGATCATTAGGGTTGCTGTTTTCCCAATTATTTGCAAAGCTTCTATACTTTTGATTGCTCGATTACTTAAAATTGATTTTGTTTCACCAAATCGCAGAGTTCGATACTCTGGAATACTTGCTTATCTACGCTGATCCGTACACTGCGGGTTCGCTTGCTTTTATTCTAGTTTTATAATTAAAACTAATTTGCATGCACGCTTTCAGGCGAACAGTGCTACATTGGGCTAGGATCTCACAGTGGATCCTGACCCTAACCTGACAACAAGTTCACTGGATCTTACAACAAGGCACAGGTAGATTGAAACAAAATACATAAAAGCTGTATCAAATACATCAAAAGAGTTTACAAACACAAAGCCCAGTACAAAACAACATCCATAAACATCTGATACAAAAGATCCATATCCCACGCAACCCTAATGTACAAAAGTCCTCGGCTAGTCACCACATCTGGCTCACTCTGCAGTCTTCCTAACCTATAGATCATCTACAACACGGTATGCACCGTTAGCTACAGAAATGAATAATTATGAAGGTAATAGCACAAACACACATCCACATCTCATACATGCAATGCCACACATATTCATTTATTATCTTTCAATTATGTTATTCCATTACTAATTCAACTTATTTTGTAATACGAGGAGCCACAAGAACCTCGTCCCATCCAACGTAACACAAGAGTTTTGCATGGGGGTGATCATCACTCGTCCCCTCTTGTGAGATCATCTTGAGGGCACCTCCTCCTACCCGCAGGCGGAGGCAAGTGGCCACGACCCGTTATAATACACTTGGGTCATTTAATATCATAAATGGTCATCCTAATCCGGTTCAGGTTATAAATGCACAATCATATGAACATACACTACCATCACAATCATACAAACTCACAACTGAATGCTAAGTAAGTCCTATGGACTTACCTATAACACTCGTATCCAATACCACGTCACAACTTCCCCTTCGGGAAGTAATCAACGCATGCAATAGTAAGGCACACAACATCACAAACTACAAGGGTTAGGAGACTCATCTCCATAACCCGAACCAACCTACAACCTAAATCTCAACCTCAAGACCATAACATGCTCACATATGCCTACATCATAACCTCAACGTCAAAACGAGTGCCTAAGGCACATCTCTATCATACAACTCATCCTAACCAAGCTAGCCTAGCCAACATCTAACCCAAGGCCAAAGGAAAGGAAGGAAGGAAACATACCAACAAGGTATGCCCTGAATGCACCAACAGAAGCAAGAACTCAAGGCTGAACCATAGAGGCGCAGGGGCGGCTCACTCAAGGCGCAGGGGCGGCTCACAAGCAGGTGCAGAGGAGGCCAAGGTCAGGCGCAGAGGCAGCTGTCTGTGTAGAGGCTTGGCCCCGACTTCTCTTCGATCTCTTTCTCGACTCTCTTCACTTCTCCATCAGACCACAACAACACACATACACATATACACATGTATTAACATCAGAAAAGCTAGGAAAGGATCCACACAAGCTCAGCTTGTGATCCTAAGCTAGGAAAGGAAGAAACAATCAAGGAAGAAGAAAGAAAGAAAGGAAAGAAGAAGAGATGGCTTACCACAATCAGAAACCTAAGAAGCCATGGAGATCCACACCATCATCCTTCTACAACACCTCAACACAACAACAACTCTCAGCAACAAGCTCAAGATCATCCAAAGCCAAAACCAACACCAAACTCTCAAAAGCACTCTCACAAGATGAAGAATATCAAAGATGAGAAGAGGTAGAAGAAGAAGAAGAAGAAGAAGAGAAGAAGAAGAAGAAGAAGAAGAAGAAGAAGAAGAAGAAGAAGAAGAAGAAGAAGAAGAAGAAGAAGAGTGTAAGGAGGATGAAGAAGTTGGAATGAGGTGAAGAAACCCCCCATCTAATGAATTGGAAGCTTATATAAGAAGCTAACCCAAAAGCAAAGTCAAGAGGTCAACAAAGGTGGCTGCAGCCGCACAAAACCGCAGGGGCGGATCAAGCAAGGCGCAGAGGCGACCCTCCTATGGCACAGGGGCGGCCCTCCTATGGCGCAGGGGCGGCTAACAGGATCCGCAGGGGCGGCTTCCAGGGTCCAACAAGGGCTCAACTAAGGTTCAACAAGGCTCCTAGGCTCCAAGGACTAAGGCTCTTACATTGGCTTCCTCCCATCTATATGTGAACTGTGGAAAAAGCAATACAAGGGTTCATGTATTTTTTACTATAAGAATTATAATAAAAACATAATAACATTTTCCATTGTACATTAACCTTAATCTAGGGGTTGTGTGTTCTTAACATGTTTGAAACATCTTGTGTTACTGACTCAGTTATTGCATGTTTAGACGTTCATATAGCATCAACTCATTTTTTTAATCAAAAACAAAGATACAAGATCAAATGACTTATTTACATATTAAGAATATAATACTGATGTTGTTACATATGTGTTTACCAATTTAAAACATACTTAGTACATAATGAAAATATTTTCAACATATTTCAATATTTTCACACTTTCATAATAATATAAAAATGTACAGATACTTTTTAACATTTTTCACAATTAGTACATACAATTTAGCTTTTGACAAGTACATATGTCATACATAAAATGCACAAAATCTATTCATAATGTTGTCTATCTGATACATAAAGGTGTATGTAGAACATATTATTTATCATACTCTACACATTTCAGTGCGTGTGGTTACCTGTTTTGAAGGACTAACCCCCGATTTAGGTTGTTCTTTCCTCGTTTGAGGTTTAATTCTCATACAAAATTTTTTGGGCCATTTGATTTGCTATTAAAAATGAACTTAAGAGTATCAGTTGTGTTGGTACATTAAAATTGAATCGTTTATGTAACAAATTGCTCAAATACATATGTTATTGTATGTACTAACATGCTTTATGTACTTATGTAATGATAATGTATACCGTTGAATGATTTCTACATATTCAGCACATAAATCAACCATCATGAACATAAATTCATCTTTGTTTGTGTAGCCCATTACAGAAAATGTACATATTATAAACGTTTGCTACATTTTGTGATCGATTTTCATTGCAATAGCCATGTCCATTGTCGATTATTGATATCAATACACAAACACATGTCATAAATAATCTATTCAATACATATATGTACACGTGTTTTGGTATATCGCTCATAATATCGAACATGCAACATCATTGCTCAACATATTTTTCAAATTACATGCTTTTTGTACATACTTTGTACACCGATTTAAGAAGAAACAACATTTTTGGCATCTGAATATGTAAAATTTAGATCTTTGAACCTTGGTATTGTATTTGGTTTACACAAATTTCAGAAATTATGTCTTCGAAATCTAGTACACAACTAGGTTAGTTATTGGGTGTTAAATACTCTATTTTCAATCGATTTCATGAACTCAAATGAACATATTGTTAAACCAAAACCTTATTAACCAGACACGTGACACGAATAAACGAACATTTGAGATTGATTATTAACCTTTGTGTATTTGATGATAGACGATGTAGAAGGAGAGAAGAAACATGTAATCTAGGCAAATCAACCATATGAAATAGCGAAGATGATTTCCGATTCTTCAAAGCTTGACCTGTAGCAATGGAGACGGAAGAGATGAGATGATTTTTGAGAGCGAGAATAGTGGATTATTGTGCAAGAAAATAAAGGAAGTAAGAGTGATTGATGGAAATGAGCCGTCATAGAAGATTTGCAGAATCATTAATATAATATTTTCCTTTTTTATTCCTATACGGTTGCCTTATTTTTCGGTTGGTTACTTCATTCAAAAATACGAAACCGCCTAAAACTGTCCAATTTAATTCCCCTTTTCAATGATAATCCTAGTTAATATTCATTTATTTTTAATTGGTGAAATAAGGTAACTTTTGTATCTTGTATACAAACTAGGCACCCTAATTTCACCAATATTCTCGGATTACATTGGGAAAGACACACAAAGTAATAACATGTTCTTATTCCATAATATTTATAATGTGGAATGAGGCTAGAACCGATTTTGAGACCATGAGTGGTAAACAACATTGTGGGGAATATAATCCCAAGATAATCTTAAATAACTTTATAATTCATGTGGAGGATAAAAATGATCAGAATAATCCTTAAACTTGAAATATAACCACCTAATATAAGCACTCGTCCCTACAAGACTACTCTAGAATACCACCCAATACTCCCTTACCAAACACACCCTAAATATAACCACCTAATATAAGCTCCTCACACCTACAAGGAACTTAACGAAAGAATTCCACCCAATACTCCCTTACCATACACCCTAAATATAATCTTAATCTTCCAACAATAAGATCAAAATAACCCATAGTCCAAAACTTAACGAAAGGAACTTAATGAAATGACTTGTTGGAAGATCAAAATAACCCATAATCCAAAACTTAACGAAAGGAACTTAATGAAATGAGTCCTGTCCAACGCATAAAATAATGTTCGACCCATCTAATTCACAATTTCCATGTATTTTATCCATCTATGATGAAATTCCTGAATTCCTCAATTCCTCAATTCTTTGCCGGTATGAGATTCGTCTTATCATTGGCACCCTACTAAAAATAGATGTAGATTATCAGTACATAAAAAGAAATTTTATTGCCAGCCGCTGACACGATTGCGAATTGCTTGTAAGCCACACTGCGCAAGTAGGATTAACAAAGGAAATAAAAGAGTCAAACGAACTGCGCATGCCCTGCGCATTCAGAATCCGCGTGACACATAAATTTGACGCGCAAACGCAAGGCGCATCCGGCGCGAATCCGAAATGATCGGTTCGGCGTTTTGTAAATCCATCGCGGTGCGTATAGCAGTTCCGATACATAACAATTAAAAATATGTCAAGCACTCCGAACACTGCTGGAACTTCAATAACTAGTTTGGGTCTACATGCAAATGAATGACTTCTGCTCACAGGCCACAACTACTCTTAGCATATGCACTTGCATAGCATACGAGGTTCCTAAGCCACCGCATCTACTTCTTTTCCAAAAGCTTCTCAATCAGATCAGCAGCGTCCTGAACGGTTGTAATGTTTTGGGCGCTCTCCTCTTCGACACTGATATCAAATTCCTCCTCGAGCCCCATCACGATCTCAACCTGCAATGCAAATGGAATATCATCAGGTTGTACACCAAAATGATAACCAATTAGGGAAACAATTTCCCTACTCATGAAAGAGAATCTACGTAGAACAGCTGTAGAACAAGAGTATCATCATGTATATTATATATTTTGCTTACAGTGTCCAAGGAATCGGCCCCAAGTGCAGCAAATTTTGAATCACCAGTAACATCAGTGGTATCAGGCAATGCCAGCTGTTTCTTTACTATGGCACATACCTTATCAACTGTCTGTTGTTTGGCCTGCTCATTCATAAAAAAAAGCATGCATCAAACAGAGGTGAGAAAACTTACAATTTGGGTCGTACGTATACTACATTCCTGATCACAGGAATGGCTGATCCCAAATCCAGGTTTGGTATGACTTGGAATGAGCATCATGGCTCATTCCAGATTTTAACTCCAAACCTCTGGAATCACACCAAATGATCCCCAAGATTTTGATGGTTAGTGGTTTAAGCCAGTCTAGATCCCTCTGAAGACAAAAAGTTCCAAACGCACAACAAAGTAAAGTATACAAAAGAAACTGCAAAAAATAACACATACAGCAGCGCAAGTGATTCTCAAGCGGAGCGGCAATCTCTGAAATACAGGTGTGCTTTTCCTCCAGAAAGCAGTGGACGGCCTTAGAACATTGTTAGTTGTAAGCTGCTCAGATCAAATAACCAGACAACTAATGAACAGCTCAATATAAAGGCATCACAAATTTTATTTATTAAGCAGCCATATAATCCATTTCCACACAGAGACGCCAACTTGTACCTACAGAAGTAGGTTTGGGATAATAGCTGACATAATGGATCTTCAAAAATTAACAGTCGGAAGAGAAAATGATGAGAGCTGACATAATGGATCTCAAACAGTAGTTAATTGCAAGGGAAATTTCTGATACGGGATCTCATCAAATAGATAACCAAAAAAAGAGTGACAATAGTCAAATACAAAGAACTCAATGTCACAAATTCAACAGTAACAGTGACAACAAAGAGATGGCTACTTCTAACCAAAGATAAGGGACATACTATGAACAACACAATTCGACTAGTCATAGAAAAGAATCACGAAGAATTGAGATCATACGGATCAAGCAAAGTGAAATTTGTAGAGCTAATGAAATGCACAAAAAATTGAGGAATCAATGAAAAGAGCAGCAATAGCCCTGAGATCGAAGAAGGGGAAAGAGCGATACCGCACTCTGGAGGAGCACGCGGGGACGGGCAGAGGATATCGAAGCACCGGTGATGGAAGCCATTGACGTTCGCGAGCGAGTAGGGAAGCAGAGACGGCGACGGAGAACACGAGGAAGGTAAAAGACGGAGGATCGTCTAAACTCTCTACATATACAAGACGAGACAGGTCGAACTACCCGCTGAATAAACGAGATTATTTAATGGGCTAAATGGGCCTCTAACAAGTTTGGCTCAATAACTTTTCTAGGCCTTCCTCTAAACTTGCTCCTAAATCAAACACTTTCGTTCCACTGAAGAGGGTGATAGCATCCACCTACCCTCTCGAATTATGCTGTGGTTGTCTTGGAATTGTCGTTGGGTCTAGAAGCAGTGGCGGCCGCAGGATTTTAAAAGGGGGGCGAAATTTTATTTTCGATAAATATATCTATGAAAATAAAATAGCGATAAAAACAAAGTCAATATGTTATCTACTTACAATAAACAAAAATAAAAAAAAAACATTACACTTAAAGGGCGCCTATAAATTTTTAAAAAAAAAAAAATAGCTGCCCTATAGCCGCGGTCTAGGACTGCACCTCTATTTGTGTTTTTATTATTTTTATTTCGGATATTAAAACGTTGTCCTCGACAACGCGTTTTACAAATAATAGTGCGGTCTAAGACCGTGCTTCTACTTCAAACAACAAATCTCGTGCATTTTGGTGAATTATTTCACTCCGAGCCTAAGACGGGAATTTCTTTTGAAGTTTCGTTTACTTCGTCGAAAGATCCAAAACAACATTTAAATATAACACAAGAATAGTTATATTTAAAAAATTAATAAATCGTAGAAAAAAATTTATAAACGAGAAGCCACAACCCATTTTAAAACGATTTTTTCAAAAAAAAATAAAAATAAAAATTTGGAGGGTGGGCCGGCTGCCCCCCCCCAAGGGCCGCCCCTGTTAGAACCATGCATAGATTTTCGTGTGACTTCGGTTTCCACCGTCTCTAAACTCTAGTGAGCCTCTCTACATTTCATATCACGACTTCAACATCTATTAAGAACTGAGACTTTGTGCTGATTCTTGAAGAATCATGATGCATTGTAAGCACTCCTATTGATGTAGTGTGACATCTTTTATGAAGATAGTGCGACATCTTGTAACCAAGAATATAAGTATTATAGTTGGATCATATATCGATTTTTGGACTCTATTGAGATCTATATGTAAATCTCATTTCTAGCTAATTCATTATTTTGGTGAGGAAGTACTTGCTATTTTAGAACTAATAGATGCTTCATGGTTAGTAAACCACACAACTGACATAAATTGGAGAAAATTCTCTTCTAGTGGCGGTGTATAGAACTTTAAAACTGAGTCTTTAAGAGTTAAAATTTTGGTAAAATGGTCACTTAAAGAATCAATCAAATTCAAGCGTCGTTAATAGGCATCATCATAAGTCAGCCACGTATATGCATATTCTCGTAACGGATTTGAGAAAGAACATAAATACACAATAAGAAAGACATTAGTTAATCATGGTTCACCCAGGAATGAATACTTCCACAATGCAAAGAGATTTTTATTGAGGATATTAAATTACACATAACAAAAAATTATAGCATATAGGTTAAACACGAATATATATAGTACACGGTAAAATCCTAACAAAACATAGCAATATTGAGCCCAAATTGACGACCCAATAACATAGTGATGCATATCGTTTTGATGCAGGAGCTTTGGAATCCAACACCCAAGAGAGAGAAGGATAAATTCAAAAAGAAGAAAAGAAGTCGGTTAAGATCCCTCCGTAGTAGAAGATCGAGGATGCATGAAACATGATCAATCGTGCATACACTCAAGTGAAGAGAAGACATAAGGATCTCACATTTACAAATCTTCCAACACAACCATGCTTTATCAAGAAGAGACTCGGGTCCACTCATACCACCTCGGACTAATTACATTCGACATGAGCACGAATCAGTCATGCACATGTCCAGGATCACCATGCAACACCTTCTTTCTCAGGCCATCCATGCATACATCCACGATCACCATGCAACACCTCCATCACATGCTGACCATCCAACCATCGGATCATTTTCTTGACCATATCTTTTTTATTTTCATTTCTATTGAGTATTTTTGGTGTCGAAACATCGGATCATCTACTATGGCTAACCCCACATTAATGGGGTATCAAATCTTTTGGTTAATCGACATCGGTATTGCAAGAGCCTTAGTCTTCGAGAGATCCCGCACCTACGCCTCAGCTGAGACGTAGTTGCTGAGAGGCATTGAAGCTGCATAAGGCCGCCCCTGCGCCATAGTTGGCCGCCCCTACGGGCCTGTGAGCCGCCCCTGCGGCCAGGTCAGGCCGCCCCTGCGGGATTTTGCTGGATGCAGCCGTCTTCTTTGACCCGAGCCCTTGCTTTTGACCCTTGTTATTTTATAACCTCTTATTCTCCTTCAAAAGAGGGTTTACCTCTTTCTCTCTCTTGTTCCATCTCTCCCTACGTACATCTTCTCCTCTCTTCTTTCCTTGGATCTCTTCTTGAGTTCCTTGAGTTTTGATTGAGTTTGTGAGAGTCTTGGAGGGCTTTGTTGCTCATTGTTGATGGTTGATGTTGCTATGCCTTGTTGAGCCAGCTTGGAGGTCTTGCTGAGAGTTCTGCTTTGGTATAGGTTCAGCTTGGTAAGCTTCTATGGCTTCTTTCCTTTCTTTCTTCATTCTTTCATCTTCTCCCCTCTTCTCTTCTTCTAGCTTAGATTCCTTAGGTTTGGATCTTGTTCCAGCCATGATTGGCATATGTTGATATATATATATATATATATATATATATATATATATATATATATATGTATGTATTTTTATGTATGTATGTGTGTTGATCGAAGAAGGAGTGAAGGAATCGAAGGAAGGAGTGAAGAAGGGGATGAATTGGGGTCTTCTGTTGTCCAACCACCTCTGTGCCACTTTGCAGACGCCCCAGCGCCGGCAGTGAGCCACCCCTGCGCCACCTGTGAGCCGCCCCTGTAGCCACCTGCACCAATTGGTGTTTCCACTTGGTTCTGCAAGTGTGTGTTGCTTCTAGGCTTGCTTTAGGATGCCTTTGTTCCCTCCCTTCCTAGTGTGAGTGTATAGGATCATGCTAGATGTGTGAGGATGTGTTTTGATGAAGTTATGATCGATGTATGCCTTGTACGGCTTTTGAGGTATATTAGGTTGTGAGGTTAGGTTGAGGATGATCCTATGAATCCCTTGGGTCTAGGTGTAACCCCTTTGATGAATATCGGTTGATATATTTCTATGCCTTGTTATTAGGAAGTGCCCCTCTCTTAGGAGTGGAGGTTGATTCTAGTTGACCTTTGTACGAGGTTGAGGTAAGTCCGTAGGACTTACTTAGCTACCATCCCTATATTGGGTATTTGCATGAGTGGTGTGTGCACTATATGTTTGCTATGATAGCATGAGATGTCGTCTATACCGACCTATGTTTTATTGACTGCCTCGTTGCGTGGTTGTGATAACCTTTCCCTTTCATCCCGCCATGGAGTCTGGGAGGTTCTCTGATGTTAGGCCAGACTGGCTTTACAAGAAGGGCGCAATCCACTCCCATAGGGTACACGGATTGTTTGACCGATACTCGTACAGCTGGCTATCAAGCTCAGAGGTATCGGTCCTCGTGTCACATAGTTTCATCTATCTATCTATATATATATATATATATATATATATATATATATATATATATATACACGAATTGAGTGAATGACTATTTTATAAAGATGATAAAATGGGTAAATGTATGATAGCATGTTGATGTGTTTATCTTTCATGACCTGTGTAGGTGCTTATGCATTACTCTATATATGTATGGTTAACTAATGGTTTATTACCATGTTGTAGATGCCCTACAGGATAGGCGTGCTGTTGGGTGATCTAGCAGAGTGACAGGCCGAGGACATCTCATACATAGGATAGTTATGGTCTGTTGGGGTTGTTTACTTTTCCCTCCTACGTGAGGATGATCTTTTGTTACCTCCTGTGTGAGGATGTTGTTGTTTATACTCGGCTATATTGTTGTTACCTTTTGGTTGTACAGTTTATACAGTTTTATGCATTTGTTTTTATATTTGTTAGTGCCATGTTGTAAGGTCTAGTGAACTTTTTGTCAGGCTAGGGTCAGGATCCACTATGAGATCCTAACCCAATGTGGTAGCCCGAGTCTTGCGGATTCGGGGTGTTACAAGTATCTTTATTTTTCTATTAAAAAAATCGGATCTTTCAACAAAAAGAGTCAACCGGAGCAGCCACTGTTACAATTTGTATTTCTATCAATCTTGTTTATTTTCTACTTTCCATTTCAATTGCAAATAATTTTATTAGATTTTTGTAGCCTATATGAATTTTTAAAAAAATTATTCTTTCATCATCGGTGTATCACCGGAGTAGCTTCACCCTCCCCCCACTTTCACCACCGCCGCTACACCACCAACATCCCCCTACTGCCTCATCTTCCGCCACCACCAACATCACCATTTTCCTCCAATGCTACCAAGTCACATCGAAGTCCTCCTTTGGCTTCGCCTTGTCTTCGCCGGAGATCGTCGTCGCCATCATCGCACTACCACCAGTCTCACCACCAATACACTATTGGCTCCCTCCGACACCGTAACGAGAACACCGAGACCTTTTTGATCTTCTCCCACCTCCCGGAACCCTCAAATCGCCCTCCATTACCGCCTACACCACTGCCTTCATCGCTGGTTGCCTCCTTTTCCATCACAACACCATTGTGACACCCTCACTCACCGGCCACCACTAGTAGAGGCCACCTTGGTGTTTCGGATCGGGTTGTCCTCGAACCCGATCCCACAATACCGGCGGTTCAAGCGAACCCGGTTTACTCAACACCTCCATAGCCCAATTTAAGCCTAAGAAGGTGCGATAACCTCTTTCTCTAGGAGATCCCGCGACAAAGCCGGCTCTTGCTCGCAGGCGCGGGCTACCGCGGGCACGACTCTACTGGGCCGCGGTCGTGGCATAGGCGGTGGTCAACCATCTTCTTTGACTGATGATTTCCGTTTTCTTCCCTTATAAGTTTCCATAATCTCTCCTCTTGATGAGAGCTTTGATTTCTCTCCATCCTTCTTCTTCCCTTCTCTCACTCACGTTTTCTTCTTCTTTCTTCTCTTGATTTCTTCTTGGTTTCATCTTGTTCTTCTTCTTGATTGAAAGCACACATGATGTGTTGATGGTTACTGAGGAAGATGTGGAACTCTAAGAGGTGAAGCTGAGTTCTTCATCAAGTTTCTAGTAGAGGAGTGGTGAGCCTCTTTCCCTCCTCTTCTCTTTGTTCTTCATTCTTTCTCCTTTGTTGGATCCAACAAGTTGGATCTTGTTGTGATGAGTTTATGGACGTTTTGGATATGTGTGTACATGTATTTGTTGAAGGCTGAAGTGCCTGTGTTTGGCTCCTTGAGGTGGAGACGAGTTGGAGCGAGAGATCTATTGAGCAACTTTTCCGAGCTGTCTTTTGTTGAGTTTTACGCCCCGCGGTTTGCCATCGCTGCCTCAATTGGCTAGATCTTGTCACCGCCCTTGCGGCACCTTCTTTCCACTATCGTGGCTTGTCACCGCCCCCGCTCCCTTCCTACCCGCGGGTGCACCTTATTTCAGAACTTACCAAGTGTTTGTATGTTCCAATCCTTTCCTTGTCTTTTGCTTCGGTTTAGAGGCATGTTAGGTGTATGTGTGGGAGTATGATGATGTATGCTCTGATGAGGCTGTTGAGGCTTAGTATGATATTCGAGATTTATACGATGTTTATGATCCGTATGGATACCTTGGGTATAGGTGTGATCCATTTAGCGATGATACGAGGATTGATATATCTTTATGCCTTGTTATTAGGCAGTGCTCATTCCTACGGGAATGGGAGGATTGATCGTGGTTGAGGATTATATTTTGATTCAGGTAAGTCCGTAGGACTTACTTAGTTGCATTCCTATATTGGATGTATGCATTAGTGGTGATTGTTATGTGCTTTATAGCATGAAATATTGATTATTGCCGGCGTATGAATGGCCCCCTTGAAGTGAACGGTGATAACTGTTCGCTCCAAAAGGTGTGTGCAAGCTTTAATATTTATATCAAGAATAATTGCAAATAGCGAACCCGCAATGTACGGATCAATTGTAATAAAAGCAAGAATTTCAAGGACAAACACAGGGACTACGGTGAAACAAAGATCGGTAATTCAGGTTGTCAATCAAAAACAAGAAACAAAGCAAAGATATCAAAGATGATGAAATAATCAGGTAAAGAAAATACGGATTCTAGAGATTAAAGCATCCAGTTGTGGTTCCGACTCAAAATCTCAAAGGATAACATGGACAAAGCTGAGGTTTTCAAAGGGAAGGTGTTTCTAAGGTGGGAATAGATCACCGGGTAAGTCTCACTACTCACTATCCCAAACCAAAGATCCTATCACCGGGTAAGTCTCAAGGTACTAAAGCAAAGAACTATAATATCAAACCAACACATACCCAAGGGGATTGAATCAACCTTTACCGTGTAAGTCTCAAGCTAACTCTCAAGGATGGGATGAAGGCACACTCATACCCCAATAAAAGGATAAACTTTTATTACCTACACTCATGATCTTGGGTATACAAACAAACGAATCACCGGGATGGTCTCATCTTAAGCTTGCGTTGAACCAGGAAAGGTATAACAAGGATAGGATTTGGTAAACGAAAACCTCAACTCAGATAAGGATCAAAAAAAGGGCTCGCCTCGCTCAGTTTATGTACCATCTCGGTCGAGATGTTCCATGACTGACCGAGGTGTTCGTCGGTTAAGGTAAAGGCTTGAGCTTTCAGGGTCCACTAGGGTTAAGATCATTCTATCATCGTCTTTCCCACAACTTTCAGCCAATCACCCTAGAATCACATAAAGAACTTAGCCAATAATCATCATGATAACAATAATCAAAATTATAAGAAAAGAATCAATATTCAAACAAGAAAACCTTAACACAAAGGTCTCAATAACTGAATCAAACGAACAAACAATCGGCGTTCCTCAATCACAAATCAGAAAAGACAACAAAACCCAACAAACTAAGAAAGTCTTACAAAATTCCTTCAAATCCAAATTTCAACTTGATTCCTTACTCCTTGATCTTCAACCTTCAAACTTCCTTCAGATTTCCTTTAGAAAATCCTTGATCCAGAGATGGTTGAATTGCAGAAAATCCAACCCTTTATATAGGAGAATTATCTTCCAAAGATAAAATATCTTAAAAAGATAATTTCCTTAAAATACATCTCCATATCTTCCAAAATAAATCAACCAAAAAGATATCTTCCTTCCAGAAATCTAGCCAAAAATATGTGATATTCACTTTCCAAAAATAGAAGATCTCAACCAAAAATAAAGATCTTAGGGCCGTTATGATGTTCGTCTCGGTCCAAACGCTCCTCAAGATCACCTCGGTCGAGGTGGAACTGTAGCTGACTGAGGTGAGTCTCAGCTGAGAGTGGAACTCTCTAATGTGGTCCAAAATCAATCCTCTAAATCATTTCCATGCTTCCTGAGATCTTCTTATAACTCCTTAAAGCTCCAGAACGTAGCTCCAATGACTACTTAGCTTCCTTAGCTCCATTTCGGTCCAAAACGTTCCATTTTCCCTAAAATTACAACGAAACTAGGTGTAGACCTCGATTCTCGCAAAGGTAGACAAAACAATAATATAATCAAAGAATATACATCCATACATGCAGATTTATGAAGATAAAACGTCTAAACCAATTCCAAAATATAGACTATAATACATGCTATCAAAATACCCCATACTTGTCCCTTGCTTGTCCCCAAGCAAGATCCAAATCTTAGATACAAGATAAAATGGATTATAAGTCAGAAAGATCAATGAAAAACATTTCAAAACATTTTGGTGGTGTGCTCCACTTATAGATCACCCTAAGAGAATGCTTCATGTCAAATAAAATCAAGGCATGATCAAAATATTTTATAAATATAAGAAAGTTGTTCATCTTTGCATAAAATCATAGAATGTATAATAGATCATATTTATCGAAATCAATCATGTATAATCCAGTTTAAACCACCAAGTCAATCAATAAGCTCGAGGTCTCAAGGGCTTCCAAAAGAGGTCAAGAAACATGTCAGGGTGGAATGTATATAGGGTATGTGGTGCTAGAATTCGGGAATAGGATCTTTTCTTCACTTTCTTTGAATCTCAACATCTTCCACCAATAAGCTTTGCTTATTTTACTTTACTTTTTTGGATGCATGGACAGAGGTGCACAATAACCGAAGCCTAGGAAATCAACAATCATCAATTTCTCGAGATGCCTCAAACCCTTGATGCACATACCATGACCCGTTAGGAATATCGCTCAATCCGACTTTGGCAAGACACAAACACCCGACTATGTTAATGGTTCTGAGTTACTCATCATCATGATTGACTTCTCCAAACCTAATTGTTTCTTTCTAACACTTTCAACCAACATCTCAACTTCACTTCACTTGCTTCAAAATTCCCGGATAGGTAAAGGGAGGCAAATATGTATATGAGTGGGTAAAACATTGTCAAGAAGAAGGATAGGAGAGAATGAATTGCCTTAACATCCCAGGAAGAATATGAGAGAACTCATCATTGGTGTCAACCTTCAAATCCAACATAATTTTGATAAAAACAAAGTATTAAACATGCTAAAATTTCAAACAAAACATTTTGCAACTTAAACATATCAAAAAACTTTTCGATCATATAAAGATTTCAAAACCAATTTGCCAACATAATCATCATCGAGGTCATATCAAGAGAAGAAGCACAAAGATCGTTTTGAAAATCTTTTAGTTAAAGCCATCTCGGTCGAGGTGTTCTGGCGTCATCCGAGGTGTTAATCCTCGATCTGCCATGAATGTATCGGTCAAGGTCATACATTTTTTTTTCAAACTAGTTTTCAACATTTTTCTCAAATAGAAATCTGTATGTATGCATGTAATGACAAATAAGCATATAAAGCAAAGTAAACAATAATACCCGAAAGAGTCATACAACCATCAAAGTAAATAAGTCACATAATACATCCAAATACCCTATACTTTGGACACATTGTCCCAATGGTTTAAATATAAGTCTAAGAAATAGGATACTCACCGGACCTAGCTGAACTACATAGTAAATAAACAAGAAATCCATGAAGCTCTAATCCTCGTCAGCTGGTGGTGGTGGAAGTGGAATGTAGGGATGCTGGGACGGGTCGAATTGATATCTCATAACCTGCTAATACTTGATCTCTATCAACCGTCTAGTGAAGTGCTGACTCTCCATCATCTGATGCGTCCATCCCTCAATATGTCGGCGCTCCTTAGCGAAGCGCTCATGAATGTCAACTGTCAGGGTTGCGTAGGCATCTACCATCTGGTCAGTGAGATCATTAATCCTTTGGTGTGCCTTGAAATCTCTGAATCGGCGGTATCTGCGCTGAGGTGGAGGTGGTGGTGGTGCTGCTCTCTCATCCTTTGTCGCCTCATCATCAAGGTCAACAACGGGAACACTAGGGCCTCCGGTATCAGTACCGGTCTCCATGGCAGCTCCTCCATCATCATCATCATCATCATCATCATCATCATCATCATCATCATCATCATCATCATCATCATCATCATCATCATCATCATCATCATCATCATCATCATCATCATCATCATCATCATCATCATCATCATCATCATCATCATCATCATCATCATCATCATCATCATCATCATCATCATCATCATCATCATCATCATCATCATCATC
>BSUD01000004.1:88579772-88904772 GCA_033239045.1 Fagopyrum esculentum | reverse complement strand
ACACGCTGGACGTGGCGAGATATATTTTATTTAGTTGAGATCTTTTATTTTTGGAAAGAGAGATCTTATATTTTTTGGCTGAATTTCTGGAAGGAAGATCATATATTTTGGAGATCTATTTTAGAGATATGGATATATTTTATTAGGAAATTATCTTTTTTAAGATATTATTATCTTTGTAAGATAATTCTCCTATATAAAGGGCTGGATTTTCCACAAATTGGGAGGCCGCTACCATCGCAACACTTGGAGATTGAAGAAACTATAGTTAGGAAGGATTTTTGGAAGGATGAAGGAAAATTGAAGGAAGGAAGTTCATAGCTTGTTATAACTTTTTAAGGGGATTTGTAAGACTTTCTTAGATTCCCTTTGACTTGTTGTCTTTGTGTGATTTGTGATCAAGGAACGCTTATTTGTTTGATATTTGATGCAGTTATTGAAGTCTTGTTCTTAAGGTTTTTGTGTTCAAATATTCATTCTCTTCCTATATATTTGATTATTGCTTTCATGATGATGAGTGGCTAATTTCCTTGTGCGATTCTAGGGTGATTGGCTGAAAGTTGTGGGAAAGACGATGATAGAATAATCTTAATCCTAGTAGGACCCTGAAACCTCGAGTCTTTACCCTTAACCCTAGAACATCTCGTTCAGTCGATGAACATCTCGGCCGGGGTGGAATTTGACTGACCGAGGTGACCCTTTCTGATCCGAAACCGAGAGTTAAGTTTTAGAGTTTGCCAAATCCTATTCTTATTACACCTTTCCTGGTTCAATGCAAGCCTAGGATGAGACTTACCCGGTAATTTCTTTGTTTGTTTACCCAAGATCATAAGTGTAGGTAATAAAGGTTTATCCTTTATTGGGGTTTGAGTGTGCCTTCATCCCATCATTGTGAGTTAGCTTGGGACTTACCCGGTAAAGGTTGATTCTATTCCCTTAGTTGGTTTGTTGGTTTGAGATTATAGTTCCTTTCCTTAGTACCTTGAGACTTACCCGGTGATAGGTTATTTGGCTTGGGTTGTGAGTAGTGAGACTTACCCGGTGATCTATTCCACTTTAGAAACACCTTCCCTTTGCAAAACCTCAGCTTTGTCCGCTTATCTTGAGATCTTGAGTTGGAACCACAACTGGATGCTTTAATCCCTAGAATTTGCATATTCCCCGTAATTGACCTTATTATCATCTTTGATTGTTTTAACCGCTTTTGTGGTTAGTTGCAATATTGACAACCTATATTGGTTTTGTTTCACCTAAGTCCCTGAGATCGACCCTTGTAATTCTTGCTTTTTATTACAATTTTCCCGTACACTGCGGGTTCGCATCCTTGTTTTAAGCATATTTCCTCGGTTATAAATTTAAAGCTTGCACACACCATTTGGAGCGAACAAGTTTTTGGCGCCGTTGCCGAGGAATTGATCTAGACCGAGCCGGTTGCGGTTGTCTTTCGGGGCTATTGCCCCTCTTACTACTAACCACTCTACTTGAGTGACTTTCGCAGATTCTTTTTCTTAGGTTTATGCGAAGAACCTGTGCTGGGAAGGAAATCGTTCCTTACGATCCCAAGCCGGAAAAGACATTTAAGAGACGCTTGAAAGAAGCGAAATTGGCCAGCCAAGACAATTGCGATCTTGAAGCCGAATTGAAGGTGGCTATTGAACAGCTGCGCCTCAATAGGGAAGAACTACAGCGCGAAAGGGAGCAAAATCGCACCAGAGCTGCACAGATTGAAGCAGATATGGCTGAGATACGAGCTCAGATTCTACATCGACTAGACCCTTGATCGAGGCAGGACCCCGCTCCAGTTGCCACGGCCGAGATACTTCCACCTCGGATGCCAGTCCGAGATGTTCTTTTTGCAGGTATTCCACAAACCTTGGGGTAGAGGATGGACCCAAACCAGCAAGTGAGGCGTCCAAGAGTCAACCTAGGAGATCCAGCGGAGCATGATTATGAACTTCGACCGCAAGTTCTTTCCATGATCCGCCAATGCCAGTTTGGAGGTCTAGAAAGGGAGTCTCCGCACCAACATTTACAAAACTATGAGATCTTGATGGATACCTTGAAACCTTCAAGAGTGGAAAATAATAATTACAAGTTAAGGCCTTTTTACTTTTCTTTAAAGGACAGGGCGCTTACTTGGTACCAGTCTCTTCCTCCTGGAAGATCAACATTTGGGAGGAGATGACGACGAAGTTCTTGACAAAATTCTTTCCCCCTCCAAAACTGCTGAAATGAGAGGGAAGATCAATGCATTCATCATGAAGGACAAGGAGAGTTTGTCCAAGTCATGGGAGGGATTTAAAGATGTTCTTTTGGATTGCCCACATCATGGGATTCCAAAGATAGAGTTGTTGGAGATTTACTTCAAGGGATTGGATGGAGCTACCCAATTTAGCCTTCAACTACTATCCGCCGGCACATTCATGGACATGCCGATTGATGAAGATTGGGAATTCATTGAAAAACAAGTTTTGCACATTGAGAAGTACTCCCACCAAGGAGCTGAAAATGGAGTTAAGAGAGTTAATTTCCAAGAAACTCCATCAAATGATAATCAACTCACCTCCCTCAAGAATGATGTGAAGCAATTGAAGGATATTTTGGTTGCTCACACCAAAAAGGAAGAGGAAGGATATCAAGGCTCAAGGAACAACAATGGTTCCCGGAACAACAACTACAACAATGGTTCCCGGAACAACAACTACAACAACAATAGAGGGTCCAACAACAACAATTGGAGGCCCAACAATCAAAATCCGGGTAACTCTTACTCAAACTCCAATTCGAATAATTCTTCTAATCCTTTCCTCTCTTCTCTTCTTCTTCTTCTACTCCATTGAAGAGCCAAGAGCTTGGATCAAGCTCGTCACAGCCAGAAAAGAAAGATGCAATGCTGGAGGCTATCTTGATCAAGCTCAATGCTATGGAGACGTCCATGACTTCATTTTCGAAGGCACAAAAAGCCTTAGAACAACAATTCCTTAATAAGGCGAATGAAGCGCCAAGAGACCCAAGGAAGCTCCCAGCAAGGACAGAGAGCAACCCCAAGGGACAGATCATGGCAATAACGACAAGAAGTGAACTAAAAACCGCAGATCCAGTGCCTCAGTCGATGCCAGTGAAGAACACCTCAGTCAAGGTACAGACGAAGAACACTTCAGCCGAGGTACCAACCGAGGTGGAGCCGCAGAAAGCGTCGGACAAAACTGAAGTTTATGTCCCTCCTGCATATAAACCACCACTTCTATTCCCCCAGTCAAAGGCCAGAGCACATCTAGACAAGCACTTTATAAGTTTCTTGACTTGATGAATAAACTACATATTACTATCCCCTTCCTTGATGCTGTTCTAGGGATGCCCGCCTATGGGAAGTTCTTGAAAGAAATTTTATCAAGGAAGAGGAAGCTGTAAGACTTTGGTGAAGTAAGGATGACATCTAAATCCTCGGAGCTCATTCAAATCATGAAGGAAAAGATGCCACCCAAGTTGAGAGATCCCGGCTCATTTTGCATTCCCATTCAAGTTGGGGATATCACTTGTGAGGCATTGTGTGATCTAGGGGCCAGCGTGAGCATCATCCCGCTGGATCTATGTGTGAAGATCGGACTTGGAGAGCCCAAGCCGGTAAAGACAAGGTTATACATGGCGGACCGCTCCATTACCCATCCCGTGGGCATTTTGGAAGACGTTCCGGTTAAGTTAGGTAACTTCTATTTACCTATAGACTTTGTTTTTTTATATTCCCGCAGATTATCCCGTTCCTATCATTCTCGGGAGACCATTTCTAGCAACTTCGGGTTGCAATGTAGATTGTAAGAACGCCAAGTTGCAATTCAACATTGGCGGTGATCAAGTTGAGTTTGCATTACTTGCAGCAATGAAAGGAGAGCCGCTGGAAGATGATATCTTCAACATCTATGATGAAGAAGAATCAAGAGAATTGGTAAGCTCTATCCTTGTTAATGATCTACTTGAGAGAGTTATTAGTTTTAGCTTAATGGAGGAAGGTATAGATGCTTCTTGTGATGCAGATACATGGAGCTTAAAGACACTGGAAGAAGATTCAGGAGCTAAGATTGAAAAACTAATCTTGGAGAAGAAAATCTCCAGTTTCGGTCCCAGTTGCAGTACCTCGACCGAGACACTTTCTGGAACAAGCGAGGTGCTCTTGACTGAAGAACATCTCGGTCACCCTCTCTGAACCTCGACCGAGGTCGAAAGCGAGATGATGTCAACTGAGACTTTTGAAAGTCCAGTTCCCCGATCTAGATCTACTCCACTGGAAGAAGGAAGCAAGGATCCCCCTCAAAAAGCACCCCCAGTTGTGGAGCTTAAACAACTCCCAAGTCACTTGAGGTATGTTTTTCTTGGACCGGATTCTACTTATCCCGTCATTGTTAGTGCTTCCCTTTCCGAAACTAAATTATCTAAACTGATGCATGTCTTGAGAAAGCATGAAAAGGCTTTAGGTTATACTATTGATGATCTTATTGGCATTAAGCCTTCTTTCTGCATGCATAGAATTCTAATGGAGGATGATCATAAGACTTCACGGGAACCTCAAAGACGGTTAAATCCGATCATGAAAGAGGTTGTGAAGAAAGAAATTCTTAAGCTGTTGGATGCAGGTATCATATTTCCTATCTCGGACAGCAAGTGGGTAAGCCCAGTGCATGTAGTTCCGAGGAAAGGAGGGATGACCGTTGTGACAAATAAGAACAACGAGTTGATCCCAACTAGGACCGTCACGGGCTGGAGGGTCTGCATCGATTATAGGAAGCTGAATGTGGCCACTCGGAAGGACCATTTTCCACTTCCCTTCATCGATCAAATGCTCGAATGGTTAGCCCAACATTCACATTTTTGCTATTTAGATGGTTATAGTGGCTTCTTTCAGATTCCTATCCATCCGGATGATCAAGAGAAGACCACTTTCACTTGTCCATGGGGGACATTCGCTTATAGGAGGATGCCATTTGGATTGTGTAATGTGTAACACCCCAAATTCTGAGAACTCGGGGAGCTACTGGTTAGGACCTCACAATGGTTCCCGACCATAGTTTGACAACAATTTTACTTGGATCTTACAACAAGGCACAAAAGTATTTAAAACATTTGAAAACTGTAAACAATATATACATGGAGAATATGTATCAGCCTTACAAGAAAAGCTACTAAAATAATGAATATGAATAACAGAAGACATCCCCGTCCCCAACTAAATGAGTACGTGGACCCGGCTGACCATTTCCTCCGGATCTCTCTACAACTGTCTTAACCTGCAAGGCATCTACAAGCGGTATAAAACCGTTAGCTAACATTCTATGCATAAGGATAAAGGTAAAAGCACATATACACAACATACACAATCAACATGCAACACTCAATCCTTTTATTATCTCTAATTAGGTGATAGGTCATTACTAATGGTACTTATTTTGTGACACGAGGGATTCCCAAACCTCGCCCCTGTCCCCGTTTACCAACGCGGAATGGTACTAATGCATCTGACCGTCTACCGGACTGGGCTGGTCGCAGGGAACCTCCTAGACTCTCGCAAGAGCTAGGCAAATGATGTCACGACCCGTTATCATACACTTGGGTCAATTACGTAAATAATAAAGTCGGCCTAATCCGGTTTTGTTGTTTATCATAACTAGCAAACACCACTCATACACATTACACTCATACAAGAAAGCCAGCTAAGTAAGTCCGTGGACTTACCAGAATCGAATCTCGCCTCTCTTAACACCACTCAATCAGTAACTGCAGAAACTCAGTTGCCTGTCAAAGGAGGCACGTGGGTCAATACATTTCCCTAGGTACTTAGAAGTCTGAAACTCCTAAGCTGTAAGATCCTATTTAGACATAAATTATTACAGTACTTATTTAAGGTAACATGACTATTTTACTCTTGGTCCCGAGACTTCCAAAACTCGTAATACGTACTTAAATTCTTACTTGAGGCTAATTAACCATATTCTACTCCCTAGGATAATTTTAGGTAAAACAAGAGAAACTACCCACTTTTCTATTTCACAAAAAGTCACTAAGGTCCAACTACAACTTCAAATATGAATTTAAAATAAACTTATAAAAATTCTAAAATAAATCTCTAAATTATCTAGGATATCTAATCTACTCATAGGAGCAAGAATTTTCTAAAACTGTTCCATTATCACTTCTACAAAAATCCTTAAAGTTGGCTACAACACTAAAAACGTTCCTATACTTAGTCAAATTTCTAAGTACACTTTGAAAAAATTATAACTCCTAAACCATTCGCTGGATTTATCCCAAATTTTGATATGTTCTACTATAATATGTCAACTAAATTATATCCAAAATTCACGTCAAACAGGCATCAAAATCATATTCAAAATTATCGCCCAAAACAGATCCCATGCTGTTTTTCTCAACTCAGCACATTTATAAAAAAAACTGCATGAGGAGTCACTTTGCAACATCATAACTCTCAAACCGTAACTCTAATTCTTCCCAATTTTTAGTATGATCTAATATGTACTACTGACTACAACATATCCAAAATTCAGCCAAAACGAAGAAGTATAACTTACCCAAATCTGGAACCGAAGTGGACTGCTCGTCACTTCCGAAAACTGAGAAAAACGTAACAGCTCTCTGCTGTTGTTTTTCTTGACTGAAATACATGGTTCCAAGATGGTTTAGCATCAGCTATAAGTACACATATGATTGAAGGAAAGCAAGGTTGAAAGAGTATGGTTACACTCAACTATAAAACTCGCTCACGAGGCTCACGAGGTTGCAAGGGATGTGCAGAAGGGTGAACGCTCCTGCTGCTGTGCAATGTTGGTGCTTCAATGGGGCTGCTGCTGTGCAATGTTGGTGCTTCAATGGGGCTGCTTCTGTGCAATGTTGGTGCTTCAATGGGGCTGCTGAGATCTGCGTCGATACAGAAGAAGGGGAGGAGAGGTTTACGTGCATCTGGAAGCAAAGACGTTGCAACTCCTCTTCTGGCGTGAATGTAGGGCTGTTTCAGCTGTGGATTTGCCTCATTTATTCACTGCTGTTACGTGATATAGGGAAGGGAAAGAGCTGGCTGTTACAACGTGGAAGATAGGGCAGCATCTCATGGAGTTATGGGCTGGAATTAACACTCTTCTGGGCTGCCGCAAGCCTCATTAAGCAGCTGAGTGTGTGGGCTGCTGAAGGTGTGATTGCTGGGCCTCCTGGGCTGCTTGATCCGCCAGCAAAGGTTAAGGTAAGGGCTGGGAACAATCAAACCAATTAAGAAACAATGGGCTGAAATATGGCAAGCAATAAGTGGGCTGAAAGTTTGTCAAAAATCTGTCAAAATTCGTCATGGTCTTGTCAGGCCCATGAATGAGTTTGTCACAGATTTGTCGGGCTTTGTCATGGCCTCGTCTCAACTTACTCATGATCTCGTCACAGCTTGTTATGATCTCGTCTAAAGTCATCGATAAGAATGAATTATAATAACTAGGGTTTGATATAAATCTATCATTTTATGTGAATTAAATTCTACATAAAATAATACATAATTATAAGAATTAGGATTTGATATAATTTTATCATTTTATGTAAATTAAATTCTACATAAAATGATAAATAATTATAGGAATTAGAGCTTGATATAATTTTATCATTTTATGTGAATTAGCTTCTACATAAAATGATAAAATTTGTGAAGAAAGAATTGCTAGATAGAATGGAAAACCGTCAACGACTCGAAGTCCGATTTGATTTGGAATTAAACGGAAATAAAAATTCCAAATATTACATCAGTACCCCCTTAAAATAAGTTTCGTCCCGAAACTTAGAACAAGGTACTTAATTAAACGACTTCCATAAATAACTGGTTTGTCCTAGTCTCACTAAATTTTTATTCATTTCCTAAACTTCTCTAACCCTATCAAAGCGTAACTAAAAAAAAAAAAAATTGGTCGTTTCATCAGATCCCCTTCAAAATAAGTTTCGTCCCGAAACTTAGGGTAAGACAATCTTGATCGGCCTTTAAGACACCTAATGGGTGTTTTTGATCACTACACAAAAGTCTCGTCGTTTCCACATCCAAGTATCCCACACATCAAGGTTATCAAAAGCACACATCACTGACTAAGCACTCAATCATGAAATAAACAAGTAGTCAAACAATATCACACATCCAAGGTCAAGCCCTAACTCGTCACTCTCGAGGTTACAACTATCAGTACATAGGTCTTTGAAATGTTACGTCTCTTGCTATCCCCAATGTCTTAAGTAGCCTTATCGGCTTCTCATAAAACCACTAAATCTTAGATCTTTTCAGGTACTTAGATCACAAGCGCCTGCTGCTACCACGTTCTAGAGTGGGTACCGGATGTCTCACCGGTATCATCCGACTCAACTGTCTAATCCTCTAATCTGATGACCTAACTCGTGTCTGGTAGGTATCTCTCCAACTGAAATTCTCAAACTTAGTTCCCAAACTTAGTCTCCGTGGAAAACTGAAGTTCTAGATCCTTTGATGACCCTACAGAAAATGATCTATTCAACTTTCTTCCCTTCGTTATGACCACTTGCTTCGAGCCTTCTGAAAAGGTCCTGTCTACACAATCAGGTCAAAGGTCTTGGACATCCACCAACACTTACCAAGTGCTCAATGCTCTTCGTATCACGACCCACTTGGTCTTGTCTTTTAATATTACTCAATCATCATGTTCCTCAGGTACGGAATCGTCACCGTTACCCTTTTCAGGTCTAACACTCGAGACAACTAAAAATCAAATCTAGTGGTCATCCTCTTTGTTCACCTGGCATTATTATATTATTTACAGATCTCTAATATATCGTTTGCTCAAACTTAGGTTTATCACGCATTTTCCAAGATCTTAAGTGACTTAGAATACGTCCGGAATGACGGTATTAGACACAAAGTGATCTCCTAACACCGTTATTTGATCATGGCTACTCAATAATTGTTAACATACCATCAACAATGCACTCTTTTATCTACCATTGTTACCAGCCCGATAGTATCCCCCTAACTCAAAACGCAACTAGGCTCTGTTCCGACATAACCTTACACATAAAATCTACTCCGAGATTATGCTTTCCTTAAGCACTGTTACTAGGTTGCAAGTATGCTCCTGTCGCTTCTCTTTCTTATGTATCTTCGACTCAGGATGGTAGTTACTCACTTGGAGCTTTCTAGTGCAGGACATGCACAATACTTTTATTACATCATTGATTCTTTCCTAATCCATCCAGAAAACTCACTCTAGAGTATTCCATTAGTATGAAATTCCAAAACTACTTGTCTGGAAAGATGTAGCAAAGCCGTCACTCTTCACTCAGATCTATAATAGGGTACCAGCCTCCTTCTATTATCTCTACATGCACATAAGTTTCCGTACAACATTTTTAGTAACTCAACATAGCCTAACTCACGTTCCTTCCAACTAGGATGCATTTCACAAACTATCCCCATCTTAAACTCGACACGACATCCCTCAACACCCTTGAGCTTCTTGCTCTGTGGGTTAGGACCCACCACGCTTCCGCTGCGCTACTCTGATTATCCTGTTGTCCCTCATTAATCCTGAGGACCTTTTCTGTAAGTATAAAATGATTGACCTCAAAACTCTTTCTTTCAATTACACCATGAGTCGTATACGGATGAAGTACCAAGTACCTTCTTTATTTGCCTTAAGAAAATAAAATAACGATGGAAAAACAACTTCTTCCGCTTACTTTCTTAATTCTTCTACCACGGATCCAAACTCCCTGACTTGACCGGATTTTGATCTTAACTGGCCAAGAAGTAACCCTTAAAACATTTCTCTTTATACCTTTAATTCATCCAAGAAGGTTGTCGCTGCCTACTTAAGGAAATCCTCTAAGGCGTCGGTACAACTACTCCATAGATCCACCGTCACCAATATCTCTTCTTAACGGCGCATAACTCGTCAATACCAAACGATACTTGCACGTCCTTGGTTGACATCGGTCAGTCTATAATTGACTTATCTCAATTTCATACCTCTACTAGTATTAGACTTTTGGTCCACATCACCTACTAGATTTGTCCTTTTATCCTTCTTTAGTTCGTCTTATCTTGCACTCTTCTGCTTCCTTTGGGACAACTCTCTTTCTCAAGTCTCACTGTGCCATTCACTTGACGTCAAAAGTCGTTCCTAACACTCTTCTGCTGAGATCTGCGTCGATACAGAAGAAGGGGAGCAGAGGTTTACGTGTATCTGGAAGCAAAGACGTTGCAACTCCTTCTCTTCTGGCGTGAATGTAGGGCTGTTTCAGCTGTGGATTTGCCTCATTTATTCACTGCTGTTACGTGATATAGGGAAGGGAAAGAGCTGGCTGTTACAACGTGGAAGATAGGGCAACAACTCATGGAGTTATGGGCTGGAATTAACACTCTTCTGGGCTGCCGCAAGCCTCATTAAGCAGCTGAGTGTGTGGGCTGCTGAAGGTGTGATTGCTGGGCCTCCTGGGCTGCTTGATCCGCCAGCAAAGGTTAAGGTAAGGGCTGGGAACAATCAAACCAATTAAGAAACAATGGGCTGAAATATGGCAAGCAATAAGTGGGCTGAAAGTTTGTCAAAAATCTGTCAAAACTCGTCATGGCCTTGTCAGGCCCATGAATGAGTTTGTCACAGATTTGTCGGGCTTTGTCATGGCCTTGTCTCAGCTTACTCATGATCTCGTCACAGCTTGTCATGATCTCGTCTAAAGTAATCGATAAGAATGAATTATAATAACTAGGGTTTGATATAAATCTATCATTTTATGTGAATTAAATTCTACATAAAATAATACATAATTATAAGAATTAGGATTTGATATAATTTTATCATTTTATGTAAATTAAATTCTATATAAAATGATAAATAATTATAGGAATTAGAGCTTAATATAATATTATCATTTTATGTGAATTAGCTTCTACATAAAATGTTAAAATTTGTGAAGAAAGAATTGCTAGATAGAATGGAAAACCGTCAACGGCTCGAAGTCCGATTTGATTCGGAATTAAACGGAAATAAAAGTTCCAGATATTACATAATGCACCCGCTACCTTCCAGCGATGCATGATGGCTATCTTTTCCGAGTATATAGAGGAGATCATGGAGGTATTTATGGATGATTTTTTAGTATATGGTTCCTCTTTTGATGACTGCCTATCTAACCTCTCTCTAGTTCTACAAAGATGTGAAGACACTAATCTCGTTCTGAATTGGGAAAAGTGTCATTTTATGGTTAATGAAGGCATTGTGGTAGGACCCCTCGTTTTCAACCGAGGTATTGAGGTCGATCGAGCTAAGATCGTGACTATTGAGAAACTTCCTCCCCCTTGTTCTGTTAAGGGTGTGCGGAGTTTTCTCGGGCATACAGGTTTCTATAGGAGATTCATCAAGGACTTCTCGAAGATTTCTAAACCACTAACTAAACTCTTGAATAAGGATGTTGTTTTTGATTTTTCGCAGGAATGTCTTGATGCATTTTATAGGATTAAGGAAGCGTTGATCTCTGCTCCCATTATCCAACCTCCGGATTGGACCTTGCCCTTCGAGATCATGTGTGATGCGAGTGATGTGGCAGTAGGAGCGGTGCTTGGAAAAAATAAGGATGGCCGGACCACCGCCATTTACTATGTTAGCAAGACACTAGACGAAGCCCAGCGTAACTACGCCACCACCGAAAAGGAGCTATTGGCGGTTGTATATGCTTTTGAGAAATTTCGATCTTACTTAGTGGGAGCGAAAGTTATTGTTTACATTGACCATGCAGCTATTCGTTAGTTACTTGCTAAGAAGGATGCTAAGCCACGTCTTATTCGATGGATTCTCTTGCTTCAAGAGTTTGACCTAGAGATTCACGATAAGAAGGGATCCGAAAATTCTGTAGTGGATCACCTCAGCCGGCTACCTCCCTCTTCACGCGAGAAGGATGAACCACCCATAGACGATTCATTCCCCGATGAGCACTTACAGTTGCTAGAACGTTTGATAGACTTCTTTATCTCACCCCATGATGAAGGTAAAGTATGGGGTGAGGATACCCTCCAGCTTGTTTAGGGATGCTGTACGGTCCAGCTAGCGACCTTAAACCAAGCGCTTCTTGGGAGGCAACCCAAGGTATTGCTTTCTTTTCCCTTTCCTAGTCTAGCTTTAAATAGTTTACTTTTGCTTTGGTTTGCTTTGTTTTTGGCGTCCTAGACAAAAACCAGGTACTTTCTAAGGAAGGGACACAACTCAGGAGCAACACTGGAATGACAGAAGTTCGAGAAATTGAGAAGACGGAGTTTGACTGAGACACATCTCGGTTGTAGTCACAACACCTCGACTGAGATGATTCTTGAGCAACCGAGGCGACTAGGGCTGACAACATTCCACCTCGGTCCAAACACCTCGGTCCAGTCGGGACCATCTCGACCGAGGTGATAGAAGAATCGGCGAGGGGTATAAAAGGGGAAACAATTTCTCTCTCTTCCCTCCTAACTCACCCCCTCGACCGCGGCGCACTCTCCATCTCGTTTTCCTCGTTTTTCAACCGTTTTCGATGATTCTTGCTCCCATTCTTCAAGGAAAGGCTAGGGGAACCAATTGCAAGCAACAATCTGCAACAAGAACGCCTCGAATTGACCGAATCCGGGGTAAAACAGTCGAAACCCTAACTTTTCCTTCTCTTCCTAATTTCGGAATTTAGTGGCTTTGGTTGCCATAGATCTCTACTGAAAAAGGATTAAGTACCCCTTAGGAACAATCTGTAGTGAAATTGGGGGAAAAGAACTGAATTCCAGCGAGTTGAAATCGAACAACTTCGCACCTTGGTCCAGTCGACCTGCGCCTCGGCCGAGGTGATTCTTGAGTTCTGACAAGCAACCGTGGTGACCTGTCAGACAAAGAGAGAGAATGAGTTCCTGGTCAGATCGCCAGATTGTCCTGAGAGATGGATCTTCTCCTTCTTCTCCTTCTTCTCGACCTTCTATACCGGTGATACATGAGCGTCATCGGGCTGATTACGACCGCATTTGTACACACCCAATGATTGCGCCCTGGTTTTTAGACATTTCTGCTTTTGACTGCTTGGACGTTGTTGATGATTTGAGACGGATGGTCTCGATGGTTGGGCTGGAGCACTTCATGGAGATCAAAGCTCCAACCTACCTCGAGCCTACACTGAGTTTGTGAGATTTGTGACTCCCTTGCCTGTAGAGCAGGCCATCAAGTACCGGTTGCTGAACCGGAATTATTTAGTACCGATGGATCAGTGGAGAGACATCTTTGACTTCCCGACCCCCACAGTTTCCGATTTCCCTTCTCGAGCTGTAGCTCGACAATTCTGGGGACATATATCTCATGTAGTTAAGCATGCTGATAGGTGGAGACCTGGAGACTCCAGGGAGCGGATCATCTTCCACCTCGCTTTCAGACTCGCCCATAGGATAATCAGCGAGACACTTCTGGCGCGTACTGAGACGCCCCAGAAGGTTAGACAGGGGAGCTTTTGAGTTTATTTGCATGGTGACTGGGGGTGTACTTGATTTCGGTACGATGCTAGCTGAGGATCTGCACCGGATCAAGGCCAAGGCGAAGGGGGACATTTGTTGTGGTGGTTTAGTGACTCACTTAGCTACTGAGATGGGGCTAGATTTGAGTGCATGTATACTAGTGGCGGCTGCCAAGCTGCTAGGGCTGCAGGAGATGATCACCAGGAGGATTCTAGTTCCTCGTGGACTTACTACACCATACGTACTGGTCCACTGCGTGGACAGCTTACATTGAGGACGCTAGAGACGCAACAACTCAGGTGCAGGAGGATGAGGATGAGGAGGACGATGGCGGTGCTGCCATGGAGATAGGGATGGATACAGCCGATCCTAGTGTACCAGTCGTCGATCTGGACGATGAGGAGACTGAGGAGGAGGCAGCTGCACCACCATCACGTCCTGCCAGGCGCAGAGTCCGCAGACAGCGGGATCCCGTAGCTCACAGACGGATAGACGAGCTGACGGATTAGATGATCGAATCTTACGCCGCTTTATCCTTGGACATGTTGGAGATGAGGGAGAGCCAGCACTACCAGCGCCGGATGTTGGAGATACAGTTCCAGCACACTATGGGCTACCCTTTTGACCCATCCCAACACCCGTACATGCCATATCCACCAGCAGACCAGGACTAGAGCTTGCAAGGATTTCTTTTATTTATTTATTATGCAGCTCAGCTTATGTCCGGTGAGTACACTTCTTTCAGACTTATTTAGACCCATTGGGACAATGTGTCCCAAGTATGAGGTATTTGGATGTATGATTTGACATTGTGTGTATGCTTGTATGACTCTATTTGGATATTATTTTCTTATCCATGCTTCATGTGTTTATTTCCCATTACATGCATGCATACAGGTTATTTGATTGAGAAAAACTGGTTAAGAAAACTGGTTTTGAAATCTTTATATGTTTGAAAGGTTTTATAATATGTTTAAGTTGCTAAATGTTTTGTTTTAAATTTGTGGATTGTTTAATACTTTGTTTTTATCCAAATTATGTTGAATTTGAAGGTTGACACCACATGATGAGTTCTATCACTTTCTTCCTGGGATGATTAAGGCAATTCACTCCCTTCTCTTCTTCTTCTTGATCATGCTTATCCCCTCATATACATATTTGCCTCCCTTTACCTATCCGGGAATTTGGAAGCAAGCAAATGAAAAGCATGTGAAGGAAAAGTTGAGATGTTGGCTGGAAGTTAGAAAGAAACAAATAGGTTTGGGGAAGTCAATCATGATGATGAGTAACTCGGCACCTTTCACATAGCCGGGTGTTTGTGTCTTGCCAAAGTCGGATTGAGCGATATTCCTAACGGGTCATGGTATGTGCATCAAGGGTTTGAGGCATCTCGAGAAATTGATGATTGCTAATCTCCCAGACTTCGGTTATTGTGCACCTCTGTCCATGCATCCCAAAAAGTAAAAAGTAAATAAGCAAAGCTTATTGGTGGAGGATGTTGAAGTTCAAAGCAAGTGAAGTGAAGATCCTTTTCCCGGATTCTAACACCACATTCCCTATATACGTCCCACCCTCACACGTTTCTTGACCTTCTCTTGAAAAGCCCTTGAGACCTCGAGCTTGTTGATTAAATTGGTGGTTTAAACTGGATTATACATGATTAATTTCGATAATAATGATATATTATGAATTCTATGATTTTATGCAAAGATGAATTATAGTCTATATGTTGGGACCTGTTTAGACGTTTTATCTTCAATAATCTGCATGTTTGAATGTATATTATGTGATTATATTGTCGTTTCATCTACCTTTACGGGAATCGAGGTCTACACCAAGTTTCGTTGTAATCGTAGGTAAAATGGCACGTTTTGCATCAAAATGGAACTAAGGAGCAAGGGAGTCATTGGAGCTACATTCTGGAGCTTAAGGAAGAACTCAAGAAGCAAGGAATTAACAAAGAAGATTTACTTTGGACCAGATTTAAGAGATTTCACATTCAGCTGAGATTCACCTCGGTCAGCTATAGTGTCGCCTCAACCGAGGTGATCTAGAGGAGTGCCCCGACCGAGGCGAACACCCTGGACGCGGCGAGATATATTTTATTTGGCTGAGATCTTTTATTTTTGGAAAGAGAGATCTTATATTTTTGGGCTGGATTTCTGGAAGGAAGATCATATATTTTGGAGATCTATTTTAGAGATATGGATATATTTTATTAGGAAATTATCTTTTTTAAGATATTATTATCTTTGCAAGATAATTCTCTTATATAAAGGGCTGGATTTTCCACAAATTGGGAGGCCTCTACCATCGCAGCACTTGGAGATTGAAGAAACTGCAGTTAGGAAGGATTTTTGGAAGGTTGAAGAAAAATTGAAGGAAGGAAGTTCATAGCTTGTTATAGCTTTTTAAGGGGATTTGTAAGACTTTCTTAGATTCCCTTTGGTTTGTTGTCTTTGTGTGATTTGTGATCAAGGAACGCTTATTTGTTTGATATTTGATTCAGTTATTGAAGCCTTGTTCTTAAGGTTTTTGTGTTCAAATATTCATTCTCTTCCCATATATTTGATTATTGCTTTCATGATGATGAGTGGCTAATTTCCTTGTGCAATTCTAGGGTGATTGGCTGAAAGTTGTGGAAAAGACGATGATAGAATAATCTTAATCCCAGTAGGACCCTGAAAGCTCAAGTCTTTACCCTTAACCCTAGAACATCTCGTTCATTCGATGAACATCTCGGCCGGGGTGGAATTTGACTGACCGAGGTGATTCTTTCTGATCCGAAATTGAGAGTTAAGTGTTAGAGTTTGCCAAATCCTATTCTTATTACACCTTTCCTGATTCAATGCAAGCCTAGGATGAGACTTACCCGGTAATTCCTTTGTTTGTTTACCCAAGATCATAAGTGTAGGTAATAAAGGTTTATCCTTTATTGGGGTTTGAGTGTGCCTTCATCCCATCTTTGTGAGTTAGCTTGAGACTTACCCGGTAAAGGTTGATTCTATTCCCTTAGTTGGTTTGTTGGTTTGAGATTATAGTTCCTTTCCTTAGTACCTTGAGACTTACCCGGTGATAGGTTCTTTAGCTTGGGATTGTGAGTAGTGAGACTTACCCGGTGATCTATTCCACTTTAGAAACACCTTTCCTTTGCAAAACCTCAGCTTTGTCCGCTTATCTTGAGATCTTGAGTTGAAACCACAACTGGATGCTTTAATCCCTAGAATTTGCACATTCCCCTTAATTGACCTTATTATCATCTTTGATTGTTTTAATCTCTTTTGTGGTTAGTTGCAATATTGACAACCTATATTGGTTTTGTTTCACCTAAGTCCCTGAGATCGACCCATGGAATTCTTGTTTTTTATTATAGGGAAAATGGCTGAGGTTTTGCAAACTCTCTTTGTCCTTCATAATAAAATCATTGATCTTTCCCCTTAATTCAGCGGTCTTAGAGGGAGGAAAGAACTTAGTAAGAAACTCCATCGTCATCTCTTCCCAAGTGTTGATTTTTCCGGCCGGAATAGATTGATACCAAGGAAGCGCCTTGTCTTGCAAAGAGAAATAGAAAGGCCTCAACTTGTAGTTGTTATTCTCCAGTTTGTAAGGTCTCAAGGTCTCCATCAGAATCTCATAGTTTTGCAAATGCTGATGCGGAGACTCTCTTTCCAAACCTCCAAATTGACATTGTCGAATCATGGTTGGAACTTTCAGTCAAAGTTCATATTCATGCTCAGCTGGATCACCTAGGTTGACCCATGGACGCCCGACTTGCTGATTGGGGTCCATTCTCTTTCCTAGGGTTTGTGGAACTCCAGCAAAAAGAACATCTCGGATAGGCATCAGAGGTGGCAAGTTTACCTCGGCCGGGGCAACATGAACTGGGTCTTGCATCGGTCAAGGATATGGGATCGGTTGAGGCAGAAACTGGGCCCTTAGAGCGGCCATATCTGGTTCAATTCCTTATGTTCTTGCGCAATTCTCGTCCTTCTCTCGCTTTAGTTCATCCTTACTGAGGCGTAGTTGTTCCAATACCTCCTACAATTCAGCTTCAAGATCGCGATTGTCTTGATTGGCCATCTTAGCTTCTTTCAATCTTCTCTTGTATGTTTTTTCTAGTTCGGGGTCTTAGGGAACAATTTCCTTTCCAGCATGAGTTCTTCACATAAACCTAAAAAAAGATCCAGTGAAAACACTCAAAGTAGAGTAGTCAAAAGCAACAAGGGCAATAGCCCCAAAAGACTACCGAAACCGGCTTGGTCTAAACCAAGTCCCCGGCAACGGCGCCAAAAACTTGTTCGCTCCAAAAGGTGTGTGTAAGCTTTAATATTTATAACACAAGAAGTATGCTTGAATAATATGTGAACCAGCAGTATACGGATCAATTGTAATAAAAGCAAGAATTCCAGGGGTCAAACATAGGGACTATGGTAAAACAAAACACGGAATCAGGTTGTTAAATAGCTAATGACTACGAATTAAAGCAATCAAAGATGATATAAAGTCAGATAAAGGGATGCGGATTCTAGGGATTAAAGCATCTAATTGTGGTTCCAACTCAAGATCTCAAAGGATAACGCGGACAAAGATGAGGTTTGCAAAGGGAAGGTGTTTCTAAGGTGGGAATAGATCACCGGGTAAGTCTCACTACTCACTATCCCAAACCAAAGCTCCTATTACCGGGTAAGTCTCAAGGTACTAAGGAAAGGAACTATAATCTCAAACCAACACACCACACAAGGGGATAGAATCAACCTTTATCGGGTAAGTCTCAAGCTAACTCTCAAGGATGGGATGAAGGCACACTCATACCCCAATAAAGGATAAACCTTTATTACCTACACTCATGATCTTGGGTATACAAACAAAGGAATCACTGGGTTGGTCTCATCCTAAGCTTGCGTTGAATCAGGAAAGGTATAACAAGGATATGATATGGTAAACAGAAACCTCAACACAAATAAGGATCAGAAAAGGGCTCCCCTCGCTCAGTTTATGTACCATCTCGGTCGAGATGTTCCATGACTGACCGAGGTGTTTGTCGGTTAAGGTAAAGGCTTGAGCTTTCAGGGTCCATTGGGGTTAAGATCATTCGATCATCGTTTTTCACATAACTTTCAGCCAATCACCTAGAATCGCATAAAGAACTTAGCCAACAATCATCATGAAAACGATAATCAAATTTATAAGAAAAGAATCAACATTAAAACAAGAAAACCTTAACACAAAGGTCTCAATAAATGAAACAAACAAACAAACAATCAACGTTCCTCAATCACAAATCAGAAAAGACAACAAAACCAAACCAACTAAGAAAGTCTTACAAACTTTCTTCAAAGCCAATTTCAACTTGATTCCTTCCTTCTTTGATCTTCAACCTTCAAACTTCCTTCAAAAATCCTTGATCCGAAGATGGTTGAATTGTAGAAAATCCAACCCTGTATATAGGAGAATTATCTTCCAAAGATAAAATATCTTAAAAAGGTAATTTCCTTAAAATATATCTCCATATCTTCCAAAATAAATCAGCCAAAAAGATATCTTCCTTCCAGAAAACCAGCCAAAAATATGTGATATTCACTTTCCAAAAATAGAAGATCTCAGCCGAAAAAAAGATCTTATGGCCGTTATGATGTTCGCCTCGGTCTAGACGCTCCTCAAGATCACCTTGGTCGAGGTGGAACTATAGCTGACCGAGGTGAGTCTAAGCTGAAAGTGAAACTCTCTAATCTGGTCCAAAATCAATCCTCTAAATCATTTCAAAGCTTCGTGAGATCTTCTTATAACTCCTTAAAGCTCCAGAAAGTAGCTCCAATGACTCCTAAGCTTCCTTAGCTCCATTTCGGTCCAAAACGTGCCATTTTCCCTATAATTACAACGAAACTAGGTGTACACCTCGATTCCCGCAAAGGTAAATAAAACAACAATATAATCAAAGAATATACATCCATACATGCAGATTTATGAAGATAAAATGTCTAAAACAATACCAAAATATAGACTATAATACATGCTATCAATAACCTTTCTCATTTTTCCATAGTGAGTCTTATAGGTTCTTTGAGGTCTAGCCAAACCTGGTATACGGGCAGGGTACTTTGCCACTTACACGTATACGGGTACTGAGCCTGTTTTCCACTCTAGATGGCTATAGTACCCAGAGGCGAGAATGATATACTTCTCGTGTCACAACCATAAATATGGTTTTGAGTATATAACGTTATAAAGAAAATTAAACGGGAAATGTGTGATAGCATGATTGGTGTTTATCGTTATTCGAATGTGTGTATGTGCTTATGCATGATCTTATATATGAATTGTTAGCTAATAGTTTCATACCGTGTGGTAGATCTTTTTCAGGATAGGAGGACAACAAAGTGATCTGAAGGAGTGATCAACTGAAGACTTCCGTACGTCTAGGATGTTATGGGTTTTGGGTTATGTATACATGCATTTATGATGTTTTATACTCGGCTCTGGGGTTTTGTATGTATTATGATACTTGATATTTCTGTTTTACAAAGGTTGTTTTATATTTATTTGTGTCTTGTTGTAAGATCCAGTGAACTTGTTGTCGGTCTAGTGTCCGGACCCATTGTGAGGTCCTAGCCCCGTGGCACCTTGAGTCCTTCGGATTTGGGTTTTACAAACATGGTATCAAATCATTAGGTTGACAACAATGGCACTAGCAATCTTCTTGAATGGCCGAATAGATAAAATAAATAGAACCCGAAAGAGGTATGAGTTTTCAAAAGAAGTTTTTTGTTTTAAACCGTGTTTATAGTCGTTTGGGATAGAATGTACGGGAAGTCATCACTCCTTCCATGGATCTCAATAGTTTTGTTACATATATTTATATATATTAGATTGCGTGTGTATTGGACTTGATTATATATATATATATATATATATATATATATGTATATATATATATGTATATATATATATGTATATATATATATGTGTATATATATATGTGTATATATATACATATATATATATATATATGTATATATATATATGTATATATATATGTGTATATATATATATATATATATATATATATATATATATATATGATATTAGTTATCCTTATACGTTGGATATGTGTATACCGTAGATGGCTCGGACTAGAGCAACCTCTGTAGTAGGACGAGGTAGAGGTAGATCCCCTCTTCCTCTAGTAGTAATAGGTTAGGGATAGGTTCCCATTGTTGTTCCACTTATAGTGGAGGATATACCTGTGGATGTTGTTGGGAGCGTCGTTTTTGAGGTTGGGAACGGGATGACAATATGACAAAGATCTCAGCCAGTACGGTCAGATGACTCAGACCACGTCTCGATGAGGGGACCAATGTTCTGCATTTATATTCGTCGAGTTGAGGAGGCTGTTAGGGCATGTAGACGTGCCCCAGATTTACCAGCACATGTGGGATCATTTGGATGTCCCAAGGAGCTACTCAGGTGCCAGTCATACCGGCATGAGTTGCTAAGGTTGTTAGGGCTCAAGAGGAGCCGAGAGCACCACAACTTGATTCTTAGTTGAAGACATTTCACCAAATGAGAGTACCCCCTTTCGCTAGAAAGGTGGGCTTGGAGGCTGAGCTATTGATTGGGCATGTAGACTCAACCTCTAAGTCTATTAGATGCCTAGAGGATAGACGGATAAAGTTAGTAGAAACTCTATTCCCTGAATTAGCCCAGCATTAGTAGAGGACCATGCGGAGTCGAGTCACCAGCTATGATCAAATTAGGAATTTGATTAGAGAGATTTTCTACCCTGCCTCATTGAGAAGGGAGAAACACAAGATTTTGTAGAGGCCGGTTTTGAGGACATTCCTGTATCCGAGGTGATCAAGAGGTTCATGAGGAGTTGGCATTACTGGGACTAGTTGCACCTCTAGAAGAACATCATGTGTATATGTTCTCTCGCAGACTGAGGGTGAGTACCCGTTCCTACATGGCGGGTTTCCACTGTGATATCCTGATAGATTATCAAGAAAAAACCTCGGCTTATGAGCGAGGGAGAGCTGGGCATAGGAGGGCTTCTCAGGCCGGAGGTTTTGAGAAGAGATAGAGGACTAGTTAGACTAGTGGTGGTGTTGGAGCGTCAGACTCAAGGCGGAGCTAGAGACGCCAAAGTTACCCATCCACCGCACATGTTGCAGATAGGGGACGGCAATGCTTCAACTGCGGTGATTCTGTACATATGCGGCCTGAGTGTCCACGTCAGCCGGTGACTTTCTTCTCTTGTAGCAAGCCAAGTCATCGAGCTATTTATTGCCGTCAGGGCAAGTCTTAATCTCAGTAGGGTTCTTCCCCTACTAGTGTTGTTGAAGGTGGTCAGAGGTCGTCTCAGTATCAGTCAAAAGGACGGCATCAACGAGTCCTAGATCATTCTGCTACTCAAGATTATGTACTAGGACCGAGTAGAGGCAGCGACCGTGGCAGAGTTACCATGGATTTTAGAGGGGCAAAGGCTCCTATTTTTGAGTTGTGGAGTGCCGATGAGCCTCCAACGCCAACTGCTACAGATACCATTCAAATTAATGATTTACTTGTTACAGTTCTTTTTTATACGGGTGCTACGCACTCATTTATTTCCGATGCATGTGTTGAGCGTTTGGATTTTGATATGGTAGAGGCGATACCCTTTATTATATGGTTACTCAATTGTAGTAGGGTCATACGAACATGCGAAATACGTGATTGTCCCATTCATTTAGGGTCTCGTGTTTTGCTTGTAGACTTCTTTGCTGTCGTTAGAGCATGAGGAAGTCATTCTAGGTAAGGATTGGATGGACCACCATGGTGTGGTTTTAGATATTGGTAGACAGACCGTGCCAGTCACTACTGTGATGGGTCAGATTAATGTTTTCTGAGGTTGGGACCTTGGAAAATCTAGTACGGTCATCAACGCAGTCCGAGCGGCGAGGGTAATTGCACAGGGTTGCGAGGCCTTCTAGTGTAACGCCATGAAGGAAGGTGAGAGTCCAACTTACAAGACGTTCCCATCGTGTGCGATTTCACCGATGTTTTTGATGAGCCATCCAGCTTACCACCATAGTGGAGCATGGATTGCGACATCGAGTTAGAGCCCAGGACGAGACCGATCTCGAATGAACCGTATCGTATGGTGCCAATCGAGTTGTTGGAGCTGAAGAGGCAACTCGAGTAGTTGGCAGAGAGGGCTTCATCCGCCTTAGTGTTTCCCCATGGGGGCACCGGTCCTCTTCGTGCATAAGAAGGACGGATCGATGAGGTTGTGCATCAATTATTGGGAGTTGAAAAAGGTGACCATCAAGAACAAGTACCCGATATCCGGCATTGATGACTTGTTGGATCAGCTGCAGGGATCTGCTGTGTTTTCCCGGATAGATTTGAGGTTTGGATATCATCAGTTGAGGGTGAGAGACCAAGATGTGCCCAAGACGGCATTTCGGGCTCGATATGGCCACTACGAGTTTGTAGTGATGCCATTCGAGCTCACGAATGTGCCTGCCGTCGTTATGAAGTTGATGAGTTACATCATCATCGACTTCCTAGATTAGTTTGTTGTGATATTAATGGATTACATGCTGGTGTACTCTCGTAGCAAAGAGGAACACGTAGGACACTTGAGGACAATGTTGCGAGTCCTACAAGATAGAGAGTTGTATGCCAAGCTCTCTAATTGCGAGTTTTGGATGCCTGAGGTGGTCTTTCTAGGTCATGTGGTTTCTGCCGAAGGGATCAAGGTTGATCCTGGGAAGATTGCGGCTCTTTCCGCATGGATGACTCCAACGAATGTCAAGGAAATACGTAGCTTCCTTTGCTTATCCGGATACTACTATAGATTTGTTGAAGTGTTTTCTTTGATTGCCTGACCACTCACCAACCTGTTGAGGAAGACTACCCGCTTTGTATGGTCCGAGCCGTGTACTCAAAGTTTTGAGGAGGTGAAGAGGAGATTGACTTCTGTTCCAATCTTAGCACAACCAGAGGGAACAAATGACTATGTGGTTTATAGTGACGCTTCCAACCTTAGATTGAGACGTGTGTTGATGCAGCGGGGTAGAGTAATCGCTTATGTGTCTCGATAGTTGAAGACGTATGAGGAGAATTACCCGCCTCATGACCTCGATTTATTTGTAGTAGTTCATGCTTGAAAGATTTGCCGGCATTATCTGTATGGAATTTCATGCCAGATTTTTACAGACCATAAGAGTGTGAAGTATATTTTCACTCAACGGGAAGTGAATAACCGGCATAGGAGATTGCTCGAGCTGATCATGGATTTTGATCTTGATATTTTGTATCATCCAGGGAAGGTGAATGTAATCGCCGATGCCCTTATCCAAAAGGCGCCTCGAGAGAAGGCGATAGTTGTAATAGCTAGCATTTCCGACTTCTAATTAATGTTGATTAACTTAATCGTTGATAGTAATTGACATATAACTCGCGTAGATTCCGCAAGTGATGAGTATGAGTCCCACCGTTATGTTCCTGGCGTAATTTTGGACGTTTGGGAAAATTTTTACTTTTTTCCCTGGGTAATTATTTTTACCCTCCGGTGTTATTTGGAGCATTTGGGAGCTCCAATTAATAAAAATGCAGTTGAGAGAAATGATCAGGACATCGGATATGTCCTAGATATGAAATAACATGGAGAGGCAAAACGGCCAAAAGAGTCACTATTTCGTGTCTTAACGGTTAAAAAGACGGCTTAGGAATACACGTTTTCCAAGGTAGTTGTGGAATAATTATCCCTACAATATTCCAGATTTATTATTCCAATCTCGAGAAGTTTGGAGAAGGAGGTTCGACCCGCCTTTGGATCGGTTAAAGGATAATTATGGACTTCGCTAAAGGATAATTATCGTCATCACTATAAATAGCAGAAAATCCTTTATTAATTCATTTTCCTTTCACGTTTCCTCGTAAAAGCTCTGATTTCTCTCAACCTTCAAACTCAGATCTACTCTCCATTTCTAATCCGATTTCAATTCCGTTAGAGTTTATGGATTCCTCTCTTCATTCTCTTCATATCGGTACCGAGTTTCTGCATTTCCGAGTATATGGAGGTCTGGTCGAGCATATATGTCACCAGGACGGTTCCGTCGCTCAGATTCCGGTGACTTTGATGTTTTCCATGTGTATCCTGCGTCGTTGTGATTCCGAATCTTCTTTCAGATCGTCAATCGGGTTAGTAACGAATAAGTTATGAATTTATTCGTTTACCGTACTGCGATTTGGCCTAAATTGACTTTAGGCTTGCCAAAATGGACAATTAGAAATTCCATTATGGTTGTTATATTATTCTGGTGATTATGGGTAGTTTGTTTGATGAAATCTGATGCCAGGTGGGTTTAGAAATTGCCCGCGGGCAAAACGTTATTTTGACAAAATTTAATTAATTAATTAAATGCTAATTAATTAAATTAGGATTAGATTTGAGATTGAGAAATGTTGATTAGATACTACCTTGAGATTTGAGGCATTGTGAGTTTTGTTGAGATATTGTGGTTTAGTTGGTTGTGAGGCTTATAGATTGAGTATGATCCTTATGGATCCCTTGGGTCTAGGCGTGACCTTTTTGATTGATAGGAATATTTATATCTCTTTATGCCTTATTATTAGGCAATGTCCCTCTCAAGATTGAAGGTTGATCGTGGTTGTGATTGTACGAGGTTGAGGTAAGTCCGTAGGACTTACTTAGCTACCATCCCTATATTGGGTGTTTGCATGAGTGGTGTGTGCTTTAAATGTTTGCTATGATAGCATAAGTTGTCGTTTTTATCGACCTATGTTCTATTGACTGCGTGGCTGTGATAACCTTTCCCTTTCATCCCGCCGTGGAGTCTGGGAGGTTCTCTGATGTCGGGCCAGACTGGTTTACAGGAAGGGTGCAATCCACTCCCATAGGGTAGACGGATTGTGTGACCGATACTCGTACAGCTGGACATTGCACTTAGAGGCGGGGATGTATCGGTCCTCGTGTCACATACTTTCATCTATCTATATATATACGGTTTTTAAGTGAATGGTATTATATAATGATAATAAATGGGTAAATGAGTGATAGCATGATGATGTGTTTATCTTTAATGATTGTGCTTGTGCTTATGCATTGCCTTACATATGTATGGTTAGCTAACGGTTTCATATCGTGTTGTAGATGTTTGCAGGTTAGACGCTGTTGAGTGATCTGGCAGGGTGACAGGCCAAGGACTCTCGTACATTAGGATGCTGTTTATATCTGTCAGTGCCATGTTGTAAGGTCCAGTGAACTTGTTGTCAGGCTAGGGTCAAGATCCACTGTGAGATCCTAACCCAATGTGACACTCCGAGTCCCGCGGATTCGGGGTGTTACAATAGTGAGATTGATAACTCAACCTCAGTTGTATAGAGATCTAGAGTGGCTAGATTTGGACATTCAGTTTCCAGATGTAGACACTCGTTTTCCTACTTTAGAGGTTCTACGTGATCTGTTGGGAGGGATCCAATGGAAGTAAGAGACCTGCCAGACGTTGAGACGGATTCGAGACATGATATCTCGAGATGAGGCCCCACTGTATACCATTGGTGCTGATGGATTGATGAAACACCGCGAGCGCGTCTTTATACCTTCTGATAGAGAGCTGAGACAAAGGATTCTGCAAGAGGCCCACACCACACCTTACTCGGTGTACCCAGGTGCGAGTAAAATATACCAGGATGTGAGGTGCTCATTCTGGCGGGGCGGGATGAAGCCCGACGTGGCCCGGTTTGTGGTCCGGTGTGCTACTTGTCAACCAGTCAAGATAAAGCATTGTAGATATGGAGGAGAGCTCCATCCACAGCTAGTACCGCAATGGAAGTGGGAGGATATCTCCATGGATTTTGTTACCGACTTAAAGCCAAGCAAGAATTTTGATGCCATATGGGTTATAGTTGATTGACCGACAAAGATGGCACGTTTCATCCCTATTCGGGAAATGTGGCTGGTGAGTTAATTAGCTAAGGAGTTCACTAGGCAGATAATCAAACTCCACGGAGTACCGAGGACCATTATGTCCGATCGAGATAGACATTTAACCTCGCGATTTTGACAACAGGTGCATACTGCCTTGGGTACGAGCCTTCATTTTATGACGGCTTTTCATCCTCAGTCAGATGGTTAGTCAAAGAGGACCACTAAGATGTTTTAGGATATGTTGAGTGCTTGCGTGCTATACTGGGGACAGTTATGATTTAATCATGTAACACCCCAAATCTGTGGGACTTGGGATGCTACATTGGGCTAGGATCTCACAATGGATCTTGACCCTAGCTTGACAACAAGTTCACTGGATCTTACAACAAGGCACAAGTAGATTCAAAACAAATACATAAAAGATGTATATGATACATCAAAAGAGTTTACAAACTCAGAGCCGAGTACAAAACATATACAACAACATCTGATACAAAAGACCACATATCCCGCGCATCCTAATGTACAGAAGTCCTCGGCTGGCTACACCATCTGTCTCATCCTGCAGTCTTCCTAACTTGCAGATCATCTACAACACGGTATGAAACCATTAGCTACAGCAATGAAAAGCATGAAGGTAATAGCACAACCACACATCAACATCTCATACATGCAATGCCACACACATTCATTTATTATCTTTCATTACGTTATTCCATTACTAATTCAACTTCTTTTGTAACACGAGGAACCTAAAGAACCTCGTCCCTTTCCCCGTTAACACAGGGGTTTGCATTGGGGGTGATCGTCACTCGTCCCCCCTGTATTACTGGCTTCCAGGCACCTCCTCCTAACCACCAGGCGGAGACCGGTGGTTACCGCCCGTTATAATACACTTGGGCCAAATAAATGTAATAAATGGTCATCCTAGTCCGGTTTAGGTTATAAATGCACAATCATATGAACACACACAACCATCACAATTATACAATCCACAACTGCACAATAAGTAAGTCCTATGGACTTACTTGATATAATCGTAAGCTGTACCACATCACAACTTCCCCTTGGAAAATTAATCAACTCTTGCAATAGCAAGGCACACACAATCACATACTGCAAAGGTAGGAGACTCGTCTCACTTACCACAACCAACCTATATCTCAAATCTAAACCTCAGATCCTCAACACATTCATAAATGCCTAAGGCATATCCTAAACATAACATCTCATCATACTCGTACACATATTAAACCGTAAAGCCATAACCGATATCCATAACATCATCATGATCCTCAACTCATTATGACACCTAGCATGCATATAATCAGTATTCCTCAATCTCAAATTTAATCCTAATTTAATTAATTAACCTTTAATTAATTAATTAAATTTCAACAAAATAACGTTTTGCCCGCAGGCCATTTCTAAACCCACCTGCCATCAGATTCATCAAACAAAGAACCCATAAACACTAGAATAATATAATGATCATAATGAAATTTCTAATTATCCATTTTGAAAAGCCTAAGGTCAATTTAGGCCAAATCGCCGTACGGAAAACGAATAAATTCATAACTTATTCGTTACTAACCCGATTGACGATCTGAAAGGAGATTCGGAATCACAACGACGCAGGCTACGCATGTAAAACCGGAATCTGAGCGACGGAACTGTCCTGGTGACATATATGCTCGACCAGGTCCTTATCTGCTCAGAAATGCAAAAACTTGGTACCGATATGAAGAGAATGAAGAGAGGAATCCAGAAACTCAAACGGAATTGAAATCGGATTAGAAACGAAGAGTAGATATGAATTTGAAGTTTGAGATAAATCAAAGCTTTTACGAGGAAACGTGAAAGAAAATGAATTAATAAACGATTTTCTGCAATTTATAGTGAAGTCGATAGTTATCCTTTAGCGAAGTCGATAATTATCCTCTAACCGATCCAATGGCGGGTTGAACCCCCTTCTCCAAACTTCTCGAAATTGGAACAATAAATCTTGAATATTGTAGGGATAATTATTCCACAATTGCCTCGGAAAACGTGTATTCCAAATCCGTCTTTCTTAGCCGTTAAGAAACGAAATAGCGAATCTTTTGGCCGTTTTGCCTTTCAATGTTATTTCATATCTAGGACATGTACGATGTCCTGATCATTTCTCTAAACTGCATTTTTATTAATTGGAGCTCCCAAATGCTCCAAATAATACCGGAGGGTAAAAATAATTACCCGGGGGAAAAAGTGTAAATTTCACCATAAGCCTAAAATTACGCCAAGAACATAACGGTGGGGCTGATACTCAAGACTTACACAATCTTCGCGAGTTATATGTCAATTACTATCATTGATTAAGTTAATCAACATTAATTATAATTCGGAAATCCTGGCTATTACATCACACACCCCTTAAGAAAAAGTTTCGTCCCGAAACTTGAACAATTCCCAAATCCTCTCGGACCCATACGCCGACGTATAGACACTCTCTCTATCGGAGGTATCACATCTCCGTTCAAACGTATCAACCTATAACACTCTATAACCTCAAAACACAGGATGGAGGAATCACCAACTCCAGCAACAAGATCATAACGCTATCCAGAGGCATAGAGGAAAAATCATCTCTAGCCAACTACTAACCACGTAACAAGGCATGGAGGAAAGCCGTCTCCAGCCAATCGTACTCGTAACACAACTATGTGGAGGAAAACCGTCTCCACTCACACTATGTCCATCAATAATAGCATGGAGGAAAGAACCATCTCCAGCTAATCCTAAACATATTATAATAGCATGGAGGAAAGAACCATCTCCAGCTATACCTATATCGTGCTAGCAAACAAGATATAACAAATCAGATGCATATATCAAAGCTAGCATGAAAACATATCATACCGAATAAGCACATAGCATACAAGCACTCACCAAAAACGCACTAAGACCTACTCGTGGATCCTACGGGTGCCTCTAACTCCGCATAGAACTCTGGATAGTTCCTCTGGATACTATCCTCTCTCTCCCAGGTAGCCTCATCCGGTCCTCGTCTCGACCATTGTATCCTCATCATAGGAATATCCTTCGAATGTAGGCGTCTCACACCTCTCTTTCTAGAACTGCAAAAGGTTGTTCTACAAAAGTGTGGTCCGGCTCAACCACTAGATTATCATAACTCACAATGTGCCTTAGGTCTGGTATGTACTCCCTCAGCTGAGGCACATGAAACATAGGGTGAACACCCTCTAACTTTGGTGGCAAAGCCAATATGTGCACTGCTCTTCCAACTCTATCTAATATCTCGAAAGGACTGACATATCGGAGACTCAACTTCCCCTTTATGCCATAACTTCTGACGCCTTGCGTCAGAGTTACTCTCAACCAGACATGATCTCCTACCCTGAACTCTAGAGGTCGACGCCTCCTATCTGCTTACAACTTCTGGCGACTCTGTGCAGCCAACATCCTCTCTCTGATCAGCGTTACTCGAGCCATATCATCCTGAATCTGTTCTGGCGCTATCCCACTGGTACTGCTAGGCTCCTCCCAACATAAAGGTGTATGACACCTATATCTACACAATGCCTCATAGGGGCCATCCCTATAGATGCATACCAACGGTGGTGGTATAAGAACTCAATGAGTAGGAGATAAACAGATTGTCCCTGTTCCCAATCCATCCAACAAGCTCACAACATGTCCTCTACGGTCTGGAGGGTTCTCTCAAACTGACCGTCTGTCTGAGGTAAAACTCAATCATGATATGTGGACGCGTTCCCCAAGCAGTCTGAATCTGCTATCAAAACCTCAAAGTAAATCGTCTACTACAATCATAGTCGATCGTCCTCGGTACACTTATGGGAGGAAGCCGGGAGCATATGAAGTAAGTGAAGTCACCATGAGCAACTACAAACTTGATGAAATCAATAATGAGCTTAAGTCATTGAAGGAGTTGTGTACCACAACCTTGAAGAGTCGAGCAAGTCAAGTTCAAGTGCAAGCCAATTTGGCTTCCAAGGAGGAGGATGTTAACTACATGGGAAGGGGTAACCTCAACAACTACCAAGGCCCTAGGAATGTCAACAACAACAGCCGACATTTCAACAATCACCGGCCTAATCACAACCATCCCGGGTTCTCCTACTCTAACCCGGATGGTGCCGTAAACCCTCCCGCTTCAAGAAGCCAAGCTCTACCACCTAAGGCTTCACAAGAGCCTCCACCCGGTTTTGCTCAACCTCAAAAGGATAGGACCGAAATGATATTTGAACAATTGCTAGGGAGGTTGAGTGGGCTTGAGAGCACGGTGCCATCCATTTCAAGGTTCAAAAGGTGGTAGAAGCACAGGTGTTCTAAAAGGCGGGTGAGGCACGAAGGGATCCGGGAAAGCTTCCCGGAAGGACCGAGGACAATCCAAGAGGCCAAGTGTTGGCCATTATCACAAGGAGTGGACTGAGCATGAAAGATCCCTCACCAAAGGAGAATGACAAGGGGAAGCAAGTAGTAGTGGAGGAAGAACCATTGCAAGAAAAGGAGGCCAGAGCAAAGATGGTTAGCCAACATATGTGGCACCCCCTCCATACAAGCCACCACTACCATTTTCACAATCACGAATTTTGGTAAATTGCTTGAACTCGTGTCTAAATCACATATTAACATTCCGTTCATGAATGCAATTCTAGGTATGCCGGCCTATGTAATGTATTTAAAGGAAATATCTCCAACAAGACGAAGTTGGAGGAGTATGGAGAAGTTCAAATGACAAAGAGGTCTTCCGAGTGGATTCAATTCATGAGGGAGGAGATGCCTCCCAAGCTGTAACACCCCGAATCCACGGGACTCGGAATGCCACATTGGGCTAGGATCTCACAATGGATCTGGACCCTAGCCTGACAACAAGTTCACTGGACCTTACAACATGACACTGACAGATATAAAAAAAAAATAAAACGGTATAAACTATACGACCCAAAGTAAACAACAACATAGCCGAGTATATAAAACGACATCCTCACACAGGAGGTACAAAAGATCATCCTCAAACAAGAGGGAAACACAACAAACCCAAACCAAACACCTAATGTACGAGAGTCCTTGGCCTAGCACCCTGTCAGATCACTCAACAACGCCTTACCTGTTAACAATTACAACACGATATGAAACCGTTAGCTACCCATACATATATGAGGTAATGCATAAGCACAAACACAATCATGAAGGATAAACACATCAACATGCTATCACACATTTACCCATTTTATCATCTTTGTATAAGAGTCATTCACTCAAATCGTATATATATATATCCATAGTTGAAAATATGTGACACGAGGGCCGATACATCCTCGCCTTTGAGCTTGATAGCCATCTGGAGTGGCATCGGTCACACAACCCGTGTACCCTGTGGGAGTGGTGTTGTGCCCTCCCCGTATACCTGGTCTGGCCTGACGTCAAAGAACCTCCCAGACTCCACCGCAGGATGAAAGGGAAAGGTTATCACAACCACGCGTACAAGGCAATCAATAAAACATAGGTCGGTATAAACGACATCTCATGCTATCATAGCAACATATAACGTACAAATCGCTCATGAAAACACCCAATATAGAGATGGTAGCTAAGTAAGTCCTACGGACTTACCTCAACCTCGTACACAACTCAAACACGATCAACCAAAACCAACCTCGAATCCTGAGAGAGGGGCACTTCCTAATAACAAGGCATAAAGATATATCAACCTCTATTCATCAAAGGGGTCACACCTAGACCCAAAGGGATCCATAGGGATGATGCTCAACCTCAAAACCTTAACCAATATCAACCTAAGTCCTTATAGCCGTACAAGGCATAAACCGATCATAACCTCCACCAAACACATCCACAAACATCTGGCATGATCCTATACATGCATACTAGGAAAGGAGGGAACAAAGGCATCCTAAAGAAGGCCTAGAAGCAACACACACCTGCAGAACCAAGTGCAACACCAAGCTGGTGCAGATGGCCGTAGGGGCGGCTAGGGGATGGCGTAGGGGCGGCTCACTGCTGGCGCTGGATCGGTCCAGAGGTGGTGCAGGGGAGGCTGGTGTGCAGAGACACACCTTCAGCTCCTCCTTGCTTTTTCAATTGATCTCTTCACTCCTCTTTCAGCAGCATCCATACACACACATATACATACATATATACATAAAAAAAAAGCCAATCAAGGCTGCCACAAGATCAATCTTGTGGATCCTAAGCTAAGGAGAAAGGAAAGAGCATAGGAAGGAAGAAAGAAAGGGAAGAAGGAGAGAGATCTCACCAAGTTGATCCTAAGGAAGGGCAGAGCTCCATCAACACCTCAAGGCTGGCTATCCACAAGCACATCAGTAACAACCAAAAACAACAGCAAAAAAAGCCATCAAGGATCTCCCATAAACTAAACCAAACTCAAGGAAGATCAAGATGATCCAAGGAAGAAGAGAGGAGAAGATGAAGTACATAGGTAGAGAGAGATGGGGCTGAAGATACCTAACCCCCATCGGAAGGAAAGAAGAAGAAGCTTATAAAGGAAGGATGGTCAAAAGGCAAAGCTCGGGTCAAAGAAGACGGCTGCAGCCCACCATAAACCGCAGGGGCGGCTAGCCTGGCCGCTGGGGCGGCTCACAGAACCGGACGGGCGGCCAGACAGGGTGGCGCACTCCAACTCCAAGGAAGAAAGGCAGCTGCGTCTCAGCTGAAGCGCAGGTGCGGGATCTCTCGAAGACTAAGGCTCTTACTTCTCACCCCCTAAAAACAAGTTTCGTCCCGAAACTTGCAAAATCTCGAATTCTCTCGGACCCATATGCCGAGGTATGACTCTCACTCTCTCTATTGGAGGAATCACATCTCCGCCCAAAAGATGACAACCTATAACAATCTATAACCACAAACCTTAACATGGAGGAATCCTCAACTCCAAAGAGTAAGGCCATAACGCTACCCAAAGGCGTAAAGGAATCACGTCTCTCGCCATACCACATCACAAGGCATAGAGGAAGCACATCTCCAGCCAAAACATATCACAGGCATAGAGGAAATACGTCTCTAGCCAAACCATAATCGTATACCACACATGGAGGAATAACATCTCCACTGAAACTATGTCCATCAAAGTAGCATGGAGGAAAGAACCATCTCCATCCATAAATATAAAACATACTCAGATAGCATGGAGGAAATAATCATCTCCACCTATGACATACATCACGCTAGCACATCAAGATCTACTAAGATCATACATCGCATCACAACTAGCATGAAAACACATCATGGTATATAAGCACATAAACACAACATTCATCAAGATAGCACTAAGGTCTACTCGCGCTCCCACAGATGGATCTGTCTCGACATAAAATCTGGATAGTTCCTAAGGATACTATCCTTAGTCTCTTGTATGGCCTCTTCAGGTCCTCATCTCGACCACTATGTCCTCAATATGGGAATGTCTTTCGAATGCAAGTGTCTCATATCAGATTCTAAGAATGTAGTCGAATGCTCAACAAAGGTGGGGTTTGGCTCAACCACAAGATCACCTTAACTCACAAGGTGTCTCAAACCTAGTATAGACTCCCTCAATCGAGACACATGAAATACTGAGTTAACACCCTCAAATCCTTAGAGGCAAAGCTAAACATCATGCTGCCTTCACAATACTGGGTGAACACCTGGCATTTTGCGGAGATACTCTCAGCCGAACATGAACTCTCACTTGAACCTTAGAGGTCGACACCTCTTATCCGCATATGATATATGGCGACTCTGTACAGCCAGCATTCATCTTCTAATCAGCATTACTTGAATTATAAAATCTTGAATTCGATCAAGGGGTATCCTACGAATTTTGCTAGGTCACTTCTAGCATAAATATATACGGCGCCTATGTCTATATAATGCCAAGGGCGCAGGGGCGGCCAACTACAGCTCCAACAAAGTAACGTAGCTGCGTCTCAGCTGAAGCGTAGGTGCGGGCTTTATGAAAGACTAAGGCTCTTACACAAGCTGCGAGATCCGGGGTCATTTTGTGTGCCAATAGGAGTCGGAGAAGTGTAATATTAGTCCCTATGTGACCTTGGAGAAAATGTAAGCATTATCCAGCTTGCACTTTGCAAAAAAGTTAGGCTAGTGGAACTGAAGCCGGTCAAGGTGACCATCTACATGGCGGACCGATTCATCACTCACCCCGTGGGGATCCTAGAGGACATACCGGTTCAGCTTGTAAGTTCTATGTGCCACTTTATTTTGTCGTTTTGGACATCCCGGCGGACTACCCAGTTCCTATCATTTTGGGAAAACCATTCTTATCCACCTCGGGATGCTTAGTGGAGTGCAAAAATGGGATACTCTCCTTCAACATAGGAGAAGAAAGTATCAGGTTCGAACTGTCAACAATGATGAAGGGGTCAGCCCTTGATGAAGACATCTTCAACATTATTGAGGAAGAAGTGTCTAGGGATATTATGAGGTCAATCCTAATCAAGGATCCATTAGAGAAGGTTCTTAGTATGAGCATCATAGAGGAAGGAGTTGTGGAAGATTGCAATGATGAAATCCAAGCTTTGGATGCACTAGAAGATGAAACAAGTGCTGAATTTGAAGTGCACGAAGGAAGGCTGGATAACTATAAGAACCACAACCTGGGGCCTCAAACCACGCCCGTGGAAGACCATGTCATAGCTAATTATTCCAAAACCACGCCCATGGTTTTTAGGGAACCCGTGATTCCTGTAAGTTTACCCGTGGTTTCTAAAGAAAGTCCCTTAGTTGAAGGTGAAACTTTAAGGTTTCTTGGAGAGTCTTCAATGGCTTTTGATACATCTAATGTGGAGCTATATGGATCACATCCAACCGAGAAAGGTCCTCCTAAATATAAAACACACTCAAATAGCATGGAGGAAAGAACCATCTCCATCCATAAATATAAAACATACTCAGATAGCATGGAGGAAATAATCATCTCCACCTATGACATACATCAGACTAGCACATCAAGATATACTAAGATCATACATCGCATCACAACTAGCATGAAAACACATCAAGGCATATAAGCACATAAACACAACATTCATCAAGATAACACTAAGGTCTACTCGCGCTCCCACAGATGGATCTGTCTCGACATAAAATCTGGATAGTTCCTAAGGATACTATCCTTAGTCTCTTGTATGGCCTCTTCAAGTCCTCATCTCGACCACTATGTCCTCAATATGGGAATGTCTTTCGAATGCAAGTGTCTCATATCAGATTCTAAGAATGTAGTCGAATGCTCAACAAAGGTGGGGTTTGGCTCAACCACAAGATCACCATAACTCACAAGGTGTCTCAAACCTGGTATAGACTCCCTCAGTCGATACACATGAAATACTGAGTGAACACCCTCAAATCCTTAGAGGCAAAGCTAAACATCATGCTGCCTTCACAATACTGGGTGAACACCTGGCATTTTGCGGAGATACTCTCAGCCGAACATGAACTCTCACTTGAACCTTAGAGGTCGACACCTCTTATCCGCGTATGATATATGGCGACTCTGTACAGCCATCATTCATCTTCTAATCAGCATTACTTGAATTATAAAATCTTGAATTCGATCAAGGGGTATCCTACGAATTTTGCTAGGTCACTTCTAGCATAAATATATACGGCGCCTATGTCTATATAATGCCTCGTAGGGGCCTTCCCAAAAGATGCACGTCAGTCATTGTCATATAATAAACATATTAATGGGAGGTAATCTAACCATCCATGCTTCCAATCCAAAAGAAAAGCTTATACTATATGTTCAAGGGTCTAGATGGTCCTCTATGAGTGACCATCTATCAGGGGGTGAAGTGTAGTCATGAAGTATAGACTCATCCCTCAAAGCAGTCTGTATCTGCTGCCTAAAATATCAAAGTAAAACATCCATCTCGATCAGAGATGATCGTTCTCAATGTAAAACATCCATCTCGATCCGAGATGATCGTTCTCGGTACACCATGGAGACTCACTATTTGTCTAATGTACTCCTCAGCCAATTCATTCACTAGCCACGTCTTCCTGATAGGAATGATACGTGCCGGTTTCATTAATCTGTTACCAATAATCCAGATAACATCAATCTCCCACTGGGTCACAATCCCATAACAAAGTCCATAGAGATGCCCTCCCAGTTTCACTACTGCACTGGTAGTGGATGGAGCTCATCTCTAGGTCGGAAATGCTCTATCTTGATCTGCTGACAGGTCACGTAATGTGTCACAAATCTGGTTATATCAGCTTCATACAATATAATCGTCTCACCTCGTGGTACATCTTACTCGTACCTTAATGTACTGAATAATGCGTACATTGAGTGTACTATAATATTCTATATCACGACTCCGCATGAGCAGTTATATTGACGTGGTTGCGGTGCCTCATCATCTCATCTACTCCTTCGGAGAAATTGTGGTGCCTCACCACGAGACATCCTTTCTCTAAACCTCATCAAGGCCGGGCAGGTCCCCTGCTTCTGTTGAATCTCATCCAACAAACCAGGTAGAACCTCTTAGGTATAATTGGGTATCCTTATCAAGGAACTGATTGTCCAACTCTAGCCAAGCTAGATCTCTTTGAAGCTGAGGCTGAACTATCAGTCTCGCAATCATCTTCTCTTAGAGTGTCTTTATGTTCAAGTTGTCAGAGACAACGTTCAACTTCTCTGAATGATATGGAATCTGTAGGTTACAGTCTTGATCAATTCAAGCCCTCAACGCTACTGGTTATTCAACTCCCACGGCGTAAAAATGTTCCTCAGACTCCTATGGTGTGTGGAAACCTGACATAAAAAATCACCCAGGTATTATCTTCAATGATAAAGGCTTGAGCTACCACTACTAACTCTAGATCATGAGTCATGTAGTCCTCCTCATACGTCTTCAGTTGTAGAGACACATATCAATAACCCTACTCCTCTGTATTAACACACGTCTCAAACTTAGCTGGGATGTATCGCCGTAAATCACGGGATCCCCAAAATCTTCTAACTATGACAAAATGGAAGTAGAGGTCAAGTGCCTCTTTAATTCTTCAAAGCTCTAGTATAGTGCTTAACAACGCAATTCTGGTGATTTTCTTTAGAAGCTTCGTAAGTAGATACACATTCACATAAAATCCTTCCTCAAAGCATTGGTAGTAATCGGCTGAGCCGAGAAAACTACGCATTCCCTTAATGTTCATCTGTATCGTCCATGTTGCAACATACTCAACCCTCGCCAGATTGACCATGATCCCACTAGCGGAGACAAAATGGCTTAAAAAGGCTACCTTTGGCATCTCTACTTGCATTTAGAGAGCGTAACATACAACCCTCCATCTCTTGAAATCTACCGAACTATCCTCAAATGATCGGTCTGCTCCTCTCTGCTACGAGAGTATACCAAAAAGTCATCAATGAAGACTATCACAAACAGGTTAAAAAAGTAAATGAAAATCCTAATCATCAACTCCTTGAAGACTGTTAAGGCATTCATCAGCCCAAATGGCATCACTATAACTCGTAGTGTCCATAATGGGTATGAAAGGCTAACATATACACATCCTGTTCTCTCACCCTCAATTGGTGATATCCTGAGCGCAAAGGAATCCTGAAAACCCAATTGCTTCTTCAAGATAACTCATCAGGTCATCAATACGGAACAAAGCACACACTAGGGCAAAGAAGCCCGTCTTAGTCAACTCTTCAAGTCGTCAGTTACAATATCTCAACAAGCACCATATAGTATGGGCCTTACCAATCAGTCTCGTATGATACTTCAACTCGATAACAATGTCCACACTCCGCTGAGGTGGAACTATCTTCTTTATGGCATAACATTAGAAAATATCACCTCCTTGTATTATCATCCTCACTGCTCGTATGGCACTAATGACAAGACTCATCTCTCCAAAGGTCGTAGCTTCGGAAGACCTCTATCTCACAATCTCAAAGGAGACTAGAACAATCTTCCAACTGATGTCTAACATGACATGATAACCATTCATCCAAACCGAACACAAAAAACCTTCTCATGCACCTAAGGCATGTCAAAGAAGTGTCTAAACCATACACAAGTCCCTGAATGAATGGGACAATCACACATCTCGCGGGCCTCCGACCCTAACTGATAATCCTGTAAGGGAAAATCTACCTCTTACTATTTCCACAGTCTAGTATTAGCGCATGCATCGAAAGACAAGAAGTGCATAGCACCCACAACAAACAGAACTCCACTAGGTAAACCATTAATGAGAATGGTACCTGCAATAGCTAACGCCAGAAACTCAATGCATATCATCATTTAACCTTGGATCTATGCTCATCAGGTATCACTGAGGTCATTGTCATAACCTCCACTTCCACTCTTTTTGCACCGGAAAGAGAAAGGTCTTGTTGAGAAAAAAACACTACCTTGCTGACAGAAAGGAGCTAGATGGCCTAGTTCACCATAGGTGAAACAAGCTATCTGTGCCAAAGGACACTCACAACACAAATGATCTGGATAGCCACGGTTGAAACATAACCGTCAAATCCTTGCAACCTCTGCAACTGAAAGGTATCTCGATCTTTGTCGTCCACCTTTCATGATCTTACTCTGGGAGGGAACTAGTAAAGGCAGCGCCTTGCCCTGTTGATAAAACCTCGCTCTATGCCCTGCTTTACCACATGTAAAGCATATTATTGGCGTCTTTGGGAACACAGCTCGCCGGTGTCCAAATTTCGCGCAATTAAAACACTATAGTTCCTTGCCAGTCGTCTTCATGGCCAAAGGACCGCTTGATTGTCCTGATATCTGACTTAGTTCACCATATATCATCCTTGCTTCTCCACTAACTGATCCAGTCCATTGATTCTTCTTCAATCTAGAGGCTTCAGTTGGTCCCACAGATGTTGGTAACTCCGGTGTAGGTCTACCCGCTATGACCGCGTCATATACTTGGCGCATATATTCTTGACACTCGGATCTACTCATGGAGATATGATTAGCCTCTTCAAACTCGTTCTCTGCCATAGGCAAAACAACAACGGAAACTGGTCTTAGACTTGACGTTACTAGAGGAAGAGGTGGTGTACCCCTACCTCGTCCCACTACAGATACTGCTCTAGTCTGAGCCATATGTAGGATATACGCACCTAATCTTATAAGGCTATATATATGCCATATGTATCGATATATATATATATATACTACATCCACACAATCCATAATACACACAGATATATATACATATCTACGCTGCTGAAATGCATGACAAAGGTGACGACTTCTCGTACATTCTCACCCAAAACCACACTTAAAACCAAAAACGTTTTGAAACGTCAAACCCCTTTTGGGTTCTATTTATTTTACCTATCAGACCTTATTGTAGGTAGCAAGTGCCATTGTTGTAAACCTGGGCTCTGATACCAACTCTGTAACACCCCGAATCCGCAGTACACGGGATGCCACATTGGGCTAGGATCTCACAATGGATCCTGACCCTAGCCTGACAACAAGTTCATTGGACCTTACAACATGGCACTGACATATATAAAACAAATACATAAAACAGTATAAACTGTACGACCCAAAGTAAACAACAACATCGCCGATTATATAAAACGACATCCTCACACATGAGGTACAAAAGTTCATCCTCACGCAAGAGGGAAACTCAACAAACCCAAAACAACCACCTAAATTACGAGAGTCCTTGGCCTGTCACCTTGCCAGATCACTCAGCAGCGCCTAACCTGTAAACATCTACAACACGGTATGAAACCGTTAGCTAACCAAACATATATGAGGTAATGCATAAGCACAAACACAATCATGAGGAATAAACATAGGTCGGTATAAACGATATCTCATGCTATCATAACAACATATAGCGTACACATCGCTCAAGCAAACACCCAATATAGGGATAGTAGCTAAGTAAGTCCTACAGACTTACCTCAACCTCGTACACAACTCAAACACGATCAACCAGAACCAACCTCCAATCCTGAGATTGAGGCACTGCCTAATATCAAGGTATAAAGATATATCGACTTCTATTCATCAAAGGGGTCACACCTAGATCCAAAGGGATCCGTAGGGATCATTCTCAACCTCAAAAACTTAACCAACATCAACCTAAGTGCTTAAATCTGTACAAGGCATAAACCGATCATAACCTCCACCAAACACATCCTCACACATCTAGCATGATCATATACACTCATACTAGGAAAGGAGGGAACAAAGGCATCCTAAAGAAGGCCTAGAAGCAACACACACCTACAGAACCAAGTTCAACACCAAGCTGGTGCAGGTGGCCGCAGGGCGGCTAGAGGATGGCGCAGGGGAGGCTCACTACTGGCGTAGGGGCGGTCCAGAGGTGGCGCAAGGGCGGCTGGTGTGCAGAGACACACCTTCAGCTCCTCCTTGGTTCTTCAATCGATCTCTTCACTCCTCTTTAAGCCAGCATCCAAACACACATATATACATACATATATACATCAGAAGAAGGCAATCAAGGCTGCCACAAGATGACTCTTGTGGATTCTAAGGTAAGCAGAAAAGAAAGAACATAGAAAGGAATAAAAGAAGAAAGAAAGGGGAGAAGCCATATAAGCTTACCAAGCTGAGCTTAACTCAGAGCAGAACACCATCCAAAACGTCAAGGTTGGCTATCAACAAGCACATCAACAACAACCATCAACAACAGCAAGCAAAGCCATCAAGGATCTCTCACAAACTCAACCAAACTCAAGGAAGATCAAGATGGTCTAATGGAGAATAGAAGAGAGGATGAAGTGCGTAGGGAGAGAGAGATGGGGTTGAAGATACCTAACCCTCATTTGGAGGAGAAGAAGAAGATATAAAGGAAAGAAAGGTCAAAAAGCAAAGCTTGGGTCAAAGAAGACGGCTGCAGCCCACCACAAACCGCAGGGACGGCTGGCCTAGCCGCTGGGGCGGCTCATAGAACCGTAGGGGCGGCTAGCCAAGGGTGCAGGGGCGGCCCACTACAACTCCAACAAAGTAACGTAGCTGCGTCTCAGCTGAAGCGCAGGTGCGGGCTCTATGAAAGACTAAGGCTCTTACACAAGCTGCGAGATCCAGGGTCATTTTGTGTGCCAATAGGAGTCGGAGAAGTGTAATATTAGTCCCTATGTGACCTTGGAGAAAATGTAAGCATTATCCAGCTTGCACTTTGCAAAAAAGTTAGGCTAGTGGAACTGAAGCCGGTCAAGGTGACCATCTACATGGCAGACCGATTCATCACTCACCCCGTGGGGATCCTAGAGGACATACCGGTTCAGCTTGTAAGTTCTATGTGCCACTTTATTTTGTCGTTTTGGACATCCCGGCGGACTACCCAGTTCCTATCATTTTGGGAAAACCATTCTTATCCACCTCGGGATGCTTAGTGGAGTGCAAAAATGGGATACTCTCCTTCAACATAGGAGAAGAAAGTATCAGGTTCGAACTGTCAACAATGATGAAGGGGTCAGCCCTTGATGAAGACATCTTCAACATTATTGAGGAAGAAGTGTCTAGGGATGTTATGAGGTCAATCCTAATCAAGGATCCATTAGGGAAGGTTCTTAGTATGAGCATCATAGAGGAAGGAGTTGTGGAAGATTGCAATGATGAAATCCAAGCTTTGGATGCACTAGAAGATGAGACAAGTGCTGAATTTGAAGTGCACGAAGGAAGGCTGGAGAACTATAAGAACCACAACCTGGGGCCTCAAACCACGCCCGTGGAAGACCATGTCATAGCTAATTATGCCAAAACCACGCCCATGGTTTTTAGGGAACCCGTGATTCCTGTAAGTTTACCCGTGGTTTCTAAAGAAAGTCCCTTAGTTGAAGGTGAAGCTTTAAGGTTTCTTGGAGAGTCTTCAATGGCTTTTGATACATCTAATGTGGAGCTATATGGATCACATCCAACCGAGAAAGGTCCTCCTAAACTTGATCTCAAACTTCTCATTTCTCATTTGTAGTATGCTTTCCTTGGTTCAAATTCTACTTATCTCGTGATTGTGAATGCATCTTTGAATGATGATGAGCTTGATAGATTGTTGAATGAATTGAAACTGCATAGGAGAGTTATTGGTTATACCATTGATGTATTAGTTTGCATTAAACAGTCCTTGTGCATGCATAAAATCTTGATGGAAGACAACCATAAACCTTCTATTGAATCTCAAAGAAGATTGAACCCTATTATGAAAGAGGTGGTCAAGAAAGAGATCTTCAAATTGCTAGATGCGAGAATCATTTTCCCGATCCCGGATAGTAAATGGGTTAGTCCCGTTCATGTTGTTCTTAGAAGGGTAGTATGTCCGTAATAACTAATGAGAACAATGAACTAATCCCGACTAGGACGGTTACGGGATGGAGAATGTGTATTGACTATAGGAAGCTTAATGTTGCCTCTGGGAAAAATCACTTCCCTCTTCCCTTTATTGACCAAATGCTAGAGAGGTTAGCTCAACATTCACATTTTTGTTACCTTGATGGTAATAGTGGGCTCTTTCAAATCCCAATTCATCCGGATGACCAAGAGAAAACAACATTTGCTTGTCCTTGGGAAAAATTGCATATAGAAGGATGCCATTTGGGTTGTGTAATGCACCCACCACCTTTCAAAGGTGTATGATGGCTATTTTTTGATATATAGAGAGAGAATATTATGGAAGTGTTTATGGATGATTTGTCAGTGCATGGCTCTTCATTTGATAATTGTTTGGGTAATTTATTTTTGGTGCTGAAGAGATGTGAGGAAACTAACATTGTGTTGAATTGGGAGAAATTCCACTTCATGGTGAGTGAAGGCAGAGTATTGGGACACTTGGTTTCCCACCGAGGCATTGAGGTTGATAGGGCCAAGATAGAGACGATAGAGAAGTTGCCACCACCTTCCTCGGTTAAAGGGGTAAGGATTTTATTAGTGCATGCCTGTTTTTACCGGAGGTTTATAAAAGATTTCTCTAAAATTTCTAAGCCTCTCACTAACCTACTAATGAAGGATGTTGAGTTTGTTTTCTCCAAGGATTGTCTTGAAACGTTTTGTAGGTTGAAGGATGCTTTGATCTCCGCCCTGATTATGCAACCAATGGATTGGAGCTTACCATTTGAAGTAATGGGTGATGCGAGTGATGTGGCTGTGGGGGCTGTTTTAGGACAAAATAAAGATGGGCTTACACATGCCAGCTACAACGCTATCAAGATGCTAGATGATGCCCAACTCAACTATGCCACAACCGAGAAGGAGTTGCTACCGGTGGTGTATGCCTTTGAGAAGTTCCACTCATATCTTGATGGAGCAATGGTTATTGTGTACACGGATCATGCTGCGATCTGCTATCTCCTCACTAAGAAAAATGCCGAGCCTCGCTTCATTTGGTAAATCCTTCTCCTTCAAGAATTCGATTTGGAAATTCGAGGCAAAAAGGTTCCGAAAATTCAATAACGGACCACCTTAGTAGGCTAGCACCTTTGGATATTGATAGAGATGAGATCCCGATTCATGACTCATTCCTGGATGAGCAATTGCAAGTATTGTAGGAGTGCTTACTTCAAGTGTCTAGAGGGAGTGAGATATAGTATGTGGATATAGTGAATTATCTTGTGTGTGAAGAGGAGCCACCTGGTTTTCCATATGCCCAAAAGAAAAAGTTTTTCAAAGATATGAAGCATTTTTATTGGAGTGAGTTTCTATTGTTCAAGAGAGGACCGGATGGAGTCTTTAGGAGGTGCATTCCGGAAGAGGAGATGGAGAGTGTGATCCGTCATTGCCACTCCTTGCAATATGGAGGCCATGCTATCTCACACAAAACATGTGCAAAGGTATTGCAATCCAGTTTTTATTGGCCTAACTTGTTTAAGGATATGCTGAATTTTGTAGTAGCTTGTGACGCTTGCCAAAGGACTGGCAGCATCTCAAGAAGAAACGAGATGCCCTTGAACAATATCCAAGAGGTTGAGATCTTTGACGTTTGGGGTGTGGACTTCATGGGGTAATTCCCCTCTTCATGTGGCAACCTCTACATTCTATTGGTGGTGGATTATGTGTTGAGTTGGGTGGAAGCAATCGCCTCTCCCACGAATGATGCCAAAGTAGTGGTGCAGTTCTTCAACCGAGTCATCTTGCCTAGATTTGGAGCATCAAGAGTAATCATAAGTGATGGAGGGAAACATTAATAGGAACTTTGGGACACTTTTGGCTAAGTATGGAATAACTCATAAGGTGACCACACCTTACCATCCCCAAACTAGTGCCCAACTTGGAAATTTCCAACCGGGAGATCAAAGGGATACTTGAGAAGACAGTTTCTAGGACAAGAAAAGTTTGGGCTATGAAGTTGGATGATGCCTTATGGGCTTATTGAACCGCCTTCAAGACACCAATTGGCACCACTCTCTACAAGCTAGTTTATGGTAAGTCACGCCATATTCCGGTGGAGATGGAGCATTTGGCATATTGGGCCACAAGGTGGCTGAATTTTGACTTCAAGGAAGCCGGTGAGAAGAGGTTGCTAGACATGAATGCTCTTGAGGAGATCCGGCTAGATGCATATGAAAATGACCGGATTTACAAAGAAAGGACCAAGTGGTAGCATGACAAACGTCTAATCCCAAAGGAATTGAGTGAATGTGACTTAGTCCTTCTCTTTAATTCAAGGCTGTTCTCTTCCCCGGAAAGCTCAAGTCAAGACGGACCGGTTCTTATGTGGTGAGGAAGGTTTTCCCCCATGGAGTGGTTGAGATAGGTGGGGAGCATTGTGGAGATTTCAAGGTGAATGGGCACCGTTTGAAGAAGTCATCCCGGAAGCTCCGGTGGATATGATTGCCCCACTTCACCTTGAGTGAAACGCTCTCGGATTTGGTCTAGCTAAAGACCTTATAGAAGTGCTTAATGGGAGGCAACCCATTGGTACATATCTTTTCAATTACTTTTTTTTTCATTTTTGCTTTTGTTCATGTTTTGGTGTGTTTGTGTGTGTTTTGTGTTTGTGTGCTAGAGTCTAGGTAACAAAGAAGTCTTGCAAGGCATGAAGATGATGATGATGACCCCGCATCAAACGTGGGTGGAGCAGACGTGGGACTTGGCTGGCTTGCGGTGCATAGCGTGGGTCCCGACGCTATAATGAACATCAAGAGCTCTCTACCATCTTTGATTGATCATCCACCATCACTCCACATGAGTGAACAAAAATACAGAAAACACCACCATTTTTACATTGTGAGGACTCTCTTTCACTTCTTCATTTAATTTGCACATTGGGGACACTGTGATTTTAAGTATGGGGTTGGGTATTCACAATGTTTCATTTTGTTTTGCATTGTACATATATATCTCAAAAATTCCAAAAAAATCAGAAAATTTTAAAAACATTTGTGCTTCCTAGTTTGGATATGACCCTTATGATGAGCTTGCTTTGTGAGTTGGCTATGGATGGCCTTGTGTGTTGAAAGAATTTATGCATATGTGGACTTGAATATTTTGTGAATCCCTTGTATGAATTGTGATGAAGATTGTTGTCTAGGTTGGATTGATAATTGATTATCAAAATCGCATGCTAGTTCTTACACACCATCTAGGAATGATTAAGGCGTTCATTTCTCTCTTCTTCTCATCTTGATCATGTTATTTGAAGCACCTCACTTGATTAAAAATTTGACCTCTTTTGACCCATCTTGGAATAGGAGCATGCTAGTGTGTTGTGTGAAAATCAAGTGTGAGGTGTTGAAGGAAGTGTATGAATGTTATAAAGGAAGTGTATGAATGTTATGAAGGAAGTGTATGAATGCTATAAATGAAGTGGTTGAATGTGTTGAGAAAGTGTAGAAAAATATAGGTTTGGGACGTTGGTTTTGATGAAGAGTAACTCGGCACCATTCACATAATTGGGTGTTTGTTTTCTTGCCAAAGTCGGATTAACCGATAGTCCTAACGAGCCTTGGTATGTGTGCTCGGTGTGAGGCACCTCGAAAAAAATCCCGAGGTCCGCTAATCACCAAGGTTTCGGCTTTTGTACACTAATGTTATTGTCCCAAAAAAAAATGAAAGAAAAAGAAGAAAAAAATATTGAAAGAAAAAGATGGAGAAAAATATACACTTATAGTGGATGTGAAAAACATGAAGTTGTGGAGTTAGTTCCATTCCCGGATTAGCATCACTAACCTAAAAATTCCCACCTTAGACACGTTTCTTGGCCTCTTCTTTTGCAAGTCCTTAAGACCTCTATGCACATATGTTTTCACTTAATGATTTAGATTTGATATCTTCATGATCATCTAGACATTCTCGATTTACTTTGCATATAAGATTTCAAGCTAAGTGTGATTGTCTTTCTGTGTCTTTGATCTCTTGATACACATTTGCTCATCCTTTTCCATGAACATCACTATGAAGGTGATCTATGACCAGAAGCACAATTGCAAAAATATTTTCCGTTTTTCCGCATTCATAACTCATGCCTTCTTGTAACTTAGTTTTTGAACCTTGCTTTGGGGACAAGCAATTGGCAAGTATGGGGTATTTAGATTACATGATTTATGATGTTAGTTTAAGCATTCATTTAGATAGTTTTTCCCCTTATTCATGCATGGTTTGACTTTAGTTTGTGGCGTTTATGCTTAATCGAGTCTTATTTCTAGAAAAGACGTCTACACGAGCTTTTGTCGGTTTTGTAGTTATTACGGGGATCTTTTGGACATTAATCGATACATTCGAGGATCATTCCTCGTGGTTGCACACATCCAGACTCCCAAAGGAGAAAGCTAGAAGTAAAGAAGAACACAAAAGACCTTGTTGGTGCATGACTTGCACCAACTCATGACTTGGTGATCCAAGGAGGGCATTCTGATGAAAACCACGGCCTACGTGGAAATTCCACGCCCGTGGTTTTGGCCCGTTGTTTCTGTCAGCACAACCATGACACTTGCCACGTGATTTCTTTGCCCGACCTTTGCTTTCCTTGGTTGAGTATGACTAGGAAAAGCCTGCATGTTGGCTTTTGGACTATCTCTCATCATCCATTGTGGGGAGAGACTTGAAAGAACAACAAAAACACTCTCATTGGAGAAAAGAAGAACATCATCAAAACTTAGATCTAGAGTTAGACTTTGAAGGATCTTTAGTAAATTTTGTTGAGAAGCTTTTGGAAGCATTGTAAGGGACATTTTGGAGCTGTGTTTGAAGGGTTGTAAGTCTTGTTTAAACTCATATTCAGCTAAGATTACTTGCTTCTTTTCACTCTTATTTTACTTTCTTGCTATGGAAACCATGTATGCTTGCATGATGAGTTTGGATCTTAAAATTCATGTTATTGGCTAAGTAATTGTGATTCTAGGGTGATGGAATGATGGTTATGGCTTATACCATGATAGAATAGACTTGAATGTACCTTTGGATGACTTGATTGCTCAAATCCTAACCCCGACCATAATCATGGCCTATTCCTCCTAAACCACGACCGTGATTTCGTATGATCAGCCCGTGGTTTTGCTCTGTTGTGCCTAAATTGATAAATCCGTATATTAGGATGTTAGATTGTTGAAATTCTAGTGTTTGTTAAGCCTTATCTAGCTTAGGGTGACATAATGCTAGCAAACTAAGTGAGGGAAGAGACTTACCCGGTAACTCCCGATCTTAGCTACCAAAGATGATGAACTGTAGGTAGTAGTGAGCCTCACAAGCCGCTATTGGATTGAGTGTGCTAGGATTATTATTTAGGACTTTCCTTCCCGAGACTTACCCGGTAAGGAGAGGTTTGACCCCTAGATAGTAATACAGTGTGTGTAGAATTCCCAACCTTATGTTCCTAGAGAGTTAACCGGTAATAGGACCTTCGGTGCGGGATTAGTGGACCTTGAGACCTACCCAATGATTGATCCCAATAGAGAAACACCCTTTCCCAACATACCGCAGCTTGTCCAAGGTTGATTAGAAGCTTGAGTCCAATGCCATAACCGGAAGTCCTAATCCCCATAATCCACTTTTCTCCCTTTGATCACATATCTTGTTCTTGTGTTGTTTGTTTGTGTTGCTTGATTAATTGATAAATCTTACACGACTTTGATCTTGATTTATCACCATAAAAAACCAACCAAAGACATCATGATTTTCATTTATTTATATCCTTCTCTTTTCTTAGACTATATTTGTACAATCCATGACCACTTGTTTGATTTGATTTCACCTTAGTCTTCGTGTTCGACCTTGGAGTTCTATCCTTGCTACAAAACAACAAATACATTGTGGGTTCGCTAGGAGTTAGGAGAATATAACGAGTTATAAATTGTAAGACTTTTGTGTGGTACATCTCTAGCGTAACAGTACACCAGGATGTCATCAATGAAGACCACCACAAACTGATCAAGGAAGTCGATCAAGACACTGTTCATCAACTCCATGAAAACCGTTGGGGCATTCGTAAGCCCAAATGGCATCACTACAAACTTGTAGTATCCATAACGGGTACGAAATGCTTTTATGTGCACATCCTGCTCCCTCACCCTCAACTCGTGATATCCCGAGCGTAAGTCTATCCGGGAGAACAATGTCTCTCCCTCAAGCTGATCAAGTAGATCATCAGTATGAGGCAATGAATACTTGTTCTTGATGGTTACCTTGTTCAGCTCTCGGTAGTCAATGCACGTCCTTCTTCCGCACGAAAAGGACAGGTGCTCCCCACAAGGATACGCTAGGGTATATGAAACCCTTTTCTGCCAACTCCTCGAATTGCTTCTTCAGCTCTAATAACTCGGCAGGCACCATACAATATGGGGCCCTAAAATTGGTCTCATACTGGGCTCCCACTCAATGCTGAAGTCCACACTCTTCTGAGGCGGCAAAATAGACAGCTCAGCTAACACGTCTGTAAACTCAAAGACCACTAGAATATCCTCCAATATTGGACTATCTCCATCCTTCATTGCATGACATTAGAAGACATCACATCTATGAGCTATCAATCTCGTTGCTCAGACAACACTAATGAAAGAACCTGTCTTTATAAGGTGCCAACCTCGGAAGGCCTTAGTAGAGACTGTCACAGTCCTCCAACCTACATCTAATACTGCACGGTGTCTACACATCCAATCCATACCTAAAATGACTTCCTCATGCCCCACTGGCATGAAAAAGGAGTCATCAAGTAACACATAAGTCCCTAAATAAATGGGACAATCACGTATCTCACGGGTACCTCTAACCCTATTATCCTCCGGTAACCCTATCAAAGAAGGTCTACTCTCTATTGTATCCAAGGTCAATCTATTAATGCATGCATCAAAAAGCAAAGAGTGCATAACACATATATCAAACAAAACTCAACTAGGTAAACCATTAAAAAGGATGGTACTTGTAACAGCTAACGCCAGCAGCTCGACTGCATATCATCACTCAAAACTCGGGCCTATGCTCCTCAAGTATCACTGAAGTCATCGCCATAGTCTCTGCCTCTACCCTTCCGCACCGGAAAGAGGAGAGCCTTGTTGAGAAGGATACCCACCTTACTGACAAATCGGAGCCAAATGACCTAGTTCACCACACGTGAAGCAAGCTATCGGTGCCAAGGAATACTCAGAGCGCAAATGGCCTGGATCACCATAGTTGAAACACGTTTGTTCCTTCTTTTCAACCGGTGTAGCTGAAGGGTAACTCGATCTTCTATGTTCGCCTTTAGTAACCTTAGCATGGGTAGCAACTTGCTGGTGCGGCATCTTATTTTGTCTACAGAAAATTGCTCGATGTCCTAACTTACCACAAGTAAAGCATGTCACTAAAGCTCTCTTACATTCAGGTCGTAGGTGTCCAAAGACCCCACAGTTGTAACAAGATTTTGTCCCACCAGAAGTCAATTGTTTTTCCTTGATCAGGAAGCTTCAATAGGTCCCACTAATGTTGGTAAACCAAGGGTAGGTCTACCTGCTCTTGCAGGTTTGTCTTGTAGACTTATATATTCTCGAAACTCGGATCTACTAATCATGACATAATCCGTATCCTCCGATCCAATCTTTGTTGCAGGAAGATCGAAGGTGGGAACTTGTCCGCGCCTTGTCACTATTGGAGGGAGAGGGGGTATGCCCCTACCTCGTCCCACTATAGATGTTGCTCTAGTCTGAGCCATTTACAAGGTATACATACCCAATCCTATAAGGCCATATATATACCATATGCATATATATAACACATACACATAATGCATAATACATATATATACATATCTATATTGTTGAGATCCACGGCAGAGGTGACGACATCTCGTACATTCTATCCCAAAACACAACTCTTAAAACCAAAAATCCTTTGAAAAAGTCAGACCCCTTTCGGGTTCTGTTTATTTTATCCATCCGACCTCATTGCAGCTAACAAGTGCCATTGTTGTAAACCTAAGGCTCTGATACCAACTTTGTAACACCCAAAATCCGTGGGACTCGGAATGCCACATTGGGCTAGGATCTCACAGTGGATCCTGACACTAGCCAGACAACAAGTTCAGTGGACCTTACAACATGGCATTGACAAATATAAAAGAAATACATATAACTGTATAAAACTGTACAACCAAAACGTATACAAGATCATAGCCGAGTATAAAACACAATCCTCACACTGGAGGTATACAAAACATCATCCTCACGCAAGAGGAACCTAAACATCCGCAAAACCAGAACCACCTAATGTACGAGAGTCCTCGGCCTATCACCCTGCCAAAAACCTCTGCAGCTATCATATCCTGCAAGGCGTATACAACACGGTATGAAACCATTAGCTATCCATACATATATAAGGTAATGCATATGCACAAGCACAAGTCATGAAAGACAAACACATAAACATGTTGTCTTACATTTACCCATTTTCTTATCTTTATATAATAGTCATTCACTCCAAATCGTATATATATAGGTAGATGAAACTAAGTGACACGAGGACCGTATCATCCCCGCCTCTAGGCCTGCTGGCCAATTGTAAGTAGTATCGGTCACACAACCCGTGTACCGAATGGGAGTGGATTGCACCCTTCCTTTGAACAAGTTTGGCCTGACGTCAAAGAGCCCCCCCAGACTCCATATAGGATGAAAGGAGAAAGTTGTCACTACCACTCAAGGGGGATATCGATAAAGCATAGGTCGGTAATAATCGAAATCACATGCTATCATATCAATCATATAACACATACACCACTCATGCAAACACCCAATATAAGGATGGTAGCTAAGTAAGTCCTGCAGACTTACCTCAACCATGATCAACCTCCAAACTTTAGAGGGACACTGCTTAATAACAAGGCATAAAGATATATCAATCTCCCATCAATCAAAAGGGTCACACCTAGACCCAAGGGATCCTTAGGATCATCCTCAATCTAACCTTCATAACCTACTAATCCTCAAAGCCGTACAAGGCATAACATGATCACAACCTCATCATTACACACTCATTTATGCCTAGCATGATACTACACACTCATACTACGAAAGGAAGGGACAATGCCTTCCATAGGCAAGCCCAGAAGCAAGACCCACCTACAGACCAAGAGCAAAGCACAAGGGTTGTGCAGGGAACCACAGGGGCGGACCTGGGTGGCGCAAGGGCGGCGACTGGCCAGCGATGGGGCGGCCTTGAGGTTGCGCAAGGGCGGCTGGTGTGTAGAATGCACACTTCCAGCTCCTCTGCACTTCTTCACTTGAACCTCTTCACACCTTCTTCAGCGAGCAGCCCCATACATACATGTACATACATATATACATATAGCCATCAACATATGACTAGGAAGATCCAACATAAGATTCAACTTGTGAAATCCTAAGCTAAAGGAAGAAGGAAGAGGAAAAGAAGAAGGAAAGGGAGAAGGAAGGAAGAAAAAGGCTTATCACAAATGTAACCCTAGCAGAGAAAGAGAACAACACCACAACCTCAAGGCTAGCTCAACACAAGCACAACAACATCATCTCATCATCATCCTCAACATCCAAGCATCAAAACCCACAACCAAAACAGGGAATAAACAAGAAGAAGATTCAAAGGTATAAGAAGGAGAAAAGAAGAGCGTAGGAGATAAGACGGAGTTGGAAAGAAAGAGAAGAAACCCTCATCTGAAGGAGGAGGAAACTTATAAAGGAAGGAAGGGTCAAAAGCAAGGGCACGAGTCAACAAAGGCAGCTACAACACACCCACACCCGCAGGGGAGGATCAAGGATAGCCCAGGGGCACCTAGCCTGGCCGTAGGGGCGGTTTAGGCCAACTCAGCATAGCTCAGCACCTCCAAGACTAAGGCTCTTAAAAAGCAAGAGATCGAAGAGAAGTCAAACAATCGCCCATCTTATATGTAGCCGCCCAGTCCCTTGTCACCGCCGCCGATGTGGCTGAAGAGTGTCACCTCCCCTGTGGTTGTGATCCACCGCGACTGGGGCTTGTTACCACTCCTGCGCCTTCCCGTTTACGTAGGTGCATCTTTGTCTAGGACATACCAAGTGTGGTGTATGTCCTTCCTTTCCCTTGTGCTATAGTTGAGTTGTGAGGGCTTGATAGTGTTGTATATGATGACAGTGTTGATGTTGTATGTTGAGGAATGCCTTAGACATTCGTGAGTTATGATGAGTTATCGAGGTTTAGTTATCGGTTGTGATCTAGTATGATCTTGGGGTCTAGGAGGTGGAATCTCTTATCCTTGGATGGTGTTTTATGTTGTGTGCCTTGCTGATGCAGGCACTGATTGTTTCCTTGAGGGGAAAATGTAACCACCGTTGATTAGGACTACCTTGTGATAGGTAAGTCCTTCGGGCTTACTTACCTAGCGTTTATGAGTTTGAGTGATTGTGATAGTGGTATTTCTGCATATGAATGTTGCACTAACAACCTAAATCGGAGTAGGACGACCATATATGTATATTAATTGGCCCAAGTGCATTATAATCCGGTCGTGACAACTGTCGAAGCTCGCCGAGAGTGGAAGGGGTTTTCTACGAACATTCCACCATGTAAGAGCTAGAATTTTTGAATTCTAATTAATGTTGATTAACTTAATCATTGATAGTAATTGACCCATAACTCGCAAACAGTGCGTAAGTGATGAGTATGAGTTCCACCGTTATGTTCCTAGCGTAATTTTTTACTTATGGGGAAATTTTTACTTTTTCCCCCACGTAATTATTTCTACCCTCTAGTGTTATTTGGATATTATTGGGAGCTTCAATTAATAAAAATGCAGTTGAGAGAAATGATCAGGACATCAAACATGTCATAGATATGAAATAACATGGAAAGACAAAACGGTCAAAAGAGACGCTATTTCGTTTCTTAGTGGCTAAGAAAGTCATCCTTGGAATACGCGTTTTCCGAGGCAGTTGCAAAATAAATGTCCCTACAATATTCCATATTTATTATTCCAATTTTGAGAACTTTGGAGAAGGATGTTCAACCCGCCTTTGGATCGGTTAAAGGATAATTATTGACTTCGCTAAAGGATCATTATCGACTTCGCAAAACATAGTGGAAAATCATTTATTAATTCATTTCCTTTCATGTTTCCTCGTGAAAGCTCTGATTTCTCTCAACCTTCAAACTCAGATCTACTTTCCGTTTCTAATCCGATAATTTCATTCCGTTTGAGTTTCTGGATTCCTCTATTGATTCTCTTCATATTGGTACCGAGTTTCTGCATTTCCAAGCATATGAAGATCTGGTGGAGTATGTATGTCACCAGGAAGGTTCCATTGCTCAGATTCCGGTGAATTTGAATATGTCCATGTGTAGCCTACGTCGTTGTGATTCCGAATCTTCTTTCAGATCGTCAATACGGTTAGTAACGAATAAGTTATGAATTTATTCGTTTTCCGTACTAAAATTTGGCCTAAATTGGCCTTAGGCTTGTCAAAATAGACAATTAGAAATTCCATTATGGTCGTTATATTATTCTGGTGTTTGTGGGTTGTTTGTTTGATGAAATCTGATGACAGGTGGGTTTAGAAATTTATTGTGGGCAAAATGTTATTTTGGCGAAATTTAATTAATTAATTAAAGGTTAATTTATTAAATTAGGATTAGAATTGAGATTGAGGAATGTTGATTAGATGCTACCTTGAAATTTGAGGAATTTTGAGTTACGTTGAGATATTGAGGTTTAGTTGGTTGTGAGAGTTATAGGTTGATTATGATCCTTATGGATCCCTTAGGTCTAGGTGTGACCCTTTGATTGATAGGAGATTTGATATCTCTTTATGCCTTGTTATTAGGCAATTAAATCACCCGAATCGGAGTTGATCGTGGTTGAGGTTATCTTGAGGTTGAGGTATGTACGTAGGACTTACTTAGCTACTATCCCTATATTGGATGAATGCATGGGTGGTGTTTGTTATATGCTTGATAGGATGCAATATTGATTATTACCGACCTATGGTTTATTGGATAGCCCCTTTGCAGTGTCAGTGTTAACCTTTCCCTTTCATCTTGTAAGGAATCTGAAAGGTTGTTTGTTGTCAGGCCAGTACTAGTATACGGGATGGACACTTCATCACTCCCTTAGGGTACACGGATGTGTGCCGATACTACTTCAGATGGAAATGGTACCCAGAGGCGAGGATGATATACTCCTCGTGTCACATATTTATATCTATATATACCTTGGGTTCATGACTTTATAACGATAATTAAACAGGAAAATGTGTGATAGCATGATTATGTGTTTATGATTCCATGACCTGTGTTTGTGCTTATGCATTATCTTATATATGTATGGTTAGCTAACGGTTTATACCGTGTTGTAGATGATCTGGAGGCTAGGAGGACTGCAGAGTAATCCATATGGGTGATCCGCTGAGGGCTTCCGTACACTAGTCAACACCGCAAATCCGTGGAACTCAGGGCGTCACATGGGCTAGGATCTCACAATGGATCCTGACCCTAGTCTGACAACAAGTTCACTAGATCTTATAACAAGGCACAACTAGATTAAAACCAAATACATGAAATTGTACAATATATATATCAAAAGAGTTTACAACATCATAGCCGAGTACAAAAAGACAACCATAAACATCTAAGTACAAAACAACCCATATCCCACGAACAACCTAGTGTACGGAAGCCCTCGGCTCACTATGCAGTCCTCCTATCCTGTAGATCAACTACAACAAGGTATACACCATTAGCTAATAGAAATGAATAAGAATGAAGTAATAGCACATGCACACATCAACAAATCACAACATGCAATACCACACACATAACCGTTTATTATCTTTACTTAAGTTATTCCATTACAAATTCAACTTCTTTTGTGGCATGAGGAGCCTAAATAACCTCGTCTCTCCCCCCTTTAACCGAGGTTTGCATGGGGATCTACCTCCCCCCTGAGGTACTGGCTTCCAAGCCCCTCCTCCACTCTCGGCGAGCTTTTGCAGGGGTCACTGCCCGATTATAATACACTTGGGCAATATAAGGTAATGAAGTGGTCATTCCTAGTCCGGTTTAAGTTATAAATGCAACAATCATATGAACACACACTACCATTACAACCACTAAAATCCACAACTGCACGCTAAGTAAATCCTCTGGACTTACCTGAAATCTCGTAAACATGTCCCACATCACAATTTCCCCTTGGGGAAATAATCAACACCTGCATAAGCAACGCATACACAATCAAATACTGCAAAGGTTAGGAGACACATCTCCTACACTAAAAAATTACCAGCATCCCGTAACCCGGGTCTAAACCTCAACAACACATCAAATCTCGCAAATGCCTAAGGCATTACCTCAACATGCACACAAGTGCATATGGTACAATCCCAACATACAACTTATCAAGCACATCCTTAACCATACTAGCCTAGCTACAACTCAAGCCAAGGCCAAAGGAAAGGAAGGAAGGAAGCTTACCAACTCGGTATGCCCTGGATGCACCAGAGGAAGCAAGAGACGCAAGGCACTGCACCAGTGAGGCGCAGGGGTGGACCAGTCCAGATGCAGGGGCGGCTCAGTCCAAGGCGCATGTGCGGCTTAGCTCATGCGCAGGGGTGGCTAGTGTGTAGTGAGCTGATCCCGACTTCTCTTCGATCCTTTTCTCGACTCTCTTGACTTCATCACCACACAACAAGCATACACATACATATACACACATGTATGAACTTTAAAACGTCCAGGAAAGATCCACAAAACCTATGCTTGTGAATCCTAAGCTAAAGAGGAAGATAAGAAGCAAAGAAGAAAGGATTAGGAGTAGAAGAAAGAAGATGAACTTACCACAACTGAACCTAAGCAGAAGGGAAGATCAACGCCAACACCACCTCAAAACTACCACAACACATCAGCAACAACATCCAACATCATCAACATCCAAATTCCACACAAACTCTCTTTTGTAAGATCAAAGTAAATCAATAAGAAGATCCAAAGGAAGAAAGGAAGAGAAGATGAGGTACGTGAGGAGAAGAGGGCTGGAGAAGATGAAGAAATCCTCTTCTGGAAGCAAAGGAAAGCTTATATAGAAAGTCCACCAAAACCATGGTCAATAGTAAACAAAGGTGGTTGCAGCCGCACAAATCCGCAGGGGCGGATCTACAAGGCGCAGGGGCAACCTACATCATGCGGAGGGACGGCTCACAGCATGTGCAGTGGCGGCTCAGCCAGACTCAACACCTAAAAGATACATCACACTTCCCTAAAAACAAGTTTCATTCCGAAACTTGCATGATCCCAAATCCTCCCGGATCCATATGCCGAGGTATAACATTGTCCCTCTCGGAGGCATCACATCTCCGCTCATAAGATCACAACCTATAACATTCTATGACCTCAAAGCACATCATGGAGAAACAACCACTTCAGCAACACCATCACACAATCTAAACAAGACATAGAGGAAAACCATCTCTAGCCAACCACTAACCACATCACAAGGCATGGAGGAAATCCGTCTCTAGCCAAATCGTACATAAAAAACAAATACGTGGCGGAAAACCGTCTCCACGCACACTATGTCCATTAACAATAGCATGGAGGAATAACCATCTCAAGCTAATCCTAAACATATCACAATAGCATGGAGGAAAGAACCATCTCCAGCTATACCAACCTCGTGCTATATAACAAGATCTAAAAGATCATATGCACACATCACAACTGGCGTGAAAACACAACATATCGCAAAAACACATAACAAGCACTCACCAAGATAGCACTAAGATCTACTCGCGGATCCTACAGGTGCATATATCGCGGCATAGAACTCTGGATAGTTCCTCTCGATACTATCCTCGGTCTCCCATGTAGCCTCATCTGGTCCTTGTCTCAACCATTGTATCCTTAGCATTGGAATGTCCTACGAACGCAGGCGTCTAACACCTCATTCTAGGACAGCAACTAGATGCTCCACAAAGGTGTGGTCCGGCTCAACCACTAAGTCATCATAGCTAACGATGTGTCTCCGATCTAGTATGTAGTCCCTCAACCGAGACACATGAAACACGGGGTGAATACCCTCTAACCTCGGTGGTAAAGCCAATCTGTACGCTGCTCTTCCAACTCATTACTATCTCAAAAGGAGTGACATATCGGGGATTTAGATTCCCCTTTATGCCAAAACGTCTAACGCCACGCGTTGGAGATACTCTCAGCTAGACATGAGCTCCAACCCTAAACTCTAGAGGTCGACGCCTCCTATCTACATATGACTTCTGGCGACTCTGTGCCGCCACCATCTTCTATCTAATCAACGCTATTCGATCCATATCATCCTGAATCTGTTCTAACGCTATACCACTGACTTTGCTAGGCTTATCAACGGTGTACGACATCTACGCCCATACTGTGCCTCATATGGGGCCATCCCAATCAATGCATGCCAGCTGTTGTTGTATGAGAACTCAACTAGTGGGAGGTAATCTGACATCCCTGTCCCCAATCCAACACACAAGCTTGCGACATGTCCTCTAGCGTGTGAATGGCCCTCTCTAACTTACCATCTGTCTGAGGATGAAATGTAGTTGAAGAACCGTCAGGTGAATATAAAGGATAAAAATATTCTAGAAGAGGGGTTGAATAGAGTATGAGAACTTTTTGCAAAAACCTATCTCAAGGCTTTGACACCAATTTCAAAGGCATTGATGTTGATCTAATCTCTTTGTGACACACTTTGATTTTCAAGGGCGTTTAAACTGATTTCAAGGGACTTGACTTTGGAAACCTGCAAAACAATGTTAGTCACAAAAAACAGATAAAGTGCGGAATAGAAAAGATCGACAGGAAGATATATTTACGAAGTTCGGCTCTATAGCCTACTCCCCGTCCGAGGGTATAACCTTAGGATCTAACTATCTATTATCAGCTTCAAAGAGTCCTAGAGTACAAACTAGAAGAAATCCCCTTCTTATCTCATTGTAACCAACGCTACGATCTAGCTCCAACTCTTCATCTTGCTATAATAGCCTAGTTACTTCGCAGAGTAACACACACTCTAGTATAATACTGTTTAGATATGCCAATGAAGCTCTCTAATTTTATCTCTCTCTAGGCGATAAAGCTTTTGTAGAAAGAGAGAAAGAAAAACATCTATGACCGAATAAAGATGTTTTGGTTCGCTTGAAGACTTTGAAAATTTCTATGTACGCTTGTGTATCTTCTTCTTCAATCGACATCTTCATTTATAGTCTTCGATGGAGAGGTCTTCTAGCCGTTGGAAAAATGACCGTTGTAGATGTTTCTTCTTCTCCATGGAAAACACTTCTTGGTTGAGATGAGATAACCTTTTGTAGATCTTTTATCATCTTTATCTCTTTAAAGCGCATTGAACCTTCGTCTCCGTAATCTTCTCACACTTGTTGAAGATTTTTGTCTTTTGATCGAGATCCTCAGATCTTGTTGTGAAGATATCCGAAATCCGTTGAGAAGTGATCTTGCGCTTTTGGTTGAGGATCTTTGCGAGATCCTGTTTTTAATTCAATCCACTTGGTCGTTAAGATCTTCTTTGAGTATATCTTCTTGTTAAGCATATCTCCATGAATATCTTCTTTTGATTTAGTTGTTAGAGATTTGAATTCTTTCCAGCCGCTTTCTCCTTGAAACTGACTTCAAGGTTGTGGCTTCTGTTCCCTTGAAATGGCTTTCAAGGCCTCCGTGTTGAAGTTCTTCAAAATCTCCTTATGTCCGTTGTATTTGATTTCAAGGCCTCCGTCTGTCCCTTAAAATGCTTTCCAATTCCTGCATACATTCTAGACAAAACCAAAACACACCAAGCAACTAGAAATACAATCGATGTTTAGTATAAAAACCACTTTTATTTGTGTTAAGTCTTCCATCATCACCTATACAAATATATAGTCAAGGTGGAGTTTTCAATCTCCCCCTTGATGGAAGACAACACAAATATCGTACCTGCACTATAGACTCTGCGATGCATATATGAATATCAAAATAAACTTAAATGCAGAATGCAGAAATATCGAATGTCGGATTATTAATGTCTCCCCCTTTGTCTTTCAATAAGGGAGAAAAATAGTCAAACACGGAAGTTTTAAGCAATTAAAAACCCAAAAAAAGTATTTCCAAAACCACAAAAATTTAAAACAACAAGCCCATAATCATGACAAGCTCAGTCTGAATCCTCCTCATAAAACTGTCTCTTTCCCTTGGATGAAGAAGTCTTGTGACTCGAATCATGCGTTTCAGAAGCTAAGCGTCGTCTTTTTTCTTCAACTCGTCGTTTCTTGTCTACCTCATATTCTAACACCGGCATAATGGTTGGGCCAACATGGGTAGGATATGGAAAAAGTTTTTCTATACTCGACGTTTGAAGTTCATTAGAAAAATTTTCAACTTTTTGTTGAGTATGTTGAGTTGCATCTTCAGTCATAGGTAGTATCCTTCCCACAGTAGTAAGAGTGAGATCATATATAAGATACATTTAATTTATCTTGGCATTCATGATTCACATCCTTTCTCCTCTTAGTATTAAACTGAAAATATGAGAGTTCTCTATTCAGCGAAACCAGTTCTTTTTCACATCCGTCTAACCTTATTTCTGGAGGAGGAGGAGGAGGAGAAGATGTTGGAGCTTCTTGGGATGGAGGTGGAATAGCTCCTCTTCCCTTCAATATCCATCCTCATGCAAGTGTCTTCTAAATACCTAGCCTTTCCAAGCACGTTTCATCAATTTTTCCAGAAGTTATCTTTAAAAGATGATTCAAGAGTGAGAATCCCTTTGTCCCGTTTTGTGACGAGGTTGACATAGAAAAGTCGTGTAAGCCTTGGAAAGGCAAAATCTCCAGGGTTTCAGATTTTCCAGACTGTGGAACTCTTAAGCATAGCAATGCAAGGGATCTGAAGGGTTTGCAGAAAAAGCAGTGTCCACCACTTCACACATAAAGAGAGGGCGATTGTGAAATCCATCTAGCCAAGATCCCGTAGCTTGAAAATTGATGAACCATGAAGTTGGAAGACCAGTTGTCTATGAAATTTCCAAATCTTCAGAAAGTTTCTCCTCTTCTGTGGCTGATGAAATATGAGTTCATTCTATTTTAGACGATGGAGCTGGATGACGAACAAATTTCTTGTTTCTCGGCGCCATACATTATTTTGGGAGAGAAAACAAGGGTTTGAAAACAGGGTCTGTAAACACGTTAAATGGGGAAGAAGTTTTACGCTATTAAAAAGAAAAGAGAAGGAAACAATTTGAGGTTTTAAACAAGATCTTGAGATAAACAAGGCCTTGAAAAGCCAAAGTTGTTCCAATTAAATCTCAACAACTCTTTTTCAAAATTTTGAACCTAACTTGCATTTGAAATTATTTTAAAAATCCTTCTTTAAAAAATTTAGGAATCAAAATATCTAAAAGATATTAATCCCTAAATAGGTCCGTGATATTCAATTTTGCCCTTGAATTTTGTTTCAAGGCCCTTGAAAATGAAAAGTGGGCTGCATACGAAGGAGAAAATAAAACAATTTACTTCCCCTACATTAATGCTTCCTTGTTCAACATACCAAGCTCTAATCGAATGAAATTTAATTGATCTTCAAGTAGAGGCTTAGTAAAGATATCTGCAAGCTGCAAGTAAGTTGATATAAAAGAAATCAAAACATCACCTTTCTCAACATGATCACGTATGAAGTGATGCCTTACATCAATATGCTTAGTTCTTCAATGTTGCACAGGATTTTTTGTGATCGAAATAACACTAGTATTATCACATTTTATAGAAATAACTTTCAAATCAAAGCCAAGATCACAAAGTTGTTGAGCTATCCATAGAATTTGGGCACAACAAGCTCCTACAACTATGTATTCTGCTTCAGCTGTGGATAGGGTGACAGAGTTTTGCTTCTTGGAGTGCCAAATAAATAGGGATGCCCCTAAGAATTGCCAACATCCTGAGGTGCTTTTTCTATCGACCTTATAATCTGAAAAGTCTGCATCTGAATAGCCAACGAGGTGAAACGAGCTTTGACGTGGGTAGCACCCTAAATCCACAGTGCCATTGAAATACCGAAATATATTTTTCACATCTATCAAGTGTGACTCTTTATGATCAGTTTGAAATCTAGCACACATGCACACGCTAAACATAATGTCAAGTCGACAAGCGGTTAGATATCGCGAAAAACCGATCATACCTAGATACTCCTTTTGTAGAACACTTTTACCATCTTTGTCATGGTCAAGCAAAAGTGTAGAACTCATAGCAGTCTTTGCGACATTGGAATGATCCATCTTATACTTCTTAAGAAAGTCCTTGGTGTACTTGCTTTGATTGAGGAAAATTCCATTCTTTGCTTGTGTAACTTGAAGTCCAAGAAAGAAATTTAACTCACCCATTAGGCTCATTTGGAATTCCGTGCATATAATATTTGAGAATTCCTTGCATATGGAATCATTAGTAGCACCAAATAATATATCATCAAAATAGATTTGTACTATTAGAATATCGTTTCCTCTAGTTTTGATAAATAAAGTTTTGTTAATCAAACCTCTTTTGAAATTGTTTTCAAGGAGATACTTGGAAAATCTTTGATACCTAGCTTGAGGAGCTTGGTCAAGACTGTAAAGAGCCCTGTCCAAATTGAAAACATGATCAGGAAATTCATCATTTTCAAAACCAGGTGGTTGAGCAACGTAGACTTCTTCTTCTAAGAAGCCGTTTAGAAAAGAACATTTTACATCCATTTGAAATAAATTTATGCTCATGAAAGATGCAAACGCAAGTAGCATACGAATGGCTTCTAACTTGGCAACCAGAGCAAAAGTCTCCTCATAATCAATACCTTCGTCTTGGCCTTCAGCTACAAGTCGTGCTTTATTTCAAATGACTTTACCGTTTTCATCCAACTTATTTCGAAAAACCCATTTCATGTCAATAACTCATTGATGCTTTGGCCTAGTTATAAGAGTCCAAACCTTGTTTCTCTCAAACTCATTTAGCTTATTTTGCATGGCAATGATCCAATCGGATTCTTGAAGAGCTTGAAGATAATTCTTGGGCTCAATAAGAGACATGAACGCAGAGAACGCACATAGGTTGTTCACTTTGGATCGAGTTTTAACTCCTGCGTTTGAATTTGAGATCACATTCTCTTGTTGATGGTATGAAGAATGTTGTAACTTCCTTCGTTTGTAAGACGGAACAGTACCTCAATATTGAGGCTCATATGCTTGACTGGATTCAGGTACCGTTGGAATGTTTCCCTTGGATCATGTAACACCCCGAATCCGCGGGATATCGGAATGCTACGGGCGAGACCTCACAATGGGTCCCGAACCTTAGCCTAACAACAATCTCACGGACCTTTCCAACATGGCACAAATAAACGCTTAAAACTAAAAACGTTTATAATTTATGCAAGAACTGAAACTAAAGGGTACAATTTGGAAACTCAGCTGAGTCCTCAAAATGACAGAAAACTCCAAAACATAACTCCGAAAATCGTACATCGAACCATAATCCAAACATAAAAAAATAATCCAACAACGTCCCCATCTTATAATGTACGGCAACCCTCGGTTGTCCACTCCTCCACCTCACTCGGCGGCGTCCCTAACCTCCGGGGCATCTACAGAAGTGGTTTAAAACCGTTAGAGACATGGTGAAGGCACATACACACTTATACATCATAACATCACATAATCATGCTCAACAAACAGGTCCGGTTTATTATTTTATTTGTTATTAGGTCATATCCCATTCTAATTAAACTTCTTTTGTGACACGAGAATCTACCAAAACTCGCCTCGGTCCAGAACTTACCGCATGGAACGGTACGGATGCATCCGATCGTCTAACAACACGGGCTAGTTTGTAAGAGCCTTAGTTGCGGAGTTGCTGAGATGAGTGTGGAGGGCACAAATTGTGCCTTGACCGCCCCTGCGTGACCCAAAGGCCGACCCTGCGGTTCTCATGATCCGCCCTTGCGGCCATCTGATCCGCCCCTACGGATTTAGGTGTATTGCACCCGGTTTTGTTGACCTTTTGACCCGTGCTTTACTCTTTCCTTTCCTCTATAAATTTCTTCTATCTCCTTCCTGATGAGGGTTCCTCATTTACAGCTTCATCTCCTTCCTCACGTTCATCTTCTCCTTCCTTCTCCCTTAGATCTCTTCTTGATCTTTGTTTGAGTTTGTGTGAGTTTGAGAGCTTATAAGCTTGGCTTTGTTGTTGATTGATGATGGTTGATGTTGTTGTGCCTTGTTGAGCCAGCTTGGAGGTTATAGTGAGAAGTCTGTCTCTGTATAGGTTCAGCTTGGTAGGTTTGTCTTCCATCTCTTCCTATCTTTCTTATTTCTTGCTTCTTTCCTTCTTTCCTTTTATTCTAGTTGAGGTTCCACAAGTTTGATCTTATGGCAGCCTTGATTGGTTTTAATTGATGTATATATGTATGTATATGTATGTGTATGGCTGCTAGAAGAAGAAGGAGTGAAGAAGATCGATTGAAGAAGCAAAGGACATAAGGAAGTGCACCCTTTGCACACCAGCCGCCCCTGCACCCCTTTGGACCGCCCCAACGCCGGTTGTGTGCCGCCCCTGCGCTACCTCCTAGCCTCCCTTGCGACCACCTACAACAGCCTTGCTTTTCTCTTGATTTTGCAGGTGTGTCTTGCTCCTTGGCATGCCTATGGATGGCATTGCCTCTTCTTTCCTAGTATGAGAGTGTAGTACCATGCTAGGTTTAATTGAGTCTGATTGGGGGATGTATGATCATGTTATGCCTTATACGGATTTTGAGGATTACTAGGTTGTGAGCCTTAGGTTGAGGATGATCCTATGGATCCCTTGGGTCTAGGTGTGACCCCTTTGATTGATAGGAAATTTACATATCTGTATGCCATGTTATTGGGCAGTGTACCTTTTTGGATTGGAGGTTGATCGTTGTTGAGTGTTATACGTTGTTGAGGTAAGTCCATATTACTCACGTAGCTACCATCCTTATATTGGGTGTTTGCATGAGTAGTGTATGTACTATATGCTTGTTATGATAACATGTGATGTCGAGTATTACCGACCTATGTTTTATTTATTACCCCGTATGCGTGGTTGTAATAACCTTTCCCTTTCATCCCGCCGTGGAGTCTGGGATGTTCTTTGGCGTCAGGCCACCTGGTATACACGAAGGGCGCAATCCACTCTCATAGGGTACACGGGTTGTCTGAACGACACTACTTCCACATAGCTAGCAGGCCCAAAGGCGAGGATGATAAGTTCCTCGTGTCACATAGTTTCATCTATCTGTATATATATATATATACGATTTGAGTGAATGGATATTATATAAAGCTAATAAAAAAGATAAATGTGCGATAGCATGGTGATGTGTTTATCTTTCATGATTGTGCTTGTGCTTATGCATTACCATATATATATGGTTAGCTAATGGTTTCATACCAAGTTGTAGATGCCTTGAAGGATAGGCGTGTTGTTGAGTGATATGGCAGGGTGGCAGGCCGAGGACCTCTCGTACATAGGATGGTTATGGCGTTTCGGATTGTTTATGTTGCCCTCCTGTGTGAGGATGATGTTTTCTTTACCTCCTGTGTGAGGATGTTGTTTTATACTCGGCTATGATCTTGTTTACCCCTTTTGGTTGTACAATTTTATACAGCTTTATGAATTTGTTTAGATTTGTTAGTGTCATGTTGTAAGGTCAAGTGAACTTGTTGTTAGACTAGAGTCAGGATCCATTGTGAGATCTTAGCCCAATTTGGGATCCCGAGTCCCGCGGATTTGGGGTGTTACATAGTCGCCAAAAACCTCCTAGCTCTACTCAAGAGCTAGACAAGTTGTCACCGCCCGTTATGATACAATTCAAACAAATAATATATGAAGGTCGGTAATCCTATTTCTGGTTTTTATAAGTTATAATGAAAGCAATAAAACACACACCCCCAAACACACATCGAGTCTAGTACGTAGAATACGAGCTAAGTAAGTCCGGAGACTTACCTAGCATCAACACTAAACTCACAACACTCTAGCTTCTCTTGGGAAGAAGTCCACAACCTGCTCACAAGAAGATATACATATCAACACAAGCTCACGCTCAAGAAGTCTAAGACTCAACTCTAGTGATCTACACAAGATCACTTAACCTTCACGCTAGGAACGCATCCTAGCAACCAAGATACTCACCAAACCCTCAACACATGATAGCAACTCAAAACAGTCCACTACCTCAAAAGAGAAAAAGCCGCAACCCAAGAGGAACATATTATCCAAGTAAGTCTAACATGCTCAACATACCCAAAGCCATAAACTACATCGAGCCTTAAGCGCTCCAAGGTTCACAACCACTAGATGACATCCACAACGACCCTAGGTCCATCCTAGGCATGATACTAACATTAAACAACCTCCAAACTTCGGAAGGAACAAAGAAGAGCCAACTGTTGAAGAAACGCAGACGCGGAAACAAAAGGCGCGACTGCGTGCTCAAGGTCACGGCCCCCGCGGCATTGTTCATCCGCCCCCGCGAATGCTGGCAAAACCTTCCGCCGCCCCCGCGGTAGAACTCCACAAACAACGATTTCTTCGTCTTGGGCTCCAATGGTCTCCTTCTCTTACTAGGTATTCTCCAAACATCATCCACTGTATTGAGGCTCTCCCCCATGACCTAATCTAGCTTAGAACACATGCATAAAAAGATCAACAGGAACACACTTCGAAAGGTTCATCAATGGCAATGGAGAAGGAGAGAACAAGAGGAAGCTATGCAGCAAGGAAGAAGAAAGGAGGGAGAAACAGCGACTTACCAAACGGAATCATGGAGCTCTGCATTGCTGGCCACACACAAGGAGATCCAATGGAAGAAAAAAGGAAGAGAGCTCATGTGAAGGGAAGAAGGGGAAAGAACCAACGTGAAAGGAGAGTGAGAGGAGAGAGAGAGGAAAGTCAAGGCTGTACAAGGGGAGGGAACAAAGGGTCAGCTGCAGCCTTGTCACCTCATGCTAGGAAACGAGGGGTCCAAAAGCATAGTAGGGGAAACGAAGGGTTAGAATGGGATTTTCTGGATAAAACCCGACACTCAGCACCCTGTGCCTTTGGGAAAACTGAGCCGTGCCTGCGGGAAGGTCGATAAACCACTCAATACCCGGAAAAAAATTCCGAATGTTACAACTATTTCACCTAAAAACAAGTTTCGTCCATAAACTTTGATAACGCAGAACTCTCGGGAACAACTAACTCGGTAACCAGTCAAAACCGTAACGTGCAAACTCCCTAATCGAAAACCCTCACACACTCGTGGAACCGCGTGAAGACCTCAAAGGCCTGCACCCATCCTCGTATTTACCGCATAGCATATAATAAGTCAAAAGCTAGCCAATCATACAACACATTCCCACTCGGGGCACAAAACACATAACTCGCACATGCACATAATATCTAACCCAACGACCATCTCAACATAACTAGATCATCGTAAAAACTTCAACGAGGATACAATATCACGTCCTCCCGGAAGCCTCATCGGCTCCTGGACTATAACTAGATCATCACAACTAGCAGCATACCTCGAGCCATACATGTATTGCATCGATCGTCACACCTAAAAGTTGGTTAACATTCCCCACTTTCGGTGGCCATGTCAACCGATAAATCACTTCCCAACTTGCGCCAAGATCTCCAAAGAGGTCCAATATACTAGAACCCATGTCCCTTCTATTGGCCAACACGTATGACGCCCTGCGTCCGTGATACTCCTAACTCGAGTCGTCTCATATCCGAACCTAAGAGGTCGTCCCGTATCTGCTCAAGGCTATACTTACATATAATAATAATTTCCCAACATCACAAGGTACTACACTTCCGTCCATAAATTGCATCGGAAAAGAGCATCACAACGGTACATCCTCAACTACTATAACACGTGAACTCAATCCCGGGAAGTGTTCGAATCACACATATTACCACTCTAGCCCAGAGGGATTCAATACATCCTTTAAGGCTTGAAAAGCCTTCTCTAACAGACCATATGTATGAGAAGGTAAGACTGTTATGAAAGGCATTGGGCCCCTAAGCGGCACGATCCCGTTGCCCATCCATCCCGAGATGAATCGTTCAGCTCGATTGGAGATAACAGTACTCGGTATCCTTAATAAATGTCACTATTACTAATGGACTCCGCAACTAGCCGACTGATCTGTATTGTTTCTCCAAAAGGTATAAACATGTTTTCTCCGTAGGTCGGTCCTCAAAGAACAAAACATGTCACAATTGTCACTTGATCTCAAATAGGTAATAACAAGGTATCCTCCCAGTTCCACTACGTAACTCGCGGTGGAAGAAGTCCTCTTCCCGTCTTAGGGTGCTCAAGCTTGACCTGACAACGGTCACTTACTGGCTATGCACTTGTCACCTCGGCCTTAATCCCGCCTCACGAATGTGAACATCACCAATCCAAATATCTCTTACCAACACTACAGTGCACTAGTAAGGTGGTGTGAGCCTCTTGGGGACTCTATCTCACCTCCCCGTTACTAGTACACATGGGCGCTCCTGGCCTCTCAACAAACCTTAAACCCATAAAGGTAACTATGGGGCTTATCCACGGGACCTTCTATCCCGGATCATTCTCAAAGCCTTTCAAATCCCGTGATTCTGTTGGGTCTCTTCACCATCCATCTATGTTAATAAACTGAGGTTGAACTGTCAGTTAAGTTATTGTTTCCTCTCAAAGTGTCACTTACTAAGGGTATTGGTAATCACATTCACCTACCCTGGACGATACAAAAGTCATAAGTCCGAAGTCCTTAACCAATTTTAACCATCCTCTGGTGGGTGCTCAACTCTTGTTAAGTGAGTTTACATACACGTATCATACTATTATTGTACTACAAAAAAGGGTAAATAACCCGGTTACATCAAGGCAAATACCCCGGACTATAACCGGGTCAAAGGTTACGGTGATATTTGGTCAAACACTTTATAGCCCGGGCGTTAATTTTCGGTTTAGTAATTCTATCCGGGGTATATGCTATCAAATAACCCGGATATTTGAGGAAATCAAGTGCATAAATACTTGTACAGATATCCGGGGTATTTGCTTGATAATAACCCCTAATAAAACGGTGCATAGGAACCGGGTTATTTGACAAATTTAAACCAACAATTTTTTATGAATACTAGTAGAGCCGCACGCGCGTTGCGCGTGTGTCGGGATTTATTTTTGATCCATATATACGGTGGACATAAGTTACAGTACGGTTGAGCAGAAGTGATGTAACAGAAATCAAGTGCATAAATACTTGTACATAAACGATAAGATCAACAGACAAACATGAAAACCAAATTTACACAATATCATTAATTAAAATTGGAATTAACATAAAAATACAAGATTGTGAGGCACACTAATGCGCCATGAAAGAACTAATCAAAGATTTGAAGCATGTATGGTCCTTGCGAGCTTGCGGAGATTACACAATTTTGTCCAGAATCTTGGTGCAATAGAAAACATTGAATGGTAATGAATCATTGATTAGCTGCCTTAATTATATGGTGCTCGTGTATAAATAGATGGGCATACCCCATATGGAGTCTCCGCCTTAAGGGAAAATATGAGGCTTTAGCTTCAAGTTGAGAATGCACTGAGAAGACATAAGCCTTGATAGAAAGTAGAACGATTGAAGAAACATAGCAGATGGTCACTCCCAAGATATGGATCGTGAGAGAGAATAGGGCCATCACATAAAGTATAAACGCCTGCATTCATGAAGAAATTTATGTAAATATGTTGATATAACAACAATCAACCTAGCATACCACCAAAAAAGGAGAAAACAGAAGAGTCTTAAAGTGCTATAGTAAAATAAACCGACGAATGTGCAATTAAAAATCAGAAGCTTCAACCTATGATCGCAAATTACATAAAATGTTCCTTAATTAGAAGCAATCCAAGTCTTAATAAAATTCAACTGGATGTGGAGAAGATTGTAAGACAACATGCTTTCTAACGTTTATGGTTGTGGAGAAGATTGTGAGGCAACATGCTTTCTAACGTTTATGGTTGTGAGTAGATCACGTAGTAGTTCCCAATTGCAATCATCTACAACATACATAACAAATCAACATACATCAAGGCAGCTAACTTTGAAATTTGTTATCATGATACACGCTATCCCTACTAAGTTAATCTATGCACAACTATGTCGTTCAAAATATAAGTAGCAAAAAAATAAGACTGGAAATGAAGACAATCAGTCAAGCATCTAAAAATTCAGCAACATTAAAAACAAATGGTAGTTCAGTTGCTAGAATTATTTAGGACTAATTAACCAAGAAAAGAATGTTGTCCAAGAAAAGAATAAGACATTGGTATGAGAGAGGGCAACTAACTTTGAAATTAGCTTTTTTTGTTGCCTATGCCTTCAATAAAATTAATATGTACCAATTGTAGTTTTACTAATACTAGACTAACATACAGTAGAAGAATAAGACACATTCTTGTTATATTAGCACTTTTCCCATATAAATATTGAAACATCAAGAGCCTATAAGTCTAGAAAATGCTTTGTTTCAGTTTGCCTTCCTGCTTGACTAAACGATATTTAATCATAACCTCTACAAGATCATAGAGAACCTCGTCATCATTGATTTAATTGAGAGTAATTGGGAACTACTGCAAATTCAGCCCAAGTATCATCCTTGAACTACTACACATTCAACTTTTATGTAAGAAAACTCATTAAGACAAGCCTTTACTATGAAGGCAAACTTCGACAAGAAGTCGCACAACAAACAATTGTTTTTGCAAAAAGGCATAAATTATCCAAGCAACACGACTTGCAGAGTAGTACCAACCTGTGGTAAAAAAGACTGATTATGAGGTGTTTCTTAATCTTATCCTACATAGGAACATAACTTATCCATAAAAATTAAAGCCATAAAAAGGTGATTCAACCTGTGGTAAAATAGACTGCTTCAGGAGGCTACAACAACACCAGAAAAGAAAACTCAAATTTTGAAGCATGAGCTTCATTTATTTTAAATCTTAGGTAAATCATTGGAATACAAAAGCAGGTTATGTAAGAAAGTATTAGTGCCATCATTTTGCAATGGTGGTGCAAATTATTCGAATACAAAAACAGGTAACTTGGAATTTAAAAATGAAACTTCAAGAATAATACTTGTTCCTTAATGGTCCATCAAATGCAAAAAGTTCAGAAGTCATGAACCTATCAATATCAGCTATGGCACAAGCACCCAGGGGACAAAAGTTCAACCTAGGTTTGCAATCTTCCAAACGGTCAGCATCACATTCCAACTACAAAAGAGTCGAGAAAAAAATTATAAACACTAATTAAAACAGCTAAGTGAACTTCTGCAAACAATCACAACTAACACCCACTTTATTCGAGAAAGAAGGGTAAAACCAGCCAAGCATTTGAAAGATGAAGATAAAGGGGATACCTGCTCAGCATATGCCCAAAGAAGATGTTGCAACAACACAGGTTGTGACCTTTGCAAATGTGTATATCGGGGAACAATAGGCCCTTCATTTTTCAAAGCCAAGGTAACAAGTGCAACCTGCAAATTATTACAAACATTACCATACAACTCTTATGGATAACTTATTGACACTATCCCCTTAAATATATATCAGCATCACAATTTTAAAAAATGGCTGTAAAAACTAATTCCATTGATACATTATATCCTAAACTATCTTGATTTCATCACCACACTATATTTCTCAAATTTTATAAAAAATTTAAAGAAATGTCACATTTGAAATAAAATTTCCATCAATATTCTGAACATGAAGATAACCTACTAACAGGCACTGCCAGCATAGAAGCCATCAAAGAAGGTGAAGTTTATTTGATGAAATCACAGAATTATATATATATATATATATACACACTCATATACAAACTTACGGTCCAAAGGGTATGAAGTCGGGTAAGTTTGTCTCCATAAACTATAGTATTCAGCTACAAATAAAGAAAGAAAGGGAAAGTTTTCATACATTTCAAATCAGCAAGTTGGATTTAAGAAAAACCCAAAAACTATTTTGAAAGGTTGTCACGTATTGACTGTCCATCCGGCTTGTATGACATTATTATCAGGGAATAGCAACGTATATTGAAGCGCCACTATGTTGATCGTTAGAAACTCTCGGGTTGTACACATTTATCTTGCCTCGAGCTCCCTCAAATGGCATTTGCATTCTTTTTGTTTGAGATATGGCAAATTGTAAGACCGAGTTAAAAAATATAAGTATATTCAAAGAACTTGGTAAATTCATGAGTTTAAGAAGCCTCTTACACGAAACTCTGAATTTTCCATGGAGTCGGGGTTCAAGGCCGAAGGATTTTCCTTAAGATATGCTTTAAACCTTCTAACATCTTTCTTTTTTTTGCCTTCTTATGCGAATAGATTCTTTTGGACATCCTCCATCCTCAAGTTTAGATTGTGCTTCTGTAGATTCATTGACTGATAACTCAGAAATTGAGCTTAGACTCATCTACAAAAACTTATGAATGTCATATATTAATTGCAGAAATTAGAAGAAAAAAACGAAAAGAAGATTCATTAACTGCAAAGTGTGATTCTGCAGTAGAGGATGATACAAACTATGTTTAGAAAGAAATCAAAGAAATTTGAGTTCTTTAACACCCTTTTCCCCTAAGTTTTGATTGTACAAAAGAAATAATAACTTAATACTATATGATTGTAGATGAAAACTAAATGTTTATGCATGAGGTTTTTTCATGTTCATACTTTTTTCTATACATTTCTTTTTTTTAAAAAAAATTTAAAGAGACTGTAGTATACATTATAGTACTACATAATAGATCTAAACCCACCAAATTACATAAGCTCAATCAAATGTGAGAAATATGTTTATGATAATTTGAGATTGATAAAACCCATGAAAATCCTCCATAGTAATGTGTAACATAACATTAAAGACTAATGGACCTAAACCCACCAAATTAAGGTAATTTGAGACTGATAATACACATGGAAATCCTCCACATTAATCTGTATCATTGAAGACTAATGGATCTAAACCCATGAAATTACATATTCACACTTCAGTTCAATCTAAAGTGAGAACTATGTTTATGCTTCAGGATACAAATACCTATTCACACATCAGTTCAAATCACTACCTGGGAATACAAATGGATAGTTTGGGACAAAATGTTTAATCCCAAAAAGACCAGCATTGTCAAATGTAATATGTACAAATATAAAATGTCGAATTGATAGTAATAGAGTACCCTAGTATTTACTCCGTATTTCAAACAAAAGGTCACTAAACAAGATCAACATTGCCACAAAGGTTTTTAGTTACGGTAATGAATGACACATATTACAAGAGGAGCAGCACAACAGTGGCTTTCAGTTAGGTTTGATTGAAGATCAACATATAATTTCTTAGATGTTTAGTGACCTTTTTAGAGGATCAACATTGCCACAAAGGTTTTTACTTAGGTTTGATAACAGAATAAATAAAGATTACATAACAAATAAGATGTAGATATGAAAACATAAGCAACGAACAAAAACAATTCAGACTCGACAATATTGATAATAGCCCAACCGAAAACTGTAGTTGATTGATTTTGAAGGAAGAACAAAATAGTGAGAGATAGAGAATCACCCGTCGCTAGCTGATAAGGGTTTGAGAGTTGAAGTGGAAGGATCGCCAATAAGTTTTTGGAGTCGAGGTGGAGAATCGCCCGCCTTTCGCCGCCGCTCGCTAGTCGCCACTCGAAGTCGAGGTGGAGAATCGGAGTTGGGATTTGGGAACCGCTTTGCTGGTACAATCTAGACTCAAGAGTTGGGATTTGAGAAAACAATCCTATGGGAATCGGTTGGCTGATCGATCGATTAGAAACGTACCTAATTGAGCAAAATGGTGTTATAAATATTTTATACAGTCCGGATATAACAATGTTCGAGTTATTTACATACCTCTTGCCTAATTTTACCTATCTTTATAACCCGGGTATTATAGCATCCGTGTTATTATAGGTTTCCAAATTAAATTTTTAAAAAAATCCGATTATATACCTCATGATTTATAAGCTCGGGATATATATATGTTCATACATTGCTGGTATATGACTCCGTAGTCAAACCGACATAACTTTCGACCTTAGTACGCGCCCTCAAGTTGCTAACTTTCGACCTTAGTCAGTCATTCTTCTTACATACCCACAATTGTCAATGTACACACGAAACCTCTCTTGTTACTTCATACGCATCCCAAGCCCCGCTTGGATGTATCCCATACTGTTATACAATCCCCATAACTCGATGCTTGTCGTCAAAGAAAACGGAATGGAGGTCACACACCTCTTCTGCTTCTTTTTAAACTCCACGGGTACGTCTCGGATCCCACGATCCAATTGACTTCTTTAGAAGGAATGAAAACGTCAAAACTATCCCCAACTCAGCGGGTCTGACCTACCAACTTATAAGCTTCATATCTCCTCCACATACCTTGAATGCATTATCGAAACTATCACCTCATATCTCCTCCACTACGTCTCTTAAGAGGTCACCTCGGACGTCCCGGCCTGCCTATGTAACTCTAGTTATCCTCTTAACCTGCATAACCGGTATTCTAATTGTCCCATATCAAGCTTGTTCCTCCCAATTCAGAGAGTACAACAAGGCATCGTCAAATTTGAACATAAGAATCAATATTGGAACTCATGCACCAATAACTATCATAGAAACCCTTAGTTTAGTGTCCCACTTGGAATCGCCTGAATCACCACAAATTGCGGCACTTCATCGCAACTCCATTCAGAAAACCGATGGATATCCCTCTATGTAAACTCCAACTCATCAATCACACTTGTGATCTCAAAAGGCTTCACTATAACTTGTAGTGACCATACCGACCCGAAACGCCATCTTACTTAAGTCCTTTCCTTTCTCCACCCAGATCGGGTGACATCTTGACTGCAAAATGATCATAGAAAACATCGTACTCATTGGTGACTTCCCGACTCGTACCTTTCCTGAAAACTCGTACCAAGATACCCTGAAGGGAAGACCGGAAGAAATTTTCCCACTTTAAACCACATAACTTCTAACTCATGAATTCCCAAGTACTACCGTCTTAAGCTTTAAGCTTATAACGTTGCTATAGTCACAGTCCTTAATTTTACACCATAGCCACATCGCTCTTTCGGGTGAGTCAAGAAACTTTGACTCATCTCTTGTGCGCGACAACTTTATCATTCGTTTCATAAGAACGAAATAACATGCATCTTCTTTCCATATCTTCTCATTTGCTTAAAGCAACTCGGGAAGCTTCACTTCCCCCTGATCCACTAGATCACTTTGTCATGCTTAAAACTTAAAGGTACCAATCCGCGCCATTCCTCCATATGTCAATCTCATGACCGTAAAAGGTCGCGTAAGGTCGTTACAATCCCTCCCCGGGAGGTCGGTTATTGTTACTTGTTTTAACCTCTTCAACGCTATATGACCAAGACAAATGCTCCTTGGTTGATACACCTCCTTACCATTGGCACTAAACTGCCGGGCATTCACCAACCCTTGTTACCGTTCCGGTATAGTCTCCGCTCGGGTTATACCTCTCATCTACAAATCCTCATAGGCAATCCGCACATTATGCGTTCTCGGTCATGACTGACAAGCTTATGGTTGACCTTTTATATGTCAAAGAGTTACCATTCTTCTATACTTCATGTCACTATTCTTATGAAGGCAACCCTCCTTGGGGTACTCCATCTCAACTCCGTTAACTCTTTCCACGTTCCTTTCCTCCTTCCTCTTCCATAATGTAATCATACTCTTCTAGGCCTCACGTTTCGTATAAATCGTCTTCATGGGCTTACCGTGCCTCACGACATCTTGTAAGCATGTCTTCTCGAAAATCTCTAACATAATTCAGCAACCGCTCGTGTATCTTTTTGGTCGTTGTCTTAAGTCCTTTTATAACTAAAGCTCCTTGTTGTGTCACTCCTCTTCTCGGAATCACGTCCACTCACAATTCTATCTTCTCGGTCGAATCCACGTGAATTCCTATCATGTTATTCTTCTCATAACTCTTGTAATGTTGACTCTTCACTTAACGGTACCTCGTAAGGTTAACTTATGGTATCTTACATATTTCACACTTGGTTCGATCACTCTTCTTATTTGTCTCCAAAACTTAGGAGTGTCTAAAGGAAGCTTTACTTCTCGTAATGGAGAACCGTCTCTAACCTTATGGGGATGCACCAATCTCCTTCTCGATTCGAATCTTTAGTTGTCCCCGCGACTTCTTGAAGAACTTATATACGTCATCTCTATTGGTCTCGTTGTCCTTCCACTCATGACTTCTCTGTAATCACTTCGACGTTTTTGGTGTGGCTTCCGTTCCTATGTCTCTTAAGTTGTCTCATGTTGTTCTTTTGTTTGGTTGTCCCTCATTTACGTCATCTCCAATCCTCCTCTTCGACATCCTTTATAAGGAATTCGAGAATGTCATTGTGTTCTTTAGCACGAAATGCCCAACTCTATACTTGAGCATCTTCCATAACATATGAGCGTCATCCCTAGCCACATCATCCTCTTAAAGGTGATGATATCATAATATCATCTTTCCATTAGGTCTCTATCTCCATACGCTAATACACACACACACACACACACACACACACACACATATATATATATATATCTATATATATATATATATGTATATAAGAATACGTATACATAACTATATAAGTCCTATGTCCATATCACTACCAATATAACACATCCAGCATCCCATCAACAATATAATGTCCAAAACATATAACCGTCCACATATATAACTATACACATATATCCAGTTTATCATGCAACTTACAATCACAAAGATACACATCCATTCTATGATGCATAACTACAACCTCATGTCCATATCTATATATATATATATATATATATATATATATATATATATATATATATATATATATATATATATATATATATATATATATATATATATATATATATATATATATATATATATATATATATATATATATATATATATATATATATATATATATATATATATATATATATATGTGCATATCAAATTCCAATAAACTAAGCTGCCGAGATCCAAGGAAGGAGTGGTGGTCCGTACATTCTACCCCGAGTTATGCATGTGATTTTGAAAATGAAAACACAAAACCCGCGGGGTTCTTTTTATTCCTTATTTGGCATATAGAAGATTGCGAGTGCCATTGTTGTCAACCTAGGGCTCTGATACCACTTTGTAACACTCCTAATCCGTGGAATATCGGAATGCTACGGGCGAGACCTCACAATGGGTCCCGAACCTTACCCTGACAACAATCTCACCAGACCTTTCCAACATGGCACAAATAATGGCGTAAAACTAAATGCATTTATAATGTACGTGAGAACTGAAAGGAAAGGGTACAATGTGGAAACTCAGCCGAGTCCTCAAAACGACACAAAACTCCAAAACATAACTGCGAAAATTGTACAACGAACCATAATCCAAACATAACAAAAATAATCCAACAACGTCCACGTCCTATAATGTACGGCGACCCACGGTTGTCCACTCCTCCACCTTACTCGGCGGCGTCCCTAACCTGCGGGACATCTACACAAGCGGTTTAAAACTGTTACCTCAATTCGAAGCATTAGGGACATGGTGAAGGCACATACACACTTATACATCATATATCACATAATGATGCTCAACAAACAAGTCCGGTTTATTATATTTATTTATTAGGTCATAGCTTATTCTAATTCAACTTCTTTTTCGACACGAGAATCTCCCGATACTCGCCTCGGTCCCCACTTACCGTATGGAAGGGTACGGATGCATCCAACGATCTAACCACACGGGCTAGTCGCCAAGAGCCTCCTAGCTCTACACAAGAGCTAGACAAGTTGTCACCGCCCATTATCATACACTTGGGCCAAATAATATATATAAAGGTCGGTAATTCTATTTCTGGTTTTATAAGTTATAATGAAAGCAATAAAACACACACCACCAACCACACATCGAGTCTAATACGAATAATACGAGCTAAGTAAGTCCGGACTCTTACCTCACCTAAACACTCAACTCACAAAACTCTAGCTTCCCTTGGGAAGAAGTCCACAACTTGCTCAGAAGAAGATATACATATCAACACAAGCTCACGCTCAAGAAGTCTAAGACTCGAGTCTAGTGATCTACGCAAGATCACTTAACCCTAACCCTAGGAATGCATCCTAGAAACCAAGATACTCACCACACCCTCAGCACATCATAGCAACTCAAAACAGTCCACTACCTCACAACATCAAAAGCTGCAGCCGAAGAGGAACATACTATCCTAGTAAGTCCACCATGCTCAACATACCGAAAGCCATCAAATACATCGAGCCTTAAGGGATCCTAGGTTCACAACCACTAGATGGTATTCACAACTACCCTAGGTCCATCCTAGGCAATATACTAACATGAAACAACCTCACAACATAGGAAGGAACGAAGAAGAAAGGAGAAGAAGAGCCTACTGTTGAAGAAACGCAGCCGCGGAAACAAAAGGCGCGACTACGTGTTGAAGGTCAATGCCCCGCGGCACTGTTCATCCTCCCCCGGGGCGCTTGATGCCGCCCCCGTGGTAGAACTCCTGAAACAACGATTTCTTAGTCTTCGATTGTGGATCTTGGGATCCAATGGCCTCCTTCTCTTGTTGGGTCTTCTCCAAACATCATCCACTGTATCAAGGCTCTCCCCCATGACTTAATCGAGCTTAGAACACATGCATGCAAAGATCAAGAGGAACTCACTTCCAAAGCTTCATCCATGGTAATGGAGAAGGAGAGAAGAAGAGGAAGCTATGCCGCTAGGAAGAAGAAGGGGAGGGGGGAGAAAAAGAGACTTACCAAATGGAACCATTGACCTCTCCACTACTGGCAACACTCAAGGAGATCCAAAGGAAAAAAGGGAAGAGAGCTCATGTGAAGGGAAGAAGGGGAAAGAATCAACATGCAATGAGAGTGAGAGGAGAGAGAGAGAGAGATGAAAGTCAAGGCTGCATAAGGGGGAGGGAACCAAGGGTCAGCTGCAGCCTTGTCACCTCATGCTAGGAAACGAGGGGTCCAAAAGCATAGTCACGGAAATGAAGGGTTGGAATGGGATTTTCGGGATAAAATCCGACACTCAGCACTCCGTGCCTGCGGGAAAACAGAGCCGCGCCTACGGGAAGGTCGATAAACAGCTCAACACCCGGAATAAAAATTCCGAATGTTACAGATCCTATCGCAAGGCCATGAAATTGGGTTTCAAGTAGTTGAAACATAGTTCTGATATAGAAGTTTTCTATTTGAAGGTCTTGAAGATGTGTTTCAAGGTCTTGAGAGTTTTCTCCGATATCTTGAATCTTCTCTTGCATATTCTTTTCCTGAGTCTTAAGATCTTCCTCTTCACCAAAATTGTGATCTTCACGTTGATTCAGATTAAGATCTGCAAAACTTTCACTCAAAGTACCATCATTGCTTTCATCAAATATGAAATGAATAGTTTCTTCAACATTTTTGGTACGTATTCGCTGTCAGATTTGTGTGTGTGGTGAACGATATAGCTTTAAATTTATAACCTCAAATGTAAGCCGGAAACAATATGTTGAACCCGCAGTGTACGGATCAATTGTAATAACGGCAAATACTCCAGGGTCGAACACAGGGACTATGGTGAAACAAAGATCGGTAATTAAGGTTGTCAATTAAAAAAACCAACAAAGCAAAGATAACAATGATGATGTAATATCCAGGTAAGAAAATAGGGAGTCTAGAGATTAAAGCATCCAGTTGTGGTTCCGACTCAAGATCTGAAAAGATAACATGGACAAAGCTGAGGTTTGCAAAGGGAAGGTGTTTCTAAGGTGGGAATAGATCACCGGGTAAGTCTCACTACTCACTATCCCAAACAAAAGATCCTCTCACCGGGTAAGTCTTAAGGTATTAAGGAAAGGAACTATAATCTCAAACCAATACACAACCCAAGGGGATAGAATCAACCTTTACCGGGTAAGTCTAAAGCTAACTCTCAAAGTTGGGATGAAGGCACACTTTGACCCCAATGAAGGATAAACCTTTATTACCTACACTCATGATCTTGGGTAAACAAACAAATGAATCACCGGGTAAGTCACATCCTAGACTTGCGTTGAACCAGGAAAGATATAACAAGGATAGTATTTGGCAAACTGGAACCTCAACTCAAATAAGGATCAGGAAAGATTTCGCCTTGCTCAGTTCATGTACAATCTCGTTCGAGATGTTCCACGACTGACCGAGGTGTTCGCCGGCTAAGGTAAAGGCTCGAGCTTTCAGGGTCCACTTGGATAAAGGCTCATTCTTTCATCATCTTTCCCACAACCTTCAGCCAATCACCCTAGAATCGCATAAAGAACATAGCAAACAATCATCATGATAACAATAATCAAATATAAAAAAAGGAATCAATATTCAAACAATAAAATCTTAACACAAAGGTCCCAATAACTCAATCAAACAATCAAACAAATTGCATTCCTCAATCATAATCAGAGAGACAACAAATCAATATCCAAACTAAAAACATCTTACAACATCCTTGAAAGCCCTCAATCTTCCTTCAAAACTAACTTCCTTCAACTTCCTTCAAACTTCCAAACTACCTTCCTCTTGCCTTCTGATCTGGAGATCTACAGCTTCGAGATAATTAATCTCCACAAAATACACCTCTTTATATAGGAGAATCACATTCCTAAGATAAAACATCTTTAAAGGAGATTTCCTTCCTTAGAATATCTTCCAATGTTCAAATAAATCAGCCAAAAAGATATGTTTCCTTCCGGAAAATCATCGTAAAAGATAGGAATTTCATTTTCCAAAAATAGAAGATCTCAACCAAAAATAAAGATCTCATGGCCGGTGGATTATTCGCCTTGGTCCAGCCTATCCTAAAGATCACCTCGGTCGAGGTGATACTGTAGCCACCCGAGGTGAATTTCAGGTTAGTGTAATTCTCTCTAATCTGATCCAGAATCAATCTTCCATCTCATTTCCAAGGTTCTTGAGCCTTTCTTGTAGCTCCTCAATGCTCCATAATGTAGCTCCAATGACTCCTTAGCTTCCTTAGCTCCATATCGTTCAAAAACGTGCTATTTTCCCTACAATGACAACAAAACAAGGTGTAGACCTAGATTCTTGCAAAGGTAACAAAACAACATAATGATCAAAGAATATATCCATACATGCAGATTTATGAAGATAAAACGTCCAAACCAATACCAAAACATAGACTATAATACATTCTATCAAAATACCCCATACTTGTCCCTTGTTTGTCCATTCATTGATCACTCTAAGAGAATGCTTCATGGCAAATAAAATCAAGACATGATCAAAACATTTTATAAATATAAGAAATTTGTTCATCTTTGTATAAAATCAGAGAATGCTTAATAAATCATATTAATCGAAATCAATCTTGTATAATCCTTTTTAAACCACCAAGTCAATCATCATAATCGAGGTCTCAGGGGCTTCCAAAAGTGGTCAAGAAACGTGTCAGGGTGGGATGAATATAGGGTAATGTGGTGCTAGAATCCGGGAATAGGATCTTACTTTCACTTTCTTTGAATCACAACATATTCCACCAATAAGCTTTGCTTATTTTCACTTCACTTTTTGGGACCATGGACAGAGGTGCACAATAACTGAAGCCTAGGAAATCATCAATCATCAATTTCTCGAGATTCCTCAAACCCTTGATGCACATACCATGACCCGTTAGAACTATCGATCAATCCGACTTTCGCAAGACACAAGCACCCGGCTATATGAATGGTGCCGAGTTACTCATCATCAAGATCAACGTCCCCAAACCTAATTTGTTTCTTTCTAACACTTACAACCAAGATCACAAATTCAATTCACACGCTTTTCGTAAACTGCATCCGAATTCCCGGATAGGTAAAGGGAGGAAAATATGTATATGAGGGGCTAAAGCATGGTCAAGAAGAAGAGAATGAGGTGCCTTAGTCATCCCAAGATGAATGCGAGAGAAATCATAATGTGGTGTCAACCTTCAAATCCAACATAATTTTGATAAAAACAAAGTAAGAAACATGCTAGAATTTCAAACAAAGCATTTAGCAACTTAAACATATCAAAAAAACCTTTTGAGCATATATAGATTTCAAAACCAATCTGCAAACAAAATCTTCATCGAGGTCATATCCAGAATAGAAGTACAAAACGATTGGAGAATCTTTCAGTTAAAAACTTACCTCGGTCGATGTGTTCTGACGGTGTCCGAGGTGTTCAACTGAGATGTTCCTCGGTTTTCACGACCTCGTTTGGTCAAGAACGTCTCGGTCGAGCTAAATATTTTTTTTTCAAACTGGTTTTTGACGTTTTTCTCAAACAGAAACCTGTATGTATGCATGTAATGACAAATAAGCACATAAAGCAAAGTAAACGATAATATCCACGATTCGTAAAAACCATAGTCAAGTAATAAAAATAATAGACCAAATACCCCATACCTGGGACACATTGTCCCAATGGGTCAAATATAAGTCATAAGGAAAAAAGTACTCACCGCACTACCTGAAGTGCATAATAAATATAGAAAATAAATCTATGAAGCTTTCAGTCCTCGTCAGCTGGTGGTGGTGGTGGTAGTGGAATGTAGGGATGTTGGGAAGGATCGAATGGATAGCCCATCATCTGCTGAAACTTTATCTCCATCATCCGAGGCTAGAAATGCTGGCTCTCCTCCATCCGGTGTTGCCATCCATCCATGGATCTGCGCTGATCATTGAAGTGTTGAGTGATATCAACTGTCATGGCGGCATAAGAATCTATCATGTACTTTGTAAGATCATCGATCCACTGATGTGCCTCGGGATCACTACGGCGGCGGGCTCGTCGTTGAGGTGGTGGTGGCATAGCGATTGGTGGTGCATGTGCCTCCCTCTCATCCTCCGTGGCCTCATCATTAATGTCAATGGTGGGAATACTGGGCCCGTCGGTATCAGTACCGGTGTCCATAGCAACACTTCCTCAATAGCCATCATCATCATCCTCCTCCTCAACTGCCTCTCTAGCAGCAGCATCCTGCATGTATGGAAACCATGCAGCCGACCAATACTAGCGATCATAGAAAGAGAACTGGGAAGACCAAAGAATACCCTGAGGAAACCTCATTTCCCATGGCATGGCATTATAGGGTGTGCCAAGACCACGGGGGATGAGTATGCGCCGTGTGATCATCTCTTGCAATGCCAACGGCTTGGGAGCCGCAACCAGTGTACAACTAGATAAGTCGAGCCCCATAGAAGTGGCGATGTGGGTCACCAGCCCACCGCAACATATATCGCCCTTCGACTTCCCCTTTATCTTGTGATGATCGTTTGCCAGCATGGCAGCAAAATCTGGAACTCCTCTAGTGACCATACAAAACAGACTCACAGCTCACCCTGTCTAACCTTCAAGGCATCTTAGTACGCGCCAGAAGCATCTCGGTAAAAATCTTGAGAGCTAAGCGGAAGGCAAGGTGAAATATGATCCGCTCCCAGGAATCTCCGGGCTTCCATTTGTCACAATGATCTGTAACATGGGCTATCTCACCCCATAAACTCCGAGCCACCGCTCGAGAAGGAAAATTCGTCATTGTAAGGGTCGGGAAGCCAAAGATCTCCCTAAACCGATCCAAAGGAACTGCGTAGTTCCTGTTCAGCAACCTATACTTGATCTCTCTATGCTCCGGCACGTAGGTAACTGAACTAAGGAACTCGAAAGTCGGCTCCAGATAAGCCGGCGCTTTGATGGCCATAAAGTCCTCTTGGCCAACCATCGAAATCATCTTCTTCAATTCCTCCACAACGTGAAGGAACTCGAAGGAATCAACATGTAAAAACCGTGGGGCTATGATGGGGTGCCCACAAATTCGGTCATAATCCCGGTGATGTTTCTCATGAATCACCGAGATGGTAAACTGTGATGCAGAAGAAGGGGAGGAGTGGTGTGAACTGCTGGGCCTATCCTTCAAGGCCAACTGTCGATAAGATCTGCGTGAATTGGTCATGGCTGGGAGATCACATCGGTCGGTCAAGAACACCTCGACTGAGACGTATCCGAGGCGAAGTGTTACGCGTGGTGGATTCTGAAATATGCTAGATTTTCGCCCCAAAAACACTACCAAAAGCTTCCTATGGGGTACTTATATCATTTTCAACAACAACATGTGGCAACCAAAGCCAGATATATGCAGAATCGTGAAAAAATAGAACGAGTTAGGGTTTATTTCGAAATACCCCTGAATCTACAAATATACTCGGAATAGATAGCCATCATACAACTTTAAAAAGTAGCATGTGCGTTACACAATCCGAATGGCATCCTCCGATAAGAGAATGTCCCCCATGGACAAGTCAAAGTGGTCTTCTCTTGATCATCCGGATGGATAGGAATCTAAAAGAAGCAACTATAACCATCTAAATAGCAAAAATGGGAGTGTTGTGCTAACTGTTCGAGCATTTGGTCGATGAATGGAAGAGGGAAATGGTCCTTCCGGGTAGCCAAATTCAGCTTCCTATAGTCATTGCACATCCTCCACCCCGTAACGGTGCTAGTAGGAATCAACTCGTTGCTCTCGTTTGCCACAATGGTCATCCCTCCTTTCTTTGGAACTACATGCACCGGACTCACCCATATGCTATCCGATATGAGAAATATTATTCCTGCATCCAACAACTTAAGAATCTCCTTCTTCACAACCTCTTTCATGATCGAATTTAACCGTGTTTGAGATTCCCATGAACTCTTGTGATCGTCTTCCATAGTATCTTATGCATACAAAGAGAAGGCTTAATACCAACAAGATCATCAATAGTGTAATCCAAAGACTTTCTATGTTTCCTTAGCACATACATCAACTTAGACAACTCATTTTCAAAAAGAGAAGCACTAACAATGACGGGATAAGTAGAATCCAGACCAAGGAAAGCATACCTCAAGTGAGTCGGGAGTGGTTTCAGTTCTAAGACATGGGATGCTTTAAGACGTGGATCTGTACCTTCTTTCTCCAGTGAAGAGGACATAAATCGAAGTATTGGACTAATGGAAGTCTCAGTTGACATCATTTCGCTTGTTGTATTGGTCGTTGTCCGAGATGGGTGACTGTTAGCATGAAATATTGTGATATTTTAGGCACGTTTTCTAAATGTATTTCATCCATATTGGTGTTCATTGATAAAGCATTGAAGCAATTGTTAGCTATTTTGTCTACCTTGTCGATATAGAGATCTACATAAGCTTTGTGTTGATTGTAGGTGAATAAGAGCTAAAACCGAGCGAGTTAAGAGAGGATGGAGATGAATTGAGCACATCCAAGGACTGAGGACACCACAAAGAAGCCAAGGAAGATGCTAGGATGAGGAATGGCACGAAACAAAGGGAATTACGAGCAACCTAGGCTTCCACGCTCTAAAATACGGCCGTAATGAAGTCCATGTTCTAAACCACGGCCGTGGAACTTGGCAACATGAGTGTGAAGCATTCCAGAGAGTTACACGGTATAAAGTACGGTCGTGGAAGTTGTGAAGAACCATAATCCAAATTCCACGCTCTAAACCACGGGCGTGGAATTCCATAAAACCGTGATTTAGGAAATCTCTTGACGAATAAAATATGGACACATTATCTACACACATGGGCCGGACGGTTATTCTATCTTTCCCTATAAAAGGACTGAAGGAGGGAGAAACCGGCACCTTCGCTTACGCTTGCTTGCACGTGCCTAGGGTTTCATTGGACGTGCGGAGATTGCCATTTTACAACGGAGATTTGCGAAGGCTTGAAGATTTGGAAGTTGCGCTTTGTCCTTAGGTTTGATTAGAAGACGGATTGACATCCCGTTCTTCGTTCTTATTAAGGATTGTGATTGGTTTGTGTTATTCCAAATCTAACATACATCATACTCTTGTTTGTGGATTTGAGTTTGATTTGAAGTTTATTAAAGGTTTTCGAAGGTTTTCATCTTTCATTCTTCTTAATCTTGAATTTGATATCATAACGACTGTCGTTGGCTAAAACCCTTTAGCAATTCTAAGGTGAAGGGTTGATAGTTGTGGCTTAGATGATGATAGATTGATCGTAAACAGATTGGACCCTGAGAGTTAGAGAGATTTCGCCGACGAACCAGAATCACGGCCTGTTCTTGAGGTTCCACGGCCGTGGAACTCAAGATCCACCCGTAATTTATGTCAGTTTACGAACCTTGCTTTTACTTTAATCCAAAGTTAAAGATTTGCTTTAACTTAGTCTTGGCTTGCCTTTTCTAGGTAGTAGTGAAGCCTCAACAACCTCTACTTCGATTTCGAATTTCACAACATTAATCGGTTTAGTTAGTCTTGATCCTTGGGTTACAAGTTTGGGTATTTGATATTAATTCTTGTCTTTAGATCCTTTCTATACTGAAGCCTCAACAACCTTTATAGAGAGTGTCTTTAGGTGAGTTATATAGGGTTTTGGAACTTCACCGTATATTACCTTACATTCGTATACCTTTGCAAACCTCAACTCTGTCCTTATATCTTTAGTTTATCTTGAATCGATTGCTACAACTGGATAACTGGATCTTTAGGGTTGCTGTTTTCCCAATATATTTGCAAAGCTTACTTTATACTTGCCTGATAATCTTATAACTGAATTTGTTCCCCCTTAAATCCCTGTGTTCGATACTCTGGAATTCTTGCTTAACTACGTCGATCCGTACACTACGGGTTTGCTTGCTTGATTTCTAGTTTTATAATTTTAAGACTTATTTGCACGCACGCTAAGTTGCGAACAAGTTTTTGGCGCCGTTGCCGGGGATTTGGTGTAGGCCGAATTCGGTTGCCGGTTTTCAAGCTTGGGAACTTAGCTCTTGTTATTTGATATCTCTTTTGAGTGATATTTGCAGGTTACTTTAGGTATATGTGCAGGTCTAGGAACAACATGGACCTCTTACCTCTTGATCAAGAACTTGAGAAGACCTTGAGGAAGAATCTCAAGGAAAGAAAGTTGGCCGAAGAAAGAGAACGAGATTACCAAACGGAATTAGCGGAATCCGAAGCTCAACTTTGATGGAGCGAGAGGACTCGTAAGGAGGAATCGGACCGTCATCAATCGAAAGTTGATGATCTAACGGATATGATGTTTCAAATGAGGGTGGAATTAAGTGATCTTAAGAAGAAGAAGAGCAGGAAATCGTCAAGATCGGTTAGAGCCCATTCATCCGACGAGGATAGAGACTCTTCCATGCCACCACTAGAGGACATTGATTCGACGATCAATGTGAACCCATTTGCTCCAAGACGGGCTGTAAATCGTCATGTTCCAGCTAGGGATGCGAGAGCTGCTCGTGTAGATGGAGAGCCAAGGACTCTTGGCCAAAGGATGGATCCCATTCAGCAACCACGCCGTTTAGGTGTGAACTTTGATGCTGATGATATGCAAGAGTTTAGCTTCAACCCACAAGTTATTACCATCGTTCGCCAAAATCAGTTTGGAGGAACGAGTGCTGAATCTCCACATCAACATTTACAAAATTTTGAGGTCATGATGGAGACAATGAAGCCAAAGAATGCAACCACTAACAACTACAAGATCAAGCCATTCTTCTTCTCTTTGAAAGGGAAGGCTTTATCTTGGTATCAAGCTCTTCCAAATGGGAGACTTAACACATGGGAGGATCTTTCCACGGAATTCCTCACCAAATTCTTCCCGCCATCCAAGACGGCGGAGTTGAGAGGTAAGATTAATGCGTTTTCTATGAGATCTAACGAAAGTTTGTTTCAATCTTGGGAAAGATTTCAGGACTTATTATTGGATTGCCCACACCATGGCATTTCAATGTTGGGTTTATTGGAGATATACTATAAGGGGCTGGATGTGGAAACATAATTCAAACTCCAATCCCTTTCATGTGGTACATTCATGGACATGAGGGAAGATGACGCTTTGGACTTCATTGAGAAACAAGCCCGAGTCATAAAAAAGTATTCTCACCGGAAAGTAGAAGCAAATCAAGTGGAGCAAGGAGCAAAATTATCACAAGCCGCTCAAACTCAAATCTTTTCTCTCAACACCGAGATTAAAGAGTTGAAGGAAGCCATTAAAACAAATTTCCCAAAGCAAAAGGGACAAGATGTGGGTTATTTGGGAATCAACAATAACCACAATGGGAATGAGAATACAAATCGCAACAACCGGAACAATTGGAACAACAACAACAACCGGAATAACGGCTGGAACAACAATAGGGGTTCAAACAACAACAATTGGCGGTCCAACCAACAACACAATTCCGGTAATTCTTATCCCAATTCAGGAAATTCACTAACTCCACCTTCTTTTTCTTCCATTCCCTTGAAAAGCCAGGAACAAGCATCTAATAGCGGAAGCACTTTGGATAAAGAGAAGTCCGATCCCATGTTGGAAACAATCTTAGGAAAGCTTCAAGGATTGGAGACTCGCATCATTAAGGTCGATGACCACATTACTAAGGTTGATAAAGCCCAAAAGGTTTTAGAAAACCAAATGTTTAGTCAAGCTGAAGAAGTTCCTAGGAATCAAGGAAAATTTCCAGGAAAGACGGAGGATAACCCAAAGGGAAGGGTGATGGCAATCACCACTAGGAGCGGAGCAACAACCATCGACCCGCAACCTAAGTTTGTAGAAGTCCCCGCCGAAAAGGAGAAAGAAAAGGGGAAGGAGAAGGAAGATGTCTACGTTCCTCCTCCAGCTTTCAAACCTCCCCTACCATTCCCGCAATCTAGAGCAAGAGCGCGTCTAGACAAGCAATTCGGTAAGTTTATTGAACTCATGAGCAAACTGCATATTAATATACCTTTCATTGATGCAATTGTAGGTATGCCAACTTATGTAAAGTTCCTAAAGGAGATCCTCTCTAACAAAAGAAAATTAGAGGATTTTGGAGAGGTTAAGATGTGTTTGGATTCATCGGATCTCATCAAGACAATGAAGGAGAAGATGCCCCCAAAGCTGAAGGATCCGGGGTCATTTTGTATTCCCATAGGAGTGGGAGATGTCACATATGATGCATTATGTGATTTAGGAGCAAGCGTGAGCATCATTCCGCTTGCCCTATGCAGGAAGATCGGTTTAGGCGAACCTAAACCGGTGAAGATGACGTTGTACATGGCGGATTGATCCATAACTCGTCCCGTCGGTATAGTTAAAGACGTCCCGGTCAAGCTTGGTAAGTTCTATGTTCCTATAGACTTTGTTGTGCTTGACATTCTTGCAGATAGTCCGGTCCCGATCATACTCGGAAGACCGTTTCTTGTAACATCCGGTTGCATAGTTGATTGCAAGAATGCTAGACTCGCCTTCGACATAGGAGAAGAAAAGGTAGAGTTCGTTCTCTCCACTTTGGTGAAGGAACCAGTTTTCGATGAGGATATATTCAACATCTATGACGAAGAGCTATCTAGAGAGGAGGTAAGTTCGATTCTCTTCAAAGACCCCTTGCAAAAAGTTATTTGTATGAGCATTATGGATATAGGGGAAGAAGAGGAATGTAATGAGGAAGTAGAAGCTTTAGAGAAGCAAAAAGAAGTGTATGAAGAAGAATTTGAGAAACTCTACGATGGGTCAGAAAACGTACGAAATCACGGCCAGTCGTGCTATTCCACGGCCGTGGAATCTACCAACATGACCGTAATCAGCTATTCAGAGGTCTCCAGTAAGTTACACGGCCAAAATCACGGCCGTGGAACAAACAGAGGTCCCGTAATTGATTTCCACGCCCAAAACCACGGCCGTGGAGGGAACAAGGTAGCCGTAATTTTGGGTGAATCTGAAGGAGGTTGTATCTTCTCCGCCACCTCTCTTGATTCTTGTCCAACACCTTCTACATCCTTAGACACTTCTAAGGAAGCTTCGGATACTCCTCAAGAGACTATAGAGACTCCTATAGTGATGGAATTGAAACCACTCCCTACACATCTAAGGTACGCATTTCTAGGACCTAATTCTACCTTTCCGGTAATTGTTAGTTCCTATTTGAGTATTGATGAACATAGTAAGCTCATGGTTGTCCTTAAGAAACATAGGAAAGCCTTAGGGTATACTATAGAGGATCTAGTAGGAATCAAACCTTCATTATGCATGCATAAGATCCTAATGGAAGAAGACTTTAGAACTTCGCGATAACCTCAAAGGCGGTTAAATCCGACCATGAAGGAGGTTGTCAAGAAGGAAATTCTTAAACTACTTGATGCAGGTATCATCTACCCATCTCCGATAGCAAGTGGGTGAGTCCCGTACAGGTGGTTCCAAAGAAGGGAGGAATGACGGTCATCACCAATAAAAACAATGAACTCATTCCCACACGAACCGTAACTAGATGGAGGATGTGTATAGACTACCGCAAGCTAAACAACGTAACAAGGAAGGATCACTTCCCACTACCCTTCATCGACCAAATGCTTGAGAGGTTAGCACAACACTCACACTTTTGCTATCTTGACGGTTATAGTGGTTTCTTCCAGATCTCGATACATCCGGACGATCAAGAGAAGACCACATTCACGTGTCCGTGGGGAACGTTTGCTTATAGAAGAATGCCATTTGGGCTTTGCAATGCCCCAACCACCTTTCAAAGGTGCATGATGGCTATCTTCTTGGAGTACATAGAGGAGAAATTGTCTTTCTAACCTTGCTCTTGTGTTACAAAGGTGTGAAGACACTAACCTAGTTCTTAATTGGGAGAAGTGTCAATTTATGGTGAAAGAGGGCATTGTATTAGGACACTTAGTCTCTAGTAGAGGGATTGAGGTGGATAAGGCTAAGATAGAGACAATAGAAAAGCTTCCTCCCCCAACTTCGGTGAAAGGGATAAGAATTTTTCTAGGACATGCTGGATTCTATAGGCGTTTTATAAAGGATTTCTCCAATATATCAAAACCGCTTACTAATTTATTGATGAAGGATGCAGTTTTTGATTTCTCGCAGGAATGCTTAGATGCGTTTAATATGATTCGGGGAGCTCTAATCTCAGCCCCGATTATCCAACCTCCGAATCACGGTTTTTGCAAGAATTTTTAGGATAACTGATTGGAATTGGTCTAGGGCTGCCCTCTGTTGAATTTGGTGTGAATCTGTTGAGTTTTGAGAAATTCAGAGCCGAATCACGGTCTCTGGAAGAACCACGGCCGTGGAATTGTTAGAACAGGCCGTAATTTTTGAACTGAGATGGATTTGGTTAGGAGAATGTCAGCTAGGAACAAGAAGAGGAAAGGTAATGCTTCCTCCTCCTCCCAGGCACCCCCTATTGAGCCACCATCACCACCATCCCCTAGAATTCCTACAATCCATGAGGATTACCTCGATGCCTTACAGAGGATCAAGAAGAGACCGGTCATAGGACCTCGTTATTTGTTGCTTGATGATCTAGAGCCACTGAATGTGGTAGGGGATCTTACTTGGATGTTGGATAGAGCAGGATTGATCATCTTCTCCGCTATACGGGAAGATGCATATGAGGAGATCACTAGAGAGTTTGTGATCTCATTTGAGCATAGTCATGTCGATAGGACGGTTTCTATCCGGCTGATGGAGAGGAAATATGAGTTTTCGATTCGAGAGTTTGGAGTCTTCTTTGGGTTCCAAGAGACCTTCAATGGTCGATTTCCTAGTGACGTGTACGTCAAAGATTTTTGGGAGGACATTGCTATGGTGTACGCCAGCGAGGACCGCTGGCAACCTGCTGATACCAAGGCTAAGTTGATCTATCACTTACCCTTGAAGATCGCCCACCGAGTGCTTTCTGAGTGTCTCTTCCCTAGGACAGAGACTCCTTAGAAAATCAAGACTGATGAGTTATTTTTGCTTAATTGCATGTTGCATGGTAGGCCGGCTGACTGTGCCACCCTCTTAGCTTCTACTATGAGTAAGCTAAAGAATAAGAGGGCCGGCAACATTGGATACGGTGGGATGGTCACCCACCTTGCTAGACAGCTAGGTATCGACTTCTCCGCGTGCACCAGGATAACTGCTAGACCTCTAGGACTTCAGAGCCTCATGACTAGAGGCATTATCTTTGCTAGACATAGAGGTCCACCTACCGCTGCCATGCCTTGGGAAGGTAGAGGAGGTAGAGGGGTTACATGGCTTCCCGAGTATTCCATTATGGCTGGACGCCATAATTGGAAGAAGACGTTCGCTGCTATGCATGACAATAGATTAGTAGCACCCCCTTACGCCCCCCCTGAGCCACCCGTTGTAGATGAGGAAGAGATGAGAGGAGGTGATGAGTTTGAGGGAGGAGGAGAGGAGCATGATTATGGTACCTTCCTGGATCAGCCGGATGCAGTTCCCGACCTCCCTAGACACTCTCCCTGCCCCGCTAGAGCTTCTAGTTCTTCCTCTCGCCGCGCCAGCGTGAGTGAGAGGCCGACATGGATGGCGACACCTCCTCAGTGGTATAGCACGCAGCCGGATTGGATGGGAGCTCCACCAGCTTGGCATGCCCAGCCACCACCTGCACCAGCACCATCAGACGCACCAGCTTGGTATAGCCAGCCGCCGGGATGGTACGAGCAGCTGCGGGAGTGGGCCACCGACCTTTCCAGTAGGTTCGGAGCTTTGGAGATCCGCGCGGATGCTAGGGATGCACGAGCCGATGCACATGCCCGGATGATGAGAGATGTTTACCGCCAGCAGTTTGGGCGGAACTATGATCCCGGTTTCTTCCCGTTTCCACCACCACCGGCACCCCAGTGAGGATGATGATGATCTACCGCTTTAGCCACTCCACCACCGTCTTGTGAGTTCATTTTCTTTCTTCCTTTTCTTTATTTCTTTTTGAACATTAGGGACAATGTTTATCCCAAGTATGGGGTGGGGTGTGACTATTCGTTTGTAATAACTCTACTCACTTAGCTTGATTTGATCGAGACCACCTTGCATGTTTCATTCCATTGTTACACGTTTCATTATCGCATTGCATGAAAAAGCTTTTGAAAAACCCATAAAAATCGATAAATTTTGAAAATTTTGTGCTTCTAAGGATTGAGATGATTTCTATGATAATCACTACTTGTGAATTGAGTTTTGATGACAATTGTATGCTTAACCAAATAGTGAATTGTAAAGAAATTGAATGAGTTAATTATCCCTCTTTTGTAAGTTTCATAATGTGAGGAATGTTACCTAAATCATATTGAGAAATCAAGGTTGAAATCACATGATAATTTGTTATACTTCTTGTTGAAATGATTAAGGCAATTCGATTTTCTTTCTTCTTTCTTTGATCATTTAGCCCCTCAATGAAATAATAGCCTCCCTTACCTATCCGGGAATTTGGAGGAGTTGATATTTGGCATGTTTGATGTGGGAGGGCCATGAAAGCAAAATTATGCATTCAAAGAATAGAAAGAACTTATAGGTTTGGGGAAGTCAATCATGACGATGAGTAACTCGGCACCATTCACATAGCCGGGTGTTTGTGTCTTGCCAAAGTCAGATTGAGCGATATTCCTAACGGATTATGGTATGTGCAACAAGGGTTTGAGGCATCTCGCAAAATTGAGAACGCCAATCTCCTAGGCTTCGGTTTTTGTGCACCTCTGTCCCATAACTCCAAAAGTAAAGTCGAAAAATTATGTGAAAAAGAAGAGAGCAAAGCTCTAAGTTGAAAGTGTTGCGAAGCCGCAAGAGAAAAAGAAAAGAGTCAGTTATCCACTTTCCCAGATTCCTGCACCACACTCCTTATAATTTCCTCTCCCTTTCCGCATTCTAGACCTTACTTGAAAGTCCTTAAGATCAAGAGAATGTTATATGACTTGGTGATCTAAATTGAAGTTTCTTATGATCGATTTTGATAATGTTTGAAGTTTATGATACTTACATTGAAGTTTGATCAATTCATGATGTTCTTTCCTCTTTATTCTTTAGTTATGTATATGAGAGTCTTATGAATGAATGAAGCAAGGTTTGAGAATGATCTATTGACTAGAAGCACATTCATCTAAAAGATGTTTTGTTTTTGAGGTTGCATATATATTTCATCGTAACTTGAATTCTAAAGCTTTTGAAAGACCTTGCTTGGGGACAAGCAAGTGGCAAGTATGGGGTATTTTGTTAGCATGAAATATTGTGATATTTTAGGCACGTTTTCTAAATGTATTTCATCCATATTGGTGTTCATTGATAAAGCATTGAAGCAATTGTTAGCTGTTTTGTCTACATTGTGGATATAGAGATCTACATAAGCTTTGTGTTGATTGTAGGTGAATAAGAGCTAAAACCGAGCGAGTTAAGAGTGGATGGAGATGAATTGAGCACATCCAAGGATTGAGGACACCACAAAGAAGCCAAGGAAGATGCTAGGATGATGAATTGCACGAAACAAAGGGAATTATGAGCAACCTAGGCTTCCACGCTCTAAAATATGGCGGTAATGAAGTCCACGTTCTAAACCACGGCCGTGGAACTTGGCAACATGAGCGTGGAGCATTCCAGAGAGTTACACGGTATAAAGTATGGTCGTGGCAGTTGTGTAGCACCGTAATCCGAATTCCACGCTCTAAACCACGGGCGTGGAATTCCGTAAAACCGTGATTTAGGCAATCTTTTGACGAATAAAATATGGACACATTATCTACACACATGGGCCGGCCGGTTATTATATCTTTCCCTATAAAAGGACTGAAGGAGGGAGAAACCGGCACCTTCACTTACGCTTGCTTGCACGTGCTTAGGGTTTCATTGGACGTGCGGAGATTGCCATTTTACAACAGAGATTTGCGAAGGCTTGAAGATTTGGAAGTTGCGCTTTGTCCTTAGGTTTGACTGGAAGACGGATTGACATCCCGTTCTTCGTTCTTATTAAGGATTGTGATTGGTTTGTGTTATTCCGAATCTGACATACATCATACTCTTGTTTATGGATTTGAGATTGATTTGAAGTTTATTAAAGGTTTTCGAAGGTTTTAATCTTTCATTCTTCTTAATCTTGAATTTGATATCATAATGACTGTCGTTGGCTAAAACCCTTTAGCAATTCTAAGGTGAAGGGTTGATAGTTGTGGCTTAGATGATGATAGATTGATCGTAAACAGATTGAACCCTGAGAGTTAGAGAGATTTCGCCGACGAACCAGAATCACGGCCTGTTCTTGAGGTTCCACGGCCGTGGAACTCAAGATCCACCCGTAATTTATGTCAGTTTACGAACGTTGCTTTTACTTTAATCCAAAGTTAAAGATTTGCTTTAACTTAGTCTTGGCTTGCCTTTTCTAGTTAGTAGTGAAGCCTCAACAACCTCTACTTCAATTTCGAGTGTCACAACCTTAATCGGTTTAGTTAGTCTTGATCCTTGGGTTATAAGTTTGGGTATTTGATATTAATTCTTATCTTTAGATCCTTTCTATACTGAAGCCTCAACAACCTTTATAGAGAGTGTCTTTAGGTGAGTTATATAGGGTTTTGGAACTTCACTGTACATTACCTTACATTCGTATACCTTTGCAAACCTCAACTCTGTCCTTATATCTTTAGTATATCTTGAATCGATTGCCACAACTGGATACCTGGATCTTTAGGGTTGCTGTTTTCCCAATATATTTGCAAAGCTTGCTTTATACTTGCTTGATAATCTTATAACTGAATTTGTTCCCCCCTAAATCCCTGTGTTCGATACTCTGAAATTCTTGCTTAACTACGTCGATCCGTACACTACGGGTTCGCTTTCTTGATTTCTAGTTTTATAAATTTAAGACTTATTGGCACGCACGCTAAGTGGCGAACAGTGACCGAGGTGTTCTTCAGATAAGATCACCTCGCTTGCTCCGGAAACTGTCTCGATCGAGGTACTGGAACAGGGACCGAAACCTAATGTGCTTTTCTTCTCCTAAATTAGTTTATCAAATTTAGCTCCTGGATCTGCTTCCAATGTTTCCAAGCTTCACTGATAGAAAACGGGTGATCTAGATCGAGGAGAAACTTCAACTACTTCTTCTTGATCGTTCTTGTTGGATCAAACGTAGAACTTGAGCAGCGAAAGCTTAGAAATGGATGCGGAAGCGTACGGTCGATCCGATCTAGGTTGATCGAACCACCCACGAAGTGGAGTAGATAGAGTTGATCCTTTCAAAAGGATCCTCGAATATGATGAGCTTGGATCAAAGACTAGTGATAACACGATTTATGACTTAGGTTTAGGTAGTCATTTAGATAGATTTCTCACTCATTCATGCATGGTTTAGCACTAGTTCACGACGTTTGCACTCAATTCACGTATTTTGTCGAGATAGACGTCTCAACGGACTTTTGCATTGCTTTGTAGGTATTTTGGGAGATTTAGGAGATTAATCGATACGTTTGAGGATCTTTCATCAAGATGACACACCCTCGGACTCATTAGGATGCAAGCTAGAGGCTAAGGAGGACTCATGGAACCTTGTCAACACAAGCCATGCACCAAATCATAGCTTAATGGTCCAAGGCGAAGCTGAAGCACCAAACCACGGTCACTGAAGGGACCACGGCCGTGGAACCAACTGTGGTTCTTGCCAGACGGTTGTGACAGCTGTGCCACGATCTCATGACCCTCTCTAGCAATATTGTAGTATAAAAGTGGTCCTGCAAGGCTGAGAGAAAAGGATCTTGGAGCAGCCATCTTTCATCCCCTATCATCCACTCAAATTGGGAATCAAAAATACACTCTCTTAACAAGAAGATTCTCTAAGGAGGAGAGCTACCATTGAAGGAGGAGAAGAGCTCCATTGGAGAAGAAGAGAAGAACACACCATTGCTAGCACTTGATAGGTTTTGTAGTGAAGGATTTCGGAATCGTTTTCTAGGTTGTAAGAATCGTTTAAACCTTCTTTTGGAAGGATTGTGAGTATTTCTAATCTTACTTTCATCTTGGTTTTGTTTGCTTCACTTGTTCATCTCTTTCTCTTCATTATCTTGCAAATGGAAGCCATGATTTTATGTTTGATGATTTCGATTGTTATGATGCATGTTGTAGGCTAAATAGATGCGATTCTAGGGTAAGGAAAAGATGGTTATGGCTAAGACTATGATAGGATGAACTTAGATTTACCTTTGGATGACTTGTTACTTGAACAAAGCCTCTGTTGGAGTCCACGGTTTGTTCTTGCCATTCCACGGCCGTGGAAGGTGTAGAACAGCCCGTGATTCTCCCTGGTTTGATGGATCTAGTTTTAGATTGTTAGAATGTTGAAATCCTAATGTTTGTTGAGTTAAATCTACCCTAGGGTGACCTAGTGTTAGCAACTAAGTGTTGGAAGAGACCTACCCGGTGATTCTTACTCTTAGATTTCAAAGATGACAAACCCTAGGTAGTGGTGAGCCTTATAAGCCGCCATTGAATTAAGTGTGCTAGGATAGTTGTTTAGGACTAACCCTTTCGAGACTTACCCGGTGAGGATAGGTTAGATCCCTAGGTGACAATCCGGTTTGTGTAGAATTCAATCCCTTAGGTTCTTAGAGACTTACCCGGTGATGAGAACTTAGGGACGGACTAGTGGACCATGAGACCTACCCGGTGATTGATCCCAATCTAGAAACACTCACTCCCAACATATCATAGTTAATTCAAGGAATGATTAGAAAGCTTGAGTCCTATGCCATAACCGGAACTTCCAACCCCTAGAATCCTCTTTTCTCTCTTTGATCTATATCTCGTTTTAGCTTGTTTGTTTGTGTTGATTTGTTAGCATAGTTGGTTGTTCATTTTGCATGATTTGTGATCCTTGATTGATCACCTAAAAACCCACAAAAACATTGAGATTTTCATTTCTTTATTTCTTTCCCTTTTCTTAAACTAGATCTTCACTAAACTAAATCACTAATCGAATCAATCTCACCTTAGTCTTTGTGTTCGACCTCGGAATACTATCCCTACTACAAACGTCCCGTACACTGCGGGTTCGCTAGGAGTTAGGAGAAATATAACGAGTTATAAATTTAAAACCTATTGCGTATCACACACATCCTGAGCGTGACAACTAGATCCAAGATAGAACTTTAAGAGGATTGAAGAAGAAGTGATGCCTAAACCAAATAAGAGGATTTTCCCTTCACAATACTTGGATTCAACTTAGACATATCTTTTACAAATGAGTCAAGCCATCCTTATATAGTGGATGGAGGCCATACAAAGAGTCCAAACATAAATGATGCAACTAAAGTCGGAATTATATTCCGAATATGAAAAGCCTAAAATATGAAAGGTCGGAATTTAATTCACGGAATTAAGTTCTGGAATTAAAGTTCCGAATACAAAAAGACTTATTATTAAATAGCCGAATAATAATAACGGTCTTCAAAATGTGCGGGTCCTTCTAGCCGGAAACACGGATGGCATCGCCATCTGGGGGCGTATCATTCTCCTCCTCTTAAATGTGAAACGTCCTCGTTTCACCGTCAAAAAAGAAAGGAGTCACTTGAAAAACAAGACCCTTGAAAATCAACACCAACTGCACATTGTCGGGTGGCTTGGACTTGTAGTCCTTCAACAATGTGGCTTTGCGGCATTTGTTGAATATGTAATCCCTCAAGGTGGCGGTGCTATGGAGTTTGTCTCTTATGCCGTAACTAGTCTTAACTTTGAACGGCGGAGCCCTGCTGAAAATATGGAACGGCAAGATGAGGGATAAGTGAGTGGGCATCATAAAGACAAACCTCGAATCGGACGGCTCAAATTGGTTTTCCATCAACAAAATGGTACCGTTGTCGGGGTTGGATTCTTTTTCACTCTCAAATATGGCTTCGTCTTTGTCATCTTCAAAGAACTTGCCATGTAATGGATTGACCAATTGAATCGGAATTGCCCGGGAGACCTCTTGAATGATGACTTTTGCCACGTCTTTGACTTCGTCACACAATGGTTGGACAACCAACTCACTCCTTGGTTGTGAAACCGCTTGAGGTTCTTCTTGTTGCGTGGACGTCGTCTGGGCAAGAAGTTGTGCCATCAAAATATGAATCTCACACTTTAGAGTGTCATTTGTTTCCTTGAGCATAACATAGTCATCTTTGGGGGCAATGTCATCAACTTGAGCACGCCGTCTTGGGGCGCTATTGGTATCCTCCAAATAAACTTGTCGGTGTGGATACTGTTGGTGCCCTTCCATGGAATAAGTCGGCCGTGGTGGGTCCGGAGGAGGCAACCACTCCTCATCCTCAAAATATTGTCTCCGTCGGTATCTCCGGGAGGTTTGATTGGCCGCTTTGAGCTTTAATTCATGAGGAGAAGGCAACCAATCTCCATATATATCAAACTGATCATCATCGTCGTAAAACATGATGAACGATGAAGATCTTCAAAGAACTCTTGAATATCTTCGAAGAACACTGAAGAACGGTTGAAGATCTTCAAAGAACACTTGAATATCTTCGAAGAACAATCATGAACACAAGTAAAGAACTTGACCTCGATCCCGACCTCTGATACCAATGATAGAAATACGGGCGATCCAGATCGAGGAGAAACTTCAATTGCTTCTTCTTGATCGTTTGAATTGGATCAAACATAGAATTTGGGTGGCGGAAGCGTTTGGTTGATCCTTCAAAAGGATCCTCGAATATGAAAGGTTTGGATCAAAGACTAGATCCAAGATAAGAACTTTAAGATGATGGAAGAAGAGGTGATGTCTACATCATACAAAACATCTAAACCTTCCTCTATCAAACTAAAACTCAAAACTTTCTCAAGAGGATCATTAATAAGGATAGAGCTCACCAATTCTCAAGAATCTTCTTCATCATAGATGTTGAAGATGTCGCCTTCCAAAGGCTCTCCCTTCATTGCGGCCAATAGTGCAAACTCCACATGATCGCCACCAATGTTGAACTTCAACTAGGCGTTCTTACAATCAACGTTGCAACCCGATGTTGCTAGAAATAGTCTTCCGAGAATGATAGGAATGTGATAATTTGCGGGAATGTCCAACACAACAAAGTCTATAGGTATGTAGAAATTACCTAACTTGATGGGAACGTCTTCCAAGATACCAACGGGACGGGTAATTGAGCGATCCGCCATGTATAACGCATTCTTGACGGGCTTGGGATTTCAAGGGCCGACCTTCTCACAATGTTCTGGGGGAATGATGCTCACACTATCTCCTAGATCACAAAGTGCATCATAAGTAACATCCCCAACTTGGATGTGAATGCAAAATGAACTGGGATCTCTCAACATAGGTGGCATCTTCTCCTTCATGATTTGAATGAGCTCCGAAGATCTAGAAGTCATCCGTATTTCACCAAAGTCTTTCAGCTTTCTCTTCCTTGAAAATATCTGTTTCACAAACATCCCATAGGCGGGCATTCCTAGGATAACATCATTGAAAGGGATGTTAATATGTAGCTTATTCATAAGGTCAAGAAACTTACCAAAGTGCTTGTCAAGATGTGCCCGCGCCCTAGACTGAGGGAACGGGAGTTGTGGTTTATAAGCAGGTGGTCGAACATAAACTTCAGCTTTTTCATTCGCTTTCTGTGGCTCCATCTCGGTTGGCACCTCGACCGAGGTGTTCCTCGTCTGATCGTGGTCCGACCAAGGGACTGGATTTGCAGTCTTTAATCCACTGCGTGTTGTTATAGCCATGACTTGCCCTTTTGGTTTTTCTTTGTCCTTCTTGGAAGTTTTCCATGATCTCTTGGTGCTTCATTAGCTTTGTTGAAAAATTATTGTTCTAAGGCTTTTTGTGCCTTCGAAGATGAGTTCATAGAAGTCTCCATAGCATTGAGCTTGATCCATAGAGCCTCAAACACAGCGTCCAGTTTCTTGGGTTGCTTGGACGAGCTTGATGACGGCTCCTGGCTTTCCAATGGAGTAGAAGAAGAAGAAGTGGGGGTGTTAAGAGCATTTTCAGCATTAGAATAAGGGTTACCAGGATTTTGTTGATTTGATGTCCAACTGTTGTTGAAATTCCTGTTGTTGTTGTTGTAATTGTTGTTCCGCGGCCCTTGATAATTTCCTCTATATCCAGCATCTTGCTCCTTCTTAGTTTGAGCTACTAAAGCTCTTTCAATGCCTTGACTTCTTTGTTGAGCGTGGTGAATCCGGAAAGCTAACTCTCCTTGCTCCATCTTCAACCCTTTGATGGGAATATTTTTCCATGTGTAAAGCTTGATTTTCTATGAAATCCCAAGCTTCATCTATTGGCATATCCATGAAAGTACCGGCGGAAAGTAATTGGAGTTTGGATTGAGTGTCTTCATCCAGACTGTTGAAATATATCTCCATCAAATCGATCTTTGGAATCCCATGATGAGGGCAAACCAACAAAAGGTCATTTAACCTTTCCCATGACTTGGACAAACTTTCTTTTTCTTTCATGATAAAAGCATTGATCTTACCCCTCACTTCAGCGGTCTTTGATGGGGGAAAGAACTTAGTAAGAAACTCTGTAGTCATCTCTTCCCATGTGTTGATTTTTCCAGCTGGAACAGATTGATACCATGCAAGCGCCTTGTCTTTCAATGAGATGTAGAAATGCCTCAACTTGTAATTGTTATTCTCCACTCTTGATTGTCTCAAAGTCTGCATCAGAATCTCATAATTTTGTAATTGTTGATGTGGAGATTCTCTCTCCAAACCTCCAAACTGACATTGTTGAATCATGGTTACAACTTGAGGTCGAAGTTCATAATCATGCTCTGTTAGATCTCCTAGATTCACTCCTGGACGCCGCACTTGCCGATTTGGGTCCATCCTCTGACCAAGGGTTTGCGGAACTCCAGCAAAAAGATCGCCTTGGTCTACCATGGTTGGCATCCGAGGTGGTGGGTGTATCTCGGCCGGTGCAACGAGGGTTGGATCCTGCCTCGGTCGAGCAACTGGAAACGGTTGAGGTAAAATCTGAGCTCGTAGGGCGGCCATATCAGCTTAAATCTCTTCAGTTCTTGCACGAGTCTCGTCTTTCTCTCTATGCAATTCTTCTTTACTGAGGTAGAATTGTTCCATTGCCTTCTTCAATTCGGCTTCAAGATCTCAATTATCTTGATCGGCAGTCTTACCTTCTTTCAATCTTCTTTTGTATGTCTTTTCTGGTTTTGGATCGTAAGGAATGATCTCCTTTCTAGCACGAGTTCTTCGCATAAACCTAAGGAAATATCCTACAAAATCAATCAAGTAAAGCAATCAATAGCAAAAAGGGCAGCAACCCCAAAAGACAACCGAAACCGAACTGGTCTTTACCAAGTCCCCGGTAACGGCGCTAAAAACTTGTTCGCTGTCAGACGTGTGTGTGTGGTGAACGATATAACTTTAAATTTATAACCTCAAATGTAAGCTGGAAACAATATGTTGAACCCGCAGTGTACGGATCAATTGTAATAACGGCAAATACTCCAGGGTCGATCATAGGGACTATGGTGAAACAAAGATCGGTAATTAAGGTTGTCAATTAAAAAAACCAACAAAGCAAAGATATCAATGATGATATAATAACCAGGTAAGAAAATGCGGAGTCTAGAGATTAAAGCATCTAGTTGTGGTTCCGACTCAAGATTTGAAAAGATAACGTGGACAAAGCTGAGGTTTGCAAAGGGAAGGTGTTTCTAAGGTGGGAATAGATCACCGGGTAAGTCTCACTACTCACTATCCCAAACAAAAGATCCTCTCACCGGGTAAGTCTTAAGGTATTAAGGAAAGGAACTATAATCTCAAACCAATACACAACCCAAGGGGATAGAATCAACCTTTACCGGGTAAGTCTCAAGTTAACTCTCAAAGATGGGATGAAGGCACACTCTGACCCCAATGAAGGATAAACCTTTATTACCTAGACTCATGATCTTGGATAAACAAACAAAGGAATCACCGGGTAAGTGTCATACTAGGCTTGCGTTGAACCATGAAAGGTATAACAAGGATAGGATTTGGAAAACTGAAACTTTAACTCAGATAAGGATCAGGAAAGGTCTCGCCTCACTCAGTTCATGTACCATCTCGGTCGAGATGTTCCACGACTGACCGAGGTGTTCGTCGGTTAAGGTAAAGGCTCGAGTTTTCCGGGTCTTTTGGGATAAAGGCTCATTCTTTCATCGTCTTTCCCACAACCTTCAGCCAATCACTCTAGAATCGCATAAAGAACTTAGCCAACAATCACCATGATAACAATAATCATATATATAAGAAAGGAATCAATATTCAAATAAAAAAACATTAACACAAAGGTCTCAATAACTCAATCAAACAATCAAAGAAACTGTGTTCCTCAATCATAATCAAAAAGACAACAAATCAATATCCAAACTAAGAAAATCTTACAACTTCCTTCAAAGCCTTCAATCTTCCTTCAAAACTAACTTCCTTCAAACTTCCAAACTTCCTTCCTCTTGGCTTTTGATATGGAGACCTGCATCTCCGAGATAATTAATCTCTAGAAAATACACCTCTTTATATAGGAGAATCACCTTCCTAAGATAAAATATCTATAAAGGCAATTTCCTTTCTTAGAATATCTTCCAATCTTCCAAATAAATCAGCCAAAAAGATATGCTTGCTTCCAGAAAATCATCGTAAAATATAGGAAAATCACTTTCCAAAAATAGAAGATCTCAACCAAAAATAAAGATCTCACGGCCGGTGGATTATTCGCCTCGGTTCAGCCTATCATGAAGATCACCTCGGTCGAGTTGATACTGTAGCCACCCGAGGTGAATCTCAACTGAGTGAAAATCTCTCTAATCTGATCCAAAATCAATCTTCCATCTCATTTCCATGGTTCCTGAGCCTTTCTTGTAGCTCCTCAATGCTCCATAATGTAGCTCCAATGACTCCTTAGCTCCATATCGTTCCAAAACGTGCTACTTTCCCTACAATCATAACAAAACTAGGTGTAGACCTCGATTCTTGTAAAGGTAAACAAAACAACATAATGATCAAAGAATGTATATCAATACATGCAGATTTATGAAGATAAAGCATCCAAACCAATCCCAAAACATGGACTAAATGCATGCTATTAGTACGCTTATTATAAACACGATAAGCTTTGCTATTTGAAGCATATCCAATGAATACTGCTTTGTCACTACGTGAATCAAATTTACCAAGGTTATCTTTGCCATTGTTATGGACAAAGCATGTACATCCAAAGGGTTTAAAATAGGAAATATTATGTTTTTTACCCTTAAAGAGTTCATAAGGAGTCTTTTTCAAAATAGGGCGGATTAAACATCTACTCAAGATGTTGTTAGCAGTGTTGACTACTTTAGCCCCAAAACTTTTTGGCAAACTTTTTGCTAAAAGCATAGTCCTAGACATATCCTCTAGGATGCGGTTCGTAGATTCCACAACTCCGTTTTGTTGAGGAGTTCTAGGAGCGGAAAAGTTATGTGAAATACCATTATTTGCACAAAACAAATCAAACATTAGTTGATCAAATTCTCTACCACGATTACTTCTTATAGAAATGATTGGTAGGTTTTTCAAGTTTGCAACTCCTTAAATAATTTTCAAAATTCAAACAATGTTTCAGATTTTTCCTGTAAGAATGATATCCATGTAAAACGAGAAAAATCATCAACAATAACAAGGAGGTACTGTTTACCTTTGGGAGATTTGACACGCATAGGACCACAAAGATCCATATGTAAAAGTTCAATGGGTAGAGAGGAACTTACAGCCTTCTTTGGTTTGAATATACCTCTTGTATGTTTACAATGTGTACAAGCTTTACATAGTTCATCTACACTAAAGTTAAGGTTTGGCAAGCCACGTACCAAGTCCTTTGAAAGCAACTTCTACATTGTATGCATGCTTACGTGACCAAGTCTTCTACACCAAAGCCTTGGATCATCAGTCAAGGCCTTAAGAGACTTTAGCTTAGTTCCTGAAACTTGGTTAGTACTCATAGAATAAACATTGTTACATCTAAGAGCAGTAAGCACAATGTCACCCGACGTCTTGTCTTGAACTTCACCCTTTTCTGAATCAAACATTACATTTTTGCCTTTATCACATATTTGAGAGATGCTAAGTAAGTTATACTTCAAACCGTCAACAAGATATACCTCATCAATAAAGTTAGATGAATTATATAACATATTTTACCAATTCCAATAATGTCACACTTTCCTATATCATCAAGCGTAATGGTTCCAAATGATTGCTTCTTTAGATCTAAGAATAGTGAACTTTTTCCACTCATATGTCTTGAGCAACCACTATCAAATATCCATTTATGGTCATTTACCTTGGTGATATCCTGTAAAACAGCAAACATCAACCTTTCCGGGTCGACCAAATGACATATTTTGGTCTATATTCAGGCTCAATCATGTTTGGTGTTCTAGTACCTTTAGGAACCCATATTTGCTTAACTTGTTTTCTTAAACATAGAGGATAGGTGTTTCTGATGATGTAGGGATCATTTCTTCTATATGGACATGTAGATTTGACATGAGCCTTTCAACAACTGTAGAAACATGTGGGCATATGAATACTCCCTTTAGCTTTGACAAAAGTGGTAGTTTCTTTTCTAGGAAAATTGACATGATATCCTTTACCATTTTTGTTAAGGGAAGATTGTTGCTAACCCATCATTCTTTCAAGGTTAGCTTTCGAACGAGTGAATTGAATATGTGCAGCCTTCTGGTCTTAACACGTCACAGTTAGATCAACCTTTTCTTTCTCTAGATCGATATATTCTCGATGGAGAGAAGAAAGATTGCCCTTGAGAATTGCATTTTCAAATTCCAAGGCCTTCACATTGATATCATGCTCTAAATTTTCGGTGTTAAGATTTTCAATCTGCAGAGACAGTCACTTAATCTTTAATCATGTTTGAGAAAATTTTCTTTCAAGGAACTTATCCTTACTCTATGTTCTTTATCACATATAATAATGTCTTTAAGGAATTGTGTGAGATCATATTCAGGTTAGGACATGATGGTACATACCACATTATCAACGTAGAGATTTGAATCTTCCTCATGATCGGCCATAAGAAAAAGTTTTGCATGTTCTTTTTCGTCTTCTGATTCATTTGAGGAATCTGAATGATTCATGAAGCTACCACAACTTTCTTCTTTCGATCATTAAAGTTGGTTCGCTTCTTTTGTGGACACTCCTTTACGAGATGATATGTTTTACCACATTCAAAACAAGTCAGAACTTTAGTTTTCTTGTTAAAGTTAGAAAACATACCTCGAGGTCTTGATGTTCGCAAATAATCTCTATTGTTTGCAGACTAGTTGTTTATGTTGAGAATTCTCGCGAGACCCTTAGAGATAGTGACAATTGCATCTTCTTCATCATCGACATCACTATCTTCCTCTTCAGATGGTAACTTATCCTTTTTTGATGTTAATGCCAGATTATTTGTGTTGGATGGGAGCTCTCCATCTTCTTCACCAAGAATCATTTCGTGTGTGATGAGTTTTCCAAGGAGGCCGTCATGAAGAAGAGTTGAGAGATTCTGAGCTTCTTCGATGGAAGTCATCTTTGGTCCCCACTTAGTTTTAGATAAGCTCCTTAGAACCTTCCTAACTTTTTCTTCGTTTGTGAAGACCTTTCCAAGTGAGCCCAGGTTGTTCAAAATCTTAGTAAATCTTCCGAACATTTCTTTGACAAGTTCGTTTGGATTCATCTTGAATAGATCATATTGTCTGAGAACGATGCTAATTTTTGTTTCCTTGACTTGACTTGTTCCTTCGTATGTGACAACGAGTTTGTCCCATCTTTCTTTTTCACTTTTGTATGATGAGACGCGGTTGAATTCTTTTGCTTCTAAACCACAATAGAATAGGTTCATGGCCTTGTAGTTCTTTGACACACTATCCAAGTCGGCTTGTGTGAAGTCACCTTCCTTCTTTGTGACTTGGACACCTTCAACTGTGGTAGTTGGGACTTTTGGGCCATTTTGAATAATCCTCCTTAGGTCCATGTCCTGATCAATAATGAACATGCGCATTAGTGCTCTCAAATGGGCAAAGTTGTTGCCACAGAAAAGTGGTGGTCGAGATGAGGATATTTCTTGAGCAAATCCTCCATCACCTACAAGATTCATGATCAGTCTCACAAATGGTTAAATCAAAATACACAAGTCTAGCTTTGATACCAATTGAAGAACCATTAGGTGAATGTAAAGGATAAAAATACTCTACAAGGGGGGTTTAATAGAGTATGTGAACTTTTCGCAAAAACCTATAATGAGGCTTTGAAACTGATTTCAAAGGCCTTGATGTCGATCTGAGCTCTTTGTGACACACTTTGATTTCAAGGGATTTGAAACTGAATTCAAGGGCGTTGACTCTGTAAACCTCCAAAACAAAGTTAGTCACAATAAAGCAAATAATGTGCGGAATATAAAAGATCGACACGAGGATATGTTTACGATGTTCGGCTCTAAATAGCCTACTCTCCATCCCAGGGTATAGCTGTATGATGTAATTGTTTATTATCAGCTTCAAAGAGTCCTAGATACAAACTAGAAGAAATCCCCTTTTTCTCTCATTGTAGTCAACGCTACGATCTAGCTCCAACTCTTCACCTTGATATATTATCCTAGTTACTTCGCAGAGTAACACACACTATAGTATAACACTCTTTAGATATGCCAATGGAGCTCTCTAGTTTTATCTCTCTCTAGGGGATAAATCTTTTGTAGAATGAGGGAATGAAAAACATCTATGATCGAATAAAGATGTTTTGGTTCGCTTGAAGACTTTGAAAATTTCTGTGTACGCTTGTGTATCTTCTTCTTCAATCGATATCTTCATATATAATCTTCGATGGAGAGGTCTTCTAGCCATTGGAAAAATGACCGTTGTAGATGTTTCTTCTTCTCCATGGAAAATGCATCATGGTTGAGATGAGATAGCCGTATGTAGATCTTCTATCGTCTTCATCTCCTTAAAGCACGTTGAACCTTCTTCTGTGTAATCTTCTCACACTTTTTGAAGATTTTTGTCTTTTGATCGAGATCTACAAGTCTTATTGTGAAGATATCCGAAATCTGTTGAGAAGTGATCTTGCGCTTTTGGTTGAGGATCTTTGCGAGATCTTGTTTTGAATCCAATCCACTTGGTCGTTAAGATGTTCTTTGACCATATCTTCTTGTTGAGCATATCCCCTTGAAGTTCTTCTTTTGATTTGGTTGTTAGAGATTTGAATTCTTTCCAGCCGCTTTGTCCTTTGAAATTGACTTCAAGGTTGTCGCTTCTGATCCCTTGAAATGGCTTTCAAGGCCTCCATGTTGAACTTCGTCAAACTCTCCGTCTGTCCCTTATATATGATTTCAAGGCCTCTATCTGTCCCTTGAAATGCTTTCCATGTCCTGCATACATTCTAGAAAAACACCAAAGCACACCAAGCAACTAGAAATAAAATCAATATTTAGTAATAAAGCGACTTTTATTTGTGTTAAGTCTTCCATCATTACCTATACAAATATATAATCAAGGTGGAGTTTTCAACAGTCGTGAAGTGTAAACTCGTGCCCAAAGCGGTATGAATCTACTGCTAGAACCTCGAGGTGAATCGTCCATCTCGATCTGAGATGATCGTCTTCGGTACAACATGGAGTCTCACTATCTGTCTAGTGAACTCCTTAGCCAATCTGCTCACTTCCCATGTTTTCTTAATAGGAAGGAAGCGCGCAGTCTGCATCAGTCGGTCAACCATAACCCATATAACATCAAAGCTCCTACTCGGTCTCAACCTTTTCACAAAGTCCATAGAGATGTCCTCCCACTTCCAATACGGTACTGGCAGTGGATGAAGCTCTCATCCTGGTCTGCAATGCTCTATCTTGACCTGCTAATAGGTCGCACACTGAGCCACAAATCTGGCCACATCGGGCTTTAGCCATCCCCACTAGTATAAACGTCTCTCATATTGATACATCTTACTCGCCCCTGGGTGCACTGAGTAAGGTGTAGAGTGAGCCTCATACAGAATACTTTGCCTCAGATGTGCATCAACGGGTGCACAAACGTGTTAGTGGCGTCTCAACACTCTATCTGCTCCTATGGAGAACTATTGTGCCTCACCATGAGACATTCTATCTCGTATCCTCAACAACGTAGGGCAGGTCCCCTGCTTCTGTTGCGATTGCCTTTTCTAGAGGCGCCTTCTTGCTCAAGGCGTCAGCGACCGCATTCTCCTTCCCTAGATCATACAAAATCTTAAGGTCAAAGTCCTTGATCAAGTCAATCCATCTACGTTGGCGGTTATTCAATTCCCGCTGCGTGAAAATATACTTTAGAGTCTTATGGTATGTGATGATCTAACATATAGCACCATACAAGTAAATTATTCAGATCTTCAATGCCTGAACTACCGCTGCCAACTCCTCATACGGCTTCAATTGTCTAGACACATAAGCAATCACTCTGCCACGATGCATCATAACACATCCCAAGCCTAGCTTGGATGCATCACTATAGTCTACATAGTCCTCTTTTCCCTCCGGCTGTTCTAAGATAGGAGAGGAAGTCAAGTATCTCTTCAGCTCCTCAAAACTCTGAGTATACGGCTCGGACCATACAAACCGGGTAGTCTTCTGTTACGCTAGAAATGTATAGCACAAAAGTCTTACATTTATAACTCAATATAGTTCCCTAACTCCTAGCGAACCCACAGTGTATGGATCGTCTTGTAGCAAGGATAGTATTTTGAACTCGAACACGAAGACTAAGGTGAAATCAAATCAAACAAGTGATCATAGATAGTGTAAATCTAGTGTAAGAAGAGAGAAGGAAATAAAGAAATGAAAATCCTGATATATTTGGGATTGGTTTTTGTGGTGATCAATCAAAGATCACAAGTCATGCAAGAATGTAAATCAAACGAACAACTAAAGTTAGCAACACAAACAAGCAACTCAAACACAAGATATGCGATCAAAGAGAGAAAAGCGGATTCTAGGGGTTAGGACTTCCGGTTATGGCATTGGACTCAAGCTTCTAATCAACCTTGGACTAGCTATGGTATGTTGGGAAAGGGTGTTTCTCAATTGGGATCAATCACCGGGTAGGTCTCATGGTCCACTAATCCCGTACCTAATTCCTATTACCGGGTAAGTCTCTAGGAGCCTAAGGTTGGGAATTCTTCACAAACCAGATTGTTATCTAGGGGTCAAACCTCTCCTTACCCGGTAAGTCTCGGGAAGGCAAATCCTAATCATCAATCCTAGCAGACTCAGTCTAATAGTGGCTTATGAGGCTCACTACTACCTAGAGTTCATCATCTTTGGTATCTAAGGTCGAGAATTACCAGGTAGGTCTCTTCCCTTACTTAGTTTGCTAGCATTAGGTCACCCTAGGCTAGATTATGCTTAACAAACACTAGGATTCCAACAATCTAACATCCTAACATTCAGATTCATCATTACAAGCACAACAGAGAAAATCACGGGTTGTTCATAGTAAACTACGACTGCGGTTCTTGAGGAACTGACCGTGATTTCTATCGGGAGTTAGGTTCGAGGAAGCAATTCATCCAAAGGTACATTCAAGTCTATTCTATCATTTTCCAAGCCATAACCATCATTCCGTTACCCTAGAATCACAACTATTTAGCCAACAACATGCATTTTAAGATTCAAACTCAACAAGCAACCATACATGGGTTCCATAGCAATAAAATGAAATGAAAGAGAAAAGAAACAAGTAGAAACAAGAAAACCCACATGAATATAAGTTTATGCAAGACTTACAACCCTTCAAAACAAGGTCCAAAACGTTCCTTACAATCCTTGCAAATGTCTTCAACTAAGGTCACTCAAAAATCACTCAAAAGCTATGAAAACTCTAAGATTAGTGTTGTTCTTCTTCTTCCCAAAATGAGAGTGATTTTCTTCCTCTCCAAATCTCTCCACCAATGGAATGATGTGTGTGTAAGAGAGTGTGGGAGAGAATCCTCTAGCAACAACCTGCAGGACAACTTATATTCTCCATAAAGGGAAAGAGTCGGGCATGGAGATCGTGGGACACTTGTCACAGCTGTCCAGAGGAAACCACGGCCAAAATTACGGGCGTGGTTCTTCGTGCAAGACCGTGGAAATCCCTGTTCATCTTCCTTTTGATCATTAAACCATGAGTTGGTGCAAGGCATGCACCAATAAGGTCCTATGTGTTCTCCTTTGCTCCTAGCTTGCTTCTTAATGAGTCCAGAAGTGTGTCATCACGAGGATTGATCCTCTAATGTACCGATTAAGCTCCAAAAGCTCCCCAAAATACCTACAAAACCGACAAGATCTCCTGCAGACGTCTATCTCGACAATATGCATGAATTAAGCGTAAACGTCATGAACTAATGGCAAACCATGCATGAATAATGGAAAAAACTATTTAAATGAATGCCTAAACTAACGTCATAAATCACGTTATCATCTTTATCAACAAGCTGTTAAGTAGACGGCAATCACAGAGAATCCCTCCACAAACCGTCGGTAATAACCGGCTAGGCCAAGAAGGTTACGTACTGCATTGACGTTTGTCGGTTTCGTCTACCCTGCAACTGACGCAATTTTCGTTGGATCAACCTTGATCCCTGCATGTTCCTCTCAGCTACGAGAGTACACCAGAGAGAACATGACTTAGAAATGCTACCTCTAGCATCCAAAACTCGCACTTCGAGAACTTGGCGTACAATTCTTTATCCCTCAAAACATGCATCACTGTCCTTAGATGTCCTGCATGTTCGTCTCTGCTACGAGAGTACACCAGGATGTCGTCTATGAAGACCACCACAAAATGATCCAGGAAATCGATGAATATGCCATTCATAAACTCCATAAAGACAGTGGGCGCATTCGTGAGCCCGAATGGCATCACTACAAACTCGTAGTAGCCATACCGAGTCCGAAATGCCGTCTTATGCACATCCTGCTCTCTCACTCTCAACTGTAATAACCCGAGCACAAGTCGATCCTGAAGAACACAGTGGCTCCCTGAAGTTGATCTAACAAGTCATCAATGTGAGGCAATGGATACTTGTTCTTCATGGTCACCTTGTTCAGCTCTTTGTAGTCGATGCACAATATCAATAATTCGTCCTTCTTCCGCACGAAGAGGACAGGTGCTCCCCACGGGGACACGCTAGGGCGAATGAAGCCCTTCTCAGCCAACTCCTCGAGTTACTTCTTTAACTCTAACAATTCAACAGGCACCCTACAATATAAGGCCTTTGAGATCAGTTTTGTACCAGGCTCTAACTCGATACCAAAGTCTATGCTCCTTTGAGGCGGCAAATTGGATGGCTCGGCAAACACATCCAGAAAGTTGCAGACCACTAGGATGTCCTCTAACACTTGACTCTTACCCTCCTTCATGGCATAATACCAGAAGGCATCACAACCCTATACAATCAATCTCGCCGCTCTTACTGCACTAATAACCATTCCCGTCTGCCCAAGGTCCCAACCTCGAAAGACCTCTATTTGACCGAACTCGGTAAAGACCGTCACGGTCCTCCTACCAACATCTAACACGTCATGATGTCTATCCATCCAATCCATACCAAGAATGACTTCCTCATGCACCAATGGCATGACAAAAAAGTCCACAACCAAATCGCGGTTTCCTATATGTATAGGACAACCGTGTACCTCTCGGGTACCTATAACCTTACCCCCATCTAATAACCCTATCAAGAAAGGTCTACCCTCTATTGTATCTAATTTCACCCTATCTACACATGCATCAGATATGAAAGAGTGCGTCACACACGTATAAAACAAAACTCTAACACGTAAACCATTAATCAGAATGGTACCTTTAGCAGTTGGTGCTGGCGGCTCATTAGCATTCCTAAGCTAAAACACTCGACGTCGAGGTCCTTTGGTATCATTGGCACCAATATCTCTACTTCTGCCTATACTCGGTCCTACAGTATAACCTTGAGTAGCAAGACGGTCCGGGAATTTCTATTGTCCCTTGGTTTGGTGTTAAGGCGGTCTTTGCCCACCTCGTGCTGCATCAGCAGGGGAAGAACCCTGTTGTGATGACGCCTTGCCCTGACGGAAAAACATAGCTCGATGTCCTAGCTTCCCACAAGAGAAGCAAGTCAGTGGTGCTCTCGGGCACTCCATCCTCATATGTCCATACTCTCCGCAGTTGTAGAATTGTTGGCCTCTCTCAGATGTCTGTGCAGACACTAGATAACTCAAGCGGCCTTGAGAGTGGCCTCGCCCGTGTCTAGATGCTCCTGCCCCAATATATCCCGTACGATGTCTCTATCTTGGTAGTCTATCAAAGAATCGTAATGAAATCCCTCCATGTACGAACGTGTACTCGCCCTCAGTCGACGGGAGAACTGATACACGTGTTGGTCTACAAAAGGTGTAGCTGGAACCAATAATGCCAACTTCGCTTGAAAACGACTGATAGTCTCTACAATCGGCACGTCCTCGAAGCCTACCTCCAAAAAATCCTGCAGTTTCTCCCTCCTCATAGACGCAGGGCATAAACACTCTCTGATCATGTTCCTCATCTGGTTATAGCTAGTGGCTCGAACCCACATGGTCAACCACCATTGTTGAGCTAAATCATGGAGTAGAGTGTGTACTACCTCTATCCGTCGGTCCTTAGGACATCTAATAGACTCAAAAGGTGAGTCTACATGCCCAATCCAATCGTCAGTCTCCAATCCCACCTTTCCGAGAAAGGTGGCACTCCTAGTTGATGAAATGCCTTCAACCAAGTGTCTGGTCGAGGCCCTCTACAGTCCTCTGGAGCTCTAGCAACCTCAGCAGCACGTGCCGGCATAATTGGCACCTAAGTAGCTGCCTAGGACATCTCAGAAGATCCCTCATGTTCTGGCAAATCCGGGACACGTCTACCCGCTCTTGAAGCCTCCTCTACTCGTTTGATGAACGCGCGGAACTCTAGTCCCCTCATAAAGAAATGATCCGAGTCATTTGACTGGACTCGTTGTGATCCTTGTCTCGCAGCTCTACCACTCCTAGTCTTAGTAACGACGCTCTTAGCAACGTCCTCACGTACATCCTCCGCTAGCGGTCGATCAACAGCGTGAACTGGTCCTTGACCAATCACTACTAGAGGTAGGGGTAGTCTACCTCTACCTCGTCCATATATAGATGTCGGTCTAGTCCAAACCATCTGCGGGGTATGCACACCTAACTTATAAGGCTATATATGTATATATATATATATATATATATATATATATATATATATGCACACACACACACACACTGTCGAGATCCTCACAAGGGTGATGGCTTCCCGTACACACTATCCCAAAACTCTATACTCTTTTCAAACCAAAATCCTTTTCAAAGTCAGACCCCTTTCAGGTTTTGTTTATTTATCTACTCCACCTTTATTGCATATTGCAAGTGCCATTGTTGTCAACCTAAGGCTCTGATACCAACTTTGCAACACTCCAAATCCGCGGGACTCGGGGCGTCACATGGTCTAGTATCTCACAATCTATCCTGACCCTAACTTGACAACAAAGGCGAGGTTTGGGGTGTTATACACCGGGTGAGGCTTGATCACCTATTCCAAGCCTATGTGGTGAAAGGGAGAAAGGAGAGGCTCTATGTGCTCCTCGTATCACACAATAAGTTGAATTAGTAACGGTTTTATAGCGTGTTGTAAGCTTTATTCTCTAGGATAGGAAGATTGTAGAGTGATCCAATGGGGTGAACAGTCGAGGACTTCCGTACATTAGGATGTGTATGGGTTTGGGGATTTTATTTTTTATTTATTTGTGTCTTGTTGTAAGATCTAGTGAACTTGTTGTCAGGCTAGGTTAAGGATCCATTGTGAGATCCTAGCCCGTAGCGTCCCGAGTCCTACGGATTTAGGGTTTTACAAAGTTGGTATAAGAGCTCTAGGTTGACAACAATGGCACTTGCAATCTACGATAACGGGCCAAATAGATAAATAACCAGAACCCTGAAGGGGTCTTACTTTTCAAAAGGATTTTGGTTTTGAAATGTGTATAGAAAATTTGGGATAGGATGTACAGGAAGCCATCACCCCTTCTGAGGATCTCGGCAATATAGATATTAATATATATATATATATATATATATATATATATATATATATATATATATATATATATATATAGTACAAATCCTATGAGAACACCCCCTAACGTGAGAACATGAGAACAAATTCGTAATTATTATTCGTTTTGTTACGAATGTGTCATATCGTTTAATGTATTATTCGTACTTATTGTTGGTTGAGTGGATTATTCGTAGTTATTGTTGGATTCCTAATTATTATTATTCGTAGTTATTATTAATTATGATATCTACTCTAAATCTCAACCCTTAATACACACCATCCAACGGTGTACGATTGTTCTCATGTTCTCACGTTAGGGGTGTTCCCATGGGAACCACACCTTATATATATATATATATATATATATATATATACACATATGGTATTATATACCTTTATACGGTTAGATACATGTATACCGTAGATGACTCGAGCTAAAACGATATCTACAATAGGACGAGGTAGGGGTAGACCCCCTCTTCGTCCAGTAGTGATAGGACAGGGACGGGTTTCCGTCATTGATCAGCCTGCAGCGGAAAAGGTACATGAGGAGGTTGATGAGAGTGTGGTTCTTGAGATTAGGAACGGTATGGCAGCGAGACAAAGATCTCAATGAGTCCAGTCAAATGACTTAGATCATGTCTCGATGAGGGGATTTGAGTTTCGCGCTTACATCCGTAGAGTTGAAGAGGCTTCTAGAGATGGTAGACGTGCTCCGGATCTTCTTGCACATGTGGGATCATCAGAGATGTCCCAAGGATCTACAAAGGATCCAGTCTACCGGCACGCGCTACTGAGGTTGTTAGAGCTCCAAAGGAGTCAAAAGGACCACGACCGGACTCCTAGTTGAAGGCATTTAACCAAATGGGAGTACCCTCTTTTGTTGAAAAGGTGGGCTTGGAGTTCGAGTTGTGGATTGGACATGTAGACTCAACTCTTGAGTCTACTAGATGTCCAGAGGATAGACGGATAGAGTTAGTACAGACTAAATTCCATGATTTAGCTCACCACTAGTGGAGGACCCTGCGGAATCGAGTTACTAGTAAAGATCAGATGAGGAGCATGATTAGAGGGCATTTATGCCCTGCCTTACTAAGGAAGGAGAAACAGTAGGACTCTGTTGATGGTGGTTTTGGGGATGTGTCGATAGGGGAGGCGATCGGGAGATTCTAAGAGGTGCTGGCACTAATGGGTCCAGTTTCACCTCTAGAGGATCATCATGTGTATTTGTTCTTCCGCTAAGTGAGGGAGAGTACCCGGTCCAACATGGCGGGTTTCCACTATGATTCCCTGATAGATTATCGGGATAGAGCCTCGGCTTACAAGCGTGAGCGGGCTTGGTAGAGGAGTGATTCTCAGACATGAAGGTTTGAGAAGAGACAAACTACAAGACAAACTAGTGCAAGAGCACCAAGGTACGGGTGAGGCCAGACTAAAGGCCGCTCGAGTTACCAAGTGTCTGCACAATCTTCCTAGAGAGGACGGTAATGCTTTAACTGCGGAGAGCGTGGGCATATGCGAGTTGATTGCCCGAGGGAACCAGTGACTTGCTTCTCTTGTTGGAAGCCAAGACATCGAGCTACCTATTGCCGTCAAGGCAAGGCATAGTCACAGTAGGGTTCTTCCCCTGCTAGTGCAACAGGAGGTGGAAAGAGGCTGCCTTAGCACTAGATGCAAGGACAACAGAGAGTTCTATATCATCCTGCTACTCACGGTTCTACTTTAGGACCAAGTAGAGGTACAGGCCGAGATGGAGGTAAAATTGATAGTAGAGGATCTTAGGGTCAAGTTTTTGAGTTGAGGAGCGTTGAAAACCCTCCAACGCTAGCTACTACAGATACCATTCTATTCAATTGTTTACCTGTTAGAGTTTTGTTTGATACGGGTGCTACGCACTCCTTTATTTCTGATGTATGTGTTGATAGACTGACCTGGGATACGGTTGAGGGGAGACCCTTCGTAATAGGGTTACCCGATGGGGGTTAGGTGAGAGGTACCCGAGAGGTACATAGTTGTCCTATACATTTAGGAAACCTTGATTTGTTAGTGGACTTTTTTATCATGCCGTTGGTGCACGAGGAAGTCATTTTTGGTATGGACTAGATGGATAGACATCGTGCCGTGTTAGATGTAGATAGGAGGACCGTGACTGTCTGTACCGAGTCGGGTCAGATAGAGATTTTCTGAGGTTGGGACTTTGGATAGATGGGTATGCTTATCAGTACAGTTCGAGCGGTGAGGCTGATTGCATAAGGCTGCAAGGCCTTCTGGTGTTATATCATGGAGGAGGGTGAGAGTCTTGTGTTCGCTCAAAAGGGTATGCGTCAAAGTCTTAAATTTATATCTAGAACTCAAAAGCAAAGCGAACCCGCAGTGTACGGATCGGCTGTAGAAAGGTAAGAATTCCAGAGTCGAACTCAGGGATTTGGTGAGAATAAATCCGAAATCAATTATCTAGCAAAAAGTGTAGAAGCTTTTGTGATCAAATAAGAGGGGAATGATTCCAAGGATTCAAGTTTCCGATTTAGGCTTTCGATTCAAGATACTTCTATAGATTTAGGACAGAATTTATATTACCAAGATTAAACGTTCAAAAGTAGGATTCGTACGATGAAGTTCCGAAACCTATATGACTAATCTAAAGGTTCTCTCTATAAGGGTTGTTGAGGCTGCAATACAGAAAGGTCTAAAGATAAGAATTATGATCAAACTAACTATCTAAAACTCCAGGATATGACTCTCCAAAGTAAAGATTAGGAAGCACATTTAATTTCTTAATAAAGGATGATGAGTCTCTTTATTACCCAAATTCTTGCAATCTTTATCTATTAAATATAGAATGAGGTTTGAAGTGCCTTCATACATTCAATTAGAGGGTAGAAAGATTAATCAAGATTGGGGTTTAGGCAAGGATTGGTTTTGATTAAAGGTTAATTCAATTAAAGTTCGTCAGAAGAATAAATCGCCCTGTTCATATGAAAATCGGCCGATTTTCCTCAAGAACAGGTCGATTTTCCTGTTTGTCGCAAAACCAAAATCTAAACTCTCAGGGTCCTAATGTTTGAATGAGTTCAGTCTATCATCATCTAAGCCTTAATCATCAACTATTCTCCCCAGAATCACAATGGTTTTAGCCAACCATTTTCAAAATCGAATCAAATTAATTCTTGAATGAAAAATCGCAAAGAAACCAAATCTTGAATGAATAATTCAATAACTCGTCAAATCTGTAAACAATTGTCAATTCTACTCAATGTATTTCTTAAACAACTCAGTAGTGTGTCCACAAATCACAACTAAAACAATGGAATAGAGAAATCTCACAATCAAAGATCAAGAATGACTTTCCGGCAAAAGCTCTTCAATCTCTCTCCAAGAATCGTTGATTTCTCACAAACGTGTAAAGATTCTTCCGTGCGACCCCCTCGTTTTCGTTCGTAGGGTTCTCCTCTATAGTTTCTTGCAGATGGGCCGTTTGGCAAAACTCCCCTCTAGCCCAAATTAATTGGGCTTTATGTCGTCTTCTCTTTTGGCTGGATCGTGAAGAAAATCGACCTAGTCGATTTGGGTGTAAGATCGTTCAATAACATCCACTAAAAATCGTCCGATTTTTATGTCTGTTGGCACGATTTTCTTCAACAGAAAGTGTTCTTCTTTTGCTTCGTCTCCTATGCTTCTCCTTTGTAATTCCTTAGCATCTTTGGATACTTCAAAGGCTCCTTTAGCTTCCTTAACATCCTAGGATGCTTCTTGCTTCATTATTGCTTCCAATTCAACTCCATTTACCTGCAATTCATCAAAATCTCGTGTAGATCTCTATTTCCGACAATTGATTGAATAGAACATAAAAGGTATGCAAGATTCCTCTAAATGCTAGGTAAATAGAGATGATGCGCTGCAATATGCATGAATATGATGATACATAATTCATGTCATCAAAATACCCCATACTTGCCTCTTGCTTGTCCCTAAGCAAGACTCAAATTTAGAATAAAAGATGTCATGGATTATGTATGTATGAAAATCAAAAACTTTTCTTTTGGTAGTGCTTCTTCTTATTGGATCACCCTCAAAGTGAAATTTCAAGGTATAAAAGAGCAAAGAATGTATCAATGATGACTATAAGATGAATAAACTCCCTTTTCTTCTTTGAAGCCATAAATAAAGAACATGATAGAGGTGTAGAGGCAATCAAATTCAAACAAATCTAAGCCATTAAGTCTTGAACACATGCATAAAAGTCTCAAGATCTTCTAATCAAAGAAAGGGTTCAAGAAACGTATTAAGGGAAGGAATTCTTTTTGGCAATTGTGGTGCTAATCCGGGAAAGAGAAACACATAACACTTTCAAGAATTTTCTTCACTACACATGCTTTGCATGTAGAAAGCTTTGCTTTCTTTATACTTTACTTTTTGAGAGTATGGACAGCGGTGCACAAAAACCGAAGCCTAGGAGATTGGCGTTTCTCAATTTCGAGATGCCTCAAACCCTTGATGCACATACCATATCCCGTTAGGACTTGTCGTTCAATCGGACTTTGGCAAGACACAAACACCCGGCTATGTGAATGGTGCCGAGTTACTCATCCTCATGTTCAACGTCCCCAAATTTATGGAATTTTGCACTTTTCTAATACATTTTCCTTGGCCCTCCCACATCAAACATGCCTTTTTCAGTCGCCTATCCTAATTCCCGGATGGTAAGAGGAGGGATATATAATTTCATTGAGGAGCTAGCATGATCAAGATATGAGAAAAGAAAAGAAGTGAATTGCCTTAGTCATTCTTAAATGGTGTAAAAGAACTTGCAATATAGCTTCGATTATTATTTCATTCTCTCATCAAAACAACTAAATCATATAACTTATTCATGTATTCAAGTAACAAAAGCAATTTCATTCATGCTATAGTCAAGATCTCAACATAACTAAGCGTCTTTTTGCCTATCCATATACACAATATTCATCATAGAGGTCATTTCCATATAAGAAGCACTTAGAATTCATAGTTTTGAAAAAGGTCATGCAAATGCAAGTGATGGTAATAGAAAGCAAGTAGTGCAAGAGTTATTACAAGCCAATTTGTCAAGAGTAGTGGAAAGTACATAGAGTGCTATAATGAAAAGTAAGGTATTGTAAGTACCCCCACCCCATACTTGACATCCACATTGTCCCCAATGTGAAAATCAAGCATAAGAAGGAGAAAAATACTTACAATGTAAAAGGAGTGGAAGCTCAATCCTCTGTCGGTGGTGGAGGTGGTGGATATGGATACATCGGTGCGGAGGGATCGTAGAAGTGGCCGAACTGGTGGTAGTACATGTCCCTCATCTGGCCATCATAGGATGAATGCCTAGCGTCCGTCTCCTCCCTGTAGCTCCTGAACTGTGTGCTCAGGGTGTCATAATCAGTGCGGAGGGTATGGTAGTCGGTGCTGAGGCTCTGGAAGCTAGTGACTAGCTCTCTGAAATGGCGTGGAGCTCGGCGTCCTCGTCTAGGGCCTGGGGCATGTGCATAGGAGTGTCGAGGTGGCTGCATGTCATCCTCCGTCTCCTCATCTTGTCTGCTAGTCCTGCTCGGTCCTGCTCCATGAGTGTCAGTGTCCATGGCGTCTGTAGCGTGTCCGCTATGAGTATCACTCTCGAACTCGAGCATGGTCTCCTGTCCGCCATCCTCATCCTCCTCATCTGAGTCACCTGCATCATCATCATAATAAGTAGGAGGTGAGAGCTCCTCAAGCATCGCCTCAAAAGTCTCCTTCCAGTTCCTTGTATTCCGAATGGTGTATTCGGATTTCCATATGATCTCGGATGGCTTCTTCTTCGGATCCCTGTGCCATGGCATCGGTACATGAAGAGTTCCTCTTCCTCGAGGAATCAAGACCTGTCGGACTACCAACCTCTGTGAGCCTAAAGGGAGGGCACTCTCAGCTAGAGTGCATCCGGAGAAGTCATAACCTAGAGTCCTAGCCACGTGAGTGACTAAGCCTCCTGCACAAATGTCGCCCTTAGCTTTGTTGGCTATCTTTCCTAGATAGTCAGCGAGCATGGTGGCGATGTCGGGAGTGGTGGTAGATGCCATGCAGTAGAGGATAAAAAGCTCATCAGCCTTGAGCTTCTGCGGGGTCTCGGTCCTGGCAAACAAGCTCTCACTGAGTATCCTATGTACCACCTTGAAGAAAAGGTTGTACATGCTTGTCTCCTTGGAGTTTCCGGGTCTCCACTTATCCCCGCCGTACTCTCCTACGGAAATAGCCTCCCAAAAATCACTGGCGCTGGTGCCTCTAGCAAATGTGCCTGCATGTGAAGAAGAGAAGCCAAACAAGTCGCCAAAAGCATCAATAGACAAAGTGTGGTCTTGGCTCATGAGGCGGAAAGTGACCATCCTTTCCCTAGGATCATGCTCAAATGTGCTAAGGAATTCTAGGGTGATCTCCTTATAAGCATCTTCCCTGATCGTAGCAAACTGTCTCAACCCTGCTCTGTCAAGCATCATATCAACATCTTCTCGAACATATAGTGAATCTAGGTCATCGAGCACTATGTAACGAGGAGGGGTGAATGGGCGATCTACAATGCGTTCATAGCGTTTCTTATGCTTGGATAGGGGAGGGGGGAGCCTAGGGATGTTGGTAGGTGGAGGTGGTGGTGGGTTAGGGGCTCTTGAAGAAGATCCCTTCTTCTTCCCCGTGTTTCTAGTTATCCTCTTGACAAGATCCATTCTAAGTCCTAAAAATCGACCTGTTCTTCACAAAAATCGGCCGATTTTTCTGGGCTGGGTCGATTTTTCTCTCGATTTCAGTGATTCTCACAATTCTGTAAAGTTCTGTTCAATCTATCACCACACACAGTTCTCTACAATGGTTTCTAAGCAAATTCCTCTATCAATTCCAACAACCAAACACTTCCTAAGTAAACTTCAATTTCAAGTGAGAAACTTAGGTTTTGGAAAGAAAAACCTGAATTCCTTGTGGAGTAGTCGATTGCCGTGCGTGTTGTTGGTAGATCCGTGTTCCTTGTTGAAAATGCTTCAGTTTGGAGCCAAGAATCTCTTGAAATGGTTAAGGAATGAGGATTTGGGGGTGTGGCGATTTTTCGGCGTTCTTGAGAGAGGGAAATCGCGAGTTGAGGGTGTGAGAATGAAGAAGGTCGAGTGTGAAGTCTTTATATAGGGTCGATAATTTCTGAAGAAAATCGGCCGATTTTTCTGGTCGATTTATTTGTCGGGGCGATTTTTCTCTCTGACAGAAAAAATCGGACGATTTTTCTTGGCAGGTCGATTTTTGTTTCTGTTGTGAAAAATCGTCTTGCTCTGTTACAGAATCGGACGATCTTTTTATGGTAGGTCGATTTTCTTCCTTGTTTTCTTGGATCTTGATGATATAACTCGATTGTGCTCCATGCTTCATGAATCTCTCAAATTTGAACCTAGTTTCCTGCGATTAATGACACGACAAACCAAGAGTGCATCGAGGAACATAAAAAGATAAAAACGAAGAAGCAAAACAATTTATCTATTCTAACTTAAGCGAGGGAAAGAAGGAAAAACTATACTATCATTGGGTTGCCTCCCAAGAAGCGCTTTATTTATCGTCTTTTAGCTAGACGGTGTATGATGTTGTGTTCAATGGAGGAGGATAGGAGCTATCTCCTCGACCGGGGTTTCCGGCGTGTATTTCTTCAACCTTTGGCCATTGACCTTGAAACTTCCACTTTGTTCACCCCATACTTCAACTGCACCATGGGGAAATATTCTTTTAATCACAAAAGGTCCTGTCCAACGGGATTTTAGCTTACCTGGAAATAGACGCAGCCTTGAGTTGAATAGGAGGACTTGGTCTCCTTCCTTCAAGTCTTTCGGGATGATGTGCTTGTCATGCCAGCGCTTTGTCCGTTCCTTGTAAATCTTTGCATTCTCATACGCATTCAGTCGGAGCTCGTCTAGCTCATTGATGTCTAAGAGCCGTTTCTCTCCGGCTTCTTTCATGTCGAAATTGAGCCACTTGATAGCCCAATAAGCTTTGTGTTCTAGCTCTACAGGAAGATGACATGATTTACCATAAACGAGATTGTAGGGAGTCGTACCTATTGGCGTTTTGAAGGCTGTCCTGTATGCCCATAGAGCATCGTCGAGCTTCATTGACCAATCTTTCCTTGTTTTAGAGACAGTTTTCTCTAAGATCCCTTTAATCTCTCTATTGGATATCTCGACTTGTCCGCTGGTTTGCGGATGGTAGGGTGTAGCTATCTTATGGGTCACCCCATACTTTGCCAATAGAGTCTCGAATCGACGGGCTGTGAAATGCGTTCCTCCGTCACTAATGATGGTTCGGGGAGTTCCGAACCTTGGGAAGATCGTCTTGTTGAGGAACTTCACCACTACCAATGCATCATTAGTAGGGGAAGCGATTGCCTCCACCCATCTTGAGACATAGTCTACGGCAAGGAGTATGTACTGGTTGCCGCATGAAGATGGGAAAGGTCCCATAAAGTCGATGCCCCATACATCAAAGATCTCTACTTCTTGTATGTTGTTGAGAGGCATCTCGTTTCTCCTGGATATGTTACCTGTTCTTTGACAAGCATCACAAGAAACAACAAACTTTTGCACATCTTTGAAAAGTGTAGGCCAATAGAAGCCGGAACGAAGTACCTTAGCACAAGTCTTGTGGGAACTAGCATGTCCGCCACATGGTAGAGAATGGCAGTGTCGGATGACGCTATCTATCTCATCTTCGGGAATACATCTCCTGTAGATGCCATCTGGACCTCTTTTGAATAGAAGAGGTTCGTTCCAATAGAATTGCCGGACGTCTCTAAAGAATTTCTTCTTTTGAGCGTATGAAAGTCCGGGTGGAATCTCCTGACAAACAAGGTAATTTACAATGTCAGCAAACCATGGATCATTACCTTGTGATATGTGTTGGAGACACTCTTCAATTTCGTGCAGCTGCTCGTCAGGGAAGGAGTCGTCTATCGGAAGCTCATCTGAGTTGCCGGTGAGCTGCGGGAGACGACTAAGGTGATCGGCGACGGAGTTCTCCGATCCTTTCTTATCACGGATCTCTAAATCGAACTCTTGTAAGAGTAAGATCCATCTTAGAAGCCTTGGCTTCGCATCCTTCTTCGTGAATAAGTATCGGATTGCGGAGTGATCCGTATAGACTATCACTTTCGCACCTACAAGATAGGAACGAAATTTCTCAAATGCATATACTACGGCTAAAAGCTCCTTTTCCGTAGTTGCATAATTGTACTGAGCCTCATCTAGCGTTTTGCTAGCATAGTAGATGGCATGAGTGCGACCATCTTTCTTCTGACCAAGAACGGCTCCGATAGCGACATCGCTTGCGTCGCACATGACTTCGAAAGGAAGAGTCCAATCGGGTGGTTGGATGATTGGTGCCGAAATCAATGCTTCTTTGATCCTGCAAAAGGCATCTAGACAATCTTTCGAAAATTCGAAAGTCGCATCTTTCATCAAAAGATTAGTCAAAGGTTTTGAAATCTTAGAAAAATCCTTTATGAATCTCCTATAGAAGCCTGCATGTCCTAAGAAGCTTCTAATTCCTTTTACTGATGAAGGGGGTGGTAATTTCTCAATGGTCTCTATTTTTGATCGATCTACCTCTATTCCCCTTTGTGACACTAAGTGACCTAACACAATTCCTTCGGTGACCATGAAATGACACTTCTCCCAGTTTAAGACTAAGTTAGTGTCCTCACATCTCTTAAGAACTAGTGAAAGGTTATAGAGACAGTTATCAAAGGAAGAACCATATACCGAAAAATCGTCCATGAAGACTTCCATGATGTTCTCTACATATTCGGAGAAGATTGCCATCATACACCTTTGGAAGGTGGCTGGAGCGTTGCATAAACCGAATGGCATTCTTCTATAAGCGAACGTACCCCATGGGCACGTAAAGGTTGTCTTCTCTTGATCATCCGGATGAATTGGTATCTGAAAGAAACCGCTATATCCATCTAAATAACAAAAGTAGGCATGTTGGGCTAACCTCTCCAACATTTGATCAATGAAAGGAAGGGGGAAGTGGTCCTTCCTCGTGGCCACGTTCAGTTTGCGGTAGTCGATGCACATTCGCCACCCTGTAACTGTCCGTGTAGGGATGAGTTCGTTGTTTTTGTTGGCAACAACGGTAATGCCTCCTTTCTTGGGTACTACTTGTACCGGACTCACCCATTTGCTATCAGAAATAGGGAAGATGATACCTGCATCAAGTAGCTTAAGGATTTCTTTCTTCACGACTTCCTTCATTGCCGGGTTTAACCGTCTTTGAGGTTGGCGTGAAGGTTTATAATCCTCTTCCATTAGTATTTTGTGCATACATAGAGAAGGTTTTATTCCTACTAAATCATCAATGGTGTAACCTAGTGCTTTCCTATGTTGTTTCAAAACATGCATGAGCTTCCCTAATTCATCATCATTCAAATTTGCATTGACTATAACTGGGTATGTGGAATTAGTGCCAAGAAATGCGTACCTTAAGTGCGTGGGAAGTTGCTTCAATTCTAGGGATGGAGGTACCTTGGTTTGTGATGAATCTTGACTTCCGGACTTTGTGGAGGAAGTCTCTATAGGTGTGAGTGCCTCATTATTGGATTCGGGAGCAGCTGTGGTGAAGTCTGGAGAAGCTATAGAATTGCTCAGTAAATCGATTCCCTCTGGAATAAATCGGTCGATTTTCTGCACGATTTTTCTTTCTGTTGGAAAAAATCGTGCTACCTCTTTCTGAATCGGACGATTTATTGTCGTCAGGTCGATTTCAGTTTCTGTCGGAAAAAATCGTGCTACCTCTTCATAAATCGGACGATTTATTTCTGGTAGATCGATTTTAGTTTCTGTCGACAAAAATCGTTCTGAATCTGAAAAAATCGGACGATCTTTTTGTGACAGGTCGATTTTCTTCACAATTTCCGGAGTCCTCTCTAGCTCTTCAAGTTTTGCCTCTAGTTCCTCCTCCCTAGCATTTAATGCTTTCACGTCCTCATTGCAGTCATGTTCCATTCCTTCTTCCATGATGCTCATGCTGAGAACCTTTTGAAGGGAGTCTTTCATTAAGATTGAACTTACTATCTCTCTAGACTCCTCTTCCTCAATAATTTCAAAAACGTCATCTTTCAAGGCCGGCTCCTTGATTAAGGAAGATAGTATGAACTCTATCTTTTCTTCACCTATGTGGAAGGATAGCTGGCCGTTCTTGCAATCTACCATACATCCAGATGTGGCGAGGAATGGTCTCCCAAGGATGATGGGAACTGGATAATCTGCAGGTATGTCAAGAACGACAAAGTCTATAGGTATGTAAAACTTACCTAGCTTCACCGGGATGTCTTCTAGTATTCCTACCGGTTTAGTAGTGGAGCGATCAGCCATATAGAGTGTGATCTTCACCGGTCTAGGCTCTCCTAGACCAACTGCCTTGCAAAGAGCTAGAGGTATGATACTCACACTTGCTCCAAGGTCACAAAGAGCATCATAGGTAGCTTCTCCCAAGGTGATGGGTATGCAAAAGGATCCTGGATCGCGGAGTTTGGGTGGCATATTCTCCGTCATAGTCTTGATGAGTTCGGATGACTCCATGCTCATCTTGACTTCACCTATATCTTCCAACTTCCTCTTGTTGGAGAGGATCTCCTTGAGGAATTTCCCATAAGCTGGCATACCTAAAATCGCATCCATAAAAGGTATGTTAATATGGAGCTTACTCATAAGTTCAACAAACTTACCGAAATGTTTATCTAGGCGTGCTCGCGCTCTAGATTGAGGAAAAGGTAGAGGTGGTTTGTAAGCGGGAGGAGGAACATAGACTTCTTCCTTCTCTTTTGCCTCTCCTTCTTTTGTGGAAGTATCAACTACTTTGGGTTGAGGGTCGGCGGTTGTCTTCCCACTCCTTGTAGTTATGGCCATAACCCTTCCCTTTGGGTTATCTTCTGTCTTTCCGGGAAGTTTCCCTTGATCTCTTGGAACTTCTCCGGCCTTGTTGAATACTTGGTTTTCTAAAGCTTTGTGGGCTTTGTCAACCGAAGTTATATAACTCTCCAATCCTTGTAGCTTGCCTAGGATCGTTTCCAGCATAGGATCCGGCTTGTTTGATCCGCTTGATTGTCCCTGGCTTGTAGAAGGAGTAGAAGAAGATGGAGGTGTTAGAGCTTTTTCGGTATGTGAGTAAGGATTACCTGAACCTTGCTGATTTGACCTCCAATTGTTGTTATTCGAATTCCTATTGTTGTTGTTGTTATTCCAATTGGAGTTTCGGTTGTTGTTGTTGTTGTTGCTCCAATTGGAATTCCGGTTATCATTCCTTTGGTTGTTGTCTCGCCCCATGTAGTTGGCTTCTTGCTCTTGAGTCCTTTGAATACTCGTTTTGAGCACTTCCCTCAATTCCTTGATGTCATCTTTGAGGGAGAATATTTGTGTTTGAGCTGCTTGATTCAACTTGGCTCCCGGATCGCCTTGATTCCGGTTACTTGATTCCACCTTACGGTGGGAATACTTCTCAATCACTTGGGCTTGCTTCTCGATGAAGTCCCAAGCATCATCCTCTCTCATATCCATAAATGTTCCGCAGGATAGAGATTGGAGGTTGAATTGTGTCTCCACATCCAACCCTTTGTAGTAGATCTCTAATAATTCCAGCTTGGAAATGCCATGGTGTGGGCAATCCAACAAGAGATCTTGAAACCTTTCCCAAGATTGAAACAAGCTTTCGTTAGGTTTCATAGAAAAAGCATTTATTTTACCTCTTAATTCCGCCGTTTTGGATGGCGGAAAGAATTTGGTGAGGAATTCCGAAGACAGTTCCTCCCATGTAGCTAACTTCGCAGCCGGAAGTGTTTGGTACCAAGCTAGAGCCTTGTCCTTCAAAGAGAAGAAGAACGGCTTGATCTTGTAGTTGCTTGTGGTAGCCTTCTTTGGCTTCATAGTCTCCATGAGAATCTCAAAATTCTGCAAGTGTTGATGCGGAGATTCAGTACTTGCTCCGCCATATTGACTTTGGCGAACCATAGTAATGACTTGTGGTGAGAAGCTAAACTCCTGGATATCTTCAGCTCCAAAGTCCACACCTAAACGGCGCGGTTGCTGAATAGGATCCATCCGTTGCCCCAAAGTTCGGGGTCTATCTTCGTTATTAGCAGCTCGAACATTCCTAGTCGTAATGCGAGGGACGACCTTAGGTGTTGGAGTGTGTCGGTTAGGACGAAGTGATGGATCAATCTCTTCAAGTTCCGGCATATCCGGATCAATCCCGTCATCATCGGATGAGTCATCTCGAATGGACTTAGTTGGTGTCTTGACTTTCTTCTTCTTGGAGGCGTTCGACTCCAACTTCATGTCCAAAATCATAGCTCTTAGTTCATCAATTTGGAATTGATGACTTATTTCAGCTTCCTTTCGAGCCTTTTCACTCAGTTGGAGTTGGCGTTGAGCTTCGTCCAATTCGGCCTTGTAGTTTATCTGATCGTTTTCGGCCATTTTCTTCTCCTTCAGCTTTCTCCTCAAAGTTCTTTCTAATTCGGGGTCGAAAGGAATTAGATCTTTAGTGGATCTAGTCCTTCGCATATACCTAAAGAACCTGCAAAAATCACTCAAGTAGATAGATCAAATCACAAAAGCAAGAGCTCTCAAGCTAGACAACCGAAAACCGAATTTGGTCTAGACCAAATCCCCGGCAACGGCGCCAAAAACTTGTTCGCTCAAAAGGGTATGCGTCAAAGTCTTAAATTTATATCTAGAACTCAAAAGCAAAGCGAACCCGCAGTGTACGGATCGGCTGTAGAAAGGTAAGAATTCCAGAGTCGAACTCAGGGATTTGGTGAGAATAAATCCGAAATCAATTATCTAGCAAAAAGTGTAGAAGCTTTTGTGATCAAATAAGAGGGGAATGATTCCAAGGATTCAAGTTTCCGATTTAGGCTTTCGATTCAAGATACTTCTATAGATTTAGGACAGAATTTATATTACCAAGATTAAACGTTCAAAAGTAGGATTCGTACGATGAAGTTCCGAAACCTATATGACTAATCTAAAGGTTCTCTCTATAAGGGTTGTTGAGGCTGCAATACAGAAAGGTCTAAAGATAAGAATTATGATCAAACTAACTATCTAAAACTCCAGGATATGACTCTCCAAAGTAAAGATTAGGAAGCACATTTAATTTCTTAATAAAGGATGATGAGTCTCTTTATTACCCAAATTCTTGCAATCTTTATCTATTAAATATAGAATGAGGTTTGAAGTGCCTTCATACATTCAATTAGAGGGTAGAAAGATTAATCAAGATTGGGGTTTAGGCAAGGATTGGTTTTGATTAAAGGTTAATTCAATTAAAGTTCGTCAGAAGAATAAATCGCCCTGTTCATATGAAAATCGGCCGATTTTCCTCAAGAACGGGTCGATTTTCCTGTTTGTCGCAAAACCAAAATCTAAACTCTCAGGGTCCTAATGTTTGAATGAGTTCAGTCTATCATCATCTAAGCCTTAATCATCAACTATTCTCCCCAGAATCACAATGGTTTTAGCCAACCATTTTCAAAATCGAATCAAATTAATTCTTGAATGAAAAATCGCAAAGAAACCAAATCTTGAATGAATAATTCAATAACTCGTCAAATCTGTAAACAATTGTCAATTCTACTCAATGTATTTCTTAAACAACTCAGTAGTGTGTCCACAAATCACAACTAAAACAATGGAATAGAGAAATCTCACAATCAAAGATCAAGAATGACTTTCCGGCAAAAGCTCTTCAATCTCTCTCCAAGAATCGTTGATTTCTCACAAACGTGTAAAGATTCTTCCGTGCGACCCCCTCGTTTTCGTTCGTAGGGTTCTCCTCTATAGTTTCTTGCAGATGGGCCGTTTGGCAAAACTCCCCTCTAGCCCAAATTAATTGGGCTTTATGTCGTCTTCTCTTTTGGCTGGATCGTGAAGAAAATCGACCTAGTCGATTTGGGTGTAAGATCGTTCAATAACATCCACTAAAAATCGTCCGATTTTTATGTCTGTTGGCACGATTTTCTTCAACAGAAAGTGTTCTTCTTTTGCTTCGTCTCCTATGCTTCTCCTTTGTAATTCCTTAGCATCTTTGGATACTTCAAAGGCTCCTTTAGCTTCCTTAACATCCTAGGATGCTTCTTGCTTCATTATTGCTTCCAATTCAACTCCATTTACCTGCAATTCATCAAAATCTCGTGTAGATCTCTATTTCCGACAATTGATTGAATAGAACATAAAAGGTATGCAAGATTCCTCTAAATGCTAGGTAAATAGAGATGATGCGCTGCAATATGCATGAATATGATGATACATAATTCATGTCATCATCTTGCGTTATAGGATATCCTCGTGGTTTGTGAGTTCACGAATGTGTTTGTTGAGCCATCCAATTTGCAACCTCTAAGGTGCGTGGACTTCGGCATAGAGTTAGAGCCGGGGACGAGACCGATCTTGAAGGCCACATATCTTATGGCGCCTATCGAGTTGTTACAACTAAAGAAGAAACTCAAGGAGTTGGCTGATAAAGGGCTTCATACGCCCTAGCGTATCCCCATGGGGTGCACATGTCCTCTTTGTGCAAAATAAGGACGGATCGTTGAGATTGTGTATCGACTATAGAGAATTGATCAAGGATCGACTTGATCTCTAATTATATCACCAGTTGAGAGTGAGAGAGCAGGATGTGCATAAGAGGGCATTTCAGACTCGATATTTACACTACGAGTTTGTAGTGATGCCATTCGGGCTAACGAATGCGCCCGCCGTCTTTATGGAGTCGATGAATGGAATCTTCATCAACTTCATGGATCAATTTGTGGTGGTATTCATAGACAATATCCTGGTGTACTCTCGAAGTAGAGAGGAGCATGCAGGACATCTGAGAATTGTGTTACGAGTTCTGCAAGATAAAGAACTATATGACAAGTTCTCTAAGTGCGAGTTCTGGATGTTAGAGGTAGCTTTTATAGGTCACATTGCTGCCGCCGTGGGGATAAAGGTTGATCTGGGAAAGATCGAGTCTTTAGCAACGTGGATGACACCGACAAACGTCGGTTTGTAGAGGGATTTTCTGTGATTGCCTATCCACTCACCAGTCTGTTGAGGAAGACTACCCGGTTTGTATGGTCTGAATCGTTTTCTCAAAGTTTTGAGGAGCTGAAGAGACGTTTAACTTCCGCTCCCATTTTAGCGCAGCCGGAGGGTACAATGGACTTTGTAGTCTACAGTGACACATCCAAGCTAGGGTTGGGATATGTTTTGATACAACGGGGTTGGGTGATTGCCTATCCGTCTAGATAGTTGAATACATATTATTTGAATGGCGCTACATTCGTGGAAGATCTAGAGGCACTATTTGTATGGCGCTACATGTCAGATTTTCACAAACCATAACAGTGTTAAAAGTATTTTCACGCAACGGGAATTGAATAATAGCCAGCGGAGATGGGTTGAGCTGATCAAGGACTTTGACATTGAGATTTTGTACCATCCAAGGAAGGTGAATATTGTCGCTGACACCCTTACCAATAAGACACCTCGAGAGAAGGCGATTGCACGACTGACGGTTAAGCCGCAATTATAAAGAGATCTAGTGTGGCTAGTGATGGACATCCAATTTCGTGATGATGATGTTCATTTGTCTTCTCTAGAGGTTCTACCTAATCTATTGGGTGAGATCCAGCAAAAACAAGAGACCTGTTTGACGTTGACGAGGATCCGAGATAGGATGTCTCGTGGCGAGGCCCCACAGTTCTCCATTGGAGCACATGGAGTGATGAGATGATGGGAGCGAATTTGTTGACACGCTGATGCGGAGCTGAGACATAAGTTTTTGCAGGAGGCTCATTCCATACCTTACTCAGTGCACCCATGTACGAGTAAGATTTATCGGGATGTGAGACCTTCATTCTGGTGGGGAAGGATGAAGCCCGATATGGCTAGATTTGTGGCTTAGTGTGCGACCTGTCAATAGGTCAATATGGAGCATTGTAGACCTGGAGGGGAGCTACACCCACTTCTAGTACCTCAAGGGAAAGGGGAGGACATCTCCATGGACTTTGTGACGGGGTTGAGGCTCAGCAGGAGCTTTGATGCAATTTGGGTTGTTGTTGATGGATTGATGAAGACTGCACATTTTATCCCTATTCAAGAAATGATGCCAGTGAGCCGGTTAGTTGAGTTTCACTAGGAAGATAGTGAGACTCCATGATGTACCAAGGACGATCTTCTCATATCGAGATGAGCGATTTACCATGAGATGTTGGCAGCAAATTCATACTGCCCAAGGAACGAGCTTGCATTTTACCACTGCGTTTTATCCTCAGACAGATAGTTAGATAGAAAGGGTCATTCATACCCTTAAGGATATGCTGAGAGCGTGTGTAATGGACAAGAGACAAGTGTGGTCAAATCACCACCCATTGGTTGATTGCTCGTACAACCTCAGTTGGCATGCACCGATTAGGATAGCCCTATATGAGGCACTATATGGATAGAGAAGTCGTACTCCGTTATGATGGGATGAGCCTAGCATTGTTATTAGTATAGCGTCTGAGCAGATTTATGATGATATTGCCCGAGTAGCACTGAATAGAGAGTGGATGCTGGCTGCGCAGAGTCGGTAGAAGTCGAATGCAAACAAGAGGCGTCGGCCTCTATAGTTCAGAGTTGGAGTTCATATCTGGTTGAGAGTATCCCCGACGCAGGCGTAAGACGTTTTGGCATTAAGGGGAAGTTGAGCACCCGATATGTCAAACCTTTTGAGAATCTGGATCGAGTTGGGAGAGTAGCATACATGCTAGCTTTACCCACGAGGTTAGAGGGTGTTCACCCTGTGTTTCATGTGTCTCGGCTAAGAGAGTACTAACCAGATCTGAGACACATCGTCGACTATTATAACTTAGTGGTTGAGCTGGACCACCCATTTGTTGAAAATCCGATAGTAGTCATAGAGTGGGTGTGAGACGCCTCCGTTCGAACGACATTCCTATGTGGAGGATACAATGGTCGAGACGAGGACCTGATGAGGCTACGTGTGAGATAGAGGATAGTATCTAGAGGAAATATCCGAAGATTTATGCCGAGATAGATGCACTTGTAGGATAAATGAGTAGATCTTAGTGCTATATTGGTGAGTTATGTGTTTATGTGTTCATATATGTTTTCGTGCTAGCTATGATGTGCGTTATATGATCTTGATAGATCTTGTTTTGCTAGCGCGAGTTGTGAATATAGTTGGAGATTGTTCTTCCTCCATGCTATCGAGATAGGGTTATAGTCTAGATAGAGATGGTTATTCCTCCATGCTATTGTGCTATGGAGGTAGTTTGGCTAGAGACGGTTTTTCTCCATGCCATTGCGTTATGAGTGCGGTTTGGCTGGAGATTGTTTTCCTCCATTCCATTGTGATGTGGTTAGGAGTAGGCTAGAGATGGTTTTCCTCTATGCCCTTTCGTAGTGATCTAGTTTATGTTGTTGGAGTGGATGCTTCCTCGATGCTTGTGTTTTGATGTTATAGAGTTTCATAGGTTGATACCTTATGAGCGGAGATGTGATACCTCCAATAGAGAGAGTGTTTATACCTCGGCATATGAGTCCGAGAGGATTTGAGAATTGTTCAAGTTTTGGGACGAAACTTGTTTTTAGGGGGATATGATGAAATATCCTTAGTCTTTTAGGGGCCTCGCCCTTGCGCCTGAGCTTGGCCGCCGGTGCGGTATCGCCCGCGCGGGTCTTGTAATCCACCCTTGAAGTTTTGCAGGGTGGGCACCGCCTTCTTTGACCGTCTTGTTTTTCCGTTTCATCCTCTATAAGCCTCGTCCTTCCCTTTAAATGAGGGTTTCCTATTATCTCTTCAGGCCTCAGCCTCTCGTACCTTCTTCTTTCCACTTTCTTTTCTTGAGTTTCCTCGTATCTTTGTGAGTGTAAGCATTGGATGTGTGCTTTGATAGTTGTGATGATGGTGTTGAGGTTGTTATTGTTATTGTGACGTTGTGCTATGGTTTGTAGCTAAGTGTGCTCTTCCTTTCATGAGCTTGTTGTGGCGAGTTTCTTATTCTTCCTCTTCTTTCTTCCCTCTTCTTTCTTCATCTCCTTTTTTTGATTAGTATTCCAACAAGTTGATCTTGTGTTGGCTTTCTTTGACATTGATGGTGTATGTATGTATGTATGTATGTATGTATGTATGTATGTATGTATGTATGTATGTATGTATGTATGTATGTATGTATGTATGTATGTATGTATGTATGTATGTATGTATGTATGTATGTATGTATGTATGTATGTATGTATGTATGTATGTATGTATGTATGTATGTATGTATGTATGTATGTATGGATGGATGGATGGATGGATGGATGGATGGATGGATGTATGTATGTATGTATGTATGTATGTATGTATGTATGTATGTATGTATGTATGTATGTATGTATGCATGCATGCATGCATGCATGCATGCATGCATGTATGTATGTATGTATGTATGTATGTATGTATGTATGTATGTATGTATGTATGTATGTATGTATGTATGTATGTATGTATGTATGTATGTATGTATGTATGTATGTATGTATGTATGTATGTATGTAAATGTTGATGACTGCCTTTGTAACCATAGAAGAGAAGAAGGTTGAGCGAGAAATCGAAGAGAAGTCAGAGAATCGCCCATCTGTAGTGTAGCCGCCCCCACGCCTTGTGAGCGCCGCCCCTGCGGCTGAAGAGTGTCACCGCCCCGGCTGTTGCGATCTACCACGACCGTGTCTTGTCACCCCTCCTGCGGCTTCCCATTTACGCTTGTGTGTCTTTGTCTAGGACATACCAAGTGTGGTATGTGTCCTTCCTTTCCCTTGTGCTATAGTGGAGTTATGAGGGCTTCATAGTGTTGTATATGATGAGAATGTTGATGTTGTATTTTGAAGAATGCCTTAGGCACTTGTGAGTTATGATGAGTTATAGAGGATTAGTTATGGGTTATTATCTAGTATGATCTTGGGGTCTAGGAGGTGGAGTATCCTAGCCTTGGATAGTGTTTGATGTTTTGGGCCTTGCTTATGTAGACACTGATCGTTTCCTCAAGGGGAATTTGTGACCACTGTTGATTAGGACAACCTTGTGACATGTAAGTCCTTCGGGCTTAGTTTGCTAGAGTTTATGAGTTTGAGTGATTGTGATAATGGTATTTGTGCATATGAATGTTGCATTAATAACGTAAACCGGACTAGAACGACCATAAATGTATATTAATTGGACCAACTGCATTATAACCGACTCTTAACAACTTGCCAAACCTTGCCGAGAGTGTAGGGGGTTGTCCACGACTAGTCCACTAGGAGGTGAGGCTTGATCACCTATTCCAAACCTCTTTGGTGAAAGGGGGAAGAGGCGAGGTTCTAGGTGCTCCTCGTGTCACACAATAAGTTGAATTAGTAATGGTATAACGTAATGAAGATAATAAAAGGATGATGTGTGAGAGCATTTCATCTGATGATGTGAATATGTGATTGTTTGTGCTATTACCTTTATTCTTTTTCATGAACTATTAGCTAAAAGTTTTATACCATTTTGTAGATATTCTGCTGGATAGGAACACTGCAGAGTGATCTAGTGGGGTGATCAGCCGAGGACTTCCATACATTAGGATGTGAATGAGTTTTAGGATGTTTTGTACACATATATTTATATTGTTACCGTTTTGTAATCGGCAGTGGTTTTGTATATGTATTAATAAATGATCGTACAATTTTATGGATTTCGTTTTATATTTATTTGTTTCATGTTGTAAGGTCCGGTGAACTTGTTGTCACGCTAGGGTCAGGATCCATTGTGAGATCCTAGCCCGTGGCGCCCCGAGTCTTGTTGATTTGGGGTGTTACATGGTGTGAGCGTCCTGCAGAATCCTTTGTATTAATTCTCCATCAGAAGGTACACAGACGTGCTCGCGGAATCTCCTCGCTCCATTAGCACCAATGGTGAACTATGGGGCCTCACCTCGAGACATCCTGCCTCGGATCCGTTTCAGCATCTAATAGGTCTTCTGTTTCTGTTGGATCTCCTTCAACAAATCAGGTAGCACCGCTAAAGTAGACAGATGACTTTCTGTATTAGGAAACTGAATGCCCAACTCTAGCAAAGCTAGATCCCTTTGCAACGGAGGTTGAGCATCCATTCTCGCTATTGCCTTCTGTTGTGGATACAGAATCTCAAGGTCTAAATCCTTGATCAGTTCAAGCCACCTCCTCTAGCGGTTATTTAATTCCCTTTGTGTGAAAATGAACTTCAAACTCTTATGATTTGTGAAGATCTTGCATGTAAATCCGTATAGGTAATGCTTCAAGATCTTCCACTGTCGGGACCCGTTATCGATTACACTACCTTGCTACATCAACACACATCGCAGGCCAACCTTGGAAGCATCACTGTACACCACAGAAAAATTTTTCCCTCTGGCAATGCTAAGATAGGAGCAGATGTCAATCTCCTCTTCAGCTCCTCAAAACATTGAGTACATGGCTCGGACCATACAAATTGGGTAGTCTTCTTCAACAAGCTGGTACGTGTTCGGGCAATCACCAAAAACCCTTCAACAAAACTACGGTAATATCCGGCTAAACTAAGGAATCCACATACTTCCTTGACATTCGTTGGAATCGCCCATGTTGCAACAACTGCAATCGCCGGGTCAACCTTGATCTCTTCGGAGAGGATCACATGACCTAAAAAGGCAACCTTAAACATTCCAAATTCATACATAGAGAGCTTAACATACAACTCCCTATCTTGCAAAACTCGCAAATCCGTCCTCAATGTCTTATGTGTTCCTCTCTACTACGAGAGTACACTAGGATATCGTCATTGACGACTACTACAATTGGTCTAACAAGTTGGTGAAGGTGCCGTTCATGATTATCATATATACGGCGGCGCATTCGTGAGCCCGAATAGCATTACTACAAACTCGTAGTGGCCATACTGAGTCTGAAATGTTGTTTTGGGCACATCATGTTCTCTCATCCTCGATTGGTGATATCCGTATCTCAAATTTATCCGGGAAAACACTAAAACTCCCTACAACAGATACAACTGTAGGGTAATAACTACTCATTCTTAATATCATCTCATTAACTCTAAATAATCTATACACAACCTCATCGATTCGTTCGTCCACACGAAAACATCGGCATACCAAATGGTGAAATGCTTGGGAGTATGAAGCATTATTTGTTAACTCCTCGAGTTGTTTCTTCAACTCCAACAGCGCCATATGATATGGTGCGTTTAAACTCAATGTTATAACCCGGACCTAACTCGATGCCGAAATCTACGCTCAACTGCGGTGGTAAGACGGATTGCTCGTAAAAAACGGCGGTAAACTCGTACACGACGGAAATTTCATCTATAGTTGGACTCTCGTTCTTCTTCTTGACATATCATTAGAAGGCCTCGCAACCTTGTGTACTCAGCCTCACCGCTCGGACTGTGTTAACAACAGTACACGTCCCTTCAAGATCCTTACCTCCAGAGAAACTCAATCTAACCTATCCTAGTAGAGACCGATAAGGTCCGTCTACTAATATCAAAACCACACTATGGTTGTCTACTCAAACCATCCTTAAAATGACTTCCTCATGTTCTGATGACATGACAAGGAAGTCTACAAGCATAACACAAGTCCCGAAATGAATAGGACAAACACGTATCTCGCGGGCACCTTTGACCCTACTACCATCGGGTAAGCCTCATAATAGAGGACCTCCTTTCCTAATAAAAATAAGGTCAAACACTCAAAACGGGCATTAAAATAAATGAGTGCATAGCACCCGAATCAAAAGATCTCGAACAGGTAAACCCTTAATAAGAATGGTACATGTAGTAGGTGGCATTGCCAGCTCCATTGCACTCCACAACGCAAAACTCGAACCTATGTTCTTGAGGTGCCACTAGTGTGTAACCACCATGGTCGCTGCCTCTATTCCAACTGTATTGACACGAGAAGAACCCTGCTGGGAAGAAACATTGCCTCGTCTGCAAAAGGGAGCCAAATGACCGGTCTTGCCACACGTGATGCAAGTCATCAATACCAATGGACACTTGGGTCGTAAATGTCAAGGATCACCGCAGTTAAAACATAATCGTCTTGTCCTCGCAACATGTGCGGCCAAGGGGTAACTTGGAGTTCTTCGTTAACTTCCTCTATCCCTAGCAAGGGAGGAATCTTGTTGAAGCGGTACCTTACCTTGTCGGAAAAATATCGAATAGTGCCCTAATTTACCACACGTAAAGCATGACACTAAAATCCTCTGACTCTCTTTTTGAAGTTGTCCATATTTCCCTCACCGTTGTTCATTGCTAAAAGTACGTATGGCCAAGGGGCCACTCAATTATCCTTGTTTCTTACTCGGTCCAACACCCAAAGTCCGTATGACCGAAGGGCCACCCCGAATCCGTTGTGTCACCACCATGGTCACTGCTCCAGCGTAACACTCCAAATCCTTCTACAAAACTACGTTATTATCTGGCTAATCTATGGAAGCCACGTACTTCCTTGACATTCGTTGGAATCATCCATGATGCAACAACCGCAATCTCTGCCGGGTCAACCTTGATCCCCTCGGTGGAACCACATGACCTATAAAGCCTATCTCAAATCCAGCGTATTCCTCTTTGTTGTGAGAGTAAACCAAGAGGTCATCTATGAATTCCATACAAACAGATTCGTGAAGTCGATGAAGATGCAGTTCCTCAGCTTCATAAAGACGCAGTGCATTCGTGAGCCCAAATGACATCACTACAAACTTGTAGTGGCCATACCGAGTCCGAAATGTCGTTTTGTGTAGATCCTATTCTCTCACCCTCAGCGGGTGATATCTAGAGTGCATGGCAATCCGGGAGATCCCAGTCGTTCCTTGAAGTTGATCTAGTAAGTCGTCAATACGGGGGAAAGGATACTTGTTCTTGATGGTCACCTTGTTCAATTCTCGGTAAGTTGTTCCCTAAAGTTGTTAATATCCAGTAAGTCATTCCCAAAAGCTAGACTCTCATTCTTCTTCATGGCATAACACCAGAAGGCCTCGTAACCATGTTGATAACACGATTTATGACGTTAGTCTAGGCATCCATTTAGATAGTTTTTCCCGCTATTCATGCAGAGTTTAGCATTAGTTCGTGACAAATTGCACTTAATTCATGTATGTTGTCGAGATAAACGTCTACACGGACTTTTGCATGTTTTGTAGGTATTTTGGGAGCTTTTGGAGCTTAATCGATACATCCGAGGATCGTTCCTCGTAATGACACACCTTAGGACTCATTGGGAAGCAAGTTAGAAGCAAGGGAGAACACATAGGACCATGTTGGTGCATGCCTTGTACCAACTCATGGCTCAACGATCAAAAGAAGGCTGAAGCACCAAAATCACGGTCACTGGGACATCCAAGGCCGTGGAATGGACCGTGATTCCTTCTGCACAACTGGGATAGCTGTCCCACGATCTCCATAACCGACTCTTGCAAATGGTGAAGGCTATAAGTACCCTTGCAGGCTGATTCTAAGCCACTACATACCTTACCTCACACACATTCTCTCCCATACTCTCTCATTTTGGAATTGGATTGGAGCTACTCTTGGAGGAGAAGAAAGACTTCCATTGGAGAAGAGGAGAAGAAAACACCATTTTTAGAGTTTCCTAGTTTTTAGAGTGAAGTTTGTTGGAAACATTTTCTAGGGTTGTAAGAACGATTCGAACCTTCTTTTGAAGGGTTATAAGTCTCTCATTTAACATTTATTCAGCTCGTTTTTCTTGTTCTATTTGCTTCATCTCTCTTTCATTTCATCCTCTTGATATGGACTCCATGATTTTATGCTTGATGATTTTGATTGTTAAGATGAATGTTGTTGGCTAAATAGATGCGATTCTAGGGTGAGGGAAAGATGGTTATGGCTTGGACTGTGATAGAATGGACTTAGACGTACCTTTGGATGATTTGTTTGCTCAAGCCTAGCTAATGTTGCAAACCACGGTCTGATCTTTCTAGTCCACGGCCGTGGAAGGTGATGAACTGCCCGTAATTTTGACTGACTTGCTTGTATTGATGAATCTAAGTGCTAGGATGTTAGATTGTTGAAATCCTAGTGTTTATTGAGCTAAATCTATCCTAGGATGACCTTGTGTTAGCAACTAAGTGTAAGAAGCGACCTACCCGGTGATTCTTGTTCTTAGGTACCAAAGATGATGAACTCTAGGTAGTAGTGAGCCTCACAAGCCGCTATTGGACTGAGTGTGCTAGGATAGATGTTTAGGACTTGCCTTCCCGAGACTTACCCGGTAAGGAGAGGTTAGATCCCTAGATAACCATCCGGTTTGTGTAGATATCCCTACCATAGGCTCCTAAAGACTTACCCGGTGATAGGACCTTAAGTGCGGGGTTAGTGGATCATGAGACCTACCCGGTAATTGACCCCAATTGAGAAACATTCCTTCACGACATACCAAAGTTTATACAAGGTTTATTAGAAGCTTGAGTCCTAAGCCATAATCGGAAGTCCTAACCCCTAGAATCCGTTTTTCTCTCTTTGATCACATATTTCGTGTTTGACTTGTTTATTTGTGTTTTAGCATGATTTCTTAGTTGTCTTGCCATCTTATATCATTTTGATCTTTGTTTGATCACCTCACAAAACAAAACCCAAAAATATCATGGTTTTCATTCCTTTATTCCTTACTCTTTTCTTCACTAGATTTACACTATATTTGATCACTCGTTGATTCGATTCTCACCTTAGTCTTTGTGTTCGACCTCGGAATACTATCCTCACTACAAAACGTCCCATACACTGTGGGTTCGCTAGGAGTTAGGAAAAATATATCGAGTTATAAATTTAAGACTTTTGCGTATCACGTTTCTAGCGTAACAAGTTTTTGGCGCCGTTGCCAGGGACTAGGTCTTGATTGAGTCATTTTTCGTTATTGTTTATAGTGTAGGTCTTTCTTATTGCTTTTGATCTCGTTTGGTTTGTGTCTTTGATTTTTCAGGACATCTCTCACTCTTTAGGTGTATGCGAAGATCTCGTGGCAAGGATTTAGCTCCCTTCGATCCCGAAACGGAGAAAACCCTTAAAGCTAGATCTAAGAGCATTAGAAAGGGAAAGGAGATGGCAACAAGGGATCTTCAAACTTAGTTGGATGAGACTTTAGAGCAAATTAGGTTAAGAGATGAGCTCTTGGAGAATGAAAGGAGACTTGCCAATGAGAGGCAAGAAGCAACTAGGAGGGAGATTGAAGAGATTAGGCAAGCTCTTGTGCAAAGAGAGCTTAATCGTCAACAACCTCCACCTCCACCACAACCGCAGCCGGCGGTTAATATTCGGGTTATGCCCATTGCTATTGAGGAGCCACAAACGTTAGGGCAACATATGGATCCAACTCAAAGAGTGCACCGTCTGGGTGTGAACTTCGGAGATCCCGCATCCCATGATTATGAGGTCCGCCCTCAAGTTCTACAAATGATCCGGCATAATCAATTTGGAGGGATGGAAGGAGATTCCCCTCATCAACATTTGATGAACTACGAGATATTGATGGAGACTCTAAGGCCGCCTAGGTTGGAGAACAACAACCATAAGCTTAGGGATTTTTCCTTCTCACTTAAGGATAAAGCCTTGGATTGGTACCAATCGATTCCACTAGGGCGTGTGAGTACTTGGGAGGAAATGACAACCGAGTTCTTGACTAAGTTCTTCCCACCTTCCAAGACTACCGAGTTAAGAGGGAAGATCAATGCCTTTGTGATGAATGATAGAGAAAGCCTATTCAAGTCTTGGGAGAGGTTCAAAGACCTTCTCCTAGATTGTCCACACCATGGTATACCGAAAATAGAGCTTTTGGAGATCTACTTCAAGGGACTTGATTAAGATAGCCAATTCAAGCTTCAATCTCTTTCCGGTGGGACATTCATGGAAAAGAATGTGGATATAGCTTGGGAGGTTGTAGAGAAACAAGCTTTGGTGATTGAAAAGTACTCTCACAGGAAGAGTGATGGGAGGAATGCGGGAGCATATGAGGTGAGTGAAGTCACCATGAGTAATTTCAAGCTTGATGCAATCAACAATGAGCTTAAGTCTTTGAGGGAGTTATGTGCTACAACTTTGAAGAGTCAACCAAGCCCTCAAGTGCAAGTGCAAGCAAACTTGTCTTCCAAGGAGGAAGATGTGAACTACATGGGAAGGGGAAACTATAACAATTATCAAGGCCCAAGGAACTTCAACAACAACCGGAAATTCAACAATTACCGGCCTAACCACAACCATCCCGGGTTTTCCTATTCTAACCCAGACGGAGCCTTGAACCCTCCCGCTTCCACAAGCGCAACTCAACTACCTAACGCTTCACAAGAACATCCACCAGGATTTACTCAACCTACAAAAGATAAAATCGAGATGATGTTTGAGAAATTGCTCGGAAGGTTGAGTGGTCTTGAGAGCACGGTGACTTCCATTTCTAAAGCTCAAAAGGTGTTGGAAGCACAAGTGTTCCAAAAGGTGGGTGAAACTCATAGAGATCCGGGAAACCTTCCCGGAAGAACCGAAGATAACCCAAGAGGCTAAGTGATGGCTATTAAAACAAAGAGTGGGCTGAGCATGAAGGATCCCTTACCTAAGGGAAATGACAAGGGAAAGCAAGTGGTGATGGAGGAAGAGCCATTGCAAGAAGATGGAGGCAAGAGCAAGGATGATGAGCCAACATATGTGGCGCCACCTCCATACAAGCAAGCACTACCATTCCCACAATCACGAGCAAGAGCTCGTTTGGACAAACACTTCGGTAAATTCCTTGAACTTATGTCTAAATTGCATATTAAGATTCCGTTAATGGATGCAATTCTAAGGATGCCGGCATATGGCAAGTTTTTGAAGGAAATACTCTCCAACAAGAGGTAGTTGGAGTAGTATGGAGAAGTGAGGATGACAAAGAGGTCCTCGGAATTGATCCAAACCATGAAGGAGGAGATGCCTCCTAAGCTAAGAGATCCGGGATCTTTTTGTGTGCCAATTGGGGTTGGAGAAGTGAAGTATGAAGCACTTTGTGATCTTGGGGCAAGTGTAAGCATCATCCCGCTTGCACTTTGCAACAAGGTTGGGCTAGGAGAGCCAAAGCCGGTTAAGATGACCCTTTACATGGCGGACCGTTTAATCACTCACCCTGTTGGAATCTTGGGGGACATACCGGTGCAACTCGGGAAGTTCTATGTGCCCATAGACTTCGTTGTTTTGGACATCCCGACAGATTATCCGGTTCCCATCATCTTGGGGAGACCTTTCTTGGCTACATCCGGATGCTTGGTGGATTGCCAAATTGGAAATCTCTCTTTCAACATTGGAGAAGAGAATATCAAGTTCAAATTATCCACAATGATGAAGGGGCCAGCCCTTGGTGAAGATGTGTTCAACATTGTCGAGCAAGAGGAATGTAGAGAAATGATGAGCTCGATCTTGATCAAGGACCCCTTGGAGAAGGTTCTTAGCTTAAGTTTGATGGAGGAAGGAGTTGAAGATGATTGTAATGAAGAAATCAAGGCCTTAGATGCATTGAAAAAGGAGGCAAGAGCTGAATTTGAAGGACACGAAAGTGTGCTGAAGAGCTGTAGGAATCACGGCCTGGCACAAAGAACCACGGCCGTGGTTTGTCCCGTGGAACTCTCTGGAGTGCTCCATAATGCTAGCTTCTCAGATTCCACGTCCGGGGTTTTGCCAGAGGCCGTGATTCAGACCGTTATTTTGCCAGAGAATGCCTTAATGGTTGATCAAGCTTCAAGGAGCCTTGCGGAGTCTTCATTAGCTTTGGATTCATCTCAACCTACATTGTATGGAGCGTCTCCAATCGATAAAGGTCCTCCTAAACTTGAACTTGAACCCCTCCCCTCTCATCTTAAGTAGTCTTTTTTGGTGAAGATTCTACTTATCCGGTGATTGTTAATGCATGTTTGAATGATGATGACTTGAATAGATTGTTGCATGAGTTGAGATTGCATAGAAAGGCTATTGGCTATACCATTCATGACTTAGTTGGAATTAAACCTTCTGTGTGCATGCATAAGATCTTAATGGAAGATAATCATAAACCATCAATTGAACCTCAAAGAAGACTAAACCCAATCATCAAAGTGGTAGTAAAGAAAGAGATCCTTAAATTGCTAGATGCGGGAATCATTTTCCCGATTTCGGATAGTAAATGGGTTAGTCTAGTGCATGTGGTTCCTAAGAAGGGTGGGATAACCGTAGTGACTAATGAGAATAATGAATTAATCCCAACTAGAACGGTTACGGGATGGAGGATGTGTATAGACTATAGGAAACTAAATGTGGCCTCTAGGAAAGATCACTTCCCTCTTCCTTTCATCAACCAAATGCTAGAAAGATAAGCTCAACATTCCCATTTTTGTTACTTAGATGGCTATAGTGGATTCTTCCAAATCCCTATCCACCCCGATGATCAAGAGAAAACTACATTCACATGTCCTTGGGGTACATTTGCATATAGGAGAATGTCATTTAAGTTGTGTGATACACCCGCCACCTTTCAAAGGTGTATGATGGCTATCTTTTCTGAGTATATTGAAAACATCATGGAAGTGTTTATGGATGATTTCTCTGTTTATGGATCATCATTTGATGATTGTTTAGCTAACTTGCCTTTAGTGCTTAAGAGATGTGAGAAGACAAATCTTGTCTTGAATTGAGAAAAATGCCACTTCATGGTAAGTGAAGGAATTGTGTTGGAACACTTGGTGTCCAACCGTGGCATTGAGGTCGACAGGGCCAAGATAGAGACAAGTGAGAAATTGCCACCATTGTTCGCCTCGAAGCGTGCGTGCAAATAAGCTTTAAATTTATAAAACTAGAATCAAGCAAGCGAACCCGCAGTGTACAGATCGGCGTAGTAAAGCAAGAATTCCAGAGTGTCGAACTCAGGGATTTGGGGGGAACAAATTCAGTTCGCAGATTGTCAAGCAAGTAAATGTAATAAGCTTTGCAAATATTGGGGAAAACAACAACCCTAAAGATCCAAGTGTCTAATTGTGGCAATCGATTCAAGATATACTAAACAACTAAGGACAGAGTTAAGAGTTACAAAGGTATGTTATGGTAAAGCAATGTACGGTGAAGTTCCAAGACATTATATGACTTATCTAAAGACACTCTATATAAAGGTTGTTGAGGCTTCAGTATAGAAAGGATCTAAAAAAAAGAATTAATCTCAAATACACAAACTTGTAACCCAAGGATCAAGACTAACTAAACCGATTAAGGTTGTGACACTCGAAATCGAAGTAGAGCTTGTTGAGGCTTCACTACTACCTAGAAAGGGCAAACCTAGACTAGATTAAAGCTAATCTTTAACTTTGGATCAAAGTAAAAGCTAAGTTCGTAAACTAGGGTAAATCACGGGTAGTTCTTGAGTTTCACGGCCGTGGAAGTTCAAGAACAGACCGTGATCTTGGTTCGTCGACGAGATCTCCCTAACTCTCAAAGTCCAATCAATTTACGATCGATCTATCATTATCTAAGCCACAATTATTAACCCTTCACCTTAGGATTGCTAAAGGGTTTTAGCCAAGAACCATTGTCATGATATCACAAATCAATTTTAGAGGAATGAAAGATGAAAACCTTCAAAAACTCAAATATAACTCAAAATCAATCTCAAATCCGAAACACAAATCGGAATATTCAATGGATTCGGAATAGAACACAAAACCTCACAATAATCCCAGGCAAACACGAAGAACGGGATGTCAATCCGTCTTCAATATCAAAACCTAAGAAAAAGGCGCAACTTCCGCCACACAAGATCTTTCGAAATCCAAATTTCCGGCGCTTCCGTTAGGTCCTTCTCAAACTCTCTCCAACAACCCTAAGCAAGGCTAAGCAATAAGCGTCGATGTCCGAAACTCTCTTCTCTGACCCTTTTATAAGAAAGGATAAAATAACCGTCCGGCCCATCGCGTAAATGATGTGGCAATAATTTATTCGTCAAAAGATCGGCTAAATCACGGTCTCAAGGGGTTCCACGACCGTGGTTTAGAGCGTGGAAGTGGATTACGGTTTCATATGATTTCCACGACCGTACTTTATACCGTGTAACTATCTGGAATGCTCCACGTTCATGATGCCAAGATCCACGGCCGTGGTTTAGAGTGTGGACTTCTCTACGACCGCATTTTAGAGCGTGGAAGTGTAAATTGCTTGTGGTTTCCTTTGTGTCGTGCCATTCCTCATCCTAGCATCTCCTTTGGCTTCTTTGATGTGTTCCTAATCCTTGGATGTGCTCAAATCTTCTCCTATCTCTCTCAAATGGTCCGGTTTTAGCTTTTATTCACCTTTAATCAACACAAAGCTAATGTAGACCTCCATATCGAAAATATAGACAAACTAGCTAACAAATGCTTCAATGCCTTATCAATGAACACTATAATGGATGAAAAACAACTAGAAAAAGTTCCTAGAATATCGCAATATTTCATGCTAACAAAATACCCCATACTTGCCACTTGCTTGTCCCCAAGCAAGGTCTTTTGAAAGCTTTAGAACATAAGTTAGGATGAAATATGCATGCAAACTCAAAAACAAAACATCTTTTAGGTAAATGTGCTTCTAGTCATTAGATCATTCTCAAACCTTGCTTCATTCATTCTTGAAACGCTCATATACATAACCAAAGAATGTAGAGGAAAGAAACATCATGAATTGGTTAGACTTCAATGTAAACATCATAACCTTCAAGTATTTTCAAAATCAAGCATAAGAAACTTCAATTTAGATCACCAAGCCAAATAACACTCTTTTGATCTTAAGGAATTCCAAATAAGGTCTAGAATGCGGAAGGAAGGGAAACTTATAAGGAGTGTGGTGCATGAATCCAGGAAAGTGGATAACTAACTCTTTTCTTTTTATTTCGATTTGCAACACCATCAACTTTGAGCTTTGCTCTCTTCTTTTCACATCATTTTTCGACTTTACTTTTCGAGTTATGGACAGCGGTGCATAAAAACCGAAGCCTAGGAGATTGGCGTTTCTCAATTTCGAGATGCCTCAAACCCTTGATGCACATACCATAATCCGTTAGGAATATCGCTCAATCCGATTTTGGCAAGACACAAACACCCGGTTATGTGAATGGTGCCGAGTTACTAATCTTCATGATTGACTTCCCCAAACCTATTATTTCTATTCTTTGAATGCAAACAATTGCTTTCATGGCCCTTCCACATCAAACATGCCAAAACATAAAATTTTCAAATTCCCGGATAGGTAAGGGAGGCAATTATTTCATTGAGGGGCTAAATGAACAAAGAAACAAGAAAGAAAGGTCGAATTCCCTTAATCATTTGATAATGAAGAATAAGAACTTATCATGTGATTTCAACTTCGATTTCTCAATATGATTTAGATAAAACTCTTCACATTATGAAACTTGCAAGAAAGGATAATCAACACATTTAATTCCTTTTCAATTCATTATTCGTTTAGGCATACAATTGTCATCAAAAACTTAATTCACAAGTTGTAATTTTCATAGAAATCATCTCAATTCTTAGAAGCACAAAACCTTTTAGAATTTTCAAAATTTTTCAATTTTTATGGGTTTTTCAAATGCTTTTTCATGCAATGCAACAATGAAACTTGTGACAATAAAATGAAACATGCAAAGTGTTCTTGAATCAAGGTAAGCAAAGTGAGTAGAGTTATTACAAATGATAGTCACACCCCACCCCATACTTGAGAAAAACATTGTCCCTAATGTTCAAAAAGAAATAAAGAAAAGAAAGAAAGAAAAATGAACTCACAAGACGGCGGTGGAGCGGCTAATACTGTCAATCATCCATGGTCATCACTAAGGTGGAGGCGGTGGTGGAAACAGGAAGAAGCTGGGGTCAATGTTCCGCCCAAACTACTGGCGGTAGATATCTCTCATCATCCTATCATGCTCATCAGCTCGTGCGTCCCTAGCGTCCTGCAAGATCTCCAAATCTCCTACTTTGTCGGAGAGGTCGGTAGCCCAGTCCGGTAGCTGCTCATACCACCCCGGTGCCTGGTTGTACCAAGCTGGTGCATCTTGTGAGGCTGGTGCTAACGGCGGCTGTGCATACCATGTCGGTGGAGCTCCCATCCACTCTGGTTGTGATCTATACCAAGTAGGAGGGTTATCCATCCTTGTCGGCCTCTCACTCACGCTAGCATGGCGAGAGGAAGAGGCTCTTGAATGTCCAGCTGGTCGTGGCGAACGCCTGGGAGGGTCAGGGAAATGTGCCGGCTGATCTGGGAAAGTGCCAAAGTCATGCTCACCTCCTCCCTCAAAACCATCACCTCCTCCTATCTCCTCCTCATCTGCAGCCGGTACCTCATTGGGGACGTAGGGAGGTGCTACTAACCTATTCGCGTGCATAGCAGCGAATGTCTCCTTCCATATCTGGCGTCCAACCATAATGGAATACTCAGGGAGCCATGGAATACCTCTACCTCCTCTATCCTCCCATGGCATGGCAGCGGTAGGTGGACCTCTATGTCTAGGAAAGATCAAACCTCTAGTCATGAGGCTCTAGAGACCCAACAGTCTCGCCGCTATCCTAGTTCAAGCAGAAAAATCTATCCCCAACTGTCTAGCGATGTGGGTGACCGTACCACCATATCCAATGTTCCCGGCTCTCTTATTCTTGAGCTTACTCATGGTGGAGGCTAAGATGGTAGCACAATCAGCAGGTCTACCGTGCAACATAGCATAAAGGAGGAACAACTCATCTGTCTTAATCTTCTGAGGGGTCTCGGTCCTAGGCAAAAGACACTCAGAAAGTACTTTATGAAAAAGACCATTGAATGTCTCTTGCAACCCAAAGAAGGCTCCGAACTCTAAGATCGAGAACTCGTTGTTCTCCTCCATCAGCCTAAAGGGAATTGTCCTATCCACATGGCTATGCTCAAAAGAGATCACAAACTCTCTAGTAATCTCCTCATAAGCGTCTTCCCTAATAGCGGAGAAGATGATCAAGCCGGCTCTATCTGGAAGCCATGTAAGGTCATTCACCACATTCAGCGGCTCTAACTCCTCAAGAACTAAGTAGCGTGGTCCTATGACCGCCCTCTTCTCGATCCTTTCTAAGGTATCGAGTTAATCCTCATGGATTTTTGGAATTCTAGGGGGTAGGGGTGATGGTGGCTCACTAGGAGGTACTTGGGAGGAGGAGGAAGCATCACCTTTCCTCTTCTTGTTTCTAGTATACATTCTCCTAATCAAATCCATTTCAGAGGGAAAATTACGGTCTGTTCTACAGATTCCATAGCCGTGGTTCGCCTAGAGACCGTGGTTCGGCTCTCAATTTCTCAAAACTCAATCAATTCACACCAAATTCACTAGGCAGCAGTCCTAGACTAATTACAATCCAATTCCAATCAGTTCTCCTAAAAATTCTTGCAAGAATTTAGCCAAATCGACAAAATAGAGAAAGAGAAGAAAACCTAGGTTTTAGATTCTTAAAATACAAATTCCGTCTTCTTCAGGGATTGTTCGCTTGATTTGTTGATTGGATCTTGTAGATGGTTGAATTTGATTCACTTTATTGTGAAGAAGGTGGTTTATATATTGGCCGTAAAATTTTTGGAAAATTACGGTCACTCGGGGTGTTGCACGACCGGTTTTGTATAGAACCGTGGTTTTGGTGATTTTTCTCATAATTTTGCAAATTACGGTCACTGTAGCTTCCACGATCGTGGTTTTGGGCGTGGAACTCTCTGTAATGTGCCAAAGTCCAAGTTTCGTCAATTTCCTTCAACTTTTTCTTCCCTCTTGCCTATTCCATTGCTTCTACATCCAAAAGTACAACATACCGGAAGATAACGAAGGCAAAACAAGACAAAAACGTCTAAACTAATCTAATCTACGAATGACAAACAAAAACATAAGTGCAATACCTTGGGTTGTCTCCCAAGAAGCGCTTGTTTAAGGTCCGTAGCTAGACCGTACTTGCACTTATTCGATTGTGGTAGGTGTGGACTCGTCAGCTTGGAGTTCCGGTGAGTACTTCTTGAGTCGTTGACCGTTCACCTTGAAGCTTCCGCCCTTTTCACCCCATACTTCAACTATGAGAGTCTTATATGCAGTCCGGTATGCCCACAATGCATCATCTAGCTTCAAAGACCAATCCTTCCTTGTCCTTGAAACCGTCTTCTCTAAGATTCTTTTAATCTCCCGGTTTGAAATCTCCACTTGTCCACTTGTTTGTGGATGGTAAGGGGTGGCGGTCTTGTGAGTCACCCCATACTTAGCTAGTAGAGCTTCGAATCGTCGGGCAATGAAGTGAGAGCCTCCATCACTAATGATAGTCCGTGGTGTCCCAAATCGTGGGAAAATGGTCTTGTTAAAGAACTTAACCACAACCATGGCATCATTAGTAGGAGAGGCAATTGCTTCAACCCATATCGAAACATAATCTACAACTAGAAGTATGTATTGGTTTCCACAAGATGATGGAAAAGGTCCTATGAGATCTACTCCCCAAACGTCAAAGATCTCTACCTCATGAATATTGTTAAGAGGCATCTCGTTTCTCCTAGAGATGTTCCCTGTTCTTTGACAAGCATCGCAGCAGGAAACGAAGGTTTGCGCATCTTTAAATAAAGTAGGCCAAAAGAATCCAGATTGCAATACCTTAGCGCTAGTCTTGTTCGAGCTAGCGTATCCTCAATAAGGTAGTGGATGACAATAACGGATGACGCTTTGCATCTCCTCTTCCGGCACACATCGTCGAATGATGCCGTCAGGACCTCTCTTAAAGAGGAGAGGTTCATTCCAAAAGTATTCTCGAACATCCTTAAATAACTTCTTTCTTTGTGCATATGATAATCTGGGTGGTAATTCCTGGCAAACCAAATAGTTAACAAAGTCAGCAAACCATGGTTCATTAGCTTTAGTGATCTTGTCGATGCACTCCTCTATGATATGTAAATGCTCGTCCGGAAAGCAGTCATTTATGGGTAGATTGTCGTCCTCTAGATGTGGTAGGCGACTCAAATGATCCGCAACAGAATTTTCCGAACCTTTCTTGTCACGGATCTCTAGATCGAATTCTTGTAGGAGAAGAATCCATCTAATTAGTCTTGGTTTCGCATCCTTCTTTGCAAGTAGATACCGGATCGCAACATGATCCGTGTATACAATCACCTTTGCACCTACAATATAAGAACGAAACTTTTCAAATGCATATAGAATTGCAAGAAAATCTTTTTTGGTAGTGGCGTGGTTAAGTTGCGCTTCATCTAGCGTCTTGCTAGCATATTAGATATTCGTCCTTCCTTCTTTTGCCCAAGCACAACTCCTATAGCTACGTCACTTGCATCACACATAACCTCGAATGGAAGATATCAATCTGGAGGTTGAATAATCGGGGCTGAGATTAGAGCTTCCCGAATCTTATGAAACACATCTAAACACTCCTGCGAGAAATCAAAAACTGCATCATTCATCAATATATTAGTAAGCGGTTTTGATATCTTAGAAAAGTCTTTTATAAAGCGTCTATAAAATCTAGCATGTCCTAGAAAGCTTCTTATCCCTTTCACCGAAGATGGGGAGTGAGCTTATCTATAGTCTCTATCTTAGCCTTATCTACTTCAATCCCTCTACTAGAGATCAAGTGTCCTAATACAATGCCTTCTTTCACCATAAATTGACACTTTTCCCAATTAAGAACTAGGTTAGTGTCTTCACACCTTTGTAGCACAAGAGAAAGGTTAGAAAGACAATTATCGAAATAGGAACCATACACAGAAAAGTCATCCATGAAAACCTCCATGATTTCCTCTATGTACTCCGAGAAGATAGCCATCATGGACCTTTGCAAGGTGGCTGGGGCGTTGCAAAGCCCAAACGGCATTCTCCTATAAGCAAACGTACCCCACGGGCACGTGAATGTGGTCTTCTCTTGATCGTTTGGATGTATCGGGATATGAAAGAAACCACTATAACCATCAAGATAATAGAAATATGAGTGTTGTGCTAACCTCTGAAGCATTTGGTCGATGAATGGTAGTGGGAAGTGATCCTTCCTCGTTGCGTTGTTTAACTTGCGGTAGTCTATGCACATCCTCCATCCCGTCACGGTTCGTGTAGGAATGAGCTCATTGTTCTTGTTGGTAATGACCGTCATTCCTCCTTTCTTTGAAACCACCTGTACGGGACTCACCCACTTGCTATCGGAGATAGGGTAGATGATACCTGCATCAAGTAGTTTAAGAATTTCCTTCTTGACAACCTCCTTCATGGTCGATTTAACCGCCTTTGAGGTTGTCGCGAAGTTCTAAAATCTTCTTCTATTAGGATCTTATGCATGCATAGTGAAGGCATGATTCCTACTATATCCTCTATGGTGTAACCTAAGGCTTTCCTATGTTTCTTAAGAACAACCATAAGCTTACTATGTTCATCTTTACTTAGATCAGAACTAACAATTACCAGAAAGGTAGAATTAGGTCCTAGAAATGCGTACCTTAGATGTGTGGGAAGTGGCTTCAATTCCATCACTATAGGACTCTCTAATGACTCTTGAGCAGTGTCCAATGCTTCCTTTGAAGTCTCTAAGGGTATAGAAGTTGTTGGAGAAGAATCAAGAGAAGTGGTAGAAAGAACGTAATTGTCCATAGATTTTTCCAAAATTACGGCTCCCCTGTTTCCTCCACGGCCGTAGTTTTAGGCAAGGAAGTCAATTACGGCACCTCTGCTTGTTCCACGGCCGTGATTTTGGCCGTGTAACTTACTGGAGTCCTCTGAATAGCTAATTACGGTCATGTTGGTGGAAACCACGGCCGTGGAATAACATGACTGAACGTGATTCCTCACGTTCTCATACCCATCGTAGAGTTTTTCAAACTCTTCTTCATACACTTCCTTTTGCTTCTCTAAAGCTTCAATTTCCTCATTACATTCCTCTTCTTCCCCTATGTCCATAATGCTCATAGTGATCACCTTTTGCAAGAGATCTTTGAAGAGAATCGAACTTACTTCCTCTCTAGATAGTTCTTCGTCATGGTTGTTGAATATGTCCTCTTCAAGAGCTGGTTCTTTCATCAAAGTGGAAAGAACAAACTCTACCTTTTCCTCTCCTATGTCGAAGGCGAGTCTAGCATTCTTGCAATCAACCATACAACCGGATGTTGCAAGAAACGGTCTTCCGAGTATGATCGGGAACGGACTATCTGCAGGAATGTCAAGCACAACAAAATCTATTGGAACATAGAACTTACCAAGCTTGACTAGGACGTCTTCAACTATGCCGACGGGACGAGTTATGGATCGATCCGCCATGTATAACGTCATCCTCACCGGTTTAGGTTCGCCTAAACCGATCTTCCTTTATAAGGCAAGTGGAATGATGCTAACGCTTGCTCCTAAATCACATAATGCATCATATGTGACATCTCCCACTCCTATAGAACACAAAATGACCCCGGATCCTTCAGCTTTGGGGGCATCTTTTCTTTCATCGTCTTAATGAGATCCGACGAATCCAAACTCATCTTGACTTCTCCAAAATCCTCTAATTTCCTCTTGTTAGAGATGATCTCCTTTAAGAACTTTCCATAAGCTGTCATACCTACAATTGCATCAATGAAAGGTATATTAATATGCAGTTTGCTCATGAGTTCAATAAACTTACCGAATTGCTTGTCAAGACGCGCTCTTGCTCTAGATTGCGGGAATGGTATGGGAGGTTTGTAAGCTGGAGGAGGAATGTAGATGTCTTCCTTCTCCTTCCCCTTTTCTTTCTCTTTTTCGACGGGGACTTCCTCAAACTTAGGCTGTGGGTCGGTGGTTGTTGCTCCGTTCCTAGTTGTGATAGCCATCACCCTTCCTTTCGGGTTATCCTCCGTCTTTCCTGGAAGTTTTCCTTGCTTCCTAGGAACTTCCTCAGCATTGCTAAAAATTTGGTTTTCTAAAACCTTTTGGGCTTTATCAACCTTAGTAATGTGACTCTCCAATCCTTGAAGCTATTCCAAGATTGTTTCCAACATGGGATCGGGCTTCTCTTTCCTCGAAGTGCTTCCACTATTAGATGTTTGTCCCTGACTTTTTAAAGGAATGGAAGAAGATGATGGTGGAGTTAGTGAATTTCCTTAATTGGGATAAGAATTACCGGAGTTTTGTTGTTGGTTAGAACGCCAATTGTTGTTGTTTCAACCCCTATTTTTATTCCAATTGTTATTCCGGTTGTTGTTGTTCCAATTGTTCCGGTGGTTTTTCCGGTTGTTGCGATTTGTGTTCTCATTCCCATTGTGGTTATTGTTGTTTCCTAAATAACCAACGTCTTGCTCCTTATGCTTTGGAAAGCTAGCTTTGATGACTTCATTCAATTCTTTAATCTCGGTGTTGAGAGAATAGATTTTAGTTTGAGCTGCTTGTGTTAGCTTTGCTCCTTGCTCCACTCGATTTGCTTCTACCTTCCGGTGAGAATACTTCTCAATGACTCGGGCTTGCTTCTCAATGATGTCCCAAGCGTCATCTTCCCTCATGTCCATGAATGTACCACATGAAAGGGGTTGGAGCTTGAATTATGTTTCCACATCCAGCCCCTTATAGTATATCTCCAATAGCTCCAATTTGGAAATGCCATGATGTGGGCAATCCAATAGTAAATCCTAAAATCTTTCCCAAGACTGGAACAAACATTCATTAGATCTCATAGAAAATGCATTAATCTTACCTCTCAACTCCGCCGTCTTGGATGGCGGAAAGAATTTGGTGAGGAACTCCGAAGAAAGATCCTCCTATGTGTTGAGTCTCACATTTGGAAGAGCTGGATACCAAGATAAAGCTTTCCCTTTCAAAGAGAAGAAGAATGGCTTGATCTTGTAATTGTTGGTGGTTGCATTCTTTGGCTTCATTGTCTCCATCAAGATCTCAAAATTCTGTAAATGTTGATGTGGAGATTCAATACTTGTGGGTTGAAGCTAAACCCCTGCATATCATCAACATCAAAGTTCACACCTAGACGGCGTGGTTGCTGAATTGGATCCATCCTTTGGCCAAGAGTTCTTGGCTCTTCATCTACACGAGCGGCTCTCGCTCCCCCAGCCGGGACACGATAATTGTCAGCCGGTCTTGGATTATATTGATTCATATTGATTGTCGGATTAATGTCCTCTAGCGGTGGCATGGAAGAGTCGCTATCCACATCGGATGAGTTCGTTCTAACCGATCTTGCCGGTTTCCTCCTCTTCTTCTTCTTGGAATCTCTTATCTCCAGCCTCATTTGAAACATCATGTCTTTGAGCTCATCAATTTGCAAATGACGGTCCGGTTCTTCCTTGCGAGTCTTCGCGCTCCATCTAAGTTGATCTTCGGATTCCTCCAACTCTGCTTGAAGATCCCGCTCCTTGTTTTCAGCCATCTTTCTTTCTTTGAGATGCTTCCTCAAAGTCTTCTCAAGTTCTTGATCAAGAGGTAAAAGGTCTTTGTTGTTTCTAGACCTGCGCATACACCTAAGGTAACCTGCAAATATCAGTCAAAGGAGATATTAAATAACAAGAGCAAAGCTCCCAAGCTTGACAACCGATAACAGAATTCGGCCTAAACCAAATCCCCGCCAACGGCGCCAAAAACTTGTTCGCCTCGAAGCGTGCGTGCAAATAATCTTTAAATTTATAAAATTAGAATCAAGCAAGCGAACCCGCAGTGTACGGATCGCGTATTAAAGCAAGAATTCCAAAGTGTCGAACTCAGGGATTTGGGGGAACAAATTCAGTTCGCAGATTGTCAAGCAAGTAAATGTAATAAGCTTTGCAAATATTGTGGAAAACAACAACCCTAAAGATCCAGGTGTCTAATTGTGGAAATCGATTCAAGATATACTAAAGAACTAAGGACAGAGTTAAGAGTTGCAAAGGTATGCTAAGGTAAAGTAATGTACGGTGAAGTTCCAAGACTTTATATGACTTATCTAAAGACACTCTCTATAAAGGTTGTTGAGGCTTCAGTATAGAAAGGATCTAAAAACAAGAACTAATCTCAAATACCCAAACTTGTAGCCCAAGGATCAAGACTAACTAAACCGATTAAGGTCGTGACACTCGAAATCGATGTAGAGGTTGTTGAGGCTTCACTGCTACCTAGAAAAGGGCAAACCTAGACTAGATTAAATCTAATCTTTAACTTTGGATCAAAGTAAAAGCAAAGTTTTTAAACTAGGGTAAATCACGGGTTGTTCTTGAGTTTCACGGACGTGGAAGTTCAAGAACAGACCGTGATCTTGGTTCGTCGACGAGTTCTCCCTAACTCTCAGAGTCCAATCAATTTACGATCGATCTATCATCATCTAAGCCACAATTATTAACCCTTCACCTTAGGATTGCTAAAGGGTTTTAGCCAATAACCATTGTCACAAATCAATTTTAGAACAATCTCAAATCCAAATATAACTCAAAATCAATCTCAAATCCGAAACACAAATCGGAATATTCAATGGATTCGGAATAGAACACAAAACCTCACAATGATCCTAGGCATACACGAAGAACGGGATGTCAATCCGTCTTCAATATCAAAACCTAAGAAAAAGGCGCAACTTCCGCCACACAATATCTTCCGAAATCCAAATTGCCGGCGCTTCCGCTAGGTCCTTCTCAAACTCTCTCCAACAACCCTAAGCAAGGCTTACCAATAAGCGTCGATGTCCGAAACTCTCTTCTCTGACCATTTTATAAGAAAGGATAAAATTACCGTCCGGCCCATTGCGTAAATGATGTGGCAATAATTTATTCGTCAAAAGATCGCCTAAATCATGGTCTCAAGGGGTTCCACGACCGTGGTTTAGAGCGTGGAAGTGGATTACGGTTTCATATGATTTCCACGATCGTACTTTATACCGTTTAACTCTTTGGAATGAAGATCGTAAGGTAGACGTTGCAAGTCTTCAGCCCCTACGAACACGTTGATTCTTTTACTCCTTGATTGTCTCGTCTTCTGTTGGATAAGAGAGAGAAGATATTTTTTCCATTTTGTTGTTTAGAAAATCTTCTAGAAAAGATTATCTATTCTTCGGTTGAGATCTTCCTACGGTTGACAAAATCTTTGGTTGATGAGATCTTCTTGTTACAGAATCTTCAACGAAGATCTTCAATTTATTTGAATCCTTGTTCCGTGCACTTTATAGTCCAAGGCCCTTGATCTCGTCCTTTTGAACTTGTTCTTGAATCCAACTTCAAGGCCCTTGACATGTAGATATACAACCTGCACTGAATTCAAACCATCCAAATATCAAGAAATATAATCAAGTACATTGTTAGTACATCCAACTGCTATATTTGTGTGAAGTCTTCCATCATCAACACCTGTAAACCATTTCAATCAAAGTGGAGTTTTCAATCTCCCCATTGATGGAAGACAACACAAATTCTCGTACTTGCATTTGTTAGTTTAGCAATGCATATGAAAATCTCAAAACTAAAAATGCAGAATGCAGTATAACGAAATGTCGGATCATATTTCTCCCCCTTTGTTTTTCAACAAGGGAGAAAAAGCAGTCAAACCAGGAAGTCTTAAAATACAATTACAGACCCAAAGACCAAATGTATTTACAACCCATAAGGAAAAACCCGTCAGCTTTAAAATTCCTCATAAAACTTCCTCTTTCCTTTGGATGAAGTTTTCTTATAACGCCAATCATCCATTTCAACTGTCAAACGTCTTCTCTTTTCTTCAATTCTTCTTTGTTTAACTACTCCATACTCAACTTTGGCAAGAACATTGGCTCTTCATGAATTGGGTACATAATTGATTTATTCTGGACACGCCATTTACAATTCATCAGCATATTCTCAACCTGCTCTTGAGTATGTTGAGCTACATCTTCAGGTATGGGCAAGATACTTCCCATTGTAGTTAGTGTAAGAGCATTCATCAAATACATCTCATTGACTTTAGCATTGATGGTAGCCAGCAACTCGAAATTTGTATCCATTCTTCTCTTGGCAACAAACTGAAAATCAGACAATTCACGATTGAGACAAGTTATTTCTTTTTCACAACCCTATAACCTGATTTCTGGAGTAGGAGAAGGTTTGACTTCTTCATTTGGATTTTGAGTAACTCCTTTTCCTTTTAAAGTCCATGTTCTTGCAAGACTTTTCTCAATTTCCAGACGTTCTATGCAATTCTCATCAATTTTGTTGTTAATAGACTGTCTTTCCTCAAAGGATGTATCAAATTTGTAATAATCAAAGACCTTAGGCAGCAAATTTCCATAGGGCAAGGGAATATATCTCTTAGAGTTGAAAGAATGCAACATATGGTTGAGAATCAGATTAGGCACATTTATAGCCACATCAGTCATAAGCAAATGAGTTAATTCCAGAGATTGATCAGTCAACAGCTCTCTTGAGTTTGCACGAGGAACTACACATCGAACCAGTATGGTGAACACAATTTTAGCCTCTAAAGTCAGAGAAGTATGAGTGAGTTGACGTGAGTTTGAGTTTGGAACCAGAAAATTCTCCTTAGCAATACGAACACTCTCTGATCTTGAAAGATAGTTGAATAAGACATCTGTAGGAATTCCTAAAATTTCACTTAGAATAGAAGAAGTGAGTGAAATTTGAGTACCTTTGACTGAAGATTCAAGAGTAATACGCCCTTTGTCTCTTTTTGTGGTGAGATTAACATAGAATAGTCTCGTGAGTCGTGGAAAAGCAAAATCTCTAGGGTTTAAAACCTTCTAGATAATCGAACTCTTCAGCTTGTCTATGCAGGGTATCTTGAGGGTATCGAGAAAGTCAGTATCCACCAAATCACACATACAGAGCGGTTGATTGTGAAAACCATCAAGCCAAGATCCAGAAGCTTCAAAATTAATGAACCATGATGAGGGAAGACCAGTAATCTGAGATGATTCCAAATCTTCAAAAGGTTTTGCTTCTTTAGCGATTGAATAATTCTGAACAACTTTCTTATTGGAAGATAGAGAAGTAGATCTCTTGCTTCTGGGTGCCATGAGGAAAGTTTGAGAGAGAAATCAAAGAATTTTTAAATAGGGTTTCTTGTGAAAGGATAAAAAGATGAGAAGGTAGGTCCTTTTTATCAGGGATATGAAAAAATCTTTGAGAAAATCAGGCTTTTAAAACCAAAATCAAAACTGTTACAAATAAAAGATTTTAAAAAATATTTTTAGTATTAAAATATCTGAAAGATTTTAACTCTTAAAGGATCCGTAAAGTCAATTTACCCTTTCACTATGTTTCAAGGCCCCTTGAATTTTATTTCAAGGCCCTTGAAAACATCAATTGGGCTGCATGCGTAGGACGATTAAAACTCGTTTACTCCCCCTACGTTAATGCTTCCTTGTTCGACATACCATGCTCCAATCTAATAAAATTAAATTGTTATTTAGGAAGAGTCTTGGTAAAGATATCTGCAAGCTGCAATTTAGTTGAGATAAAAGAAATCGAAACATCACCTTTCTCAACATGATCACATATGAAGTGATGCCTTACATCAATATGCTTAGTCCTTGAATGTTGCACACGATTTTTGGTTATAGAAATAGCACTAATATTATCACATTTTATAGAAATACCTCTCAAGTCAAAGCCAAAGTCACGAAGTTGTTGAGCAATCCAAAGAATTTGAGCACAACAGGGTCCTTCAGCTATGTATTCAGCTTCAGCTGTGGATAGGGCAACAAAATTTTGGATCTTGGAGTGCCAACTGATTAGTGATGACCCTAAGAATTGACAACATCCAAAAGTACTTTTTCTATCAAGTGTGACTCTTTAGGATCAGCTTGAAATCTTGCACACGCTAAACTTAATGTCAGGACGACTAGGAGTTAGATACAGCAATGAACCGATCATACCTCGATACTCCTTTTGTACTACACTTTTGTGATTCTTGTCATGATCTAGCGAAAATGTTGAACTCCTAGGAGTCATTGCAACCTTAGATTGATCCATTTTGTACTTTTTAAGCAAGTCTTTAGTATAGTTGCTTTGATTGTGGAAAATTCCTTTCCTTGCTTGTGCAACTTGAAGTCCAACAAAGAAATTTAGTTCTCCCATTAAGCTCATCTCAAATTCCCTGCACATAATATCTGAAAATTTCTTGCGAATGGAATCATTAGTAGCACCGAATAATATGTCATCAACATAGATTTGTACTACTAGAATGTCGTTGCCTCTAGTTTTGATAAACAATGTTTTATCAATCAAACCTCTTTTAAAATTGTTTTCAAGAAGATATTTAGACAATCTTTCATACCAAGCTCGAGGAGCTTGCTTAAGACCGTAAAGAGCTTTGTCTAATTTATAAACATGATCTAGAAATTCATCATTTTCAAAACAAGGAGGTTGAACAACGTAGACTTCTTCTTCTAAGAAGCCGTTTAGAAAAGCACATTTTTCATCTATTTGGAAAAGTTTTATGCTCATGAAAGATGCAAATGCGAGTAGCATATGTATGGCTTTAAACTTGGAAACATGAGCAAAAGTATCCTCATAATCAATACCTTCTTCTTGGTTATAGCCTTGTGCTACAAGTCGTGCTTTGTTTCGTATGACTTTGCCACTTTCATCGAATTTGTTTCGAAAGACCCATTTCGTGCCAATAACTGATTGATGCTTTGGTCATGAAGTAAGAGTCCATACCTTGTTCCTCTCAAATTCATTTAATTTATTTTGCATGGCAATGATCAAGTCTCATTCTTGAAGAGCTTGAATGTAGTTCTTTGGCTCAACAAGTGATTCAAAAGCGGAGAAGGCAAAAAGATTATTCACTTTAGATCTTGTTTGAACTCCAACATTTGGATGTGAGATCACATTCTCTTGTGGATGATACGAGAAGTGTTGAACTTTTCTTCTTTTGACATATGATGTGGATCCAAAAAGTTGAGCTGTATATGTCTAACTCGATTCAGGTACCATTTGTGTATTACTTGTTGTTCCAATCTCAAGGCTTTGAAGTTGGGTTTCAAGGCTTTGAAGTGGAGTTCTGTTGTCACAGTTTCCAGTTTTAAGGTCTTGAAGGTGTGTTTCAAGGTCTTGAGGATTTTCATTGGTATCTTGAATCTTTTCTTGCATATTTTTGTCTTGACCTTTAGGATCTTCCTCTTCATTCGAAATGTGATCTTCTCTATGATTCAGATTTAAATCTGCAAAACTCTCACTCAAAGTACCATCATTGCTTTCATCAAAAATAATATGAATGCTTTCCTCAACAACTTTGGTACGTTTGTTATATACTCGATAAGCTTTGCTATTTGAAGCATATCCAATGAATATAGCTTCATCACTACGTGCATGAAATTTCCCAAGATTGTACTTTCCATTGTTGTGAACAAAACAAGTACATCAAAAAGGTTTGAAGTATGAAATATTTGGTTTTCTTCCTTTAAAGAGTTCATAAGGAGTCTTTTTCAAAATAGGGCGAATTAAACATCTATTTAAAATATAATTTGCATTGTTCACTGCTTCAGCCCAAAAACTTTTTGGCAAATTATTTTCTAAAAGCATTTTCCTAGACATATCCTCAAGAGTGCGGTTCTTGCGTTCTATTTAAAATATAATTTGCATTGTTCACTGCTTCAGCCCAAAAACTTTTTGGCAAATTATTTTCTAAAAGCATTTTCCTAGACATATCCTCAAGAGTGCGGTTCTTGCGTTCCACAACTCCATTTTGTTGAGGAGTTCTAGGAGCTGAAAAGTTATGAGAAATACCATATTTTGCAAAAACAAATCAAACTTTAGTTGATCAAATTCTCTACCATGATCACTTCTTATAGAAAAAATTTGTAGGTTTTTCAAACTTTGTAAGTCCTTACATAATTTTAAAAACTCAAATAAAGGTTCAGATTTTTCCCTTAGAAAAGATATCCATGTAAATCGAGAAAAATCATCCACTACAACAATGATGTATTGTTTTCCTCCTGGAGATTTGACACGCATAGGTCCACAAAGATCCATACGTAAAAGTTCAATAGCTTTCTTTTTCATCTTCTGATTCTGAATCACTCCATGAAGCAACCATAGCTTTCTTTTTTCGATCATCCTTCTTGAAGTTGGTCCTCTTCTTTTGTGGACAATCTTTCACCAAATGATCTGTTTCACCACATTCAAAACAAGTCAGTACTTTCGTCTTCTTATTAGAGTTAGAAAACTTACCTCGGGCGGGGTTTTGATGTTCGTGGAAATTCTTTGTTTGCAGATTGTTTCTTTATCTTGAGAATTCTTGGTAGACCTTTAGAGATCATGGCGAGAGCATCTTCTTCAATATCATCACCACTATCTTCTTCATCAAATGGTAACTCATCTCTTCTGGATTTTAATGCCAAATTCTTGGAGTTGGATGGAAGTTCTCCATCTTCTTCACCAAGAACCATTTCATGTGTAATAAGTTTTCCAAGCAGATCATCAAGAGGAAGAGTAGTGAGATTTTGAGCTTCTACAATAGCAGTCATCTTTGGTCCCTACTTGGCTTTAGGTAAGCTTCTTAGAACCTTTCTCACTTTTTCTTCATTTGTGAAGGTCTTTCCATGTGAGTCCAGATTGTTCACGATCTCAGTTAATATTGTGAACATTTCTTTGACTGGTTCATTTAGATTCATCTTGAACAACTCGTATTGTCTCAGAAAGATGCTAATCTTTGTTTTCCTGACTTGACTTGTTCCTTCATACGTGACAACAAGCTTGTCCCATATTTCTGTAGCACTTTTGCATGTTTAGATGCGGTTGAATTCATTAGCATCTAATCCACAGTAAAGTAGATTCATTGCCTTGTAATTCTTTGACACACTGTCCAGGTCACCCTGTGTGAAGTCTAATTCCTTCTTCGGGACTTGGACACCTTCAACCATTGTCATTGGAACTTTAGGTCCATTTTGAATAATGCTTCAAAGCTCCATATCCTGGTCATTCATGAACATATGCATGAGTGATCTCCAATGAGCAAAGTTGTTGCTACAGAAGAGTGGTGGTCGGGATGAGGATCTTCCTTGAGCAAATCCACCATCACCTACAGGATTAATGATTAATGTTACGTCTAGGAATTGATGCACACAAAATTCTTAAATTTATACTCGATATATTTCTCCTAACTCCTAGCGAACCCGCAATGTACGGGACGTTTTATAGTAGGGATAGTATTCCGAGGTCGAACACAAAGACTGAAGTGAGATTGAATCGATTAGTGACTAAGGATAGTGTTGATCTAGGCTAAGAAAAGAGAAAGTAACAAATAAATGAAAATCTCAATATTTTTGGGTTTGGTTTTGTGTGGTGATCAATCAAGAATCCCAACGATATAAGAATGCAAAACAAATTAACAATCTAGCAATTAAACACAAACAAACAAACAAACAAACAAACACGAAATATGTGATCAAAGAGAGAAAAGCGGATTCTAGTGGTTGGAAATTCCGGTTATGGCATTGGACTCAAGCTTCTAATCAACCTTGGATAAACTATAGTATGTTGGGAGTGAGCGTTTCTAGATTGGGATCAATCACCGGGTAGGTCTCATGGTCCACTAGTCCGTTCCTAAGGTCTCATCACCGGGTAAGTCTCAAAGAGCCTAAGGATAGGAATTCTACACAAACCGGATGGTTATCTAGGGATCTAACCTCTCCTTACCGGGTAAGTCTCGGGAAATCAAGTCCTAAACATCAATTCTAGCACACTCTGTCCAATAGCGGCTTATGAGGCTCACTACTACCTAGAGTTCGTCATCTTCGGTATCTAAGAGCAAGAATCACCGGGTAGGTCTCTTCTAACTCTTAGTTGCTAACACTAGGTCACCCTAGGATAGATTTAGCTCAACTAACACTAGGATTTCTACAAATCAACAACCTAGCACTTAGATTTATCAATACAAGCAAGTTAATCAAAATTACGGGGTGTTCATCCCTTTCCACAACCGTGGAAAGGCAAGATCAAACCGTGGTTTTCGACAACGACTAGGTTCAATCAAGCAAGTCATCCAAGTATTCATTTAAGTCTATTCTATCATATTCAAAGCCATAACCATCTTTTCCTTCCCCTAGAATCGCATCTATTTAGCCAACAACATGCATCATCACAATTAAAGTCATCAAGCATAATATCATGGAATCCATATCAAGAGGATGAAATGAAAGATGGATTAAGCAAATGAAAGGAGTAAAACAAGCTAAATCAAGGTTCAAGAAGGACTTACAACCCTTCAAAAGAAGGTTCAAATCGTTTCTTATAAACCCTTGCAAAATGTTTCACAAAGCTCACTCAAAATCACTCAAAACGACTATGGAACTATGAACTAGTGTGCTTCTTCTTCTTCTTCTCCAGTGGAATCCTTTCTTCTTCTCCAATGGTAGCTCCAATCCAATCTTCCAATGAGAGAATATTGTTGTTGAGAGTGTGAGAGAGAATGGGAGTGAGGGGTCTGTCCATAACAGCCTTGCATGACCACCTTTTATCCTCCAAATTTGCAAGAGTCGGCCATGAAGATCGTGGGACAGCTGTCACAGCTGTCTGGCCAAAACCACGGCCCATTTCCACGGGCGTGGTTCTTCCAGTGACCGTGGTTTTGGTGCTTCTGCACTATATGGATCATCAAGCCACAAGTTGGTGCATGGCATGCACCAACAAGGTCCCATGTGTCCTCCTTAGCCCCTAGCTTGCATCCCAATGAGTCCGAAGGTGTGTCATGTCGAGGAACGATCCTCAAATGTATCGGTTAATCTCCTAAAGCTCCCAAAATACCTACAAAGCATGCAAAAGTCCGTGTAGACGTCTATCTCAGTAAAATACATGAATTGAGTTCAAATCGTTACGAACTAGTGCAAACCATGCATGAATGTGCGGAAAAACTATCTAAATGAGTACCTATAACTAAGTCATAAATCGTGTTATCAAAAATACCCCATTCTTAAGGTTTTCTCGTCCCCGAGCAAGTCCCCAACTATAGACTAAGAGATGAAATGATTTATGCATGCAAAAAAAACAACAAAATCTTTTTGGAGTTGTGCTTCCAATTTTGGATCACCTTCATAGTCATGTTTCATGGCAATGGACAAGCGATAATGCATCAAATAAATGAAGGCACGGAAAGACAATTGTACTTAACTCGAAGGCATGCATCAAATGTAAAAATGAAGAAGTCTAGATGATCATGAGCATATTCAATCTAGATCACTAAGCCTTACACACATGCAAATAGGTCACAAGGACTTGTGAAATGAGAGGCCAAGAAACGTTGTGAATAGGTGGGGATTTTTCTAGGTTATGTGATGCTAATCCGGGAATGGAACTAACTCCACAATTTTGTCTTTGAACAACTTCCCACAAGTGTATATTTTCTCCATCTTTTCTTTCTTTTCTTTTCTTTTTCTTTCACTTATTTTTGAGACAATGACATTGGTGTACAAAAGCCGAAACCTTGGTGATTAGCCGTCCTCGGGCTTTTTTATTTTTCGAGGTGCATCCACACCGGGCACACATACCAAAGCTCGTTAGGACTATCGGTTTATTTGACTTTGGCAAGGCACAAACACCCGATTATGTGAATGGTGCCGAGTTACTCGTCATTTAAAACAAAGTCCCCAAACCTATATTTTTTTGTCTACACTTTCACAACAAATTCAGCACTTCATTCATAACATTTTTTCAATAACAACTTCACCCCACACTTGTTTTTCACACACTCAACACACTAACATGCTCCTATTCCCGGATGGATCAAAAGAGGTCAAATTGATATCAATTGAGGTGCTCAAACAACATGATCAAGATGAGAAGTAGAGAAAGATGAATTGCCTTAATCATTCCTAGATGATGTGCAAGAACTAGCATGTAATTTCGACTTTCAATACTCAATCCAATCAAGACAAACATCATGATCACAATTCATTCATGGGATTCAAGATAAGTACTTCAAGTCCACATATGCATTCATCTATTCAACACATAAGGCCATCCATAGCCAATCCATACAATAATCTCATCATAAGGGTCATTCCCAAGCTTAGAAGCACTAAAATTTTTAAAAATTTTCGAAATGTGTATGTACAATGCAAGACATAATGAAGCATGTGACTAAAAGAAACTATCCTAGATGCTAATCATGCAAAAGATCATGCAAACCCCACCCCATACATAGAAAAACATTGTCCCCAATGTGTAAATAAAGTAAAGAAGGGGGAAAGAGGGTTCTCACAATGTAAAAAAAAAAGGCTTGCTTTGGTATTTGGGATTACTCAAATGGAGTGATGTAGGATGATCCTATCAACGTTGGTAGAGAGCTCAAAGTGTTTGATATTGTGTCGGGATCCGCGCTAGGTGCCGCTAGCCGTCCAAGTCCCGCGTCCGCTCCACCAACAATTGATGACGGACTCATCACCATCATCCATATGCCATGCAAGGCTTCCATGCTACCAAGACTCTAGCACACACACAAAGCACACCAAACACACAAAAACAGAAAAAATCAAAACAAAAACGAAAACGAAAAGGGAAAACGATTACCAATGGGTTGCCTCCCATCAAGCGCTTCTTTAAGGTCATTAGCCTGACCAAACTCGGGGGCGTCTCACTCTAGGTGAAGTGGGGCAATCATATCCACCGGAGCTCCCGATATATACTTCTTCAAATGGTGCCCATTCACCTTAAAATCTCCACAATGCTCCCCTCCTATCTCGACCGCTCCATGGGGAAAGATCTTCTTCACCACATAAGGACCCGTCCATCTTTACTTTAGCTTTCCGGGGAAGAGCCGCAGCCTTGAGTTGAAGAGAAGGACCAAGTCTCCTTCACTCAATTCCTTCGGGATGAGACGTTTTTCATGCCAACGTTTGGTCCTTTCCTTGTAGATCCGGGCGTTTTCATAGGCATCCAACCGGATCTCCTCAAGAGCATTCATGTCTAGCGACCTTTTCTCTATGCTCCATCTCTACTGGAAGGTGGCAAGACTTGCCATAGACTAGCTTGTAAGGAGTGGTGTCAATCGGTGTCTTGAAAGCGGTTCTATAAGGCCACAAAGCATCATCGAGCTTCATAGCCCAATCCTTTCTCGTCCTAGAAACCGTCTTCTCAAGAATTCCCTTTATCTCCCGGTTGGAGATCTCCACTTGGCCACTAGTTTGGGGATGGTAAGGTGTTGCCACCTTATGAGTCACCCCATACTTAGCCAAAAGTGTCCCGAAGTTCCTATTAGTGAAGTGCTTCCCTCCATCACTTATGATCACCCTTGGTGTTCCAAACCTAGGGAAGATCACTCGGTTGAAGAACCGCACCACAACCTTGGCATCATTTGTGGGAGAGGCGATTGCCTCCACCCATCTCGAAACATAGTCCACCGCCAATAGGATGTAGAGGTTACCACAAGAAGAGGGGAATGGTCCCATTAAGTCCACATCCCACACATCAAATATCTCCACCTCTTGTATGTTGTTCAAGGGCATCTCATTCCTCCTTGAGATGTTTCCCGTCCTTTCGCAAGCATCACATGCTACCACAAAATTCTGCACATCCTTGAACAAACTTGGCCAAAAGAAACCCAATTGCAACACCTTTGCACTTGCCTTGTGTGAGCTAGCATGGCCTCCACATGGCAAGGAGTGACAATGTCGGATCACACTCTCCACCTCATCCTCCGGTATGCATCATCTAAAGACTCCATCCGGTCCTCTCTTGAACAAAAGCGGTTCACTCCAATAGTAATGCCTCACATCCTTGAAGAATTTCTTCCTTTGGGCATAGGATAAACCGGGTGGCACCTCCTCACACACAAGGTAGTTCACAATGTCGGCATACCATGGCTCATTACCCCTTGACACTTGAAACAAGCACTCCTCTACCATTTCCAATCGCTCATCCCGGAATGAGTCATCAATCGGGATGTCATCTCTCTCAAGCTCCAATGGTGGGAGTCTACTAAGGTGATCCGCCATAGAATTTTCGGACCCCTTCTTATCCCGGACTTCCAAATCAAACTCTTGAAGAAGAAGGATCCACCGAATCAAACGAGGCTTGGCATCCTTCTTAGTAAGGAGATAACGGATCGCAGCATGATCCGTATACACTATGACCTTCGCTCCAACAAGATACGAGCGGAACTTCTCAAATGCATACACCACCGCTAGCAACTCCTTCTCGGTGGTAGCATAATTGAGTTGGGCATCATCTAGCGTCTTGCTAGCATAATAGATGGAATGTGTAAGCCCATCTTTCCTTTCTCCCAAAACAGCCCCAATGGCTACATCACTTGCATCACACATGATCTCAAACGGTAAACTCCAATCCGGAGGTTGCATGATAGGTGCGGAGATCAAATCATTCTTCAACCTACAAAAGGCCTCAAGGCAATCCTTGGAGAAAACAAATTCAACATCTTTCATTAGTAGGTTAGTAAGAGGCTTAGAAATCTTAGAGAAATCCTTAATAAATCTCCGGTAAAAACCGGCATGCCCTAGAAAACTCCTTACCCCCTTCACCGAGGTAGGTGGTGGCAACTTGTCTATGGTTTATATCTTAGCTCTATCAACCTCAGTGCCACGGTTGGACACCAAATGTCCCAACACAATACCTTCACTTACGATGAAGTGGCATTTCTCCCAATTCAAGACTAGATTAGTCTCCTCACATCTTTTTAGCACTAGAGACAAGTTAGCTAAACAATCATCAAAGGAAGATCCATAAACAGAAAAATCATCCACTATAACCATCTATATGCAAATGTACCCCAAGGACATGTGAATGTAGTTTTCTCTTGGTCATCGGGGTGGATAGGTATTTGGAAGAATCCACTATAACCATCTAAGTAACAAAAATGGGAATATTGAGCTAATTTCTCTAACATTTCGTCAATGAAAGGAAGAGGGAAGTGATCTTTCCTAGAGGCCACATTTAGTTTCCTATAGTCAATACACATCCTCCATCCCATAACCGTTCTAGTTGGGATTAATTCATTATTCTCATTGGTTACTACGGTCATCCCACCCTTCTTAGGAACCACATGCACGGGACTAACCCATTTACTATCCGAAATCGGGAAAATGATTCCCGCATCTAGCAATTTAAGAATCTCCTTCTTTACTACTTCTTTCATGATTGGGTTTAGTCTTCTTTGAGGTTCAATTGAAGGTTTATGGTTGTCTTCCATTAAGATCTTATGCATGCACAAAGAAGGTTTAATGCCAACTAAATCATCAATGGTATAGCCTATGTCTTTCCTATACAATCTTAACTCATGCAACAATCTACTCAACTCATCATCATTCAAGCATGCATCAACAATCACCGGATATGTAGAATTATCACCAAGAAAAGCATACTTAAGATGAGAGGGGAGAGGTTTAAGTTCGATTTTAGGAAGACCTTTATCGAGTGGAGACGCTCCATACAAAGTTGGTTGAGATGAATCCATAGCCATGGAAGACTCCCCAAAGCTCCTTGAAGCTTGATCAACAACCAATGCAATTTCTGGAGAAACCACGGGCAAAATTACGGGCTTTGGCACAACCACGGACGTGGAACTTGCAAAGCTAGCCTTTTTGAGCATTCTAGAGAGTTCCACGGTACTTTCCACGGGCGTGGTTTCCCCTACCTGGCCGTGGTTTTCACAAAAATTCAGCACACCTTCGTGTGCTTCAAATTCAGCTATTGTCTCCTTTTCCAATGATTCCAAAGCCTTGATTTCTTCATTGCAAGCCTCCTCAACTCCTTCCTCCATCAAACATAAGCTAAGAACCTTCTCCAAGGGGTCCTTGATCAAGATCGAGCTCACAACTTCTCTAGACTCCTCTTGCTCGACAATGTTGAACACATCTTCGCCAAGGGCTGGCCCTTTCATCATTGTGGATAATTTGAACTTCATATTCTCTTCTCCAATGTTGAAGGAGAGAATTCCATTCTTGCAATCCACCAAGCATCCGGAAGTGGCTAGAAAAGGTCTCCCCAAGATGATGGGAACCGGATAGTCCGCCGGGATGTCCAAAACAACGAAGTCTATTGGCATATAGAACTTCCCCAGTTGCACCGGTATGCCATCCAATATTCCGACCGGGTGGGTGATCGAACGGTCCGCCATGTAAAGGGTCATCTTGACCGGCTTTGGCTCTCCTAGCCCAACCTTGTTGCAAAGTGCAAGCGGTATGATGCTTACACTTGCCCCAAGATCACATAGGGCTTCATACTTCACTTCTCCCACTCCAATTGGCACACAAAAAGATCCCGGATCTCTTAGCTTAGGAGGCATCTCCTCCTTCATTGTTTGGATCAATTCCGAGGACCTCTTTGTCATACTTACTTCTCCATACTCCTCCAACTTCCTCTTGTTGGAGAGTATTTCCTTCAAAAACTTGCCATATGCCGGCATTCCTAGAATAGCATCCATGAACGGAATGTTAATATGCAATTTAGACATGAGTTCAAGGAATTTACCGAAGTGTTTGTCCAAGCGAGCTCTTGCTCGTGATTGTGGGAACGATAGTGGTGGCTTGTATGGAGGTGGTGCGACATATGTTGGCTCATCGTCCTTGCTCTTGCCTCCATCTTCTTGCAACGTCTCTTCCTCTATCACCACTTGCTTTCCCTTATCACTTCCCTTAGGCAAGGGATCCTTCATGCTCAGTCCACTCCTTGTAGTGATGGCCAACACTTGGCCTCTTGGGTTATCTTCGGTTCTTCCGGGAAGCTTTCCCGGATCTCTATGAGCTTCACCCGCCTTTTGGAACACTTGTGCTTCCAACACCTTTTGAGCCTTACAAATGGAAGTCACCGTGCTCTCAAGACAACTAAACCTTCCAAGCAATTGCTCAAACATCATCTCGGTTCTATCCTTTGGAGGTTGAGTAAATTCGGGTGGAGGTTCTTGTGAAGCCTTTGTTGGTGGAGCTGCGCTTGTGGAAGCGGGAGGGTTCAAGGCTCCATCCGGGTTAGAATAGGAAAATCCGGGATGATTGTGGTTAGGCCAGTAATTGTTGAATTGCTGGTTGTTGTTGAAGTTACTTGGGCCTTGACAATTGTTGTAATTGCCCCTTCCCATGTAGTTCACATCTTCCTCCTTGGAAGACAACTTTGCTTGCACTTGCACTTGAGGGCTTGCTTGATTCTTCAAAGTTGTAGCACACAACTCCCTCAAAGATTTCAGCTCATTGTTGATTGCATCAAGCTTGAAGTTACTCATGGTGACTTCACTCACCTCATATGCTCCCGCTTTCCTCCCATCACTCTTCCTATGGGAGTACTTCTTAATCACAAAAGCTTGTTTCTCTACAAACTCCTAAGCTTCATCAACATTCTTTTCGATGAAAGTCCCACCAGAAAGAGATTGAAGCCTGAATTGGCTATCTTCATCAAGTCCTTTGAAGTAGATCTCCAATAGCTCAATTTTTGGTATACCATGGTGTGGACAATCTAGGAGAAGGTCCTTGAACCTCTCCCAATACTTGAATAGGCTTTCTCTATCCTTCATCACGAAGGCATTGATCTTCCCTCTTAACTCGGTAGTCTTGGAAGGTGGGAAGAACTTTGTCAAAAACTCGGTTGTCATCTCCTCCCAAGTACTCACTCGTCCTTGTGGAATAGATTGATACCAAGCCAAGGCTTTATCCTTAAGTGAGAAGGAGAAAGCCCTAAGCTTATGGTTGTTGCTCTCCAATCTAGGCGGCCTTAGAGTCTCCATCAAGATCTCATAGTTCATCAAGTGTTGATGAGGAGACTCTCCTTCCATCCCTCCAAATTGATTATGCCGGATCATTTGTAGAACTTGAGGGCGGAGCTCGTAATCATGGGTTGCGGGATCTCCTAAGTTCACACCCGGGCGGTGTGCTCTTTGTGCCGGATCCATACGTTGCCCTAACGTTTGTGGCTCTTCAATAGCAATGGGCACAACCCGAATATTAACCGCCGGTTGCGGTTGTGGTGGAGGTGGAGGTTGTTGACGATTAAGCTCTCTTTGCACAAGAGCTTGCCTAAGTCATAAATCATGTTATCAATTAGTCTCATTGATGGCTAAATCAATAAACGTGAGTCTAGCTCTGATACCAATTGAAGAACCGGTAGGTGATATAAATAAGATAAATAATACTCTAGAAGGGGGGTTGAATAGAGTATGGGAAATTTCATAAAGCAAATCTCAAGGCCTTGAAACTACTTCAAAGGCCTTCATGTCAATATGTGCTTCTAGTGAAACTTTGATTTCAAGGGCTTTGAAACTTTATTTCAAGGGCCTTGACTTCTTGCTCCTGCAAAACAAAGTTAGTCACAGTAAAGTATATATGGTGCGGAATTGAAAAGATTGACACGAGGATATGTTTATGAAGTTCAGCTCTAAATAGCCTACTCTCCGTCCCAGGGTCTATCCGTAAGATCTAACTATCTATTATCCGCTTCAAAGAGTCCTACATACAAAGTAGAAGAAATCCCCTTCTTCTCTCACTTTAGCCAATGCTACGATTTAGCTCCAACTCTTAACCTAGCTATAATAGCCTAGTTACTTCGCAGAGTAACACACTATAGTATAACACTATTTAGATCTTCCAATGGAGCTCTAGTGTTTTCTATCTCTAAGGGGATAAAACTTTTGCGTGAATAAGAGAAAGAAAACAACGAATGAAGATGATTTTGTTGCTTGAGAATGCAAAGATGTTTTCCTGTGTAAGCTTTTGTGTCTGCCTTCTTCGACCATCATCTTCATTTATATCTTCTATGAAAAGATCTTCTAGCCGTTGTAGAGATAACGTTTGAAGATCAATCTTCTTTTCCATGAAGATTGTAAGGTAGACGTTGCAAGTCTTCAGCCCCTACGAACAAGTTGATTCTTTTACTCCTTGATCATCTCGTCTTCTGTTGGATAAGATAGAGAAGATATTTTTGCCGTTTTGTTAGTATATCCAACTGCTATATTTGTGTGAAGCCGTCCATCATCAACACATGTATACCATTTCAATCAAGGTGGAGTTTTCAGGGTGTTTGCGTGAGTGGTGTGTGCATTATATGTTTCCTATGATAGCATGAGATGACGTTTATACCGACCTATGTTTTATTGATTGCCCCGTTGCGGGGCTGTGATAACCTTTCCCTTTCATCCCGCCGTGGAGTCTCGGAGGTTCTTTGATGTCAGGCCATACTGGCTTTACAGGAAGGGCGCAATCCACTCCCATAGGGTACACAGATTGTGTGACCGATACTCGTACAGCTGGATATCAGGGTCAAAGGCGAGGATGTTTTGGTCCTCGTGTCACATATTTTCATCTATCTATATATACACGATTTGAGTGAATGACTATTATATACAGATGATTATGCGTAAATGTGTGATAGCATGTTGATGTGTTTATCTTTCCATGATTGTGTTTGTGCTTATGCATTACCTCATATATGTATGGTTAGCTAATGGTTTATTACCATGTTGTAGATGCCCCACAGGATAGGCGTGTTGTTGGGTGATCTAGTAGAGTGGCAGGCCGAGGACCTCTCGTACATAGGATGGTTGTGGTCTTTTGGGGTTGTTTGCTTGTCCCTCCTGCGTGAGGATGATCTTTTGTTACCTCCTATGTGAAGATGTTGTTTTATATACTCGGCTATGATGTTGTTACCTTTTGGTTGTGCAGTTTATACAGTTCTATGCATTTGTTTTATATCTGTCAATGTCATGTTGTAAGGTCCAGTGAACTTGTTTTCATGCTAGATTCAAGTTCCATTGTGAGATCCTAGCCCAATGTGGCATCCCGAGTCTTGCGGATTTGGGGTGTTACAAAAGCAATCAGCATACATATACATACATATGATCATTAGAAACGTCAAGGAAAGACAACACAAGATCAAGCTTGGGGGAATTCCTAATTTAAGAAGAAGGAAGAAGAAAAGAAGATGAGAAAGAGAAGAAGAACTCACCACAGACTCAAACTAAAGCAACCACAACAAGTTTCCTCTCAAACCTCTACAACTAGCCACAACACATCAAACCATCAACAACAACAAAAAGCATCGACATCAAACAACCGGTTGCCGCCGCCTCTAAAACCTCGACAACTAGCCACAACACATCAAACCTCTGCAAAAAGCATCAACCTGCAAGAAACCAACGAAGAACTAAGGAGAGAAGAAGAGGAAGGAAGAAGAACGTGGGAGATGAAAATGAAGGAGAAAGGGAAACCCTTCATCTGAACGAAGAGGAAGCTTATAATGGAAGTAAAGGCGAAAACAACGGGTCAAATGGGTCAACCAAACCGGCTGGAGCCGCCTCACCCGCAGGGGCAGATTCTCTTTGCCGCTGGATCGGTGCACCGTACCTACGGCCATGCAGAACCATAGGGGAGGGGTCCCTATGAATACTAAGCCTCATACATCAGATCCCCCTAAAAATAAGTTTTGTCCAGAAACTTGAACAATTCCCGAATCCTCTCGGACCCATATGTTGAGGTATAAATACTCTCTCTGTCGGAGGTATCATATCTCCACTCATAACGTCAAAACCTATAACGTTCGATAATCTCAAAGCACAACATGGAGGAAACATCTACTCCAGCATCAAGATCACAAACACTAACCATGGCATAGAGGGAAACCATCTCTACCCAACCTATAACCACATCACAATGGCATGGAGGAAAACCATCTCCAGCTAAACCGCACTCATAACGCAAGGGGTGGAGGAAAACCATCTCCACTCAAACTATGTCCATAAACAATAGCATGGAGGAATAGCCATCTCCAACAAAACCCTAATCACATCTCGATAGCATGGAGGAAGAACCATCTCCATCTATAAACACATCTCGTGCTAACAAACAAGACCTAATAAGATCATATCTACACATCACAACTAGCACGAAAACATATCATATCACAGAAGCACAAAAACATAACACTCACCAAGATAGCACAGAGATCTACTCGTGGATCCTACAGGTGCATCTATCTCGGCATAGAACTTTGGATAGTTCCTATGGACACTATCTTTGGTCTCCCATGTGGCCTCATTAGGTCCTCGATTAGACCACTGTATCGTTAGCATAGGAATGTCCTTCGAATGCAAGCATCTCACACTCCGATCTAGGACTGCAATCGGGTGCTCAACAAAAGTGTTGTCCGGCTCAAACACTAAATCCTCATAGATTACAATGTGTCTCTGATCTGGTATGTATTCCCTCAGCTGAGACACATGAAACACAAGGTGAACACCCTCTAACCTCGGTGGTAAAGCCAATTTGTATGTTGCTTTCCTAATTCTGTCTAAGATCTCAAAAGGACCGATATATCGGGGACGCAGCTTCCCCTTTATGCAAAAACATCTGACGCCACGCGTCGGTGAAACTCTCAGCCATACATGAGCCCCCACCTTGAACTCCAGAGGCCGAGGCCCCTTGTTTGCATACAACTTCTAGCGACTCTGTGCAGCCGGCATCCTCTCTCTGATCAGCGTTACTCGTGCAATATCCTCCTGAATCTGCTCAGGCGTTATACCACTGACACTGCAAGGCTCATCCCAACATGACTGCATAAAATATCTACCCCTATAAAGTGCCTCATATGGGGCCATCCCAATCGATGCATGCTAGTTGTTATACGAAAACTCAACCAATGGGAGGTGATCGGACCAACCTTATCCCCAACCTAACACACAAGCTCGTAGCTTATCCTCTAGTGTTTGAATGGTCCTCTCTCACTTACCATCTGTTTGAGGATTAAATGTAGTTGTGATGTGAAATATGTTCCCCTGAGTAGTCTGAATCTGCTACTAGAACCTCGAGGTGACTTGCCCATCTCGATATGCGACGATCATCCTCGGTACACCAATGAGTTCACTATTTGTCTAGTGAACTCCTCAGCCAATCTACTCACTGGTCACGTTTCCCGAATAGGGATGAAACGTCCAGTCTTCGTCAGTCTATCCACAACAACCCAAATAGCATCAAAGCTCCTACTCAACCTCAATCCTGTCACAAAGTCCATGGACATGTCCTCCCATCTCCACTACGGCACTGTCAGTGGGTGGAGCTCTTCTCCTGGTTCGCAATGCTCTATCTTGACTTGTTGACAGGTCGCACACTGTGCTAGAAATCTTCCACGTCGGGCTTCATCCCTCCCTACCAATATGAACATCTCACATCCTATTTCATCTTACGCGCACGTCGGTGCACTGACTAAGGTGTGAAGTTAGCCTCCTTAAGATTCTTTGTCTCAAATTGGCATTAGCGGGTATATAGATGCGAACGCGGCGTCTCATCACTCCATCTACTCCTACGGAGAATTGTCGGGCATAACCACGAGACATCATATCATGTATCCTTATCTGCGTCGAGCAGGTCCCCTACGTTTGGTGTATCTCACCCATCAGATCCGGTGGAACGTCTAAGGTATTCAACTGGGCACCCTCATCGGAAAACTAGATGTCCATTTGTAGCCACGCTAGATCTCTCTACAATGGAGGTTGAACTGTCACTCTTGCAATCACCTTCTCTCGAGGCGTCTTCCTGCTCAGGGCGTTAGCGACCTAAGTTGGATGGTAAACGATCTCAAGGTCAAAATCCTTGATTAGCTCAAGCTACCTACGCTGGCGGTTATTCAATTCCCGCTGCGTGAAAATATACTTCACATTCTTATGGTTTGTGACGATTTGATATGTAGTGCAATACAAGTAATGTCTCCAGATCTTTAGTGCATGGACTACCGTGGCAAACTCCAAATAATGAGTCGGGTAGTTCCACTCTTACGTCTTCAACTTTACAGACGCATATGCAATCACCCCACCATGCTGCATTACAACACATCTCAACCCTAGCTTGGATGCGTTAGTGTAGACTACAAAGTCCTTTCTGTCCTCCGGTTGCGCTAACATGGGAGTGGAAGTCAGACACCTCTTCAGCTCCTCAAAACTATGAGTACACGGCTCGGACCATAAAAAGCAGGTATTATTCCTCAATAGACTGGTAAGTGGACGGGCAATCACAAAGAATTCCTCCACAATCCGACGGTAATAACCGGCTAAGCCAAGGAAGCTACAAACTTCCTTGACATTCGTCGGTGTCGTCCATGCTGCTACAGACTCGATCATCGGCTGATCAACCTTGATCCTTTCCACGGAAAAAATATGACCCAGAAATGCTACCTTGGACATCCAAAACTCGCACTTAGAGAATTTGGCATACAGTTGTATATCCTGCAAAACTCGCAACACAATCCTCAGATGTCCTGCGTGTTCCTCTCTGCTTTGAGAGTACACCAGATATCGTCTATGAAGACCACTACAAACTGATCTAGAAATTCGATGAATATGCCATTCATCAACTCCATAAAGACGGTGGGCGCATTCGTGAGCTTGAATGACATAACTACAAATTCGTAATGGCCAAATCATGTCCGAAATTCCGTCTAATGCACATCCTGCTCCCTCATCCTTAGCTTGTGATATCCCGAGCGCAGGTCAATCCTGGAGAACACAGTCGCTCTCTGAAGTTGATCTAACAAGTCATCGATGAGTGGCAAAGGATACTTGTTCTTGATGGTCACCTTGTCCAGTTCTTTGTAATCTATACACAGTCTCAACGATCCGTCCTTCTTCCGCACGAGAGGACAGGTGCTGCCCACGGAGATACGCTAGGGCAGATAAAGCCCTTCTTAGTCAACTGCTCGAGTTGCTTCTTTAGCTCTAACAACTCGATAGGTTCCATACGGTATGGGTCCTTCGAGATCGGTCTCGTACCTGCCTCCAACTTGATGCCGAAATCTACACTCCTCTGAGGTGGAAAACTGGAAGGTTCAGCAAACACGTATGTAAACTCACAAACAATAGGGAAGTCCTCTAACACTAGACTCTCGCTCTCCTTCATGGCATAACACCAAAAGGCATCACATACATGTGCTATCAACCTCGCTGCTCGCACTACGCTAATAACCATGCATGACTTCCAAGGTCCGAACCTCGGAAATTCTCGATCTGACCTAACTCGGTACAGACCGTCACGGTCCTCCTTGTATGACCCCAAATCCACGAGACTCGGGGCATCACATGGGCTAGGATCTCACAAAGGATCCTGACCCTACCGTGACAACAAGTTCACTCCATCTTACAACAAGGCACAAATAGATTAAAACCAAATACAGAAAACTGTAAAAAAATGGCAACCATAAACACCGTTAGCTTAAAGTAAACATCCAAGTACAAAACATCCCATATCCCTCGAACAACCTAGTGTACGGAATCTCTCGGCCGATCAACCATCTGGCTCATTCTGCAGTCCTCCTATCCTGCAGAACATCTACACCACGGTACACACCAATAGCTAACAAAAATGAATAAGAGAAAAGTAATAGCAGAAACACACACCAACACATCACAACATGCAATGCCACACACACATCCGTTTATTATCTTTACTTAAGTTATTCGATTACTAATTAAAAAATTTTTGTGACACAAGGAGCCTATAGAACCTCGTCCCTTCCCCTTTTAACCCTAGTTTTGCATGGGGATATACCTCCCCATTGAGCTACTAGCTTCCGCGCACCTCTTCCACTCTTGGCGAGCTTTGGCAGGTGGTCACCGCACGATTATAATACACTTGGGCCATATAAGGTAATGTAGTGGTTAATCCTAGTCCGGTTTAGGTTAGAAATAAAACTAGGTATGCCTTGGATACACACCGGCGGAAGCAAGAGGCGCAAGAATCTGCCTAGTGAGGTGCAGGGGTGGCTCAGCTAAGGCGTATGGGCGGCTGGTGTGCAGCAAGTTTATCCCGACTTCTCTTCGATCCTTCTCCCGACTCTTTTCACTTCTTCACCACACAACAAGCATGCACATACATATATACACATGTATGAACATCAAAACGTCCAAGAAAGGTCCACACAAGCCCAGGCTTGTAAAATCCTAAGGTAAAGAGGAAGAAAAGAAGAAGGAAGAAAGGAAGAGAAGAAATACTCATCACAGCTACTAAGGAAAGGAAAAACACCCTCACCAGCAATTAACCAAAGCATGACAGCAGCAACAACTACCATATCACAACATCAACATCATCAAAGCCCACCAAACTCAAACTCTCTCAAAGCTCACACTAGATCAAAGAAGAAGATCCAAAGGAAAAGAAGAAGAGAAGATGATGAACGTGAGGAGAAGAAGGCTGGAGAAGATGAAGAAAACCCTCAACAGGAAGCAAGGGAAGCTTATATAGGTAGTCAACCAAAAGCACAAGTCAAGGTCATCAAAGACGGTTGCAGCCGGACAAAACCGCAGGGGCGGATCTGTAGGGTCGTAAGGGCGGACCATAGGACCCGCAGGGGTGGCCTACTGGGTGCGCATGGGAGGATGGTCTTGTCTCACCCCACTCAGCACAACTCAACACCTACATCTCAGTAGAGGCGCAGGTGCGGGATCCCAAAAAGACTAAGGCTCTTACATCACACTCCCCTAAAAACAAGTTTCGGCCCAAAACTTGCAAGATCCCGAATCCTCCCGGACCCATATGCCGAGGAATAACACACTCTCTCTCTTGTTGGCATCACATCTGGGCTCACAAGATATCATCGTACACAGTCTATAACCTCAGAGCACAAGCATGGAGGAATCATCACATCAACAACACCATCACCCAACTAAGCAAGGCATAGAGGTAAACAATCTCTAGCCAAAAACTAACCACATCATACTAGCATGGAGGAAAGCCGTTCCATCCAAAACCTACGCATAACGCAACTACGTGGAGGAAAACCATCCTCCCTTACATTATGTCCATCAAAAATAACATGGAGGAATAACCATCTCCGACTAATCCTAAACATAACATGATAGCATGGAGGAAAGAATCATCTCAAATTGTAACACAACTCGCGCTAGCAAACAAGATCTAAAAGATCGTATGCCCACCTCAAAGATAGGATAAAAACACAACATAACACATAACACATAACATATACTCACAAAGATAACACTAAGATCTACTCGTGGATCCTACATGTGCATCTATCTCGGCATAGAACTCTGGATAGTTCCACTACATACTATCCTCAGTCTCCCATGTAGCCTCCTCATGTCCTAGTCTTGACCATTGTATCGTCAGCATAAATATACCCTTCGAACGCAGGCGTCTCACACCTCATTCTAGGACTGCAATTGGAAGCTCCACAGAGGTGTGGTCCGGCTCAACCACTAAGTCATCATAACTGACAATGTGTCTCGGATCTGGTATGTACTCCCTCAACTGAGACACATGAAACACAGGGTGAACACCCTCTAACCTCGGTGGCAAAGCCAATCTGTACGCTACTCTTCCAACCCTGTCTAGTATCTCAAAAGGACCTACATATCGGGGACACAACTTCCCCTTCATGCCAAAACGTCTTATGTCTCGCATCGTAGATACCCTTAGCAAGACATGAGCTCCTACCCTGAACTCTAGAGGTCAACGCCTCCTAGCTGTATATGACTTCTGGCGATTTTGTGTAGCCAACATCCTCTCCCTAATTAGCCTAATATGCGCCACACGAGCCATATCATCGTGAATCTGATCTGGCGCTAAACCACTGACACTACCAGTCTCATCCCAACATAGCGGTGTACAACAAATATGCCCATACAATGCCTCATATGGGGCCATCCCAATCGATGCATGACAACTGTTGTTGTATGAGAACTCAACCAATGGGAGGTAATCTGTAATAGCTAGGATTTCCGAATTCTAATTAATGTTGATTAACTTAATCGTCGATAGTAATTGACATATAACTCGCGAATATTTCGCAAGTGATGAGCATGAGTCCCACCGTTATGTTCCTGGCGTAATTTTGGACGTTTGGGGAAATTTTTACTTTTTCCCCCAGGTAATTGTTTTTACCCTCCGGTGATATTTGGAGCATTTGGGAGCTCCAATTAATAAAAATGCAGTTGAGAGAAATGATCAGGTAATCGGATATTTCCTATATATGAAATAACATGGAGACGCCAAACGGCCAAAAGAGTCGTTATTTCGTTTCTCAAAACGGCTAAGAAAGATGGCCTAGGATTACACGTTTTTCGACGCAGTTGTGGAATAATTATCCCTACAATATTCCAGATTTATTTTCGACGCAATCGTTATTTCGGTTAAAGGATAATTATCGAATTTGCTAACGGATAATTATCGTCTTCACTATAAATAGCGGAAATTCCGTTATTAATTGATTTCCTTCCACTTTTCCTCGTAAAAACTCTGATTTCTCTCAACCTTCAAACTCAGATCTACTCTCCGTTTCTAATCCGATTTCAATTTTGTTTGAGTTTCTAGATTCGTCTCTTCATTCTCTTCGTATCGGTACCGAGTTTTTGCATTTCCGAGCAGATGACGGGCTGGTCGAGCATATATGTCACCAGGCAGGTTCCACCGCTCAGATTCCGGTAAATTTGATGTTGTCTATGTGTTGCCTGTGTCGTTGTTATTTCAAATCTTCTTTCAGATCGTCAATCGGGTTAGTAACCAATAAGTTATGAAGTTATTCGTTTTCCGTACTGCGATTTTGCCTAAATTGGCTTTAGGCTTGTCAAAATGGATAATTAGAAATTCCATTATGCTTGTTATATTATTCTGGTGATTATGTGTAGTTTGTTTGATGAAATCTGATGACAGGTGGGTTTAGAAATTGCCTACGGGCAAAATATTATTCTAGCGAAATTTAATTAATTAATTAAAGGTTAATTAATTAAATTAGGATTAGAATTGTGATTGAGGAATGTCGATTAGATACTACCTTGAGATTTAAGGAATTGTTAGTTATGCTGAGATATTGAGGTTTAGTTGGTTGTGAGGCTTGTAGATTGATTATGATCCTTATGGATCCCTTGGGTATAGGTGTGACTTTTTTGATTGATAGGAGTATTGATATCTATTTCTTCCTTGTTATTTGGCAGTGTCCATTTTAGGATTGGAGGTTGATCGTGGTTGTGATTGTACGAGGTTGAGGTAAGTTTGTAGGACTTACTTAGCTACCATTCTTATATTGGGTGTTTGCATGAGTGGTGTGTGCGTTATATGTTGCTATGATATCATGTGGTGTCGTATATACCGATCTACATTTTATTGATTGTCCTGTATGCGTGATTGTGATAACCTTTCCCCTTCATCCCGTAGTGGAGTCTGGGAGGTTCTCTTGAGACAGTGCAGACCTGGTATACGGAGACGGTACAACACCATTCCCATAGGGTACACGGGTTGTGTGACCGATTCCACTCCAGATGGCTATCATTCTCAGAGGCGAGGATGTATCAGTCCTCGTGTCACATATTTTCATCTATATATATACGATTTGAGTGATTGACTATTATATGAAGATAATAAAATGGGTAAATGTGTGATATCATGATTATGTGTTTATCTTTCATGACTTGTTCTTGTGCTTATGCATTAACTTATATATGTATGGTTAGCTAACGGTTCCTACCGTGTTGTAGATATTTGCACGATAGGCGTTGCAGGATGATCTGGCAGGATGACAGGCCAAGGACTCTCGTACATTAGGTGGTTGGTTTTGGGGTTGTTTAAGTTTTCCCTCCTACGTGAGGATGATGTCTTGGTTACCTCCTGTGTGAGGATGTCGTTTCATACTCGGCTATGTTGTTGTTTACCTATGGTTATACAGTTTATACGGTTTTTTGTATTTGTTTTTATATGTGTCAGTTCCATGTTGTAAGGTCTAGTGAACTTGTTGTCACGTTAGGGTCGAGATCCATTGTGAGATCCTAGCCCAATGTGACATCCCGAGTCCCGCAGAATCGGCGTGTTACAGAGTTGGTATCAAAGCCTTAGGTTGACAATAGTGACACTTGCTACCTGCAATAAGGTCGGATGGACAAAATAAACAGAACCCAAAAGGGGTCTGACGTTTTCAAAAGATTTTGATTTTAAAAGTTGTTGTTTTGGGATAGAATGTACGAGAAGTCGTCACCTCTGCCATGGATTTCTGCAGTATAGATAGGTATATATATTTGTATTATGGATTATGTGGATGTGTTATATACATTTATACCGATACATATGGCATATATATAGCCTTATAAGATTAGGTGCGTATACTCTGCAGATGGCTCAGACTAGAGCAACATCTGTAGTGGAATGAGGTGGGAATATGCCCCCTCTTCCTCTAGTAGTGATAGGTCAAGGACCAGTTTCCGTTGTTGTATCGCCTATAGCACATGACGACCATGAAGAGCTTGTTACGTCTCGATGAGTGGACTCGAGTTTTGAGAATTTATACGCCAAGTATATGAAGCTGCAAGAGGGGGTAAACTGACACCGTGCTTACCACCATCCTTGGTATCAACTGAAGCTTCAAAATCAAAGAAGAAGCAACGGACTGAATCAGTTAGTGGAGAAGTAAGGATGGTGAATGTTGGACCAAGTTAGATACCAGGACAATCAAGCGGTCCCTTGGCCATGAGGACGAATGGCAAGGAACTACAGTATTTTAATTGAGAGAAGTTTGGACACCGGCGAGCTATGTGCCCAAAGACGCCAATAATATGCTTTACGTGTGGTAAAGTAGGGCGTAGAGCGAAATTTGGTCGACAAGGTAAGGCGCTACTTCTACAAGTTTCCTCCCGGAGTAAGATTTCTAAGGGTGGACGGCAAAGATCAGGTTTCCCTTTAGTTGCACAGGTTGCAAGGATGGGACGATTGTTCGCCCTAAAACGTGCGTGAAATCAAGTCTTAAATTTATAAAACTAGAATAAAAGCAAGCGAACCTGCAGTGTACGGATTGGCGTAGTAAAGCAAGAATTCCAGAGTATCGAACTCAGGGATTTGGGGGGAACAAATTTAGTTTGAAAATCGTCAAGCAAGTAAATGTTACAAGCTTTGCAAATATTAGGAAAACAACAACCCTAAGATCCAGCTATCTAATTGTGGCAATCGATTCAAGATATACTAAAGAACTAAGGACAGAGTCAAGAGTTGCAAAGGTATGCTAACGCAAGGTAATGTACGGTGAAGTTCCAAAACCTTATATGACTTATCTAAAGACACTCTCTGTAAAGGTTCTTGAGGCTTCAGTATAGAAAGGATCTATGAACAAGAATTAATCAAATACCCAAACTTGTAACCCAAGGATCAAAACTAACTAAAACGATTAAGGTTGTGACACTCGAAATCGAAATAGAGGGTGATGAGTCTCACTACTACCTAGAAAAGGGCAAGCCAAGACTAGATTAAAGCTAATCTTTAACCTTGGATCAAAGTAAAATCAAAGTTCGTAAACCAGGGTAAATCACGGGCATATCTTGAGTTCCACGGCCGTGGAAGTCCAAGAACAGACCGTGATCTTGGTTCGTCGACGAGATCTCTCTAACTCTTAGGGTCCAATCAATTTACGATAAATCTATTATCATCTAAGCCACAACTATCAAAAATCAATTTAAGAAGAATGAAAGATGAAAACCCTCAAAAACTCGAGTATAACTCAAAGTCAATCTCAAATCCAAAACACAAATGGAATACTCAATGGATTCAGAATATAACACCAAACCTCACATTAATCTTAGGCAAACATGAAGAACGGGTTGTCAATCCGTCTTCAATATCAAAAACTAAGAGAAAGGGCGCAATTGCCACCACACACAATCTTCGAGAATCCAAATTGCCGGCACTTCCGCAAAGTTCCTCGTGAAACCCTAGAATAACTCTCCCAAAGCAAGGTTTGCGGCGGTCACGTCTCCGCGAGATCCAACGCCAATGTTACGGGAATAGGTCGTAAGCGTCCCCCCTCAAAACTCTCTTCTCTGGCCTTTCTATAAGACGGAGTAAAAGTAACCGTCCCGGCCCATCAAGTGAATAACGTGGTAAATGAATACTCGTCAAAAGATCGCCTAAATCACGGTCTTAAGGGATTCCACGACCGTGGTTTAGGGCGTGGAATTGGATTACGGTGTCTCTCATCTGCCACGACCGTACTTTAGGCCGTGTAACTCACTGGAATGCTCCACGCTCATGATGCCAAGATCCATGGCCGTGGTTTAGGTCATGGAAGCGTAGATTGCTTGTGGTTTCCTTTGCTTCGTGTCATTCTTCATCCTAGCTCCTTCTTTGACTTCCTTGATGTGTTCCTAATCCTTAGATATGCTCAAATCCTCTCTAATCTCTCTCAAATGGTCCGGTTTCAGCTCTTATTCACCTATAATCAATCACAAACTAATGTAGACCTCCATATCGAAAATATAGACAAACAAGCTAACAAGCAAGGTCTTTGAAAGCTTAGAACACAAGTTAGGATGAAATATGCATGCAAACTCAAAAACAAAACATCTTTTAGGTAAGTGTGTTTCTAATCAATAGATCATTCTCAAACCTTGCTTCATTCACTCTTGAAACACCTATATACATAAACCAAAGAATGTAGAGTAAAGAAACATCATGAATTGGTTAAACTTTAAGGAAAACATCATAACCTTCATGCATTATCAAAATCAAGCATAAGAATCTTCAAGTTAGATCACCAAGTCAAATAACATTCTTTTGATCTTAAGGACTTCCAAGTAAGGTCTAGAATACGGAAGGGAGGGAAACTAATACGGGATGTGATGCATAAATCTGGGAAAGTGGACAACCAACTCTTTTCTTTTTTACTTTGCTTTGCAACACCATCAACTTTGAGCTTTGCTCTCTTCCTTTTCACATTATTTATCGACTTTACTTTTGGAGTTATGGACAGCGGTGCACAAAAACCGAAGCCTAGGGGATTGGTGTTTCTCAAATTTCGAGATGTCTCAAACCCTTGATGCTTATACCATAATCTGCTAGGAATATCGCTCAATCCGACTTTGGCATGACACAAACACCCGGCTATGTGAATGGTGCCGAGTTACTCATCGTTATGATTGACTTCCCTAAACCTATTATTTCTATTCTTTGCATGCAAACAATTGCTTTCATGGCCCTCCCACATCAAATATGCCAAAACACAACTCCTCCAAATTCCCGGATAGGTAAGGGAGGCAATTATTTCATTGAGGGGCTGAATGAACAAAGAAAGGAGAAAGAAAGATCGAATTGCCTTAATCATCTCATAAAGAAGTATAAGAACTCATCATATGATTTCAACCTTGATTTCTCAATATGATTTAGATTAAACTCTTCACATTATGAAACTTGCAAGAAAGGATAATCAACACATTCAATTCCTTTTCAATTCATTATTCGTTTAGGCATACAATTGTCATCTAAAGTTCAATCCGCAAGTGGTAACTATCATAGAAATCATCTCAACTCCTAGAAGCACAAAACCTTTATAGAATTTTTCAAAATTTTTTGCATTTTTCTGGGTTTTTCAGAAGCTTTTTCATGCAATGCAATATTGAAACGTATGACTATGAAATGAAACATGCAAAATGTTCTCTATCAAGGCAAGCAAAGTGAGTAGAGTTATTACAAACGATAGTCACACATTACCCCGTACTTGAGACAAACATTGTCCCCAATGTTCAAAAAGAAATAAGGGAAAGCAATAAAAGAAAAATGAACTCACTAGAAGGCCGTGGGGCGGCTGAAATTGTCAACTGGCATAGCTCGTCACTACGGTGGAGGCGGTGATGGAAACGGGAAGAAGTCGGAGCTGAAGTTCCGCCCAAACTGCTGGCGGTAGATGTCCCTCGTCATCTGGTCATGCTCATCAGCCCATACATCTCTAGCGTCCTGGCGGATCTCCAAATTACCGACCCTTCTGGAAAGGTCAGTAGCCCACTCCGGTAGTTGCTCAAACCATGCCGGTGCCTCGCTATACCATGCAAGTGCATCTTGTGGGGCTGGTGCTGTTGGTGGCTGTGCATACCATGGTGGCGGAGCTCCCATCCACTCCGGTTGTGCTCCATACCATGCAGGAGGATTCTCCATCCATGTCGGTCTCTCGCTCACACTAGCACGGCGAGAGGAAGAAGCACCGGAAGGTCTAGAAGGGCGGGGAGACTGTCTAGGTGGGTCCGGGAAGATGTCCGGCTGATCCGGAAAGGTACCAAAATCCTGCTCCTCACCTCCTCCTATATCCTCATCAATATCAGCAGCTGGAATTTCATCAGGGATGTAAGGAGGTGCTGGTAGCCTATTCGCATGCATAGCAGCAAAAATCTCCTTCCAAATATGGCGTCCAACCATAATAGAATACTCATGAAGCCATGGAATGCCTCTACCTCCTCTATCCTCCCATGGCATAGTAGTAGTAGGTGGACCTCGGTGACTAGGAAAGATCAAACCTCTAGTCATAAGGCCCTTGAGACCTAAAGGTCTCGCCGCTATCCTAGTGCATGCGGAGCAATCAATCCCGAGCTGCGTAGCTATGTGGGTAACCATCCCACCATATCCAATGTTCCCGGCCCTCTTGTTCTTAAGCTTACTAATGGTGGAGGCTAAGAGGGTAGCACAATCGGCGGGTCTACCGTGTAGCATGGCGTAAAGAACAAACACCTCATCAGTCTTAATCTTTTGGGGGGTCTCGGTCCTAGGGAATAGGCACTCGTAAAGGACCCTATGAGCTATCTTCAAGGCTAAGTGGTAGATGAGCTTAGCCTTGGTATCAGTTGGTTGCCAGCGGTCCTCACTAGCGTAAATCATAGCAATATCTTCCCAAAAGTCCTTAGCGTATACACCGCTAGGGAAACGACCGTTAAAGTTCTCATGGAACCCAAAGAAGGCTCCGAACTGCTGGATGGAGAACTCATAGTCCGTCTCCATCGATCGAAAGGATACCGTCCTATCGACGTGGATATGCTCGAAGGATATAACAAACTCCCTCGTAATTTCCTCATAAGCATCCGCTCTAATAGCGGAGAAAACAATCAATCCGGCTCTATCCAAGAGCCATGTCAAATCACTAACCACGTTAAGTGGCTCCAACTCCTCAAGCAAGAGGTATCTAGGTCCTATGACCGGTCTTTCCTCGATCTTTGCTAAAGCACCGAGATAGTTAGGGTGAATGGTTGGGATTCTAGGGTGTGGAGGTGATGGTTCACTAGGAGGGGCATGTGAAGAGGAGGAACTATCACCCTATCTCTTCTTTTTCTTTCCTGCACTTCTCGTGAACATTTTCTCAAAATCAGAAAAAACCACGGTCTGTTCTTATATTTCCACGTCCGTGGAAGACCCAAAGACCGTGATTCGGCTCTGCATTGCTAAAATCTCAATCAAATCAACAACAAACTCAACAGAACCTGTGCTAGACTAATTCCAATCTCAATCCTATGCAAAATCCTCTAAGTTCTTGCGAAAATTTAGCCCGAATTGACAAAGAAGAGAAGAGGAGTAAAAACCAAGGTTTTTTGATCTTTGAATCCAAATTCCGCTTTATTGATGGATTGTTCACTTGTTTTGTCGATTGGATCTTGTAGAGGAATGAATTTGCTCCACTTTTGCACCAAGAATCGTTCGAAATGATTACCGAGTGAGGATTTGTGAGAGGGCGAAAATTTTCGGAGTTTAGGGCGTGGAAAGGGGCGTGGAAGAGGGATTTTATGGTGTTTTTGTGAAGGAAGGTGGTTTATATAGTGGCCGTAAAATGTTTTGAAAATCACGGTCACTCGGGGGTTTCCACGGCCGTGGTTTTGTACGGACCCGTGGTTTTTGGTGATTTTTCTCAAATTTTGAAGAATTACGGTCACTGTAGCCTCCATGACCGTGGTTTAGGGCGTGGAACTCTCTGTAGTGTGCCAAAATCCGAGTTTCGTCAATTCATTCTAACTTTTTCCTTTCCCATTGCCTATTCCAATGCTCCTACATCCAAAAATATAACATACCGGAAGGTATCGAGGGCAAAAACGAAACAAAAACGTCTAAACTAATCTAATCTACGAATGACAAACAAAAACTTAAGTGCAATACCTTGGGTTGCCTCCAAAGAAACGCTTGTTTAAGGTCCGTAGCTAGACCGTACTTGCACCTATTCGAGTGCGGTAGGTGCGAACTCCTCAGCTTGGAGTTCCGGTGAGTACTTCTTGAGTCGTTGACCGTTTACCTTGAAGCTCCCTCCCTTTTCACCCCATACTTCAACTGCGTCATGGGGAAAAACATGTTTTATTAGATAAGGTCCAGTCCAACGAGATTTAAGCTTACTTGGAAAGAGCCGAAGTCTTGAATTGAAGAGGAGGACTTGATCTCCTTCTTTGAGGTCCTTTGGAATGATATGCTTATCATGCCAACCCTTCGCTCTCTCTTTATAGATCTTGGCGTTCTTGTAGGCGTTCAAGCGAAGTTCTTCAAGCTCGTTAAGGTCCAAAAGGCACTTCTCGCCCGCTTCCTTCATGCTGAAGTTCAACCACTTCACTGCCCAATGCGCCTTATGTTCCAGCTCTACCGGTAAGTGACAAGACTTTTCATACACAAGGTTGTATGGTGTCGTTCCTATGGGAGTCTTGTATGCAGTCCGGTATGCCCAGAATGCGTCATCTAGCTTCAAAGTCCAATCTTTCCTTGTCTTCGAAACTGTTTTCTCTAAGATTCCTTTGATCTCCCGGTTCGAAATCTCCACTTGTCCACTCGTTTGTGGATGATAAGGGGTGGCGATCTTGTGAGTCACCCCATACTTAGCTAGTAGAGCTTCGAATCGTCGGGCAATGAAGTGAGAGCCTCCATCACTAATGATAGTCCGTGGTGTCCCAAATCATGGGAAAATAGTCTTGTTAAAGAACTTAACCACAACCATGGCATCATTAATAGGAGTGGCAATTTCTTTAACCCATCTCGAAACATAATCTACAACTAGAAGTATGTATTGGTTTCCACAAGATGATGGGAAAGGTCCCATGAAGTCTACTCCCCAAACGTCAAAGATCTCTACCTCCTGAATGTTGTTGAAAGGCATTTCGTTCCTCCTAGATATGTTCCCTGTTCTTTGACAAGCATCGCAGCAGGAAACAAAAGTTTGCACATCTTTAAATAAAGTAGGCCAAAAGAATCCAGATTGCAATACCTTAGCACTAGTCTTGTTCGAGCTAGCGTGTCCTCCACAAGGTAGTGAATGACAATGACGGATGACACTTTGCATCTCGTCTTCCGGCACACATCGTCGAATGATGCCATCAGGACCTCTCTTAAAGAGGAGAGGTTCGTTCCAAAAGTATTCCCAGACATCCTTAAAGAACTTCTTCCTTTGTGCATAGGATAATCCGGGTGGTATTTCATTGCAAACCAAATAGTTAACAAAATCATCAAACCATGGTTCGTTACCTTTAGTGATCTTGTCGATGCACTCCTCTATGATGTGTAAATGCTCGTCCGGGAAGGAGTCATCTATAGGTAGATTGTCGTCCTCTAGATGTGGTAGACGACTCAAATGATCCGTAACAGAATTTTCCGAACCCTTCTTGTCACAGATCTCTAGATCGAATTCTTGTAATAGAAGAATCCATCTAATCAACCTTGGTTTCGCATCCTTCTTTACAAGTAGATACCAGATCGCATCATGATCCGTGTATACAATCACCTTTGCACCTACAAGACAACAACGAAACTTTTCAAATGCATAAACAATAGCTAGAAATTCCTTTTCAGTAGTTGCATAGTTAAGTTGCGCTTCGTCTAGCGTCTTGCTAGCATAGTAGATAACATGGGTTCGCCCTTCCTTCTTTTGCCCAAGCACAGCTCCTATAGCTACGTCACTTGCATCATACATGACTTCGAATGGAAGAATCCAGTCCGGAGGTTGAATGATCGGGGCTGAGATTAGAGCTTCCCGAATCTTATGAAACGCATCCAAGCACTCCTGTGAGAAATCAAAAACTGCATCCTTCATCAGTAGATTAGTAAGCGGTTTTGATATCTTAGAGAAATCCTTTATAAAACGTCTATAAAATCCAGCATGTCCTAGAAAGCTTCTTATCCCCTTCACCGAAGATGGAGGAGGGAGCTTTTCTATAGTTTCTATCTTAGCCTTATCTACTTCAATCCCTCTACTAGAGATCAAGTGTCCTAGTACAATGCCTTCTCTCACCATAAATTGACACTTCTCCCAATTAAGAACTAGGTTAGTGTCTTCACACCTTTGTAGCACAAGAGAGATGTTAGAAAGAAAATTATCGAAAGAGGAACCATGAAACCTCCATGATTTCCTCTATGTACTCCGAGAATATAGCCATCATGCACGTTTGGAAGGTGGCTGGGGCATTGCAAAGCCCGAACAGCATTCTCCTATATGCAAACGTACCCCACGGGCACGTGAATTTGGTGTTCTCTTGATCGTCCAAATGTATCGGTATCTGAAAGAAACCACTATAACCGTCAAGATAACAGAAGTGTGGGTGTTGTGCTAACCTCTCAAGCATTTGATCGATGAATAGTAATGGGAAGTGGTCCTTCCTCGTTGCGTTGTTTAGCTTGCGGTAGTCTATGCACATCCTCCATCCCGTCACGGTTCGTGTAGGGATGAGCTCATTGTTCTTATTGGTGATGACCGTCATCCCTCCTTTCTTTGAAACAACCTGTACGGGACTCACCCACTTACTATCGGAGATAGGGTAGATGATACGTGCATCAAGTAGCTTAAGAATCTCCTTCTTGACAACCTTCTTCATGGTCGGATTTAACCGCCTTTGAGGTTGTCATGAAGTTATTAAGTCTTCTTCCATTAGGATCTTATGCATGCATAATTAAGGTTTTATTCCTATTAGATCTTCTAAAATAACCTAAGGCTTTCCTATGTTTCTTTAGAACAACCATAAGCTTACTATGTTCATCTTCAGTTAGATTGGAACTAACAATTACCGGAAAGGTAGAATTAGATCCTAGAAATGCGTACCTTAGATGTGCGGGAAGTGGCTTCAATTCCATCACTATTGGAGTTTCTAATGGCTCTTGAGGAGTGTCCAATGCTTCCTTAGAAGTCTCTAAGGGTATAGAAGTTGTTGGATAGGAATCAAGAGAAGTGGTAGACAGAACGTAATTGTGTTCAGATTTTCCCAAAATCACGGCACCTCTGTTTCCTCCACGGCCGTGGTTTTGAGCGTGGAAATCAATTACGGCACTTCTGATAGTTCCACGGCCTTGGTTTTGGCCATGTAACTTACTGGAGTCCTCTGAATAGCTATTTATGGTCATGTTGGTGGGAACCACGGCCGTGGAATAGCACGACTGATCGTGATTCCTCACGTTTTCCGACCCATCGTAGAGTTTTCAAACTCTTCTTCATGCACTTCCTTTTGCTCCTCTAAAGCTTCAATTTCCTCATTGCATTCCTCATCTTCTCCTATGTCCATAATGCTCATAGTGATCACTTTTTGCAAAGGATCTTTGAAGAGAATCGAGCTTACTTCCTCTCTAGGAGCCTCCTCGTCATAGATGTTAAACATATCCTCTTCAAGAGCTGGTTCTTTCATCAAGGTGGAAAAAACGAACTCTTCCTTTTCCTCTCCTATGTCGAAGGCGAGTCTAGCATTCTTGCAATCCACCATACAACCGGATGTTGCAAGAAATGGTCTTCCGAGTATGATTGGTACCGGACTATCTACAGGAATGTCAAGCCCAACAAAATCTATTGGAACATAGAACTTACCAAGCTTGACCGGGACGTCTTCAACGATACCGACGGGACGAGTAATGGATCGATCCGCCATATATAATGTCATCTTCACCGGTTTAGGCTCACCTAGAGCGATCTTCCTGCATAAGGCAAGCGGAATGATGCTAACGCTTGAAATGGAGCTACTGGCATTAGCTGTTTCAAGTACCATTCTCGTTAATGGTTTACCTAGTGGAGTGTTGTTTGATAGGGGTGCTATACACTAGAGGGTAGACCGTATATTGTATAACACCCCTATCAACATATCTCGGAGGTAGACCTTCTAGTGTATAGCACCCCTATCAAACAACACTCCACTAGGTAAAACATTAACGAGAATGGTACTTGTAACAGCTAATGCCAGTAGCTCCATTTCAAGCGTTAGCATCCTTCCTCTTGCCTTAAGCAGGAAGATCGCTCTAGGCGAGCCTAAACCGGTGAAGATGACGTTATATATGGCGGATCGATCCATAACTCGTCTCGTCGGTATCGTTGAAGACATCCCGGTCAAGCTTGGTAAGTTCTATGTTCCAATAGACTTTGTTGTGCTTGACATTCGTGCAGATAGTCCGGTACCGATAATACTCGGAAGACCATTTCTTGCAACACCCGGTTGTATGGTGGATTGCAAGAAGGCTAGAATCGCCTTCGACATAGGAGAGGAAAAGGTAGAGTTCGTTCTTTCCACCTTGATGAAAGAACTAGCTCTTGAAGAGGATATGTTTAACATCTATGACGAGGAGGCTCCTAGAGAGGAAGTAAGCTCGATTCTCTTCAAAGATCCTTTCCAAAAAGTGATCACTATGAGCATTATGGACATAGGAGAAGATGAGGAATGCAATGAGGAAATTGAAGCTTTAGAGGAGCAAAAGGAAGTGCATGAAGAAGAGTTTGAAAAACTCTACGATGGGTCGGAAAATGTGAGGAATCACGGCCAATCGTGCTATTCCACGGCCGTGATTCCCACCAACATGACCGTAATTAGCTATTCAGAGGACTCCAGTAAGTTACACGGCCAAAACCACGGCCGTGGAACTATTATAGGTGCCGTAATTGATTTCCACGCTCAAAACCACGGCCGTGGAGGAAACAGAGGTGCCGTGATTTTGGGAAAATCTGAACACAATTACGTTCTTTCTACCACTTCTCTTGATTCCTATCCAACAACTTCTATATCCTTAGAGACTTCTAAGGAAGCATTGGACACTCCTCAAGAGCAATTCGAAACTCCAACAGTGATGGAATTGAAGCCACTTCCCGCACATCTAAGGTACGCATTTCTAGGATCTAATTCTACCTTTCCGGTAATTGTAAGTTCCAATCTAAGTGAAGATGAACATAGTAAGCTTATAGAAGTTGTTGGATAGGAATCAAGAGAAGTGGTAGATCACTTTTATGTGTAATGTTATGTCGGAACAAAGCCTAGTTGTGTTTTGAGTTTGAGGGATATTACTAGCACGATAAAAGTGGAGGATACAAGAGTTCAATGTTGACGGTGTGTTAGCATTTATCGAGTATTTATGATCAAATAACTGTGATATAAGATCACTTTGTCTATAATACCGTCATTCCGGACATATTATATGCCACTTCAGATCTTGGGTAATGCGTGGGAAGCCTGGGTTAGAGCTAACGATATATTAGAGATCTATAAATAATATAACAATGCCAAGTGAGCAAAGAGGATGACCACTAGATTTGATTTTAGTTGTCTCGAGTGTTAGAACTAAAAAGGGTAAAGGTGACGATTCCTTTCATGAGGAATAAGATGACTCAGTAATATGAAAAGACAAGACGAAGTGGGTCGTGATACGAAGAGCATTAAGCACTTGGTAAGTGTTGGTGGATGTCCAAGACCTTTGACTTGAGTTTTCCACGGAGACTAAGATTCCTCATTCTATTGGAGAGTGCAACTTCAGTTTTCCACGGAGACTAAGTTTGGGGACTGAGTTTAAGAATTTCAGTTGGAGAGATACTTACCAGACACGAGTTAGGTCATCAGATTACAGGATCAGACAGTTAAGCCGGATGATACCGGTGAGATATCCGGTAACCACTCTAGAACGTGGTAGCAGGCACTTGTGATCTAAGTACCTGAAAAGATTTAAGATTCAGTGGTTTTATGAAAAGCCGATAAGGCTACCTAAAATTGGAGATAATAAGAGACGTAACATTTTAATGACCTATGTAGCTATTGTTGTAACCTCGGGAGTGACGAGTTAGAGTTTGACCTTGTATGTGTGATATTGTTTGACTGCTTGTTTATTTCATGATTGAGTGTTTAGTCAATGATGTGTTCTTTTGGTAACCTTGATGTGTGGGATACTTATATGTGGGAACGACGAGACTTTTGTGTAGTAATCAAACACACCCATTTGGTGCCTTAAAGGCCGATCAGCATTGTCTTACCTTAAGTTTTGGGACGAAACTTATTTTGAGGGGGATCTGATGTAACGACCAGTTTTCTTTTCGTTACGCGTTGATAGGGTTAGAGAAGTTTAGGAAACGAACAAAAATTTAGTGAGACTAGGACATACCAGTTTATTTGTGGAAGTCATTTAATTAATTACCTTGTTCTAAGTTTCGGGACGAAACTTATTTTAAGGGGATACTGATGTAATATCTGGAATTTTTATTCCGTTTAATTTCGAATCAATTCGGACTTCGAGTCGTCGACAATTCCCATTCTATCTAGTATTTCTTTCTTCACAAATTTTATCATTTTATGTAGAATTTAATTCACATAAAATGATAGAATTATATCAAACCGTAATTCTTATAATTATTTATCATTTTATGTAGAATTTAATTCATATAAAATGATAGAATTATATCAAAGCCTAATTCTTATAATTAATCCTTAACGACGACTTTAGACGAGATCATGACAAGGCTGAGACGAGAATGTGAAAAGCTGTGACGAGACCATGACAGAGCAGAGACGAGGTCATGACGAAGCCCGACAACTCTATGACGAAGTCATGCATGGGCGTGACAAAGCCATGACGAGTTTTTGACAAGTTTTGACAAACTCAACCCACATAATTTTGACTCTTATTTCAGCCCATCTTTCTCTCTTGTTTTATTGCAGCCCAGCCCGGATTGCTTCAGTTTCTGCTTGGCCCAGCAGCTTCAGCCCATCTTCTGGCCTTGCTCCAGCCCACACCGGACCTAATGTTGCCCAGCGAGCCCGCCTTCAGCAGCCCAAGGAAAAGACGGGCCTGCTGCTCCTTACCTCGCAGCCATGAAGCTGATTGGAACAGCTGGCCTTCCCTCTCCCTCCTTTCCATACGTAACAACGGCTGAGTGAATGAAGACCTTCTGCAACTGCTCTTGGATTTACGCAGAATAAGGACCGTTTCAGCCGCGAACCACGTTTCCCTCTTCTGTCCACTTTCAGCGGTCCATTCTCCCCATCTTACCTTCTGCAGAAGAACCATTGGCCTCGCTTCCCTCTTCGTGTCCCAACCAGTGCAGATGACTCATCTCCCTCACCCTTCTCGTCGATCTTCAGTCTAGGCGCCAGCAAGCCTTCGATCTCTTAGTACATCACGGCAGTTGCAGCAGGGTGAGTCCTTCCTTCTCCTCTCCTACTTCCCTTCTTCCTCAGGTCCTGATCGAGATTTAAACCTCCCTTAACCTGACTTGGGGTTACTATCTGTAGATCTGTGAAGTTTCAGCCTTTTTCTAAATTTTCGAAACTGTGTCAAGGATCCAACTTCTGGACCAGATTTAGGTATGCTAAATTCATTTTTTTTGGCTGGTTTTCGGATATGTCGTATACAGTATTGCATACTAAAGCATATTAAAATTTTAGAGGAATCGGAGTTACGGTTGGAGAGTTATGATGTTGCAAAGTTGGTTGCTCATGTAGTTTTTATAACTGTGCTGAGTGTTGGGGAAAACAGCAAGTGATGCTGTTTAGTGAGATGGTTTTTAATAAGCTCTTGATCTCCGTTGGGCTTGAATTTTGGATATGATGTAGTTGACATATTGTTGTAGAACATATTAAAATTTGAGAGGAATCCAGCGAGTGGTTTGGGATTTATGATTTTTCAAAGATTGAGTCGTAAGCAGTTTTTCTGTTGTGCTGAAATTCGGTTTTGTGAGATAGTTTTAAATAGGATGTTGATCTCCTTTGCGGCTGCATTTTGGATATATTATAGATAAGATTTTATAGTAGAACATATCAAAATTTGGGATACATCCAGCGATTAGTTTTGGAGTTATGATTTTTCAAAGTTAAGACAGTGTGTTGTTTGTTAAGTGTTGTAACCAACTTCAGAAATTTTTGTAGAAGTGATGCTTTAACAGTTTTAAAAAATTCTTTCTCCTTTGAGTAGATAGGATATCATAGAGGACCTAAGAAATTATTTCGGAAATTTTATAAATTTATTCGAGTTTTATATTTGAAGCCGAAGTTGGATCTTAATGACCTTTCGGAAAATAAGAAGAATGTGTAAATTGCCAGTTTGTAATCAAACTCATCTTTATGAGTTAGAATATGACATTTTAGTATCAAAAAAGAGTTTATACATAAATTATGGAATTTTTAGAAGTTTTGGGACCAAGGGTAAAATAGTCATTTTACTATAAAGTAATATTGTAATCAATTCCGTTCTATTAAGACCTACTATCTTAGAAGTCTTAGACATCTAATCACCTAGAAAGTGTGCTGACACACTTGCCTCCTTTGACAGGCCACTGAATTCCTACTGTACAAATCGATTTGCGAATTAGAAAGTCGAGATCTGATTCAGGTAAGTCCACGGACTTACTTAGCTGGCTTCTTGCATGTGTGTGATGTGTATGAGTGGTGTTTGTTAGTTAAGATAAATAACAAAACCGGAATAGGCCGATTTTAGTATATTGTGTAATTGACCCAAGTGTATGATAACGGGTCGTGACATCATCTGCCTAGCTCTTGCGAGAGTCTAGGAGGTTCCCTGCGACCAGCCTAGTCAGGTAGACGGTCAAATGCATTAGTACCATTACGCGTTGGTTAATGGGGACAGGGACGAGGTTTGAGAATCTCTCGTGTCACAAAATAAGTATCATTAGTAATAACCTATCACCTAATTAAAGATAATAAAAGGATTGAGCGTTGCATGTTGATTGTGTATGTTGTGTTTGTGATTTTACCTTTATACTTATGAATAGAATGTTAGCTAACGGTTTTATACCGCTTGTAGATGCCTTGTAGGTTAAGACATTTGTAGAGAGAACCGGAGGAAATGGTCAGCCGGGTCCACGTACTTATTTAGTTGGGGACAGGATGTGTTTTGTTCTTCTTATGTGTCGTTTTGGTACCTTTGTTTTGTAAGGATGATACATATTCTTCATGTATATATTGTTTAAAGTTTTCAAATATTTTAAATACTTTTGTGCCTTGTTGTAAGATCCAAGTTAAATTGTTGTCAAACTAAGGTCGGGACCCATTGTGAGGTCCTAACCAGTAGCTTCCCGAGTTCTCAGAATTTGGGGTGTTACAGTCAGTATCCTTTTCCACCTTTTCTTCTCTTCACATTGGGGACAATGTGATTTTTAAGTATGAGGTGGAGGTATTTGCAATACCTTTTGCATGTTTTTTGTCTATTGCATTGCATATGATTTTGAAAATTTTCAAAAATTGGAAAATTTCAAAACTTTTTGTGCTTCTAGGATTGATATGATCTTTTTGATGATATTGTTATGTGGAATAGCTATGATGATTCTTATATGATTGAATTGATTTATGACATATGTGGGATTTGAATAAGTTGTTGGAATTTCATGCATGTTTGATAATTTGCTTTTATTTTAAATCATGTTGAGTGTTGAAGGTTGAAACCTAATGATAAGTTCTTACACATATTTTTGGAATGATTGAGGCAATTCGATTTCTTTTTCTTTCTTCTTCTTGATCATGCTTAGTTCCTCTTTTATTGTTTTTCCTTTCTTTTACCTATCCGGGAATTTGGAAGCATGTTACTGAAAGCGATGTGAAGTTGAAGTTAAAAAGTTGAAAGTCAAGTGTGTTTTGTAGAAAAATAGGTTTGGGGATGTTGATCTTGATGATAAGTAACTCGGCACCATTCACATAGCCGGGTGTTCGTGTCTTCCCAAAGTCTGATTGATCGATAGTCCTAAAGATTCTTGGTATGTGTATCCGGTTTGAGGCACCTCGTAAATAAGAGGCTTGTTGACCTCCAAGGTACCGGCTACTGTACACCTCTGTCCTTGTTCTCAAGTGAAAGTAAAAAAAATGAAAAATGCAAAGAAAAGTGAAAAAGTACCTATTTGGTGGATGTGTTGTTGTTGATGTTGTGGAGTTTGTTCCTTTTCTCGGATTATTTGCACCACACGTCCTATATGCATCCCACCCATAACACGTTTCTTGGCGTTTAATTTTGAAAGTCCTTAAGACCTTAATGCACATGCGTTTTGACTTTGTGGTTTAAATTGGATTCCTCATGGTTGATTTATATATATTGCAAGTTATGATGCATGTTATGATTTTCTTGCGAAGTGTGATTATCCTTTCCATGATGTAATTCCTTTTGATCATATGATGAATGTTATTAGCTATGAAGCGATTCTTTGATGGCGATCTATCAATAGAAGCACAACCAAAATATTGTGGTTATACTTTGTTTTTCATATACGTAATCCATATCATCTTATATCTTAAGTTTGAACTTTGCTTGGGGACAAGCAAGAGGCAAGTATGTGTATCTTGATGACATGAATTATGACCTATATTTAGGCATGCATTTATGTAGATTTTCCCTCTGTTTTTGCATGCATAAGACATATATTCATATCAATTATGTTATTATTCACGTACTTTGCGAGAATAGTAGTCTATACAAAGTTTTGTTGCAATTTTTGGGAATATGGCACATTTTTAATCAAAAGGAAGCATGAAAGTGCAAGGAGGCAAAATGATAGCAATTGGACTACATTGGAGCATAAAAAGAACCAAACAAAGTCACGAACACGCACTCACAGTGAACTCTGATACCCCAAAGTTAAATCTGATACCTCGGAGTTGGCTCTGATACCACATCTCGGCCGAGATGGTCCAAGGTCAACTGAGATGGACATAACTAGGACTCACCTCGACCCACATCTCGACCAAGATGTTTGCGTTAGGCTTTCATACCGCCAGAGTGGGCTTTGATACCAGCGGGCTCAACATTATTTTTCGGCCCAAAGTTGTAGGGTTTATCTTTCAGTTGTAGTTTATCTTTAAGCTAGAGTTTATCGTTAAGTTGCGATCTATCTTTAACGCTCAAGGATTGTGGAACCCTAGATTTATATCCCTATAAATATCTCTTAGCCTTCAACATTAAGTCGGAATCCCCACCGATGTGGATTGACTCCCCACGAAAGTTGGCTTTTGATCCCCGACGGTTGACGGCTGATTTGAAGGAAGAGATCGAAGGAAGGATTATTTGGAGTTCAAGGAAGAAGGGAAGATAAGTTGTAAGGTTTTTGTTGGGAATTGGATAGTTCATTGTCGTCATTCTTTTGGAACGCATATTGATACAATGTTGGTTTGTTTTGTAATTTTGATTTTTGGAAAACTTTTGTTGAGTGGTTTATTACCTTTCTTGGATATCTTGATTGAATATATGATTATTTCTTTGAACATGACGATTGTTGGCTTAAACCCTTGTGATTCTAGGGTGATTAGTTGATGGTTGTGGTATAGACGATGAAAAAATGAACGTTTATCTGAGTGGACTGTAACACCCCGAATCCGCGGGAATTGGGGTGCCACTGGGCTAGGATCTCACAGTGGATCCTGACCATAGCCTGACATCAGGTTCATTGGATCTTACAACAAGGCACATATAGATTAAAACCAAAACATCAAACTGTATAAATATATACATCCAAAGGTTTACAAAACACCGCTGCGTACAAAATAGCAACACAAATCCGTACGTATACAAAACATCCCAAAAACCCTCACCCAACCTACTGTACGGAAGCCCTCAGCGGATCACCCATCTGGCTCACTTTGTTGTCCTCCTATCCTGCAGAATATCTACAATACGGTATACTGCATGGGTACGTCACCTCCCGATAACTTATAGACTAGGGGGCGTGCGCCGGATTGCACTATAATTAGCTATTGTACCAAGAGGCGAAAATGATATACTTCTTGTGTCACATATATAAATACGGTTTGAGTGTATAACATTATAAAGATAATTAAACAGGTAAATGTATGATAGCAATCTTAGTGTTTATCGATATTTTGATGTGTGTATGTTCTTATGCATTTTCTTATATATGAATTGTTAGCTAATGGTTTCACACCGTGTTGTAGATCCATTGCAGGATAGGAAGACCGCAGGGTGATATGGAGGAGTGATTAGCCGAGGACTTCTGTACATCTAGGATGTTATGGGCTTTTGGGTTGTGTCTTGTATACGTTGTGACATTTTATACTCGCATGTGGGGTTTTGTATGCATTATGATACTTAATGTTTCTATTTATAAAGAATGTTTATATTTATTTATGCCTTGTTGTAAGATCCAATGAACTTGTAGTTAGGCTAGGGTCAGGACCCATTGTGGGGTATTAGCCTAGTAGCGCTCCGAGTCATGCGGATTCGGGTTTTACAAACGGGTAAATGTGTGATAGCATTCTTAGTGTTTATCGATATTTTGATGTGTATATTTTCTTATGCATTATCTTATATATGAATTGTTAGCTAATGTGACGCTAGAATTTGTAGCACGCAAAAGTCTTAATTTATAACACGATATATTTTTCCTAACTCCTAGTGAACCCACAGTGTATGGGACATTTTGTAGTAATTATAGTATTCCGAGGTCGAACACAAAGACTAAGGTGAAATTGAATCAAATAGTGACTAAGGATAGTGTAGACCTAGTTTGAGAAAACAGAAAGAAATAAAGAAATGAAAATCTCAATGTTTTTGTATTGGTTTCATGGTAATCAATCAAGGATCACAAATCATGCAAGATTAACAAATCAAACAAACAACTAAACTAGCAACACAAACAAGCAAACAAACACGAGATATGTGATTAAAGAGAGAAAAGCGGATTCTAGGGGTTGGGAATTCCGGTTATGGCATTGGACTCAAGCTTCTAATCGATCTTGGACTAGCTATGGTATGTTGGGAAGGGGTGTTTCTCAAATGGTACCAATCACCGGGTAGGTCTCATGATCGAGTAATCCCGCAACTAAGGTCCTATTACCGGGAAAGTCTCTAGGAACCTAAGGTTGGGAAATCTTACACAAACCGGATTGCTATCTAGGGATCTACCCTCTCCTTACCGTGTAAGTCTCGGGAAGGCAAGTCCTAAACATCAATTCTAGCACACTCAATCCAATAGCGGCTTATGAGGCTGACTACTACCTAGAGTTCATCATCTTTTGTACTTAAGATCGGAAATCACCGGGTAGGTCTCTTTCCTCACTTAGATTGCTAGCATTATGTCACCCTAGGCTAGATTTAAGCTTAATAAACACTAGGATTTCAACAATCTAACATCCTAACATATAGATTTATCAATACAAGCATAACAAATGGAAACCACGGTCAGATCATAAGAACCACGGCCGTGGTTGCATAAGAACAAACCGTGATTTCTAACAGCATTTTAGTACGAGCAAGCAAATAATCCAAATATACATTTAAGTCTATTCTATCATAGTCCAAGTTATAACCATTATTCCCTTACCCTAGTATCACATCTATTTACCCAAGAACATGCATCTTAACAATCAAACTCAACAAGCATACATCCATGGCTCCCATAGCAAGAATATGAAACGAAAGAGAGATAAGACAAGTACAACAAGAAAACAAGCTGAATAAATGTTAAGAAGGACTTACAACCCTTCAAAAGAAGGTTCAATCCGTTCCTTACAAACCCTTGCAAACGTTTCCAACTAGTCCACTCAAAAAATCACTCTAAAAACTATGAAACTCTAAGATGGTGTGTTCTTCTTTTCTCCCCCAAAATGAGAATGTCTCCTCCTCCAAGAGTAGCTTCAATCCAATTTGGGTGTTGTTGTGAGAGTGTGGGAGAGAATGGAATGATGGGATCTTCCTTTAACAGCCTGCGGGACCACCTTTTATTCTCCATGAAGGGCAAGAGTCGGTTATGGAGATCGTGGGACAACTGTCACAATTGTGCAGAGGAAACCACGGCCTATTTCAAAGCCCGTGGAAGTCCTAGTGACCATGGTTTTGGTGCCTCAGCCTTCTTTGGATCATTAAGTCACGAGTTGGTGCAAGGCATGCACCAACAAGGTCCCATGTGTTCTCCTTTGCTCATAACTTGCTTCCCAATGAGTCCAGAAGTGTGTCATCACGAGGAACGATCCTCGAATGTATCGATTAATCTCCAAAAGCTCCCAAAATACCTACAAAACATGCAAAATTCCGTGTAGACGTCTATCTCGACAACATACATGAATTAAGTGCAAATCGTGACGAACTAATGTCAAACCCTACATGATTAACGGGAAAAACTATCTAAATGGATGCCTAAACCTACGTCATAAATCGTGTTATCAAAAATACCCCATACTTAAGGTTTGCTCTTCCCCGAGCAAGACCCAACTATAGACCAAGAGATGACATGATTTATGCATGCAGAAAAACAACAAAATCTTTTTAGAATTGTGCTTCTAACATTGGATCACCTTCATAGTCATGTTTCGTGGCAATGGACAAGCAATCATGTATCAAATGAATGAAGGCATGGAAAGACAATTATACTTAACTCAAAAGCATGCATGCAAGGTGAAAATGAAGAAGTCAAGATGATCATGAGCATATCCAATCTAGATCACTAAGTCTTACACACATGCAAATAGGTCACAAGGACTAAGGAAAAAAGAGGCCAAGAAACGTTGTGAATTGGTGGGAATTTTAAGGTCATGTGATGCTAATCCGGGAAAGGAACTAACTCACAATTCATTTTTGATCAACTTCCCCACAAGTGTATATTTTTCTCCATCTTTTCTTTGTTTTCTTTTCTTTTTCACTTTCTTTTTCTTTCACTTATTTTTGAGACAATGGCATTGGTATACAAAAGCCGAAACCTTGGTGATTAGCGGACCTCGGGATTTTTCCGAGGTGCCTCACACCGGGCACACATACCAAGGCTCGTTAGGACTATTGGTTTATCCAACTTTGGCAAGGCATAAAAACCCGATTATGTGAATGGTGCCGAGTTACTCATCATCAAAATCAACGTCCCCAAACCTTTTTTTCTACACTTTTCACAACAAATTCAGCACTTCATTCACAACATTCTTTCATCAACAACTTCACCCCACACTGGCTTTTCACACACATCAACACACTAGCATGCTCCTATTCCCGGATGGGTCAAAAGAGGTCAAATTTTATATCAATTGAGGTGCTCAAACAACATGATCAAGATGAGAAGTAGAGAAAGATGAATTGCCTTACTCACTCCTAAATGATGTGCAAGAACTAGCATGTAATTTCGACTATCAATCCTCAATCCAATCAAGACAAACATCATGATCACAATCCATACATAGGATTCAAGATAAGTACTTCAAGTCCACATACACACACATCAATTCAACACATAAGGCTATCCATAGCCAATTCACAAGACAATCTCATCATAAGGGTCATACCCAAGCTTAGAAGCACTAAATTTTTTTTTTTTTAGAATTTCTATTTTATTTTTTTTGGATTTTCGAAATATGTATGTACAATGCAAAACATAATGAAACATGTGACTAAAAGAAACTATCCTAGATGCTAATCACGCAAGTGATCATGAAAACCCCACCCCATACTTAGAAACACATTGTCCCCAATGTGTAAATCAAGTAAAGAAGAGTGAAAGAGAGTCCTCACAATGTAAAAATGGTGTTGCTTTGCTATTTTGGTTCACTCATGTGGAGTGATGGTAGATGATCAATCAAAGGTGGTAGAGAGCTCTTGATGTTCATTATGGCGTCGGGACCCGCGCTAGGCACCACTAGCCGTCCAGGTTCCACATCCGCTCCACCCACATTTGATGCGCTATCACCGTCATCACCTTCCTCATGCCTAGCAAGGCTTCCATGCTACTTAGACTCTGGCACACAAACACCAAACACACACAAAAACAGAAAATGAAAACCAAAACAAAAACAAAAACGAAAAAGGGAAAGATGTCTACCAATGGGTTGCCTCTGATTAAGAGCTTCTTTAAAGTCATTAGCTTGATCAAATTTGGGAGCGTTTCACTCAAGGTGAAGTGGGGAAATCATATCCACCGGATCTCCCAGGATATACTTCTTCAACCGGTTCCCATTCACCTTAAAATATCCACAATGCTCCCCTCCTATCTCAACCGCTCCATGGGGAAAGATCTTCTTCACCACATAAGGACCTATCCATCTTGACTTTAGCTTTCCAGGGAAGAGCCTCAGCCTTGAGTTGAAGAGAAGGACAAGCTCGCCTTCACTAAACTCCTTCGGGATGAGACGCTTTTCAGGCCAACGTTTGGTCCTTTCTTTGTAGATCCGGGTGTTTTCATAGGCATCCAACCGGATCTCTTCAAGGGCGTTCATGTCTAGCAACCTCTTCTCACCAGCCTCCTTGAGGTCAAAATTCAGCCACCTTATAGCCCAATACGCTCTATGCTCCATCTCCACCGGAAGGTGGTAAGACTTGCCATAAACTAGCTGGAAGGGAGTGGTGCCAATCGGTGTCTTGAAAGCGGTTCTATAAGCCCACAAAGCATCATCAAGCTTCATAGCCCAATCCTTTCTCGTCCTAGAAACCGTCTTCTCAAGTATCCCCTTTGTCTCCCCGTTGGAGATCTCCACTTGGCCACTAGTTTGGGGATGGTAAGGTGTTGCCACCTTATGAGTCAACCCATACTTAGCCAAAAGTGTCCCGAAATTGCTATTGGTGAAGTTCTTTCCTCCGTCGCTTATGATCACCCTTGGTGTTCCAAACCTAGGGAAGATCACTCGGTTGAAGAACCGCACCACAACCTTGGCATCATTTGTAGGAGAGGCGATTGCTTCTACCCATCTCGACACATAGTCTACCGCCAATAGGATGTAGAGGTTGCCACATGAAGAGGGGAATGGCCCCATGAAGTCCACACCCCAAACATTAAATATCTCCACCTCTAGTATGTTTTTCAAGGGCATCAAATATCTCCACCTCCATGATTTCCTCTATGTACTCCGAGAATATAGCCATCATGCACCTTTGGAAGCTGGTTGGGGCGTTGCAAAGCCCGAACGACATTCTCCTATAAGCAAACGTACCCCACGGGCACGTGAATGTGGTCTTCTATTGATCGTCCGGATGTATCGGAATCTGAAAGAAACCACTATAACCGTCGAGATAACAAAAATGTGAGTGTTGTGCTAACCTCTCAAGCATTTGATCGATGAATGGTAATGGGAAATGGTCTTTCCTCGTTGCGTTGTTTAGCTTGCGGTAGTCTATGCACATCCTCCATCCCGTCACGGTTCGTGTAGGGATGAGCTCATTGTTCTTATTGGTGATGACTTTCATCCCTCCTTTCTTTGGAACAACCTGTACGAGACTCACCCACTTGATATCGGAGATAGGGTAGATGATACCTGCATTAAGATGCTTAAGATTCTCCTTCTTGACAACCTCCTTCATGGTCGAATTTAACCGCCTTTGAGGTTGTCGTGAAGTTCTAAAGTCTTCTTCCATTAGGATCTCATGCATGCATAATGAAGGTTTGATTCCTATTAGATCTTCTATAGTATAACCTAAGGCTTTCCTATGTTTCTTTAGGACAACCATAAGCTTACTATGTTCATCTTCACTTAGATCGGAACTAACAATTACCGGAAAGGTAGAATTAGATCCTAGAAATACGTACCTTAGATGTGCGGGAAGTGGCTTCAATCCCATCACTATTGGAGTTTCTAATGGCTCTTGAGGAGTGTCCAATGCTTCCTTAGAAGTCTCTAAGGGTATAGAAGTTGTTGGAGAGGAATCAAGAGAAGTGGTAGAAAGAACGTAATTGTGTTCAGATTTTCCCAAAATCACGGCACCTCTGTTTCCTCCACGGCCGTGGTTTTGGGCGTGGAAATCAATTACGGCACCTCTGATAGTTCCACGGCCGGGGTTTTTCCCGTGTAACTTACTGGAGTCCTCTTAATAGCTAATTACGGTCATGTTGGTGGGAACCACGGCCGTGGAATAACACGATTGGCCGTGATTCCTCACGTTTTCCGACCCATCTTAGAGTTTTTGAAACTCTTCTTCATGCACTTCCTTTTGCTCCTCTAAAGCTTCAATTTCCTCATTGCATTCCTCATCTTCTCCTATGTCCATAATGCTCATAGTGATCACTTTTTGCAAAGGATCTTTAAAGAGAATCGAGCTTACTTCCTCTCTAGGTGCCTCCTCGTCGTGGATGTTAAACATATCCTCTTCAAGAGTTGGTTCTTTCATCAAGGTTGAAAGAACGAACTCTACCTTTTCCTCTCCTATGTCGAAGGCGAGTCTAGCATTCTTGCAATCCACCATACAACCGGATGTTGCAAGAAATGGTCTTCCGAGTATGATCGGTACCGGACTATCTACAGGAATGTCAAGCACAACAAAGTCTATTGGAATATAGAACTTACAAAGCTTGACCGGGACGTCTTCAACGATACCGACGGGATGAGTTATTGATAAATCTGTCTGTTAGGATGTTAGATTGTTGAAATCCTAGTGTTTGGTAAGCTTAAATCTTGCCTAGGGTGACCTAATGCTAGCAATCTAAGTGAGGAAAGAGGCCTACCCGGTGATTTCCAATCTTAAGTACCAAAGATGATGAACTCTAGGTAGTAGTGAACCTCATAAGCCGCTATTGGATTGAGTGTGCTAAAATTGATGTTTAGGACTTGCCTTCCCGAGACTTACACGGTAAGGAGAGGGTAGATCCCTAGATAGCAATCCGGTTTGTTTAAGATTTCCCAACCTTAGGTTCCTAGAGAATTTCCCGGTAATAGGACCTTAGTTGCGGGATTAATGGATCATGAGAGCTACCCGGTGATTGGTTCCATTTGAGAAACTCCCCTTCCCAACATACCATAGCTAGTCCAAGATCTATTAGAAGCTTGCGTCCAATGCCATAACCGGAATTCCCAACCCCTAGAATCCGCTTTTCTCTCTTTAATCACATATCTCGTGTTTGTTTGCTTGTTTGTGTTGCTAGTTTAGTTGTTCGTTTGATTTGTTAATCTTGCATGATTTGTGATCCTTGATTGATTACCACGAAACCAATACAAAAACATTGAGATTTTCAGTTCTTTATTTCTTTCTCTTTTCTCAAACTAGGTCCACACTATCCTTAGTCACTATTTGATTCAATTTCACCTTAGTCTTTGTGTTCGACCTCGGAATACTATAATTACTACAAAATGTCCCATACACTGTGGGTTCGCTAGGAGTTAGGAAAAATATATCGAGTTATAAATTTAAGACTTTTGCGTGCTACAAATTCTAGCTTCACATTAACTAACAATTCATATATAAGATAATGCATAAGAAAATATACACATCAAAATATCGATAAACACTAAGAATGCTATCACACATTTAACCGTTTGTAAAACCCAAATCCGCATGACTCGGAGCGCTACTAGGCTAAGACCTCACAATGGGTCCTGACCCTACCCTAACAACAAGTTCATTGGATCTTACAACAAGGCACAAATAAATATAAACATTCTTTATAAATAGAAACATTAAGTATCATAATGCATACAAAACCCCACAGGCGAGTATAAAATGTCACAACGTATACAAGACACAACCCAAAAGCCCATAACATCCTAGATGTACAGAAGTCCTCGGCTGATCTCTCCTCCATATCACCCTGCGGTCTTCCTATCCTGCAATGGATCTACAATACGGTGTGAAACCATTAGCTAACAATTCATATATAAGATAATGCATAAGAACATACACACATCAAAATATCGATAAACACTAAGAATGCTATCACACATTTACCCGTTTAATTATCTTTATAATGTTATACACTCAAACCTTATTTATATATGTGACACAAGAAATATATCATTTTCGCCTCTTGGTACAATAGCTAATTGTAGTGGAATCCGGCGCACGTCCCCTAGTCTATAAGTTATTGGGAGGTGACGTACCCATGCCGTATACCATATTGTAGATATTCAGCAGGATAGGAGGACAACAGAGTGAGTCAGATGGGTGATCCGCTGAGGGCTTCCGTACAGTAGGTTGGGCGAGGGTTTTTGGGATGTTTTGTATACGTACGGATTTGTGTTGTTGTTTTGTACGCAGCGGTGTTTTGTAAACCTTTGGTTGTATATATTTATACAGTTTGATGTTTTGGTCTTAATCTATATGTGCCTTGTTGTAAGATCCAGTGAACCTGTTGTCAGGCTATGGTCAGGATCCACTGTGAGATCCTAGCCCAGTGGCACCCCAATACCCGCGGATTCGGGGTGTTACAGTCCACTCAGATAAACGTTTATTTTTTCATCGTCTATACCAGAACCATCAACTAATCACCCTAGAATCACAAGGGTTTAAGCCAACAATCGTCATGTTCAAAGAAATAATCATATATTCAATCAAGATATCCAAGAAAGGGAATAAACCACTCAACAAAAGTTTTCAAAAAATCAAAATTACAAAACAAACCAACATTGTATCAATATGCGTTCCAAAAGAATGACAACAATGAACTATCCAATTCCCAAGAAAAACCTTACAACTTATCTTCCCTTCTTCCTTGAACTCCAAATAATCCTTCCTTCGATCTCTTCCTTCAAATCAGCCGTCAACCGTCGGGGATCAAAAGCCAACTTTCGTGGGGAGACAATCCACATCGGTGGGGATTCCGACTTAATGTTGAAGGATAAGAGATATTTATAGGGATATAAATCTAGGGTTTCACAATCCTGGAGCGTTAAAGATAGATTGCAACTTAACGATAAACTCTAGCTTAAATATTAACTACAGCTGAAAGATAAACCCTACAACTTTGGGCCGAAAAAGAATGTTGAGCCCGCTGGTATCAAAGCCCACTCTGGCGGTATCAGAGCCTAACGCAAACATCTTGGTCGAGATGTGGGTCGAGGTGAGTCCTAGTTATGTCCATCTCGGTTGAACTTGGACCATCTCGGCCGAGATGTGGTATCAGAGCCAACTCCGAGGTATCAGATTTAACTTTGGGGTATCAGAGTTCACTGTGAGTGCGTATTCGTGACTTTGTTTGCTTCTTTTTATGCTCCAATGTAGTCCAATTGCTATCCTTTTGCCTCCTTGCACTTTCATGCTTCCTTTTGATTAAAAATGTGCCATATTTCCAAAAATTGCAACAAAACTTTGTATAGACTACTATTCTCGCAAAGTAGGTGAATAATAACATAATTGATATGAATATATGTCTTATGCATGCAAAAACAAAGGGAAAATCTACATAAATGCATGCCTAAATATAGGTCATAATTCATGTCATCAAGATACACATACTTGCCTCTTACTTGTCCCCAAGCAAAGTTCAAACTTAAGATATAAGATGATATGTATTATGTATATGAAAAACATAGTATAACCACAATATTTTGGTTGTGCTTCTATTGATAGATCGTCATCAAAGAATCACTTCATAGCTAATAACATTCATCATATGATCAAAAGGAATTACATCATGGAAAGGATAATCACACTTCGCAAGAAAATCATAACATGCATCATAACTTGCAATATATATAAATCAACCATGAGGAATCCAATTTAAACCACAAAGTCAAAACGCATGTGCATTAAGGTCTTACGGACTTTCAAAATTAAACGGCAAGAAACGTGTTATGGGTGGGATGCATATAGGATATGTGGTGCAAAAAATCCGAGAAAAGGAACAAACTCCACAACATCAACAACAACACATCCACCAAATAGGTACTTTTTCACTTTTCTTTGCATTTTTCATTTTTTTTACTTTCACTTGAGAACAACGACAGAGGTGTACAGTAGCCGGTACCTTGGAGGTCAACAAGCCTCTTATTTACGAGGTGCCTCAAACCGGATACACATACCAAGAATCTTTAGGACTATCGATCAATCAGACTTTGGGAAGACATAAACACCCGGCTATGTGAATGGTGCCGAGTTACTTATCATCAAGATCAACATCCCCAAACCTATTTTTCTATAAAACACACTTGACTTTCAACTTTTTAACTTCAACTTCACATCGCTTTCTATAAAACACACTTGACTTTCAACTTTTCTTTGCATAAGTATAAAGGTAAAAGCACAAACACAACATACACAATCAACATGCAACGCTCAATCCTTTTATTATCTTTAATTAGGTGATAGGTTATTACTAATGATACTTATTTTGTGACACGAGAGATTCTCAAACCTCGTCCCTGTCCCCATTAGCCAACGCGTAATGGTACTAATGCATTTGACCGTCTACCTGACTAGGCTGGTCGCAGGGAACATCCTAGACTCTCGCAAGAGCTAGGCAGATGATGTCACGACCCGTTATCATACACTTGGGTCAATTACACAATATACTAAAATCGGCCTATTCCGGTTTCGTTATTTATCTTAAGTAACAAACACCACTCATACACATCACACACATGCAAGAAGCTAGCTAAGTAAGTCCGTGGACTTACCTGAATCAGATCTCAACTTTCTAATTCGCAAATCGATATGTATAGTAGGATTTCAGTGGCCTGTCAAAGGAGGCAAATGTGTCAGCACACTTTCTAGGTGATTAGAAGTCTAAGACTTTTAAGATAGTAGGCCTTAATAGAACGGAATTGATTACAGTATTAATTTATGGTAAAATGACTATTTTACCCTTGGTCCCGAAACTTCTAAAAATTCCATAATTTATGTCTAAACTCTTATTTGAGACTAAAATGTCATATTCTAACTCATAAAGATGAGTTTGGTTACAAACTGGCAATTTACACATTCTTCTTATTTTCTGAAAGGTCAATAAGATCCAACTTCGGCTTCAAATATAAAACTCGAATGAATTTATAAAATTTCTGAAATAATTTTTTAGGTCCTCTATGATATCCCATCTACTCATAGGAGAAAAAAATATTTTAAAACTGTTAAAGCATCACTTCTACAAAAATTTCTAAAGTTGGTTACAACACTTAACATACAACACACTGTCTTAACTTTGAAAAATCATAACTCCTAAACTACTCGTTGGATGTATCCCAAATTTTGATACGTTCTACTATTAAATCTTATCTATAATATAACCAAAATTAAGCCGCAAAGAAGATCACCATCCTATTTAAAACTATCTCACAAAACTGAATTTCAGCACAACAGAAAAACTGCTTACGACTCAATCTTTGAAAAATCATAAATCCCAAACAACTCGCTGGATTCCACTCAAATTTTAATATGTTCTACAACAATATGTCAACTATATCATTTCCAAAATTCAAGCCCAACGGAGATCAAGAGCTTATTCAAAACCATCTCACAAAACAGCATCACTTGCTATTTTCCCCAACACTCAGCACAGTTATAAAAACTACATGAGGAACCAACTTTGCAACATCATAACTCTCCAACCGTAACTCCGATTCCTCTCAAATTTTAATATGCTTTACTATGCAATAGTGTCTATGACATATCCGAAAACCAGCCAAAAAGAATGAGTTTAGCATACCTTAATCTGGCCCAGAAGTTGGATCCTCGACAAAGTTTCGAAAATTTAGAAAAAGGCTGAAACTTCACAGATCTACCGATAGTAACCCCAAGTCAGGTTAAGGGAGGTTTAAGTCTCGATCAGGACCTGAGGAAGAAGGGAAGTAGGAGAGGAGAAGCAAGGACTCACCCTGCTGCAACTGCCGTGATGTACAAAGGGATCCAAGGCTTGCTGGCGCCTAGACTGAAGATCGACGAGAAGGGTGATGGAGATGAGTCATCTGCACTGGTTGGGACACGAAGTGGGAAGCGAGGCCAATCGTTCTTCTGCAGAAGGTAAGATGGGGAGAATGGACCGCTGAAAGTGGACAGAAGAGGAAAATGTGGTTCACGGCTGAAACGGTCCTTATTCTGCGTAAATCCAAGAGTAGTTACAGAAGGTCTTCGTTCACTCAGCCGTTGTTACGTATGGAAAGGAGGGAGAGGGAAGGCCGGCTGTTCCAATCAGCTTCATGGCTGCGAGGTAAGGAGCAGCAGGCCTGTCTTTTCCTTGGGCTGTTGAAGGCGGGCTAGCTGGGCAACAATAGGTCCGGTGTGGGCTGGAGCAAGGCCAAAAGATGGGTTGAAGCTGCTGGGTTAAGCAAAAACTGAAGCAATCCGGGCTGAGCTGCAATAAAACGTGAGAGAAAGATGGGCTGAAATAAGAGTCAAAATTATGTGGGCTGAGTTTGTCAAAACTTGTCAAAAACTCGTCATGGCTTTGTCAGGCCCATGCATGACTTCGTCACAGAGTTGTCGGGCTTTGTCATGACCTCGTCTCTGCTCTGTCATGGTCTCGTCACAGCTTTGTCACATTCTCGTCTCAGCCTTGTCATGATCTCGTCTAAAGTCGTCGTTAAGGATTAATTATAAGAATTAGGCTTTGATATAATTCTATCAATTTATATGAATTAAATTCTACATAAAATGATAAATAATTATAAGAATTAAGGTTTGATATAATTCTATCATTTTATGTGAATTAAATTCTACATAAAATGATAAAATTTGTGAAGAAAGAAATACTAGATAGAATGGGAACCGTCGACGGCTCGAAGTCCGAATTGATTCGAAATTAAACGGAATAAAAATTCCGGATATTACATCAGTATCCCCTTAAAATAAGTTTCGTCCCGAAACTTAGAACAAGGTACTTAATTAAATGACTTCCACAAATAAACTGGTATGTCCTAGTCTCACTAATTTTTGTTCGTTTCTTAAACTTCTCTAACCCTATCAACGCGTAACGAAAAGAAAACTGGTCGTTACATCAGATCCCCCTCAAAATAAGTTTCGTCCCAAAACTTAAGGTAAGACAATGCTGATCGGCCTTTAAGGCACCAAATGGGTGTGTTTGATCACTACACAAAAGTCTCGTCATTCCCACATATAAGTATCCCGCACATCAAGGTTACCAAAAGAACACATCACTAACTAAACACTCAATCATGAAATAAACAAGCAGTCAAACAATATAACTCATACAAGGTCAAACCCTAACTCGTCACTCCCGAGGTTACAACTATAGCTACATAGGTCATTAAAATGTTACGTCTCTTATTATCCCCAATTTTAGGTAGCCTTATCGGCTTTTCATAAAACCACTGAATCTTAAATATTTTCAGGTACTTAGATCACAAGTGCCTGCTACCACGTTCTAGAGTGGTTACCGGATATCTCACCGGTATCATCCGGCTTAACTGTCTGATCCTGTAATCTGATGACCTAACTCGTGTCTGGTAGGTATCTTTCCAACTAAAATTCTTAAACTCAGTTCCCAAACTTAGTCCCGTGGAAAACTGAAGCTGCACTCTCCAATAGAATGAGGAATCTTAGTCCATCAGTCACTTTTAAACCGCTTTAACACTTCTAATGTTTGCCTTACACAACTCACTTCTAGATCCTTTGATGACCCTATGGAAAATGATCTATTCAACTTTCTTCGCTTCGTTATGACCACTTGCTTCCGGCCTACTGAAAAGGTTCTGACTACACCCTCAAGTTAAAGGTCTTGGACATCCACCAACACTTACCAAGTGCTCAATGCTCTTCGTATTACGACCCACTTCGTCTTGTCTTTTAATATTACTCAGTCATCTTATTCCTCATGAAATGAATCATCACCTTTACCCTTTTTAGGTCTAACATTCGAGACAACTAAAATCAAATCTAGTGGTCATCCTCTTTGTTCACTTGGCATTGTTATATTATTTATAGATCTCTAATATATCGTTAGCACTAACCCAGGCTTCCTACGCATTACCCAAGATCTTAAGTGGCATATAATATGTCCGGAATGACGGTATTATAGACAAAGTGATCTTATATCACAGTTATTTGATCATAAATACTCGATAAATGTTAACACACCGTCAACATTGAACTCTTGTATCCTCCACTTTTATCGGGCTAGTAATATCCCTCTAACTCAAAACGCAACTAGGCTCTGTTCCGACATAACATTACACATAAAATCTACTCCGAGATTATGCTTTCTTTAAGAACGGTTACTAGGTTACAAGTATGCTCCTGTCGCTTCTCTTTTTTATGTATCTTCGACTCAGGATGGTAGTTACTTACTTTGAGCTTTCTAGTGCAGGTCATGCACAATACTTTTATTACATCATTAATTATTTTCTAATTCATCCAGAAAACTTACTCTAACGTACTCCGTTAGTTTTAGAATTCTAAAAATAATTGCTTGGCAACACGTAACAAAGCTATCACTCTTCACTCGGATCCATAATAGGGTACCAGTATCCTTTTATTACCTCTACATGCCCATAAGTTTCCGTACATCATTTCTAGTCACTCACATAGCATATCTCACGTTTCTTCCAACTAGAATGTATTTCACCAACTTTCACCATCTTAAACTCGACACGACATCCATTAGTACCCTTGAGCTTCTTGCTTTGTGGGTTAGGACCCCCACGCTTCCGCTGCGCTGCTTTGATTATTCTGTTGTCACCCATTAATCCTAACGACCTTCTCTGTAAGTATAAAATGATTGACCCCAAAACTCTTTCTTTCAATTACACCATGAGTCGTATACGGATGAAGTACCAAGTACCTTCTTTACTTGCCTTAAGAAAATAAAACAACGATTGAAAAAACAACTTCTTCGGCTTACTTTTTTTAATTCTTCTACCACGAATCCAAACTCCCTGACTTGACCGGAGTTTGATCTTAACTAGCCAAGAAGTAACCTTTATAACGTTTCTCTTTATACCTTTAATTCCTCCAAGAAGATTGTTGTTGCCTACTTGAGGGAATCCTCTAAGGCGTCGGTAAAGCTACTCCATAGATCCACAGTGACAAATATCTCTTCTTAACGGCACATAACTCGTCAATACCCAACAATACTTGCACGTCCTTGGTTGACATCGGTCAGTCTATAATTGACTTATCTCAATTTCATACCTCTACTAGTATTAAACTTTTGGTGCACATCACCTACTAGATTAATCCTTTTATCCTTCTTTAGTTCGTCTTATCTTTCACTCTTCTGCTTCCTTTGGGACAACTCTCCTTCTCAAGTCTCACTGTGTCATTCGCCTGACGTTAAAAGTCGTTTCTAACACTCCACGATAGATGGTAAACGTCTTGTAGTTCCGATGACTTTTAATTACCTCCCAATTTTAGTCCCTTTACAGGGACAGTCTATGTTGATGACCTATATTCTGTTATAAATGGGGGTTACCTTGGACTCTTGAGTCCACCACACGATTCTTACATGCACAAGTTCCTTAATCAGTGTTTGTAATATATTTCCTTCCAAATCCCTATTGACTATGTTACATGGATTCCATCCTTTCGATACTGACGTTGTGATTCCTTTTAGAATTCTTATCTTTAAAAAAGACAAAACGTCTCCAGGCTTGTGAAGTCTACCTTTCGCTCTTACATTAATTTGTAAGTCTCCATTCCGTGTTAATTGTGATATGTCAAAATTTTCTTAGCTAGTAGGTAAACAGTTGCTCACAACAATCCTTTTATACTTCTTTAGTTTGTTCTACCTTCCACCCTTCCACTTCTTATAGGCTAACTCCATTTCTCTAGTCCGATTGTGTCATTCATCTGGCATAACTAGTTGTTTCAAGTTTCCACGATAGCATGCAAGCGTCTTTGAAATTCTTATGGCCATAATGATCTTCCACTTGTAGTTCCTTTTGCATGGACCATATGTGTTGATGGCTTAGGTCCCGTGATAATTCGGGTTACCCTGGACTCTCGAGTCTAGCAAGGCCGTTCTCTCATACAGATTTCTTCACTGGTGTTGGTGGTAATACCGCCTTCTTGAAACTCCGTTGACCATGCTACAGGCTTCCATTCTTTGGATATCAACGTCGCGGTTTCTTTAAAACTTCTTATATCTCTAAGGAGGTCAAAACCTCTCCACATTTGTGGGGTCTGCCTTTTCGCTTTTACACTCAATTGTAGGTCTTCATTCCGTGCTCCTCAGATTATCACACCCAGATTGACACACTGTCCCTTCTGGTTTCTAATGCCCATAATGGTCTATGGGGCATCCGCCTCGATGGTAATGTCCTTGATTCCGCAATCTTGGTTGTACTCAATTCTACTTGTCTCGTTCCAATATTGTTATCTCTACTCCGCACTCTTGTAGTCTCTTGCATGGTTCTTATAATTCATCTCTCGGCTTCATACAACAAAGTCCCTTGTATGACCTTCTATTTCTTCTATCTGAGTCCTTTGTCTTGTGTTGGAAACTTTTCAAGTCTGCTACCGATTTATCATGAGGCGATAATCGCTTCATGATATCACAACTAAAGGATATAATATATCCTTTAGGATACTAACATACTACACATATACATATATATAACATACATTAATACTCATCATAATAAGTCTATATGCTAACTCATATCGATCCAAGTTGTAGAGATCCACGGAGAGCGATGGTGGTCCAACGTACTACTAACCCAACTACCCGACTATGCGCGTGTGAAAACATAAATCCGTTTTGAAAATTTTAGACCCCTCTCGGGTTCTAGTTATTTTATACATTTGGTCTTTCAGAAGATTTCAAGTGTCATTGTTGCCAACCCAGAGCTCTGATACCATATTGTAACACCCAAAATTCTGAGAACTCGGGAAGCTACTGGTTAGGACCTCACAATGGGTCCCGACCTTAGTTTGACAACAATTTAACTTGAATCTTAGAACAAGGCACAAAAGTATTTAAAACATTTGAAAACTTTAAACAATATATACATGAAGAATATGTATCAGCCTTACAAAGCAAAGGTACCAAAACGACACATAAGAAGAATAGAAGACATCCCGTCCCCCAACTAAATAAGTACGTGGACCCGGCTGACCATTTCCTTCGGATGTCTCTACAACTGTCTTAACCTGCAAGGCATCTACAAGCGGTATAAAACCGTTAGCTAACATTCTATGCATAAGTATAAAGGTAAAAGCACAAACACAACATACACAATCAACACGCAACGCTCAATCCTTTTATTATCTTTAATTAGGTGATAGGTTATTACTAATGATACTTATTTTGTGACACGAGGGATTCCCAAACCTCTCCCCTGTCCCCGTTTACCAACGCGGAATTGTACTAATGCATTTGACCGTCTACCTGACTGGGCTAGTCATAGGGAACCTCGTAGACTCTCGCAAGAGCTAGGCAGATGATGTCACGGCCCGTTATCATACACTTGGGTCAATTACACAATATACTAAAGTCGGCCTATTCCGGTTTCGTTATTTATCTTAACCTCATACACATCACACACATGCAAGAAGCCAACTAAGTAAGTCCGTGGACTTACCAAAATCAGATCTCGACTTTCTAATTCGCAAATCGATCTATACAGTAGGAATTCAGTGGCCTTTCAAAGGAGGCAAATGTGTCAGCACACTTTCTAGGTGATTAGAAGTCTAAGACTTCTAAGATAGTAGGTCTTAATAGAACGGAATTGATTACAATATTACTTTATTGTAAAATGACTATTTTACCCTTGGTCCCGAAACTTCTAAAAATTCCATAATTTATGTATAAACTCTTTTTTGATACTAAAATGTCATATTCTAACTCATAAAGATGAGTTTGGTTACAAACTGGCAATTTACACATTCTTCTTATTTTCCGAAAGGTCATTAAGATCCAACTTCGGCTTCAAATATAAAACTCGAATAAATTTATAAAATTTCTGAAATAATTTCTTAGGTCCTATATGATATCCCATCTAATCATAGGAGAAATAATTTCTTAAAACTGTATAAGCATCACTTCTACAAAAATTTCTAAAGTTGGTTACAACACTTAACAAACAGCACACTGTCTTAACTTTGAAAATCATAACTCCTAAACTACTTGTTGGATGTATCCCAAATTTTGATATGTTCTACTATAAAATCTTATCTATAATATATCCAAAATTCAGCCGCAAAGGAGATCAACATCCTATTTAAAAAGTATCTCACAAAACCGAATTTCAGCACAATAGAAAAACTACTTACGACTCAATCTTTGAAAAATCATAAATCCCAAACCACTCGCTGCATTCCTCTCAAATTTTAATATGTTCTACAACAATATGTCAACTATATCATATCCAAAATTCAAGCCCAACGGAGATCAAGAGCTTATTCAAAACCATTTCCCAAAACAGCATCACTTGCTGTTTTCCCCAACACTCAGCACAATTATAAAAAATGCATGAGGAACCAACTTTGCAAAATCATAAGTCTCCAACCATAACTCCGATTCCTGAAAAATTTTAAAATGCTTTACTATGCAATACTGTCTATGACATATCCGAAAACCAGCCAAAAAGAATGAGTTTAGCATACCTAAATCTGGCCCAGAAGTTGGATCCTCGACACAGTTTCGAAAATTCAGAAAAAGGCTGAAACTTCACAGATCTACAGATAGTAACCGCAAGTCAGGTTAAAGGAGGTTTAAATCTCGATCAGGACCTGAGGAAGAAGGGAAGTAGGAGAGGAGAAGGAAGGACTCAGCCTGTTGCAACTACCGTGATGTACAAAGGGATCGAAGGCTTGCTGACGCCTAGACTGAAGATCGACGAGAAGGGTGAGGGAGATGAGTCATCTGCACTGGCTGAGACACAAAGAGGGAAGTGAGGTCAATGGTTCTTCTGCAAAAGGTAAGATGGGGAGAATGGAGCGCTGAAAGTGGACAGAAGAGGGAAACGTGGTTCATCGCTGAAATGGTCCTTATTCTACGTAAATCCAAGAGCAGTTACAGAAGGTCTTCATTCACTCAGCCGTTGTTACATATGGAAAGGAGGGATTAAGGCAATTCATCTTTCTCTACAACTCATCTTGATCATGTTGTTTGAGCACCTCAATTGATATAAAATTTGACCTCTTTTGACCCATCCAGGAATAGGAGCATGCTAGTGTGTTGATGTGTGTGAAAAGCAAGTGTGGGGTGAAGTTGTTGATGAAAGAATGTTGTGAATGAAGTGCTGAATTTGTTGTGAAAAGTGTAGAAAAAAAAAGGTTTGGGGACGTTGGTTTTGATGACGAGTAACTCGGCACCATTCACATAATCGGGTGTTTATGCCTTGCCAAAGTCGGATTAACCAATAGTCCTAACGAGCCTTGGTATGTGTGCCCAGTGTGAGGCACCTCGAAAAAATCCCGAGGTCCGCTAATCACTAAGGTTTCGGCTTTTGTACACCAATGCCATTGTCTCAAAAATAAGTGAAAGAAAAAGAAAGTGAAAAAGAAAAGAAAACAAAGAAAAGATGGAGAAAAATATACACTTGTGGGGAAGTTGATCAAAAATGAAATTGTGGAGTTAGTTCCTTTCCCGGATTAGCATCACATGACCTAAAAATTCCTACCTATTCACAACGTTTCTTGACCTCTTCTTTCCTAAGTCCATGTGACCTATTTGCATGTGTGCAAGACTTAGTGATCCAGATTGGATATTCTCATGATCATCTTGACTTCATCATTTTCACCTTGCATGCATGATTTTGAGTTAAGTATAATTGTCTTTCCATGCCTTCATTCATTTGATACATGATTGTTTATCCATTGCCATGAAACATGACTATGAAGGTGATCCAATGTTAGAAGCATAATTCCAAAAAGATTTTGTTGTTTTTCTGCATGCATAAATCAAGTCATCTCTTGGTCTATAGTTGGGTCTTACTCGGGGACGAGCAAACCTTAAGTATGGGGTATTTTTGATAACACGATTTATGACGTAGGTTGATGGATCCATTTAGATAGTTTTTCCCATTAATCATGTAGGGTTTGACATTAGTTCGTGACGATTTGTACTTAATTCATGTATGTTGTCGAGATAGATGTCTTCACGGACTTTGTCATGTTCTGTAGGTATTTTGGGAGCTTTTGGATCTTAATCGATACACTTGAGGATTGTTCCTCGTGATGACACACTTCCGGACTCATTGGGATGCAAGTTAGGAGCAAAGGAGAACACATGGGACCTTGTTGGTGCATGCCTTGCACCAACTCGTGACTTAACGATCCAAAGAAAGCTGAGGCACCAAAACCACGGTCATTGGGACTTCCACGGGCTTTGAAATTGGCCGTTGTTTCCTCTACACAGCGGTGACTGCTGTCCCACGATCTCCATAACCGACTCTTGCCCTTGATGGAGAATAAAAGGTGGTCCTGCAGGCTGTTAAAGGAAGATCCCATCATTCCATTCTCTCCCACACTCTCACAACAACACCCAAATTGGATTGGAGCTACTCTTGAAGGAGGAGAAACATTCTCATTTTGGGGAAGAAAAGAAGAACACACCATCTTAGAGTTTCATAGTTTCTAGAGTGATTTTTTAAATGCACTAGTTGGAAACGTTTGCAAGGGTTTGTAGGGAATGGATTGAACCTTCTTTTCAAGGGTTGTAAGTCCTTCTTAACATTTATTCAGCTTGTTTTCTTGTTCTACTTGTCTTATCTCTCTTTCATTTCATATTCTTGCTATGGGAGCCATGGATGTATGCTTGTTGAGTTTGATTGTTAAGATGCATGTTGTTGGCTAAATAGATGCGATTCTAGGGTAAGGGAATAATGGTTATAGCTTGGACTATGATAGAATAGACTTAAATGTATCTTTGGATGATTTGCTTGCTCGTACTATAGTGCTGTTGGAAATCACGGTTTGTTCTTATGCAACCACGGCCGTGGTTCTTATGATCTGACCGTGGTTTCCCTCTGTTATGCTTGTATTGATAAATCTGTATGTTAGGATGTTAGATTGTTGAAATCCTAGTGTTTGTTAAGTTTAAATCTAGCTAGGCTGACCTAATGCTAGCAATCTAAGTGAGGAAAGAGACCTACCCGGTGATTTCCGATCTTAAGTACCAATGATGATGAACTCTAGGTAGTAGTGAGCCTCATAAGCCGCTATTGGATTGATTGTGCTAGGATTGATGTTTAGGACTTGCCTTCCCGAGACATATCCGGTAAGAAGAGGGTAGATCCCTAGATAGCAATCCGGTTTGTTTAAGATTTCCCAACCTTAGGTTCCTAAAGACTTACCCGGTAATAGGACCTTAGTTGCGGGATTAGTGGATCATGAGACCTACCCGGTGATTGGTTCCATTTGAGAAACACCCCTTCCCAACATACCATAGCTAGTCCAAGATCGATTAGAAGCTTGAGTCCAATGCCATAACCGGAATTCCCAACCCCTAGTATCCGCTTTTCTCTCTTTAATCACATATCTCGTGTTTGTTTGCTTGTTTGTGTTACTAGTTTAGTTGTTCGTTTGATTTGTTAATCTTGCATGATTTGTGATCCTTGATTGATTACCACGAAACCAATCCAAAAACATTGAGATTTTCATTTCTTTATTTCTTTCTCTTTTGTCGAACTCGGTCTACACTATCCTTAGTCACTATTTGATTCAATTTGACCTTAGTCTTTGTGTTCGACCAAGGAATACTATCCTTACTACAAAACGACCCATACACTGTGGGTTCGCCAGGAGTTAGGAAAAATATATCGAGTTATAAATTTAAGACTTTTGCGTGCTACAAATTCTAGCTTAACATTAGCTAACAATTCATATATAAGATAATGCATAAGAACATACACACATCAAAATATCGATAAACACTAAGAATGCTATCACATATTTACCCGTTTGTAAAACCCGAATCCGCATGACTCGTAGCGCTACTAGGCTAAGACCTCACAATGGGCCTTGACCCTAGCCTAACAACAAGTTCATTGGATCTTACAACAAGGCACAAATAAATATAAAACATTCTTTATAAATAGAAACATTAAGTATCATAATGCATACAAAACCCCACAGGCGAGTATAAAATGTCACAACGTATACAAGACACAACCCAAAAGCCCATAACATCCTAGATGTACAGAAGTCCTCGGCTGATCACTCCTCCATATCACCCTACGGTCTTCCTATCCTGCAAAGGATCTACAACACGGTATGAAACCATTAGCTAACAATTCATATATAAGATAATGCATAAGAACATACACACATCAAAATATCGATAAACACTAAGAATGCTATCACACATTTACCCGTTTAATTATCTTTATAATGTTATACACTCAAACCGTATTTATATATGTGACACAAGAAATATATCATCTTCGCCTCTTGGTACAATAGCTAATTGTAGTGGAATCTGGCGCACGCCCCCCTAGGCTATAAGTTATCGGGAGGTGACGTACACATGCCGTATTGTAGATATTCTGCAAGATAGGAGGACAACAGAGTGAGCCACATGGGAGATCCGCTGAGGGCTTCCGTACAGTAGGTTGGGCAAGGGTTTTTGGGATGTTTTGTATACCTACGGATTTTTGTTGTTGTTTTATACGTAGCGGTGTTTTGTAAACCTTTGGTTGTATATATTTATACAGTTTGATGTTTTCGTTTTAATCTATATGTGCCTTGTTGTAAGATCCAGTAAACTTGTTGTCAGGTTATGGTCAGGATCCACCGTGAGATCCTAGCCCAGTGGCACCCCAATTCCCGCGGATTCGGGGTGTTACAGTCCATGTTTGCCCCTAAAGGTGTGTGCAAATAAGCTTTAAATTTATAAAACTAGAATCAAGCAGCGAACCCGCAGTGTACGGATCGACGTAGCTAAGCAAGAATTCCAGAGCATCGAACACAGGGATTTGGGTGGGAACGAATTCAATTGTAGATTGTCAAGCGAGTAAATATGAGAGTTTTGCAAATATTGGGAAAACAACAATCCTAAAGATCCAAGTATCCAGTTGTGGCAATCGATTCAAGATATACTAATGATATAAAGACAGAGTTGAGATATGTAAAGGTATGCTAATGTAAGGTAATCCTGCGGTGAAGTTCCAAAAACCTTATGTAACTCACCTACAAGGTACTCTCTATACAGGTTGTTGAGGCTCAATATAGAAAGATTCTAAAGGTGAGAATTAGTGTCAAATACCCAAACTTGTAACCCAAGGATCAAGACTAACTTAACCGATTGAGGTTGTGACACTCACAATCGAGGTAGAGGTTGTTGAGGCTTCACTACCACCTAGAAAAGACAAGTCTAAACTAAGTCAAAGCAATTCTTTAACTTTGAATTAAAGTAAAAGCAGGTTCGTAAACTTGAGGGAAATTACGGTTGGATCTTGAGATTCCACGGTCGTGGAACTCAAGAACAACCCGTAATTTAGGGTTCGTCGACGATTCTCTCTAACTCTCAGGGTCTAATCTGTTTACGATCGATCTATCATCATCTAAGCCACAACTATCAACCCTTCACCTTAGAATTGTTAAGGGTTTCTAGCCAATAACAGTCATGCTGATATCAATTCAAGAATTAAAAGATAGAAAGAAGAAAACTTTCAAGAACTTTCAATAATCTCCAAACCAATCTCAAAATCACAATCAAGAACAAATATCGTCACAAGATTCGTAATAGAACAAACAAACAAAATCTTAGGAAAGAAGGAAGAACGGGATGTCAATCCGTCTTCTAAATCAAACCTAAACAAGAAGAGAAGTCTTCTTGCAAGAAACCTCCGAATCTTCCGTAAATCCGGGAAATATGGAAATCCCAACGATAATCTCCACTAAATGCGAGATTAGGGAAAATCCAAGCACAAACTTCGATCTCCAATGAGATGATCAATGCTTCCAAGCGAGGACTAAACGGCGTTGAAATTCTCTAAGCGGAGATGTAAGCCGTCCTATGCGTCGATAAGTGATGATAAGCACCGATGACGGAATCTCCTTTCGTCCGTCTTTTTATAGTTGTAGGGCAAAATGTCGGCCCAGCCCAATCTTCAAAAGATCGTGGCTTCAAAGTGTGGCGAAAAAGATTCGCCAAGATCACGGTCGTGGAAGTTTCCACGACCGTAATTTAGAGTGTGGATTAGGTCACGGTTTGCACCATATATTCCACGACCGTAATAGTTACTAGAATGCATCACGCCTCTCTTTGCAAGGTTCCACGGCCGTGGAACTGAACGTGGTTTGTAATACGGCCGTATTTTAGAGCGTGGTTTAGGGCAAGAACGTGATTCTTCCCTAGCCTCGTGCATTCCTCAAGCTAAACTCCAATTTGCTCCTTAAGATGCCCTCAATCCATGGACATATCAAATCAACTCTTCTTTGCTCGATTCCGTTCGGAAATAGCTCTTAAGTACCTATAATCAACATAGAACTAGTGTAGACATCCATATCGACAATATAGGCAATACTAGCTCACATATGCACAAAGTTCAATCAAAGCCTATCAATATGAATCAAATACGTTTAGAAAACGTGCCTAAAATATCACAATATTTCATGCTAACAAATAACCCCATACTTAACACTTTCTTGTCCCTAAGCAAGGTCTCTCAAAAAGCTTTAAACAAGAGTTAGGATGAAATATGTGTACCTTCTTTTGGGTGAATGTGACTTCTAAAGAATAGATCATTCTCAAACCTTGCTTTAATCGTTCATCAAACTTTCACATACTCAATTGAAGAGTAAAAAGCAAAGAAAATTCATGAATCAATTTAACTTCTAAACAAGCATCATAACCTTCAAACATTATCAAAATCAATCATAAGAAACTTCAATTCAGATCACCAAGTCATATAACATTCTTTTGATCTTAAGGACTTTCAAAGAAAAAGGTCTAGAATGTGGAAGGGAAGGAAACCTCTAAGGGAATGTGGTGCATGGATCCGGGAAAGTGGACAACTACCTTCTTCTTCTTATGCGGTTCCCGCAACACTTCACTTAGAGCTTCGCCCTCTTCTCTTCTTTTTTTCGACTTTACTTTTGGAGTTATGGATAGAGGTGCACAAAAACCGAAGCCTAGGAGATTGGCGTTTCTCAATTTTTATGAGATGCCTCAAACCCTTAGCGCACATACCATAATCCGCTAGGAATATCGCTCAATTCGACTTTGGCAAGACACAAACACCCGGCTATGTGAATGGTGCCGAGTTACTCATCGTCATGATTGACTTCCCCAAACCTACAATTTCTTTCTATTCATTTGATTGCAAATAATTGCTCTCATGGCCCTCCCACATCAAACATGCTTTTTTCTCATTCACTTCTCCAAATTCCCGGATAGGTCAAGGAGGCTAATATTTCAATGAGGAGCTAAAATGATCAAAGAAAGAAGAAAGAAAGTATCGAATTGCCTTAATCATCTCAACAAGAAGTATAGGAACTTATAACGTGATTTCAACTTCAATTTCTTAGCATGATTTAGGTAACATAATCACATTATGAAACTTGCAAAAGAGGTATAATTCATTCATTCAAAATCTTTTCAATTCACAATCCTTTTAAGCATGCAATTGTCATCAAACTCAATTCACAAGTAGTGATTATCTTGGAAATCATCTCAATTCATTAGAAGCACAAAATTTTCAAAATTTTTCAATTTTTATGGGTTTTTAAAGTTCTTTTTCATGCAATGCGAAAATGAAACGTGCAACACATAATGAACATGCAACGATAGTCTCGAATGAAAGCGAATATAGTGAGTAGAGTTATTACAAACTTATAGTACATCCCACCCCATACTTAGGACGAACATTGTCCCTAATGTTCAAAAGAAAGAAAGAAAAGAAAGAAAAGAAAAAGAAACTCACAAGTGGTTGTGGGAATGTCTAAAACGAACGGTCATGCATCAAATCACTGCGGTTCCGGCGGAGGCGGGAATGGAGAGAAGCTGGAGTCGTAGGGCCGCCCAAAATGCTGGCAGTAGACGTCCCTCATCATGTGATCAAGATCGTCTAGGCGTCCGTCTCTAGCATCGGCTCGGATCTCCAATGCTCCAACTCTCTCTGAAAGTCCGGTAGCCCAATCCGGCATCTGCTCGTACCATCCCGGGGCGTGACTGTACCATGCTGGGGTGTCGGATGGTGCTGGTGCTGGTGGTGGTGCTGCTGGCTGCTCCGTGGACCAAGGAGGGGGAACGCCATACCATGTGGGAGGTGTGGTCATCCACGTGGGCCTCTCACTCACGCTAGCGCGGCGAGATGATGAGCCTGAGGCTCTAGCTGGACGTGGAGAGCGCCTAGGTACATCTGGGGCCGCCTCCGGCTGGTCCGGAAACGTGCCAAACTCCTACTCCGCTCCTCCTCCACTCTCGAACTGATCTCCCATATCCTCCTCCTCCACAACCGGTGGTGGGACATAAGGGGGAGCTACTATCCTGTTCGCATGCATCGCAGCGAACGTCTCCTTCCAATTGTGGCGTCCCGCCACAATGGAGTACTCCGGCAGCCACTGTATACCCCTGCCTGTCCTACTCTCCCAAGGCATGCCCGCATAAGGCGGACCTCTATGTGTGGGGAAAATGAGACCCCTAACCATGAAAGCATGTAACCCTAAAGGAACGGCCGGTATGCGGGTGCAAGCAGAAAAATCCACACCAAAACTCCTAGCAATGTGGGTAACTATCCCACCATATCCGATGTTTCCCTTCGCCTTGTTCTTGAGCTTGCTCATAGTAGCAGCCAAGAGAGTAGCACAATCTGCACGGCGTCCATAAAGCATGCAATAGAGCAAGCATAACTCATCCGTCTTGATCTTTTGGGGCGTCTCCGTCCTAGGAAAGAGACACTCCGAAAGAACACGGTGAGCTATCTTCAAGGCTAGATGGTACATCAATCTAGCCTTGGTATCAGCGGGTTGCCAACGGTCCTCATCGGCGTAAATCATTGCAACTTCCTTCCAAAAGTCCTTGGGGTAAACACCACTCGGAAATCGACCATTGAAGGTCTCATGAAACCCAAAAATAGTTCCAAACTCAACGATACTCAAATGGTAGTCTCTTTCCATGAGACGGAAAGAGACGGTCCTATCTACGTGGCTGTGCTCGAAAGACGTCACAACCTCCCGGGTGATCTCCTCATAGGCGTCTTCTCGGATAGCCGAGAAGATAACTAATCCGGCTCTAAAGAGCCAAGTAAGGTCATCAACTATGTTGAAAGGATATAGATCCTCCAACAACAAATATCTAGGGCCAATCACTGGCCTCTTCTTGATGTTCTCGTATGCAGCGAGATGATTCTCATGTATGGTCGGGATTCTAGGGTGAGGAGGTGAGGATGGAGGTGAAGGTGAAGATGGAGGTGAAGGTGAAGAGGGTGGTGGTGCCCTAGAGGATGAGGAGGAGGAGGGATTACCCTTCCTTTTCTTATTCTGCTCACCCTTCTTCTCTTTTATCCTTCCCAAAACTCTCTATACAAAATCCATTCTGCACAAAAATTATGGTCTGTTCGTCCAAAACCACGGCCGTAATTTACCTAGTGACCGTGATTCGTCCCAAAAAATCACAAATCTCAGCAAAACAACAATCAATCACCACAACAAGCAGTCCTAGTCTAATTCCTTCCAGTCTCTATCAGTTCTTCCTAAAAATCTATAGCAAAAACGAACCAAATTGGCAGGAATCAAGAAAGGAAAAGAAAACCTCTTTTTCGGATTGAAAAATCCGAAATGCGCGTTTGTCGGTGAATTTCCGTTCGATTCGTCGCTTGGATCTTGTTTGTGGTTGAATTTGCTGCAGTTTGGGAAGAAGAATCGTTAGAAACGATTAAGAAACGAAGATTTAGAGGAGGTCGTGGATTTTCGGCAATTAGGTCGTGGAAAGAGGGATTTTTGGGATGAATTTGTGAAGAATGTGGCTTATATAGTTGCAGGCAAAATTTTTGAAAATCACGGTCTGTCGGGGTGTTCCACGGCCGTGGAAGTGTACGGAACCGTGGTTTTGGTGATTTCTCAAAGGCTTTTGGAAATTACGGCAACTGTAGCTATGACGACCGTAATTTAGACCGTGGAACCTCCTGTAAAGCTCCAAAGTCCGAATTTCGTCGCTTTTCTTCAACATTGTCCTCCCTTTTTCCTTTTCCACCGATCCTACAACCAAAAACACGAACATACCGGAAGAAATCGAGGCAAAATAAAGCGAAAACGTCTATTCTAAACTAAACTATGAATCGAAAACAAAAACGATAATGCAATACCTTGGGTTGCCTCCCAAGAAGCGCTTTGTTTAAGGTCCGTAGCTAGACCAATCTCGCACTTATTCGAGTGCGGTAGGCGCAAACTCCTCAGCTTGGAGTTCCGGCGTATACTTCTTTAGTCGTTGGCCGTTCACCTTAGAACTTCCGCTAGCTTCACCCCATACTTCAACTGCACCATGGGGGAAAATACGCTTAATTAGAAAGGGTCCGGTCCAACGGGATTTAAGCTTACCTGGAAAGAGGCGAAGTCTTGAATTGAAGAGGAGAACTTGATCTCCTTCTTTGAAGTCCTTTGGAATGATATGCTAATCATGCCAGCGCTTTGCTCTTTCCTTGTAGATCTTGGCGTTTTCATAGGCGTTCAAACGGAGTTCATCTAGTTTATTGATGTCTAGGAGACGCTTCTCTCCCGCTTCCTTCATGCCGAAATTCAGCCACTTGATAGCCCAAAACGCTTTGTGCTCCAACTCCACCGGCAAGTGACAAGACTTCCCATACACAAGGTTGTATGGTGTGGTTCCTATGGGAGTCTTATACGCAGTCCGGTACGCCCATAATGCATCATCTAGCTTCAAGGACCAATCCTTCCTAGTCCTTGAAACCGTCTTTTCTAGAATTCCTTTGATCTCCCTATTTGAGATCTCAACTTGTCCACTAGTTTGTGGATGATAAGGGGTAGCGATCTTGTGAGTAACCCCATACTTAGCTAGAAGAGCTTCAAAGCGACGGGCTATGAAGTGAGAGCCTCCATCACTAATGATCGTCCTTGGTGTCCCAAATCGCGGAAAAATGGTCTTGTTGAAGAACTTAACCACCACCATGGCATCATTTGTGGGAGAGGCAATTGCTTCCACCCATCTAGAAACGTAATCTACAGCCAATAGTATGTATTGGTTTCCACAAGAGGATGGGAATGGTCCCATGAAATCGACTCCCCAAACGTCGAAAACCTCCACCTCTTGGATGTTGTTGAGGGGCATCTCATTCCTTCTAGAAATATTGCCTGTTCTTTGACAAGCATCGCAGCAAGAAACAAAGGATTGCACATCTCTAAATAAAGTAGGCCAATAGAATCCAGATTGCAATACCTTTGCGCTAGTCTTGTTCGAACTAGCGTGTCCTCCACAAGGTAGTGAATGACAATGGCGGATGACACTTTGCATCTCATCTTCCGGCACACATCGCCGAATGATGCCATCCGGACCTCTCTTAAAGAGGAGAGGCTCGTTCCAATAGTATTCCCGGACGTCCTTAAAGAACTTCTTCCTTTGTGCGTAGGATAGTCCGGACGGTATCTCCTGGCAAACCAAATAGTTAACAAAATCAGCAAACCATGGTTCGTTACCTTTGGAGATCACTTTGATGCACTCCTCTATGATATGTAGGTGTTCGTCCGGAAAGGAGTCATCAATGGGCAAATGGTCGTCCCCTAAATGTGTTAGGCGACTCAAATGATCCGCAACAGAATTTTCTGAACCTTTCCTGTCGCGGATCTCAAGATCGAATTCTTGTAGGAGAAGAATCCATCTAATCAGCCTTGGTTTCGCATCTTTCTTCGCAAGGAGGTATCGGATAGCAACATGATCCGTGTAGACAATCACCTTTGCACCTACAAGATAAGAGCGAAATTTGTCAATAGCATAGACAATGGCTAAGAACTCTTTTTCGGTAGTGGCGTAGTTGAGCTGCGCTTCATCTAGCGTCTTGCTAGCATAGTATATGGCGTGGGTTTGCCCTTCCTTTCGTTGTCCAAGAACAGCTCCAATTGCTACGTCACTAGCATCGCACATAATCTCAAAGGGGAGAGTCCAATCCGGAGGTTGGATAATAGGTGCTGAAATTAGAGCTTGCCGAATGGTGTTAAACGCATCCAAACATTCCAGCGAAAACTCAAAAACCGCATCCTTCATCAATAGATTAGTGAGAGGTTTTGATATCTTAGAAAAGTCCTTAATGAAACGTCTATAAAATCCAGCATGTCCTAGGAAACTTCTTATCCCTTTCACCGAAATTGGGGGAGGAAGTTTCTCTATGGTCTCTATCTTAGCCTTGTCTACCTCTATCCCTCTACTAGAGACTAAGTGTCCTAATACAATCCCTTCCTTAACCATGAATTGACACTTCTCCCAATTAAGAACTAGGTTAGTGTCTTCACATCTTTGCAAAACAAGAGAAAGGTTAGAAAGGCAATCATTAAAAGAGGAACCGTATACGGAGAAGTCGTCCATGAAGACTTCCATGATTTCCTCTACGTATTCGGAGAAGATGGCCATCATGCACCGTTGAAAGGTGGCTGGGGCATTGCAAAGCCCGAACGGCATTCTCCTATAGGCGAACGTACCCCAAGGGCACGTGAATGTGGTCTTCTCTTGATCATCCATATGTATCGGAATCTGAAAGAAACCACTATAACCGTCAAGGTAGCAAAAATGTGAATATTGTGCTAACCTTTCAAGCATTTGATCGATGAATGGCAATGGAAAGTGATCCTTCCGCGTTGCGTTGTTGAGCTTGCGGTAGTCTATGCACATCCTCCATCCAGTCACGGTTCGGGTAGGAATGAGTTCGTTGTTCTTGTTGGTGATGACCGTCATTCCTCCCTTCTTCGGAACTACTTGAACTGGACTCACCCACTTGCTATCGGAGATAGGATAGATGATACCTGCATCAAGAAGTTTAAGAATTTCCTTCTTGACAACCTCCTTCATGGTCGGGTTCAACCGCCTTTGAGGTTGTCTTGAAGTTCTAAAGTCTTCCTCCATTAATATCTTATGCATGCATAGGGAGGGTTTAATTCCTACTAAGTCCTCAATAATATAGCCTATGGCTTTTCTATGTTTCCTAAGGACAATCATGAGCTGTTCATGTTCATCTATGCTTAGTTCGGAACTAACGATAACCGGAAAGGTAGAATTAGATCCTAGAAAAGCGTACCTTAGATGAGTAGGAAGCGGTTTTAATTCCATCACTTTCGGAGCTTCCAATGATCCTTGAGGAGCATCCGATGTTTCCTTGGAGGTTTCTAAGGGTGTTGAGTGAGTTGGAGAAGGATCAGAAAAAGTTGAAGAAATATGCCGATCACCCTCTTCCACGGCCAGAATTACGGGCTCCTTATATGTTCCACGGCCGTGTAATCCCCTAGAATGGAGGACGGTTTTGGTAGTGAAATCCACGGTCGTGGAATACAGGGTATGACCGTGGATTCTAACATTCTCAGCCTCATCGTGGAGTTTCTCAAACTCCTCTTCATGCATCTCTTCTTGTGCTTCTAAGGCTTCTATTTCCTCTTTGCACTCTTCTTCTTCCCCTACATCTGTTAGACTCATGGTAATGACTTTTTGTAAAGGATCGTTAAAGAGAATCGCACTTACCTCTTCCCTAGATAAACCTTCTTCATCTTGGATATCGTAAATATCCTCATCAAAGATTGGTTCCTTCACTAGAGTGGAAAGAACGAACTCTACTTTCTCTTCTCCAATATCAAAAGCGAGTCTTCTATTCTTGCAATCGACCATGCAGCCGGAAGTTGCAAGAAACGGTCTTCCGAGTATGATCGGGACCGGACTATCTGCAGGAATGTCAAGTACGACAAAATCAATGGGAACAAAGAATTTACCTAGCTTGACCGGGACGTCTTCTACAATACCGACGGGGCGAGTGATGGATCGATCCGCCATGTATAACGTCATCTTCACCGGTTTAGGGTCGCCTAAACCGATCTTCCTGCACAATGCAAGTGGTATGATGCTCACACTCGCTCCTAAGTCTCATAAAGCGTCGTATGTGACATCTCCCACTCCAATGAGAATGCAAAATGACCCCGGATCCTTCAATTTTGGGGGCATTTTCTCCTTCATGGTCTTGATGAGATCCGAAGAATCCGAACTCATCTTGACCTCTCCGAAATCTTCTAGCTTCCTCTTGTTAGAGAGAAGCTCCTTCAAGAACTTGCCATAAGCGGGCATACCTACAATAGCATCAATGAATGGTATATTAATATGCAGCTTACTCATGAGTTCTATGAACTTACCGAATTGTTTGTCTAGGCGCGCTCGCGCTCTAGATTGAGGGAATGGTAGGGGAGGTTTGTAAGCTGGAGGAGGAACATAGACGTCTTCCTTCTCCTTCCCCTTCTCCTTCTCCTTCTCTACGGGGACTTCAACGAACGTAGGCTGCGGATCGGTGGTAGTCACTCCGCTCCTAGTTGTTATCGCCATCACCCTTCCCTTAGGGTTGTCCTCCGTCTTTCCTGGAAGCTTCCCTTGATTTCTAGGGACTTCCTCCGCGTGGTTGAACATTTGGTTTTCTAAAACCTTTTGAGCTTTGTCAACCTTAGAGACTTGATCATCAACTTTGATGAGGCGGTTCTCCAACCCTTGAAGCTTTCCCAAGATCGTTTCCAATATGGGATCGGGCTTCTCCTTCCCCGAAGTGTTTCCTCCATTAGATGATTGCCCCTGGCTTTTCAAAGGAGTAGAGGAAGAGGAAGGTGGAGTTAGTGAATTAGAATTGGAAGGATAAGAGGTACTGGAATTTTTTTGATTGGAGCGCCAATTGTTGTTGTTTGAACCCCTATTGTTGTTCCAATCGTTGTTCCGGTTGTTGTTGTTTCCATTCCAGTTGTTATTCCGGTTGTTGCCCCGGTTATTGTTGTTGCCGCCATTGTTGTTTCCCAAATAACCAACATCTTTCCCTTCTTGCTTTGGGAAGTTGGTCTTGATAGCCTCCTTCAACTCTTTGATCCCATTGTTGAAGGAGAAAATCTGATTTTGAGCTTCATGTGTGAGCTTTGCTCCTTGCTCCACACGATTTCCCTCCACTTTCCGGTGGGAATACTTCTCTATGACTCTTGCTTGCTTCTCAATGAAGTCCCAAGCGTCATCTTCTCTCATGTCCATGAACGTTCCACATGAGAGGGATTGGAGGTTGAATTGCGTTCCCGCATCCAGCCCCTTATAGTAGATCTCCAGCAAGGCAAGCTTGGATATGCCATGGTGAGGGCAATCCAAGAGCAAATCCTGAAACCTTTCCCAAGATTGAAACAAACTTTCGTTAGGTCTCATGGAAAAAGCATTAATCTTACCTCTAAGTTCCGCCGTTTTGGAGGGCGGAAAGAATTTGGTGAGAAACTCCGCGGAAAGGTCTTCCCACGTGTCTAGTTTCCCATTAGGAAGAGCTTGATACCAAGACAACGCTTTACCTTTCAAAGAGAAGAAGAAGGGTTTAAGCTTGTAGCTGTTGGTAGTAGCGCTCTTCGGTCTCATCGTCTCCATCATACACTCGAAGTTTTGCAAGTGTTGGTGTGGAGATTCGGCGCTTGTCCCGCCAAATTGGTTTTGGCGAACAAGAGTAATGACTTGAGGGTTAAAGCTAAACCCTTGTACATCTTCAGCATCAAAGTTCACGCCCAAACGGCGTGGTTGTTGTGTTGGATCCATCCGTTGGCCAAGAGTTCTTGGCTCATTATCCACACGTTCGATCCTCGCATTCCTAGGTGGAACACGACGATTAGCAGCTTCTTGCGGATGGAAGTGATTCACATTGACCGTGGGATCAATCTCCTCTAACGGTGGCATGGAAGAGTCACTATCATCAGCGGATGAATGACTTCTCCTTCTTCTAGATCTTGATTCCCTTCTTCAGGATTTCTTGCTTCCTTTATTCTTAAGGTCGCTTAGTTTAATCTCATTTGGAACATCTGATCCTGTAGATTGTTAACTTGGGATTGATGGCGATCCATCTCATCCCGGCGAAGATTCTCATTCCATCGGAGTTGAGCTTCCTTCTCCGCCAACTCCGCCTGAAAATCACGTTCGTGTTCTTCAGCCATCTTCTTTTCCTTGCGCTTTTGCCTCAAGGTTTTCTCTAGCTCTTGATCAAGAGGTAAGAGATCTTCGGTGTTCCTAGACCTGCGCATGCACTCAAAGTAATATCAAATAACGAGAGCAAGCTCCCAAGCTTGACAACTGACTACCGAATTTGGCCGAAACCAAATCCCCGGCAACGGCGCCAAAAACTTGTTCGCCCCTAAAGGTGTGTGCAAATAAGCTTTAAATTTATAAAACTAGAATCAAGCAGCGAACCCGCAGTGTACGGATCGACGTAGCTAAGCAAGAATTCCAGAGTATCGAACACAGGGATTTGGGTGGGAACAAATTCAATTGTAGATTGTCAAGCGAGTAAATATGAGAGTTTTGCAAATATTGGGAAAACAACAATCCTAAAGATCCAAGTATCCAGTTGTGGCAATCGATTCAAGATATACTAATGATATAAAGACAGAGTTCAGATATGCAAAGGTATGCTAATGTAAGGTAATCCTACGGTGAAGTTCCAAAAACCTTATGTAACTCACCTACAAGGTACTCTCTATACAGGTTGTTGAGGCTCAATATAGAAAGATTCTAAAGGTGAGAATTAGTGTCAAATACCCAAACTTGTAACCCAAGGATCAAGACTAACTTAACCGATTGAGGTTGTGACACTCACAATCGAGGTAGAGGTTGTTGAGGCTTCACTACCACCTAGAAAAGACAAGTCTAAACTAAGTCAAAGCAATTCTTTAACTTTGAATTAAAGTAAAAGCAGGTTCGTAAACTTGAGGGAAATTACGGTTGGATCTTGAGATTCCACGGTCGTGGAACTCAAGAACAGCCCGTAATTTAGGGTTCGTCGACGGTTCTCTCTAACTCTCAGGGTCTAATCTGTTTACGATCGATCTATCATCATCTAAGCCACAACTATCAACCCTTCACCTTAGAATTGTTAAGGGTTTCTAGCCAATAACAGTCATGTTGATATCAATTCAAAAATTAAAAGATAGAAAGAAGAAAACTTTCAAGAACTTTTAATAATCTCCAAACCAATCTCAAAATCACAATCAAGAACAAATATCGTCACAAGATTCGTAATAGAACAAACAAACAAAATCTTAGGAAAGAAGGTAGAACGGGATGTCAATCCGTCTTCTAAATCAAACCTAAACAAGAAGAGAAGTCTTCTTGCAAGAAACCTCCGAATCTTCCGTAAATCCGGGAAATATGGAAATCCCAACGATAATCTCCACTAAATGCGAGATTAGGGCAAATCCAAGCACAAACTTCGATCTCCAATGAGATGATCAATGCTTCCAAGCGAGGACTAAACGGCGTTGAAATTCTCTAAGCGGAGATGTAAGCCGTCCTATGCGTCGATAAGCGATGATAAGCACCGATGACGGAATCTCCTTTCGTCCGTCTTTTTATAGTTGTAGGGCAAAATGTCGGCCCGGACCAATCTTCAAAAGATCGTGGCTTCAAAGTGTAGCGAAAAAGATTCGCCAAGATCAGGGTCGTGGAAGTTTCCACGACCATAATTTAGAGCGTGGATTAGGTCACGGTTTGCACCATATATTCCACGACCGTAATAGTTACTGGAATGCATCACGCCTCTCTTTGCAAGGTTCCACGGCCGTGGAACTGAACGTGGTTTGTAATATGGCCGTATTTTAGAGCGTGGTTTAGGGCAAGAACGTGATTCTTCCCTAACCTCGTGCATTCCTCAAGCTAAACTCCAATTTGCTCCTTAAGATGCCCTCAATCCATGGACATATCAAATCAACTCTTCTTTGCTCGATTCCGTTCGGAAATAGCTCTTAAGTACCTATAATCAACATAGAACTAGTGTAGACATCCATATCGACAATATAGGAAATACTAGCTCACATATGCACAAAGTTCAATCAAAGCCTATCAATATGAATCAAATACGTTTAGAATACGTGCCTAAAATATCACAATATTCCATGCTAACAGTCCACTCAGATAAACGTTCATTTTTTCATCGTCTATACCACAACTATCAATTAATCACCCTAGAATCGCAAGGGTTTTAGCCAACAATCGTCATGTTCAAAGAAATTATCATATATTCAATCAAGATATCCAAGAAAGGGAATAAACCACTCAACAAAAGTTTTCCAAAAATCAAAATCACAAAACAAACAAACATTGTATCAATATGTGTTCCAAAAGAATGACAACAATGAACTATCCACTTCCCAAGAAAAACCTTTCAACTTATCTTCCCTTCTTCCTTGAACTCCAAATAACCCTTCCTTCGATCTCTTCCTTCAAATAAGCCGTCCACCGTCGGGGATCAGAAGCTAACTTTCGTGGGGAGTCAATCCACGTCAATGGGGATAAACCCTACAACTTTGGGCCGAAAAAGAATGTTGAGCCCGCTGGTATCAAAGCCCACTCTGGCGGTATCAGAGCCTAACGCAAACATCTCGGTCGAGATGTGGGTCGAGGTGAGTCCTAGTTATGTCCATCTCGGTTGACCTTGGACCATCTCGGCCGAGATGTGGTATCAGAGCCAACTCCGAGGTATCAAATTTAACTTTGGGTATCAAAGTTCACTGTGAGTGCGTGTTTGTGACTTTGTTTGCTTCTTTTCATGCTCCAATGTTGTCCAATTGCTATCCTTTTGCCTCCTTGCACTTTCATGCATCCTTTTGATTAAAAATGTGCCATATTCGCAAAAATTGCAACAAAACTTTGTGTAGACCACTATTCTCACAAAGTAGGTGAATAATAACACAATTGATATGAATATATGTCTTATGCATGCAAAAATAGAGGGAAAATCTACATAAATGCATGCCTAAATATAGGTCATAATTCATGTTATCAAGAAGCACAAAACAATATCATCAAAAATATCATATCATCGGGCGGTGGTGGTGGAAATTTGTAGAAGCTGTTCCACAAAATAATATCATCAAAAAGATCATATCAATCCTAAAAGCACAAAAAATTTTGAAATTTTCCAAATTTTGAAAATTTTCAAAATTATACGCAATGCAATAGATAAGAAACATGCAAAAGGTATTACAAATACCTCCACCTCATACTTAAAATCACATTGTCCCCAATGTGAAGAGAAGAAAAGGTGGAAAAGGATACTCACAATGTAAGACGGTGAATTAGGCAAAGTGAATCATTCATCGGGCGGTGGTGGTGGAAATTTGTAGAAGCTAGGATAGAGAAATTTGAATACTCTGATTGGCGTCAAAGAATTTTTGTTGAACGCAGATGGGGAGAACGTCTCGGCCGTATATATTTCCGAAAAAAAATTTTGAAATTTTTTTTTTCCCGAAGGCATCTCGGCCGAGATTGTTTTTTGTCATCTGACATGTTTGACCGAGGTGACTCTATGTTGTGTTTATCTCGGTTGGCTGAGATTGATCTCGGTCTAGATTCATGTTGGCTCCAATTTTCGTTCTTTACTCAGATTTTCGAACCTTGAAATATCTCCATCTGGTTTATTTTTCTTCGATTGTACCTAGCTCCTATCATCACGGACACAAAAAACTTAAAAACTATACTAAACTAATCTAGAAAGAAAGAAGAAAGCAATACCTTTGGGTCCCTCCCAAGAAGCGCTTGTTCTAAGGTTGCTAGTTGGACCTAACACCATTGAATTACTCAATGTACCTCGAACACCTTGGAGTGCTCATCACATCCACAATACAATTCTTCCAACAAGTTTCCGGTTTCTAATTTCACCGGCAAATGGTAGGATCTTTCACGTACAAGCTTGTATGGTTTGGTTCTCACCGAAATCCTACTAGTCTTCCTATTCTTCTATCGGACATAACTCAGTTTTTTGTCCCATCCTTTGCTAGATCGAGAAAAAAGCTTCTCGAGAATTCTAGTAGCTTCCCATATCCAGCTTGGGGATGACGTATGGTCTTTGCCACGTGAGCGACCCCATACATGAACAAAAGATACTTCGTTGCCTTAGCGGTGAAGCGCTTGTAACTCCATTCCTTAAGGTCCAAGGAGCATTTACTTTTCAGCAAATTTAAGAACGGTTTCATCTTGATCTTAGGAGGTTCTTTTGGAAGAGACCTCCAACTCTTCGGTGCATCTTATTAATGATTAGTAATTTCAAAGGGAATTGTAAAGTGAATGGGAGAACATACCAGGTGAATTGTATCAAGCTTTGGAATGAGAATCATGTCAAGAGGAGAGTCTACACATGGAATCTCTTCTATCTTCTCCGGTTGTTCCTTAATCTTGGCCAATTGTTCAGCAGTTTAGCCAAGGTGTTCTACTTCCTCCTCTTCTTCTAGCTCAACTGATTCATTTTAAATCTCGACCATAATATCAGTAATCGGGCTGAGGTGTTCCTCATCATCTTCTTTTTCAATGAGGAATTAAAGAGGCGTTCGGGATCGGCAAGATGAATACTTAAAATGGTTGTTCTTCCTTGTACAGCTCTTCCAGCATAGCTTTTTTAATCTAGGATAAGAGGTTGTTGAACTTCTTCGTCAATTTCTCGTACAAAAAATGTATCCGGTCTAAAAGAGGTTGCTCATCAACCTTTTTAGGCATATGCATCTTATTCCATTTTGCAAGATCATCTTCAATAGCCTCTTTTCTTTCTCTTTCACCACTAAATTTGATTAACACAAATATTCGTTGTAAATATTCATACTCTTCCATCATAGCTATATGTCTTGCTCTCCATACTGGATCAAATGCAGGTTCATAGCTACCTCTAGCCATTGGAAACCATCAGAACTCAAAAACTCATAACGAAAAGATCAAAAGCAAAAGCAAGAACAACCTAGCAAACCAAATGCCGGCTTGGTCATGACCAAGTCCCCGGCAACGGCGCCAAAAAATTTGTTCCCTCCAAAAGTTGTGTGCAAATAAGCTTTTAATTTATAACCAAGAATAAAAGCAAAAGCGAACCCGTGGTGTACGGATCAATCGCAGTATTAGAAAATATTCTAGGGTCGATCATAAGGACTATGGTGAAATCAAGCACGGTATATAACTTGAGGTTGTAAACGCAAACACGAGCAATAAAGAACAATGAATGATATAAATCAGATAAGGAATGCAGATTCTAGAGGTAAAAGTATCCAGTTGTGGTTTAAACTCAAGATTTCTAAAGGTAACGTGGACAAAGCTGAGGCTTGCTGAGGGAAGGTGTTTCAACTAGGGGATAGATTATGGGGGATAAATCTTTATTACCTAACACTCATCATCATAGGTAAACAAGCAAATGAATCACCGGTGAAGTTGTTGACAGGCTAAGGGTCGGGACCCATTGTGATTTCCTAACCCGTAGCATCCCGTGTCTATCAATTTAGGGTGTTACAGACATCTTCAAACAAATGGGATGTTTTTGGCGAGCAACCAAGTCAAGATTAGTTGCTGAAACTCTAGCAACAAGTAATAAAGAGCAAATACATCGTCTTAAACCAGATAGCGTCCCATCTCTAGCAATCTAGAAGAAGTTTATCAAAGAAAAAAAAATCCAGAGTTCAAGGTATGTATAATAACACTCTTTTATGAAATATATTGCTTATTTTAATAAGTTATGATTATTGTCCCAATGTTCAAGGATGTTTACTGTCATAGTTTGTTGTACGATTATTAGATGTTTAGCAATTTTTTTACTATTTGATTGTTGGTTGTATTGACTTTAATTTTCTAGGATAAAAGTCAAAAATCTGGGCATTACGGCATACACAATTGCGACACATATGCAGTCGTAAGGGATTGGTAAGATTAGCTACTGAAATGATAACATTTTGGGTCTTAATTTTCTTTATTAGATTCTTAAAGTATCATATCTATATATGATGGTTTCATAATAATAATTATATACTGTTTTGATGACAATAGAAAGGAAGTAGTGTGGACCCATCATTTGTGGCAAGGGTTCAAGTTTGGGGTAAATCTCACACAAAAAAAGATGGCACTCCTATGAGTATGACAACTAGTGAAACCAATGTAAGAAATCTAGTTTAATATACTATTATATATTTATTAATAAATTTTTTAGAACTTTTTATTTGAAATTTATATATTTTTTTTGTTTTTAATAGAGTTAGATAAACATAGTTGAAAGTGTGACACCTTCCTCGTCTTCAACTAATGTGAGAGAAGATGCTCTCTCTAAAGTATTAGGAAAAGATAGACCTGGACGCTTAAGAGGATAGGGAAGGGGAGTAACTATAAGCAAAGTTTCCTTCTTACAATCTATGGACAAGCATGTGGTTCGGCTAAAAGAAGAAAACTATGAATTTCGAAATAGGATACGATTTGGAAAGGGTAGTACAAAATTTAATTACAAATAATCAGGTAAGTTAAAGTGTAGTTTTATGTTTTAAAGTTAACATGTTGTGCTCAATAATTAACTTTTTATCTTAATGTCATTAGGGAAAGCACACGAAGGACACTACAATTGAGCAAGATGGGCAAGAAATAGCTCAAACAAACTCTATGGTTAGTTTAGTTATTATTTTAGTTTTTTTTTAAGTTTTAACTACATTTACACTAGTACTTATGTTGTGTTTTGTTGTAGAGTACGAGTCCTAAGTACTATGACAAGTGCAAACTCTTAGATTGGTGCAGAATGGAAGAGATTGTAGATGAGGGGCGTTGGTGTTCCAATGATCAACATGAGCTTGTGCATCTTATTCCAATTGGACCTAATGGAGTGAAAGTAAAGGTAGACATTGTAAGGAAACCTGAGACATTTCTTTGGAGGCCTACAACTACAATGTTCTCCATCAAACAAGCTGAGGGGAAGACTATAGTGTGGCCATGTGATAAGGTGATCTTACAAATCAATCATCAATCTGAGAGTGAAGAAAACATAGATGTGCATGAGGTAATATTTATTTGACAATTATTTTTTCGTGAGAGTTCTTTTTATCATTTTGTATCTAGTAATGAGTATTTGTGTTAATTGCTAGATTAAATGCAAAGTATATGATTGGACTGGAAAAAGTGACATTGTTGCCAAAGGTCGTTGGATTTTGCTTGTAAATGGTATTCCTCTTGCACCTAATGCCTTGATGATATTGGTTGATGTATCAATTAGTGCCAAAGCATTTTTATGGAGGCCAAGTTCTGACATGATACATATTGGAGATGCTATTGATTGTAAAGTAGTGTGACCTGTTGATAAGATTGTTTTGAAAGAAATATCAATTAAGAGAGAGGAGGGTGCAACAATATCATCTCATTCGGTAATTTTTTTACCGATACATATATTGTTGTTAATATATTTTACTAAGTTGGTTATAATATGAAAATGAAATTATGTTGTTTTTTTGCTAGACTGTGAACAATTCAAAGAAAAAGTGCAACTTATTTGATTGGAGTGGCTCAGGAAAGGTAGTTTCTGAAGGCCGGTTTACGAGCGCTAAAAACCTATGGTCGTAGTATTTTAGCTTAGGTCAAAGTAAAAGTCCTAACGTTACACTAACAAGTTCATGTATAGCATAAGTAAGGGTCAAACCCAAAAGAGTCAAGTTAAGTTTCGATTAAATTAAATTATTGATTATGTAACCAAGTAAGGGGGGGGGGGGTTGGACTGAAATGATACGAAACAAAAGAATAAGAAAGCAAATAAAGAGGTGAATAGATTGATGAGAGATAAACTACACTAGGTTGAATCTTAGCATGCAATGCTACTGTGGTTTGTTCCTTTTATAAGTATTTAGAAATGTTCTCGCCTTGATCATATGTATGTGTTGAGCCAACCGGCATCAACACAACTTAACAAGTTAATGTCCCGTAAACCTACAAGAACAAGTCACAAGTTAGATTTTAAACAAAGACAAAGAGATATAAAGAGAAGAATAAAAGCATTAGGATTTTCTTTATATTTCTATTCCTTTTCATTTAAGTAGTCCCGACCACTTTTTACCGAAAGGTTTTCTACTAGATTAAAGACCCGAACCCGGAATCTATTAATCCTAGTTCTTTGCATGCAATTAAGCACTAAGGTGATCAAACTAAGTGAACAGAAACATGCAATTAGATAAGTGAAGCACAAGGAATACAAAACATACACTAAATAATAGTTATATTAAAAACGACTTACAACCAAAGCAGCAATACAGCTTCAAAACAACCCAACGTAGCAAGGAAATTAGAAGCTCATTACACAAAGGAAGCAAGGGAAATAGTGAATAATGTGGGAAATGGTGGATGGTTCGAGCAATCATCCATGGACCTAATTATACTACAATTGGCACTAAATGGGAGTAAATGAACGGCCTAAACAACCACTTTTAATGCCATAAAGGTGGTGCAAACAGCCGGAGTTAAGTGTCTACCACTAAACCGCATGGGCGGGCTTCAGGACCGCAGGGGCGGTTTAAGCCAAAACGCTTGATGTTCTTCATGGCCACAGGGGCAACCTGGCACTTCCGCAAGGGGGGATCTTTAATGTTCTTCAAACGTCTGACTCTTCATCTTTCTGTTGCTTTTGATGTCCAGCCGCAGGGGTGGCCCAATGTCACCGCAGGGGCGGTGGCACTAGCTCTTCGGCTTCACAGCTCCGCCGGTTGGTCCGCAGGCAGAGGCGAAGGGGTGCCGGCTTTGCTTCTTCAAGGTAAGTCACCGCAGGGGCGTCCAGGAGAGGCGCAGAGGCGGTGACAATCTTCGTTCCGGGCGCCGGGGAAAGCGGAGGTTGCGTTCCGGAGTGCAGTGTCACCAGCTGGGGCGGTCACACTTCTCCGCGGGGGCGGTGTGGCACCAGAAGCTTGTCTTCGTGAATGGTCTTCAATTCCCAAGTGCTTCTAACTTCTCTTTTAGCTTCTTTTAGACTTCTTCTTCTGGATTAGGAAGTTAGTAGCATAAACCGACTCTAATAGAATAAAAAGCCTCTAAAAACTAACCTAAATGATAGTGATTCCATCACCTATCAAAATCCACCATACTTAAACCTTTTACTCGTCCCGAGTAACACAAATGACAACAGTTAATACTCAAAGGCCTCAGGAGGCATGGGTTAGAGGCATAGATAATGGAGACAAGAGAAAAACCAAGAAGGAAAGAAGGAAAAAGGAAGAGAAAATAAGAAGAAATTGAGAAAGCTACCATCCTTATTGCTCCATGAGTGACCTACCCGGACAACCTCCGTATGAATCCCCTTCTTATGCCGCCATACGTCGGAAGGTAAACCTACACTCGGTGTCGCTCATTTTGCCAAGGTGTGCTTTCGGGTTTTCACCTTGCCACTCTTCTTCTTTTCTTGATGATCTCACTTAATCCTCTCATCCCTCGAGTCCATTTTTACACCAACCTAATTTTGATCGGACTACCTTCTTTTTGCTTGAACCACCCTTTCGGGGTTTTCGGTTTATCCAAGGATTTTCATGTCTTTTTCCAACTTCTTTGGCTTTTTCATTTTTTTTACTGAATTTCAAGCTGAATTACAAATCATGAAAAATCAAAGGAAACACAATTCAACACTCACAAAAACTATACATGCAAATGATATTCCCTCACCCATACTTGAAGCACACTTTGCTCTCAAAGTGGAAAATGAAAGCAAAGATAAATGTGGAGAAGGGAGAAAGACAATACCCACTAGTGGGACGGTCCGGCTGGACCATCCGGACCCTCCTCCGGGGGATATGGGAAGTGGCTGAAGAAGTGCTCCTGCCAACGGTAGATGTCGTCTAGACGATCCTGCTGGGCGGTCAGCCGGCCTCCAATGGTGGTCTCAAAGTTGGCTTGCCAAGCCAACTGCTGAGCCTCGAGTTGTTGTTGCTGGACCGCCTGCCAAGCGTCCTGGCGCCGGTCAAAGCGGGTGGTCATGGATGAGGCATAGCTGGACTGCAATGTTTACTATTGCTCCATCATGGTCCGCTGATACTCGGTCTGCCAAGCTTGGTGCTGAGTGGTCAAGGTAGCCATCTGAGCCTGGAGGCTCCTAAGCTCGGGACCATCATCACCAGCTGCAGTAGGCATATCCTCATCACCCTGGATGGGCATGTGGTCCTCATAGTGAGCCCGGCTGGAGCTCGCAACATGTCTCTCTACAATGGCCACCTGAGGCCGCCTTGGCACAAACGGATTAGCTGGAATGTAGAGTTTGGAGAGCTCATCTCCAAATGGTAAAGGCCGAGGGAGGTAGGTGATGTGGCTCCTATTTGCAAAAGAACGCCAAAAATGGTTCTCCCTGTCCCTCTTGAGGAGCTTGCACCTTCGAAGCATACCTTCCGTGTAGAATGGGACCGCCATCCCATCCTCAAGGTCCGAAAAGTCCATCACCTGTTCGTCAATCAAAGAGATCACCCCGCCGCCAACAATATCCCATGGCTCGTTCTTCCTAATCGGCTTCAAAGTAGTAAGGAAGAGGAACAACCAATCCGGTACCTTTTCACTCATTGGTAGGCAGGCATAGAGCAATGGAAGGTCTTTAAGAGCGACATTGTTCTCCTCCTTGTGTCCAAATAAGACAATCATAAGGATCTTGGAGAGGAGCCTCAAGCAGGGGTGAGTTAGTTTGTTTGAATACTCACCCCCGACATGAAACTCGGAGCCGGTGGCCGCCTGCCAAAACTCACAAAGGTCAGGGGTAGGAATGGGCTCCCACAAATTCTCGGAGGGGTTGAGAGTCACCCAAAAAGCCTCCTACAGCTGGAGGTAGTCAAGTGTGTACTTTTTCTTGTTGAACTTGAACGAAAGTCCAACACACACGTTATCCTCCTTTTCCATGTTGAAGGTGGCGATAAACAGTCGGCTAAGAGCGGGATATGTTGGAGCACCCTTCTTCAGAAAGTCCCCGAGCCCAGCGTTGGTAAGGAACAATTGCATGCTCTCCAACTTGCCTAACTTCTCCATTGTTGGAATGTGCAAAACCCGAGTTGCATACACAACCCGATCTTGCACAATCCCGTAGCGGGTCTTCTAAATCTCGGACATCTTGTATTTCCTTTGGCGTTCCATTTCTTGCAAGAAATCAATCAAAGGAATCAGAAAGTTCATAAATTGGAGAAAGAGACGAACCCTCTGTTGATATATCCACAGGGGCAGATTTGAGATGCGCAGAAGCGGTGAGGCGCAGGGGAGGATCCTTGCCGACGCAGGGACGGGAGAACAGGAGGAGGTGATTCTTGACAGCTGAAAAGGTGGTGGAGTTGAGGAGCGTTCCGGTGGCTTTTGGTGGTTGGAGATGTCGCCGGAGGTGGTGAAGAGTGGTGGAAGGAGGTTTTTGGAGGTGAGGAGTGTAGTAGGGTGAAGGTGAGAGAGTTTGAGAGTGGTGGCGGTTCATAGCGGGGAGAGGGTGGCGCACGGGGCGTGAGGAACGGTGGTGACTAGCGACAGGTTGAGGGCGCAGGGGCGTTTGTGAGAGAGAGATTTAGGAGAGACGAGTGGTAGGTGAGTAGAGGGAGAGGGGTTGGTCGGGTAGGTGTAGGGTCTTTTTGGTTTTCTTATTTTTTTTCATTTTTGGGTAAACCCGCAGGGGCGGGGGCTGTGAAATGGAAGAAGGGGACGCAGGCCCAGCGCCGGCGGCGGCGCTGGGGATGCATGTCAAGAGTGGCCACCGCAGGGGCTTAGGGATGTCACCACGGGGTCGGTGACAGAGTTGTTGCAGGGGCGGTGACAATTAACCGCATGGGCAGTTTTCTTGACAGAAATTCCTCTTCTTATTCTCTCGGGTTGCCTCCCGAGCAGCGCCATTGTTTTACGTCGTTGGCTCGACATAAGGACCCTACTTCTTTGCTTGTGCTTCCTCCAATACGATTTCATCAATGGGATCATTCTTCACTCCTTCAAGGTAAGGCTTGAGTCTTTGTCCGTTCACCTTGAATATCTTGTGTGTTTGTGGATCATAGAGATCCACAACGCCGTGTGGATACACTTCAGCTATCACGTACGAACCTATCCACCTTAAACGCAACTTGCCTGCAAAAAGCTTCAAACGAGATTGGTAGAGAACAACTTTGTTGCCTACTTTGATGTCTTTCCGTACGAACCTATCCACCTTGAATACCTTGAGTCTTTGGTCTTTTCTTTGAATGCGGTGGCATGGTCATACGCATCGAGCCTCATTTCCTCTAGCTCTTGCAATTGGAGCTTCCGGAACTCTCCTACCTCCTCAATATTCATATTGCACTTCTTCACTGCCCACCATGCCTTGTGCTCAAGCTCCACCGGAAGGTGGCAAGCTTTTCCAAAGACAATCCGGAATGGAGACATCCCTATAGGAGTCTTATATGTTGTTCGGTAAGCCCATAGAGCGTCGTTTAGCCTCAAACTCCAATCCTTCCTTCCGGGAGAAACCGTATTTTCAAGAATGATTTTGATATCCCGGTTGGATACCTACGCTTGACCATTTGTTTGCAGATGGTAGGTTGTTGACACTCGTTGGTGGACGTGGTACTTCTTAAGGAGAGTGGTGATTGTCTTGTTGCAAAAATGGGTGCCCCTATCGCTTATCAATGCCTTTGGGATGCCAAATCTTGCAATAATATTATCCTTAAGAAAAGCTGCAACCACTTTGGAATCATCAGTTTTGGTGGCCTTGGCTTCCACCCACTTGGAGACATAGTCCGCCCCCAGTAATATATAAGTGTGCCCAAAAGAAGTACGAAAAGGACCCATGAAATATATCCCCCAAACATAAAAAATTTCGCAAAAAATAAGAGAATATTGAGGCATTTCATTTCCATTAGATATGTTACATACTCTTTGGCACCTATCACACACTTTGAAAAACGCAAAAAGCGTCTCTAAAGATGTGTGGCCAAAAGAATTCTGCATCTAAAACCTTTCTACATGTTTTATTGGCCCCAAAATGCCCCCACATGCTTCAGAATGACAGAATGTAAGGACAGATTGTACCTCATTGTCTGGGATGCAATGGCGTATTACCTGATCACTACAATGCTTCGAAAGGTAGGGATCGTCCCAAACGTAGTGTCGAGCTTCGGCCTTCGCCTTCTCTCACTGTTCCTTGGTAAAGTCTGGAGGGTACTCATCCTAACAATGAAGTAAAATTGTCAGCAAACCAAGGCTTAAATGATTGAAGCTTAGAAAAACCTCTGTCGAGTTATCCGCAGGGGCGCCTAGTTCGAGCCGTAGCAGGGGCGGGTCTATTGAGGCGCAGGGGCGGTTACACAACAGAGGGTTGTGTAGAAGGTGTCGTTTGGAAAGCTTCCAACTATTGCCCTTCCTTTGGTTGGATCCTCTTCCTCCTAGGCCAGTATGCTCAAATGGTCAGCCACATGGTTCTCAGCCCCCTTCTTGTCCCGTATATCTAGGTTAAACTCGCTTAGAAGGAGCACCCACCGAATCAATCTTGCCTTTGCTTCCTTCTTCGCCATGATATACCTAAGAGCTGCATGGTCAGTAAAAATGATTACCTTTACTCCAAGAAGGTATTGTCTGAACTTCTCAAGTGCAAAAACCACCGCTAACATCTCCTTCTCGGTGGAGTAGTTCCTTTGTTCTCCATTAAGTGTAATGAATGCATAATTGATGACGTGTGAGGCTCTTCCATCCTTATGTCCTAGGACACTCCTACAACAAAATCGTTGGCGTCACACATAATCTCAAAAGGTTTCTCCCAATCCGGAGACCGGATTATTGGTGCACTAGTGAGGCACGCTTTCAAAGTGTCGAAAGATTTCTTGCGACCTTCATCCACTATGAAAGTGGCATCCTTTTTGAGTAATTCACACAATGGTGCTGAGATCTTTGAAAAATGTTTGATAAACCGCCGATAAAAACCTGTATGACCTAGAAAAGAACGTATTTCACGCACATTAGTAGGGTAAGGTAAACTTTGAATAACATGAACTTTTGTGTTATCTACCTCTATCCCTTTTGAGGATATCACATGCCCTAACATTATGCCTTGTTTAACCATGAAATGACATTTTTCCGAATTAAGAACTAAATTAGTTTCTACACATTTTTCAAGAACAAGTTTTAAATGTCCTAAGCATACATCAAAACTATTTCCATGGACGGTAAAGTCATCTATGAAAACCTCAATAAAGTTCTCTATGTCTTCAGAAAAGATACTTATCATGCACCGTTGGAACGTGTTGGAGCATTGGAAAGTCCAAATGGCATTCTGCGATACGCAAATGGGCCAAATGGACAAGTAAAAGTTGTTTTTTCTTGGTCTTCCGGAGCAATGGATATTTGGAAATAGCCCGAGTATACGTCCAAAAAGCAATAGTAGGGGTGACCTGCAAGACATTCCAACATTTGATCAATAAAAGGCAATGGAAAGTGGTCTTTACGTGTTACCTTGTTGAGTTTGCGGTAGTCAATGCAAACTCTTCAACCGGTTTGTGTTTTACTCGGGACCATCTCTCCATATTGATTGTCCACCACGGTGATACCCCCCCTTCTTTGGAACCACTTGGGTTGGGCTAGCCCACTTACTATCCGAGATGGGGAATATCATGTCCTCTTGGAGGAGGTTCAATACCTCCTTTATGACCACTACCATCATTAGCGGATTCAACCTTCGTTGAGGTTTCCTAGACGGTTTTGCTTCTTCCTCAAGAAGGATCCTATGCATACAAGTGGATGGGCTTATCCCCTTGATGTCCGCAATGGTCCAACCTAGGCCGTCTTTTACTCTTTCAACACTTTAACCAACTTCTCCTCCTGACCGGTTGTCAACTTTTTAGAGATGATTACCTACAAGGTGTTGTTGTTTCCAACGAAAGCATACTTGAGGTGAGGTGGATGGTCCGTCAACTCTATTGTAATATCCGGAAATTTTATTCCGTTTAATTCCGAATCAAATCGGACATCGAGCCGTTGACGGTTTCCCATTCTATCTAGTATTTCTTTCTTCATAAATTTTATCATTTTATGTAGAATTCAATTCACATAAAATGATATAAGTATATCTAACCCTAATTCGCATAATTATTTATCATTTTATATAGAATTTTATTCACATAAAATGATAGAATTATATCAAACCCTAATTCTTATAATTATTTATCATTTTATGTAGAATTTAATTCACATAAAATGATAGAATTATATCAAACCCTAATTCTTATAATTAATTTTTAACGATGACTTGAGACGAGATCATGACAAGGATGAGACGAGATCATGACAAGGATGAGACGAGATCATTACACGGCTGAGACGAGATCATGACAAGGCTGTGACGAGGTAATGACAAGGCTGAGACGAGACTATGACAAAGCTGTGACGAGACAATGACAAAGCTGATACGAAGTCATGACGAAGCCCGACAACTCTGTGACGAGGTCATGCATGGGCCTGACAAAGCCATGACGAGTTTTTGACAAGTGTTGACAAACTTCCAGCCCACTTAATTCATGCCTTGTTTCAGCCCATTGTTTCTTAATTGGATTTATTTTTCTAGCCCACACCCTTGCCCAGCCGCAGCCCAAGAGAGCCTGGTTTACGAGCCCAACCGCAGCACAAGAGAGCTTTGTTTACGAGCCCAGTAGTTGCCCCTTCATCAGGCTGTACAGCTCCTCTACAGCCCAATGCCTTTCTTGTGTAATGGCCATCTACACGTTCAGCCCAGGAAGAAGTTACTGCAGGCCCTTCATTTCCCTTTTCTTCACAACGTAACCGCTGCTGAGTTGAAGATGAGCTCCTGTAAAGGCTCATTAAATCACGCAGCAAGGACCCATTCAGCCTGCACGTTCCCTTCTACCTCTCTGCTTACAGAAACTCGATTTGAGAAGTAGTCGTTCAAGCTTCTTTCACACAACACCCAGGTCAAACACTTCTTCAAACAGTAAACGAATAGCTTCGTATCTCAAGCTGCGTTTAGGACTCCATCTGAGTGCACTCGAAGAGCCCGGCCAGAGCTGCTACTCCCTCGACCTTAACTGCTTCCGGACCAAGTAGATCGCAATTTCAACTACTCCTCTTTCTGTGTTGACTGAAGAACGATCTTCCCACAATAGGTGAATCCTTCTACTCCTCTCCCTTCTCGTCTTAGTTGAACATGGACACTGATGCGAGTACCCTGTAGATGCGAGCGGATGTGCATCCAACCTGCGAGCTATCCTCCTCCCTTCCAGATTTAGCAATCTTCTACAGCCTTAGTACTTGGTGTGTGTTCCCTTTCTTACCCCAATATCTATGAAAGGAGAGGCTAGATGTTGATTCAGTGTTGATTGTTTGGTCGAGTGTAGGACTCGAATTTGACCCTCGGTGTGGAGCAGCTATCTAGGGAAAACGTGGGAGGTAAAACTCGAACCTTAGACAGTTTACACTTTCAGTTTTGGAATTTCAGAAACTGTGTTCATCAGTCAAGTTTGAGCATAATGTTCGATGCCTTAGAGATAGAATCCACCGTTCAAATTTTAGTATGTTCTAGAGGGATATGCATAAAAAATCGGGACTTAACCAACGGTTAGATTTAGATCTGTGAAGGTGCAAAACGGACTTGTTAGACTGTTTGTGAAATAATCGGGAAAAATGCTAAGTATAAATTTTTGGTTCGAGTTCAACTTTAAAGATTTTTGTAGAAATAACGGTTAAACTGTTTTAAAAAAATCTTGCTCCTATGAATAGATTAGATATCATAGATGATTTAGAAATTAATTTTATAATTTTTATAAGTTTATTTTAATTTTATATTTGAAGCTATAGTTGGACCTTAGTGACTTTTCGGAAAATAGAAAAATGGGTAGTTTCTCTAGTTGTTACCTAAAATCATTATAAGGAGTAGAATATGGTTAGTTACCCTCAAATAAGAATTTAAGTACGTATTCCGGGTTTTTGGAAGTTCCGGGACCAAGGGTAAAATAGTCATTTTACCTTAAATAAGCACTGTAATAACTTCTGCAAATAGAATCTTACATCTTAGGAGTTTTAGACTTCTATGTACCCAAGGAAATGTGTTGACCCACGTGATTCCTTTGCAAGGCAACTGAGTTTCGCAGTTACCGATTGAGTGGTGTTAAGAGAGGTGATATTTTATTCTGGTAAGTCCACGGACTTACTTAGCTGGCTTCTTGGATGTGTGTGATGTGTATGAGTGGTGTTTGATAGATAAGATAAATAACGAAACCGGAATAGGCCGACTTTAGTATATTGTACAATTGATCCAAGTGTATGATAACGGGTCGTGACATCAACTGCCTAGCTCTTACGAGAGTCTAGGGGGTTCCTTGCGACCAGCCCAGTCAGGTAGACGGTCAAATGCATTAGTACCATTCCGCGTTGGTAAACGGGAACAGGGGCGAGGTTTGGGAATCCCTCATGTCACAAAATAAGTATCATTAGTAATGACGTATCACTTAATTAAAGATAACAAAAAGGAATGAGTGTTGCATGCTGATTGTGTATGTTGTGTGTTTGGGCTTTTACCTTTATACTTATGTAGAGATTGTTAGCTAACGGTTTTATACCGCTTGTAGATGCCTTGTAGGTTAGGGAGGCGATCGAGTGATCCGGAGGTAATGGGCAGCCGGGGTTCCATGCATTATAGGACGGGACTGTTATATTTCATTTCATGATTGTTGAGACTGATGTTGGTATTTTGGTTTTGAGACTTGGCTGTATTGTTTTCAGATTTGGATTTTCATTTCACTCATGATATAAAACTCTATGTTTTGCCTATTTATTTGTGCCGTATTGTAAGGTCCGATGAAGTTGTTGTCAAGATAAGGGCCGGGACCCATTGTGAGGTCCCAACTCGTAGCATTTCGAGTCCTCTAGGATTCGGGGTGTTACAATATGGTATCAGAGCCCAAGGTTGGCAACAACGGCACTCGCTATCTTCAAAAAAACCTAATTATCAAATAAACGAAAATCGCAAGGGTTCCGAACTTTTAAAATGAATTTTGTTTTCCAAACCATGAGCATAAACGGATTGGGATAGAATGAACGAACCGCCACTACCTCCACTGATCTCGTCAGCATAGATTATTGGACTTTTGTTATATCTTGCAATTTTAGTTACGTTGTGACCTTTAGAAGTGACCTAGAGTAATAAGATAGTTATGTCCTTACTAGGAAATAAACTAATGTTATATTAATCACATCTCTACCAGATGGCACGTACGAGAGAGACAACTTACGTTGGACGAGGAGAGGGCCGACCTCCCCTTCCTCCAGGAGCTCAGAGATAGGGACGTGTGGGTAGGCCTCAGAGAGGCCAAGCTCGGGGACGTGTTCCTGTTGTAGATCCGCCAGCTGTGGATGTACCTACTGAGGAGGTGGCCGAGACTATTGTTCAAGAGGTTAGGGATATGACCGCTACCAGGTCTGGAGTACGGAGTGCACGGCCTGCTGATTCTGGCAGTGTATTGATTGGAGCATCGGAGTATCGAGATTGTGTCTAGCAGGTGCAAGAGGCATACAGAGCCGGAGCACCACCTCCAGCACTGCCACTACCAGCTTACTCAGCAGAGGTCTCTCAAAGGATGACTCAAGTGATAGTTCCACCGGTGGTAGCTGCACTAGTGAGGGTTGTCGAGGATGACCGAGTGAGAGACGAGCTGAGGGTACCGAGGCCAGATGAATGGTTGAAGACATTCAACAATCAGCGAGTTCCCACCTTCGACGGGAACGTTGGACTTGAGGTGGAGCATTAGATCAGTCATGTCGAGTCCGCGCTAGAGGCGATTCGCTATCATGAGAGTGGTAAGGTGGAGTTGGTTCAGACCTTGTTTAGGGACCAGGCATAGTACTGGTAGAGGATAGTGCGGGGCGGAGTGTCTTGATTTGAGCAGTTGTTGAGTCTCGTGAGGGAGACTTTTTGTGGGACCTCTTTGAGAAGAGACCGAGTGCAGGACTTCTTGGAGGCAGGACTTGAAGATGTTTTGATAGGTGAGGCCATTAGAAAGTTCCAGGAGGAGTTGTCACTGTTGGGTCCTGCTGCACCGCCTATGGACCAGCACGTGTATCTGTTCTCCCGGAGACTAAGGGAGACTACCCGTTCCTATCTAGCAGGGTTCCGCTGTGATTCTTTAGTTGATTATCAGGATCGAGCTTCAGCGTTTGAGAGGGACCGACTGGATCACAGGAGCGCTATGTAGTCTGGAGGGTCAGACAAGAGACAGAGGACTGGACTAGTCAGCACTGGAGTAGGAGGGTTATGTCATAGGCGTGGTCAATCCCACGGCCGTTCTAGTTACCAGGTGCTACCGTCGACGGGGTCTAGAGTACATCAGTGCTACAACTATGGGGATCAAGGACACATTAAGCCTGAGTGTAGGAGGCCACTAGTTACATGTTTTACTTGCGGCCAACTGGGCCACAGATTTACCTTATGCTGACAGGGCAATGTAACATCACAACAAGGGTCCTCACTTGTTGGTACCTCATGAGGAGGATAGAGGCAGTCTCAGTATTAGGCTCGGGGTCAGTAGCAACGAGCTCCTGGTCAGGCATATTCACATGGTTCTGCTCAGATTCCAGGTAGAGGTAGAGGGTGTTGTGGAGGCACTTCAAAGACTAGGAGTACTCAGGCTCGAGTCTTTGAGTTGAAGAGTGTCGTAGAGCCAGCAGCGCCCGCAGCCACATGTATTATCACGATTCATGGCTTTCTAGTCCGAGTAGTTTTTGATACGGGTGCGACGCACTCTTTCATATCTGATGATTGCATAGATAGGTTGACCTTATATACAGTAGAGGGGGAACCTTTCCTTATAAGGTTACCTGATGGGAGTAGGGTTCGTGGTACTCGGGAGATTCATGATTGTCCCATCCACTTGGGAGGTCGTGACTGGCTAGCCGACTTCTACGTCATGCACTTAGTGCATGAAGAGGTTATACTCGGGATGGACTGGATATACTGCCTTAGAGCTGTTCAGGACGTCAGTGACGGTCACTACAAAATTTGGGCAGGAGGAGGTCTTTCGAGGGTGGGACCTCAAAAAGATCGGGACAGTCATTAGTACGGTCCAAGCCGCAAACCTTATAGGTGATGGATGCGAGGCCTTTTGGTGTTACGCCCTGAAGGAGGAGACAAGTTCATCTTTAGCAGAGACCCCGGTAGCTTGTGAGTTTGAGGATGTCTTTGGCGAGCCGCCAGGCTTTCCATCGCAGAGGAGCGTAGATTTTGGGATTGAGTTGGATCCCGGCACAAGGCCGATCTCCAAGGCCCCATACCGCATGACACCAGTCTAGATGTTTGAGCTTAAGAAGCAACTCGAGGATTTGGCTGAGAGGGGATTCATACGACCCATTGTGTCTCCTTGGGGTGCACCAGTCCTCTTCGTCAGGAAGAAGGACGGATCCATGAGGCTTTGTATCGACTATCGAGAGTTGAACAAAGTTACCATCAAGAACAAGTACCCATTGCCGCGTATTGATGATTTGTTGGATCAGTTACAAGGAGCTACGGTGTTTTCACGTATTGACTTGAGGTCAGGATATCATCAACTGAGAGTACGGGAGGAGGACAAACCGAAGACAGCATTTCGGACCAGATACGGTCATTATGAGTTCGTGGTGATGCCTTTCGGGCTCACCAATGCTCCTGCTGTCTTCATGGAGTTGATGAATGGCATCTTCATTGACTTCTTAGATTAGTTTGTGGTAGTTTTCATCGACGACATCTTGGTATACTCCAGAAGTAGGGAAGAGCACGCCGGACACCTGAGGACGGTGTTGCGGGTTTTACAAGATAGAGAGTTTTATGCTAAGCTCTCTAAGTGTGAGTTATGGATGCCAGAGGTGCCTTCCTTGGCCACATTGTCTCCGCCGAGGGAGTCAAGGTGGACCCGGCAAAGATAGAATCAGTTGCATCATGGCCGCCCCCTAAAACGGTCAAGGAGGTACGCAATTTTCTAGGTCTGGCCGGATAATACCGTAGGTTTGTGAGGGGTTTTTCTGTTATTTCCAGGCCACTCACTTCCTTGTTAAGGAAGTCCATCAGATTTGCATGGACCGAGCCCTGTCAGAAGAGTTTTGAGGAGCTGAAGGATAGAATGACTTCCGCTCCGGTGTTAGCACATCCAGAGGGCATTGAGGACTTCGTCGTTTACAGTGATGCATCCAAGCTAGGCCATTGATGCGTCCTGATGCAGAGGGGTAGGGTCATTGCGCATGCGTCTCGACAACTGAAGACGTATGAGGAGAATTACCCTACTCACGACCTTGAGCTAGCTGCAGTCATTCATGCCTTGAAGATCTGGCGTCATTACCTCTACGGGGCCACTTGTCAGATCTTCATATACCACAAGAGTCTGAAGTACATATTCACTCAACGGGAGTTGAATAACCGCCAGAGGAGATGGCTAGAGCTGATTAAGGATTTTCACTTAAAGATCCTTTATCATAAGGGGAAGGCGAATGTGGTCGCCGATGTCCTTAGTAGGAGGACACCTCGTGAGGCTACGATAGCTGGATTGATTGTTCAGACCTAGTTGCAGAGGCACTTGATTTGGTTAGAGCTAGACATCCGGTTTCCGGATACTGACGGTCATTTGTCAGCAATAGAAGTTTCACCGAATCTGAAGAAAGAGATCCGGCCGAAATAGAAGGGTTGTCCAGCATTGACGAGGATCAGAGATAGGATGTCCTGAGGGGAGGCACCATAGTTTATGGTGGGTGCAGATGGGATTTTGAGGCGCCAGGAGCGCATATGCGTACCCTTTGACAGAGAGTTGAGGCAGCGTATACTACAGGAGGCCCATTCTACACCTTACTCCGTCCACCCCGGCGCGAGTAAGATGTATCAGGATATACGACGATCTTATTGGGGCAGCGGGCTCAAGCCCGACGTGGCTAGATTTGTAGCCCAGTGTGCGACCTGTCAGCAGGTCAAGATCAAGAACCACAGGCCCGGTGGAGAGCTCCAACCACTTCCGGTTCCACAGTGGAAACTAGAGGACATTTCCATGGAATTCGTTACTAGCTTGAGGTTGAGTAGAGGCATTGATGCGATATGGGTTGTAGTGGATTGGTTGACGAAAACGGCACAATTTATTCCTATTAAGGAAACGTGGCCGGTGTCTCGTTTAGCCGAGGAGTTTACCCGACAGATTGTGAGGTTCCATGGAGTGCCGAGGACGATCATTTCAGATAGGGATGGGCGTTTTACCTCGAGGTTCTGGCAGCAAGTACATGCCGCCTTAGGCACGAGCTTACAGTTCACCACAGCATACCATCCTCAGACGGACGGCCAGTCTAAGAGGACTATTCAGACTCTTGAGGACATGTGTGCTTGATTGGGGTCAGGTATGGCCCGACAATATCCCTTGGGTGGAGTTTTCTTATAACAATAGTTGGCACGTGACTATTGGGATGGCTCCTAACGAGGCACTATATGGACGGAGGTGTTGTACTACTCTATGTTGGGATGAGCCTAGGAGGATGAGTGGTGTGACACCCGAGTAGGTGCAGGATGAGATGGCTCGGGTAGCATTGATCCTAGAGCGGATGTTGACCGCACAGAGCCATCAGAGATCTTATGCTGATAAGAGGTGCATGCCTCTGGAGTTCAGGGTTGGCGCCCAGGTATGGTTGAGGGTGTCACCGACGAGCGGTGTTCGATGTTTTGGCATTAAGGGGAAGTTGAGTCCCCGATATGTCGGGCCCTTTGAGATCCTTGAGCGGATAGGAGAGGTTGCCTATAGATTGGCATTGCCACCCCAATTGGAGGGAGTCCATCCAGTTTTCAATGTGTCTCAGTGGAGAGAGTATGTGCATGACCCGAGACACATCGTGAGCTATGATGACCTAGTGGTCGAGCCGGATCATAGTTTTGCAGAGCACCCGCTAGTAGTTTTGGCGAGAGGTACAAGACACCTTCGATCGAAGATAATACCCATGTTGAGAGTGCAGTGGTCGAGATGAGGGATAGACGAGGCCACTTGAGAGACGGAGGATAGTATCCGGAGGAACTATCGCGAGTTTTATGCGGACCTAGAGACGTCTATAGGACCGTCAGGTAGTTCTACATCCTTGTTTGGTTGCTTGTAGTGATTGTATGTGGGATATGTTTGATATGCTTGTGTGTGAACCAGAGGTAGACTTGATGTAGTAACTTGTTAGTCATAGGGCTTACTTACGTTTTATGAACTCGGGAACTACCCTAAGTTTCGGGACGAAACTTATTTTGAGGGGATCTGATGTAACGACAAGTTTTTTTTTCGTTACGCTTTTTGATAGGGTTAGAGAAGTTTAGGAAACGAATAAAATTTTTTTGTGAGTCTAAGACATACCAGTTTTTTTATGGAAGTTGTTTAATTAAGTACCTTGTTCTAAGTTTCGGGACGAAACTTATTTTATGGGGGTACTGATGTAATATCCGGAATTTTTATTCCGTTTAATTCCAAATCAAATCGGACTTCGAATCGTTGACGGTTTCCCATTCTATCTAGTATTTCTTTCTTCACAAATTTTATCATTTTATGTAGAATTTAATTCACATAAAATGATAGAAGTATATCCAACCCTAATTCGTATAATTATTTATTATTTTCTGTAGAATTTAATTCACATAAAATGATAGAATTATACCAACCCTAATTCTTATAATTATTTATCATTTTATGTAGAATTTAATTCACATAAAATGATAGAATTATATCAAACCCTAATTCTTATAATTAATTCTTAACGACGACTTGAGACGAGATCATGACAAGGCTGAGACGAGATCATGACAAGGCTGAGACGAGACTGTGACAAAGCTGTGACGAGACCATGACAGAGCTGAGACGAAGTCATGACGAAGCCCGACAACTTTGTGACGAGGTCATGCATGGGCCTGACAAAGACATGACGAGTTTTTGACAAGTGTTGACAAACTTCCAGCCCACTTAATTCTTGCCTGGTTTCAACCCATTGTTTCTTAATTGGATTTTTTTTCCAACCCACACCCTTGCCCAACCGCAGCCCAGGAGAGCCTGGTATACGAGCCCAGCCGCAGCCCAGGAGAGACAGGTTTACTAGCCTAGTAGCAGCCCCGTCATGCAAGCTGTACAGCTCCTCTCCAACCGAGTGCCTTGCTCGTGTAATGGCCAGCTACACGTTCATCCTAGGAAGAAGTAACAACCGGCTCTTCCTTTCCCTTTTCTTCACAACGTAACCGCTGCGTACAGAAACTCAATCTGAGTAGCAGTCGTTCAAGCTTCTTTCACACAGCACCCGGGTCAAACACTTCTTTACACTGCAAACGAATAGCCTCGTATCTCAAGCTGCGTTTAGGACTCCATCTGAGTGCACTCGAAGAGCCCGGCCAGAGCTGCTACTCCCTCGACCCTAACTGCTTTCGGACCAAGTAGATCCCAATCTGAAGGGGCTGAACTACTCCTCTTTCTGTGTTGATAGAAGAACGATCTTCCCAGAATAGGTGAGTCCCTCTACTCCTCTCCCTTCTCGTCTTAGTTGAGCAGGGACACTGATGCGAGTACCTTGTAGATGCGAGCGGCTGTGCATCCAACCTGCGAGCCATCCTCCTCCCTTCCAGATCTAGCAATCTTCTGCACCCTTAGTACTTGGTGAGTATTCCCATTCTTAGCCCAATATCTATGAAAGGAGAGGCTAGATGTTGATTCAGTATTGATTGTTTGGTCGAGTGTAGGACTCGAATTTAACCTCTGTGTGGAGCGGCTATCCAGGGAAAACATGGGAGGTAAAACTCGAACCTTAGACAGTTTACACTTTCAGTTTTAGAATTTTAGAAAACTGTGTTCATCAGTCAAGTTTGAGCATAATGTTCGATGCCTTAGAGATACAAACCACCGTTCAAATTTTAGTATGTTATACAGGGATATCCATACTGTAAGGTATCAAAAATTGGAACTTAACCAACGGTTAGATTTAGATCTGTGAAGGTGCAAAATGACCTAGTTAGGCTGTTTATGAAATGATCCAGGAAAAATGCTAAGTATAGATTTTTGGTTTGAGTTCAACTTTAAAGATTTTTGTACAAGTAACGGTTAAACAGTTTTAAGAAATTCTTGCTCTTATGAATAGATTACATATCTTAGATGATTTAGAAATTTATTTTAGAATTTTTAAAAGTTTATTTTAATTTCATATTTGAAGGTGTAGTTGGACCTTAGTCACTTTTCGTGAAATAGAAAAATGGGTAGTTTCTCTAGTTGTTACCTAAAATCATCCTAGGGAGTAGAATATGGTTAGTTACCCTCAAATAAGAATTTAAGTACGTATTCCGGGTTTTTGGAAGTTCCGGGAACAAGGGTTAAATAGTCATTTTACCTTAAATAAGCACTGTAATAACTTTTGCAAATAGAATCTTACATCTTAGGAGTTTTAGACTTCTAAGTACCCAAGGAAATGTGTTGACCCACGTGCCTCCTATGACAGGCAACTGAGTTTCTGCAGTTACCGATTGTGTGGTGTTAAGAGAGGCGAGATTTTATTCTAGTAAGTCCACAGACTTACTTAGCTGGCTTCTTGCATGTGTGTGATGTGTATGAGTGGTGTTTGATAGTTAAGATAAATAACGAAACCGGAATAGGCTGACTTTAGTATATTGTATAATTGACCCAACTGTATGATAACGGGGCGTGACATCATCTGCATAGCTCTTGCGAGAGTCTAGGAGGTTCCCTGCGACCATCCCAATCAAGTAGACGGTCAAATGAATTAGTACCATTCCGCGTTTGTAAACGGGGACAGGGGCGAGGTTTGGGAATCCCTCGTGTCACAAAATAAGTATCAATAGTAATGACGTATCACTTAATTAAAAATAACAAAAAGGAACGAGTGTTGCATGGTGATTGTGTATGTTGTGTGTTTGTGCTTTTACCTTTATACTTATGCAGAGATTTTTAGCTAACGGTTTAATACCGCTTGTATATGCCTTGCAGGTTAGGGAGGCGATCGAGTGATCCGGAGGTAATGGGTAGCCGGGGTTCCTTGCGTTATAGGACGAGACTGTTATATTTTATTTCATGACTGCTGAGACCGATATTGGTATTTTGGTTTTGTGACTTGGCTGTATTGTTTTTAGATTTGGATTTTCATTTCGGTCATGATATAAAACTCTATGTTTTGCCTTTTTATTTGTGTCGTGTTGTAAGGTCCGATGAAGTTGTTGTCAGGCTAAGGGCCGGGACCCATTGTGAGGTCCCAGCTTGTAGCTTTTCGAGTCCTCTAGGATTCGGGGTGTTACATCTATCTCCGGGGCCTGCACTATAGATGGAACAAGCTTCTCGCTTGGGTTAGTAAAGTGGGCCCAATGGCCAAATTGGAGATAGGTAGCCTTTTGTGCCCATCTAGTTGGGCTAGGACTTCCTTAATGCTAGATGTCAATGCATAATCTGAAGTATGAATGTGAATGTCATGCTCTATTATATTTTTCAACTCATCCATGTCAGAAATATCAAAAACATCTTGCACAAAAGGTTCAATAATATCAATGGTACATAGGGAATAATCATAAATAGGGTATTTTATTGCATCATAAATGTCAAATTCAACTACTTCCCCATCAAATTCCTTGGTTAATTTGCCACTAACATAATCGATTGTATTCCTAGCGGATGTTAGGAATGTTCTCCCCAATAATATTGGTCCAGCATGTGAGTTATTTTCCATGTCCATTACAAAGAAATCAGCAGGGAAAATCAGATTATCTACCATTACTAATACATCTTCAATAATCCCTTTCGGGTAAACATTAGATCTATCAGCAAGTTGTACTACAATCTGAGTTTCAATTAACGGCCCAAGGCCAAGTGATTTATGAATGGAATAGGGAAGGACATTAATAGAAGCACTAAGATCAAGCATAGCTTTGTCAAAGCGGGTTTCCCCTATAACACAAAGGATGCTTACCATGCCCGGATCGCTACACTTCTTGGGCATTCGGCGTTGGAAAACGGCGGACACATGCTCGCTCACTTGCACCTTTTGCTTCCCCTTCCGCTTTTGATTCCTCTTGATGCTGCAGAGTTCCTTTAGGAACCGAGCATATTTAGGAATAATTTTCACCAATTTAAGGAGAGGGATGTTTACCTCACATTTGGAGGTCTCAAAGATATCCTTGTCCTCGATTATTCTTCCCTCCTTTAGTGCCTCGGGCAAAGGGGTTGGGGGTTTCTCAACATACAAAGGTGGAAAATCAGGCCGGACGTATGAATCCTTCACAACAGAACCCTCTGTTGTCTTTTCCGTAGGGGGAAGGATGCAGGCGCAGGGGCTGCTCAGGGGTTGTCACCGCAGGGGCGGCGACATCCAACCGCAGGGGCGGCGTCTGCTCAGAGGTTGGCGCAGTTGTAGCCGCAGGGGCGGGTGTGGGTGCGGCAGACTCGTCAGAGGGTTTGTTCTTCACTTCTTGTTGGTGGTTTCTGCTTGATGTGCTTCCCACTCCTTAATGTTAGGGCAATAACATTCTCCTTGGGGTTTACCACCGTCTGGGAAGAAAAATTTCCGGAGGATCTAGCTTCAATCCTTGTAATAGCTTCCGCTATTTGCCTAACCTGTTTCTCAAGGTTCTTGATGCAGGATTCTGTTGTTTGGACATGAGTAGCAAAATGCTTAGTTAAAACCTACAGCATATCCTCAGTAGATTGAGACTTACCTTGGCGGGGCGGCTGCTGTTGGTTTTATTGATCCCTCCATCGCAAAATTCTGTTGATCACGCCAATTCGGCATATAATTTTGCGTATACGGATTGTTCCTAGGCCTTTGCTGCTGTTTTTTCCCACAGCCCAATGCGTTCACCTCAGCATCGTCATCCTGGACTTGGGGGCACATGTCAGTTGGGTGGTATGGGTCGGCACATGCCCATAGCCCAAGTTGTTGTGGAGTTCCCATCAAGGTCAATCTTTTCTCCATTTTCTTCAGCTCAACAAGTTCAGTGGAGATCTCAATCTTCCCAAGATTGATAGCATGAACACCTTTTTTAGAAGAAGTCCTTCCGAAATTCCGAGTTCCTTCAACTAGTTCCTGCATTTTCTCCAAAGAAAGGTCAGGAGTAGTGTTCAGAATATTACCTCCACAAGCACCGTCGATGATCCTCCTCTCATTATCAAGCAAGCCATGGTACAAGTACAAGACTAGATCTTGGGTGGAATAGCCATGGAAAGGACAACTGGACCGGAGGAGTGCAAAACATTCGAAGTACTCATAAAGAGTTTCGTCCACCTCTTGTTCGATGTTACTTATATCTTTGTTGAAGCTATTGGACTTTTTTGCTGGAAAGTACTGTAACACCCCAAATCCACGGGACTTGGAGTCTCACATTAGGCTAGGATCTCACAATGGATCTTGACCCTAGCCTGATAACAAGTTCACTGGATCTTACAACAAGGCACATGTAAATTAAAACTAAATACATTAAAGCTGTATATGATGCATCAAAAGAGTTTACAACCTCAGAGCCGAGTATAAAACATCAAACCACAACATCTGATACAAAAGATCCCATATCCCGCGCATCCTAGTGTACAGAAGTCCTCGGCTGAACACACCATCTGTGTCACCCTGTAGTCTTCCTAACCTGCAGATCATCTACCACACGGTATTAAACCCTTAGCTACAGCAATGAAAAGCATGAAGGTAATAGCACAACTACAAATCAACATCTCATACATGCAATGCCACACACAATCATTTATTATCTTTCATTACGTTATTCCATTACTAATTCAACTTCTTTTGTAACACGAGGAACCTAAAGAACCTCATCCCTTTCCCCGTTAACACAGGGGTTTGCATTGGGGGTGATCGTCACTCGCCCCCCTGTGTTACTGGTTTCCAAGCACCTCCTCCTAAGCAGCAGACGGAGACCGGTGGTTACCGCCCGCTATAATATACTTGGGACAAATAAATGTAATAAATGGTTATCCTAGTCCGGTTAAGGTTATAAATGCACAATCATATGAACACACACAACCATCACAATCATACATTCTACAACTGCACGCTAAGTAAGTCCTATGGACTTACCTGATATACTCGTAACCTGTACCACGTCACAGCTTCCCCTTGGGGAAGTAATCAACGCCTACAATAGCAAGACACACACAATCACATACTGCAAAGGTTAGGAGACTCGTCTCACTAACCACAACCAGCCTATATCTCAAATCTAACCCTCACATCCTCAACACATTCATAAATGCCTAAGGCATATCCTCAACATAACTTCTCATCATACTCGTACATATACTAAACCTTAAAGCCATAACCGATATCCATAACATCATCATGATCCTCAACTCATTCTGACACCTAGCATGCATCTAATCTTTATTTCTAAATCTCGAATTTTAATCCTAATTTAATTAATTAACCTTTAATTAATAAATTAAATTTCACCATAACATTTTGCCCGCAAGCCATTTCTAAACCCACCTGTCATCATATTTCATCAAACAAACAATCCATAAACACCAGAATAATATAATGATCATAATGGAAATTCTAATTATCTATTTTGAAAAGCCTAAGGTCAATTTAGGCCAAATCGCAATACGGAAAATGAATAAATTCATAACTTATTCGTTACTAACCCGATTGACGATCTGAAAGAAGATTTGGAATCGCAACGACGCAGGCTACGCATGTACAACATCAAATTCACCGGAATCTGAGAGACGGAACTGTCCTGGTGACATATATGCTCGACAAGGTCTTCATCTTCTCGGAAATGCAAAAACTTGGTACCGATATGAAGAGAATGAAGAGAGGAATCCAGAAACTCAAACGGAATTGAAATCGAATTAGAAACGGAGAGTAGATCTGAGTTTGAAGTTTGTGAGAAATCAGAGCTTTTATGAGGAAACGTGAAATGAAATGAATTAATAACAATTTTCCGCTATTAATAGTGAAGTCGATAAATTCCTTTAGCGAAGTCCATAATTATCCTTTAACCGATCCAATCGCGGGTTGAATCCCCTTCTCCAAACTTCTCGAAATTGGAACAATAAATCTTGAATATTGTAGGGATAATTATTCCACAATTGCCTCGGAAAACGTGTATTCCTAGGCCTGATAACAAGTTCACTGGATCTTACAACAAGGCACATGTAAATTAAAACTAAATACATTAAAGCTGTATATGATGCATCAAAAGAGTTTACAACCTCAGAGCCGAGTATAAAACATCAAACCACAACATCTGATACAAAAGATCCCATATCCCGCGCATCCTAGTGTACAGAAGTCCTCGGCTGAACACACCATCTGTGTCACCCTGTAGTCTTCCTAACCTGCAGATCATCTACCACACGGTATTAAACCCTTAGCTACAGCAATGAAAAGCATGAAGGTAATAGCACAACTACAAATCAACATCTCATACATGCAATGCCACACACAATCATTTATTATCTTTCATTACGTTATTCCATTACTAATTCAACTTCTTTTGTAACACGAGGAACCTAAAGAACCTCATCCCTTTCCCCGTTAACACAGGGGTTTGCATTGGGGGTGATCGTCACTCGCCCCCCTGTGTTACTGGTTTCCAAGCATCTCCTCCTAAGCAGCAGACGGAGACCGGTGGTTACCGCCCGCTATAATATACTTGGGACAAATAAATGTAATAAATGGTTATCCTAGTCCGGTTAAGGTTATAAATGCACAATCATATGAACACACACAACCATCACAATCATACATTCTACAACTGCACGCTAAGTAAGTCCTATGGACTTACCTGATATACTCGTAACCTGTACCACGTCACAGCTTCCCCTTGGGGAAGTAATCAACGCCTACAATAGCAAGACACACACAATCACATACTGCAAAGGTTAGGAGACTCGTCTCACTAACCACAACCAGCCTATATCTCAAATCTAACCCTCACATCCTCAACACATTCATAAATGCCTAAGGCATATCCTCAACATAACTTCTCATCATACTCGTACATATACTAAACCTTAAAGCCATAACCGATATCCATAACATCATCATGATCCTCAACTCATTCTGACACCTAGCATGCATCTAATCTTTATTTCTAAATCTCGAATTTTAATCCTAATTTAATTAATTAACCTTTAATTAATAAATTAAATTTCACCATAACATTTTGCCCGCAAGCCATTTCTAAACCCACCTGTCATCATATTTCATCAAACAAACAATCCATAAACACCAGAATAATATAATGATCATAATGGAAATTCTAATTATCTATTTTGAAAAGCCTAAGGTCAATTTAGGCCAAATCGCAATACGGAAAATGAATAAATTCATAACTTATTCGTTACTAACCCGATTGACGATCTGAAAGAAGATTTGGAATCGCAACGACGCAGGCTACGCATGTACAACATCAAATTCACCGGAATCTGAGAGACGGAACTGTCCTGGTGACATATATGCTCGACAAGGTCTTCATCTTCTCGGAAATGCAAAAACTTGGTACCGATATGAAGAGAATGAAGAGAGGAATCCAGAAACTCAAACGGAATTGAAATCGAATTAGAAACGGAGAGTAGATCTGAGTTTGAAGTTTGTGAGAAATCAGAGCTTTTATGAGGAAACGTGAAATGAAATGAATTAATAACAATTTTCCGCTATTAATAGTGAAGTCGATAAATTCCTTTAGCGAAGTCCATAATTATCCTTTAACCGATCCAATCGCGGGTTGAATCCCCTTCTCCAAACTTCTCGAAATTGGAACAATAAATCTTGAATATTGTAGGGATAATTATTCCACAATTGCCTCGGAAAACGTGTATTCCTAGGCCGTCTTTCTTAACCGTTAAGAAATGAAATAGCGACTCTTTTGGCCGTTTTCTCATTCCATGTTATTTCATATCTAGGACATGTCCGATGTCCTGATCATTTCTCTCAAGTGCATTTGTATTAAATGGAGCTCCCAATGCTCCAAATAATACCGGAGGGTAAAAATTATAACTTGGGGGAAAAAGTGAAAATTTCACCATAAGCCCAAAATTACGCTAGGAACGTAACGGTGGGACTTATACTCAACACTTACGAAATCTTCGTGAGTTATATGTCAATTACTATCACTGATTGAGTTAATCAACATTAATTAAAATTCGAATATCCTAGCTATTACATCACACACCCCTTAAGAAAAAGTTTCGTCTCGAAACTTGAACAATTCCCAAATCCTCTCGGACCCATACGCCGAGGTATAAACACTCTCTCTATCGGAGGTATCACATCTCCGTTGAAACGTATCAACTTATAACACTCTATAACCTCAAAACACAGAATGGAGGAATCACCAAATTCAGCAACAAGATCATAACACTATCCAAAGGCATAGAGGAAAAATCATCTGTAGCTAACTACTAACCACGTCACTAGGCATGGAGGAAAGCCGTTTCCAGCCAATCGTACTCGTAACACAACTATGTGGAGGAAAACCGTCTCCACTAACACTATGTCCATCAATAATAGCCTGGAGGAAAGAACCATCTCCAGCTAATCCTAAACATATTACAATAGCATGGAGGAAAGAACCATCTCCAACTATACCTATATCGTACTAGCAAACAAGATCTAACAGATCAGATGCACATATCTAAGCTAGCACTAAAACACATCATATCACATAAGCATATAGCATACAAGCACTCACCAAAAAGGCACTAAGATCTACTCGTGGATCCTACGGGTGCCTCTAACTCCTCATAGAACTCTGGATAGTTCCTTTGGATACTATCCGCTGTCTCCCAGGTAGCCTCATCCGGTCCTCGTCTCGACCACTGTATCCTCATCATAGGAATATCCTTCGAATGCAGGCGTCTCACACCTCTATTTCTAGAACTGCAAAAGGTTGTTGTGCAAAAGTGTGGTCCGGCTCAACCACTAGATCATCATAACTCACAATGTGCCTCAGGTCTGGTATGTACTCCCTCAGCTGAGACACATGAAACATAGGGTGAACACCCTCTAACTTCGGTGGCAAAGCCAATCTGTGCACCGCTCTCCCAACTCTATCCAGTATCTCGAAAGGACTGACATATCGGAGACTCAACTTCCCCTTTATGACATAACGTCTGACGCCTCGCGTCAGAGTTACTCTCAACCAGACATGAGCTCATGCCTGAACTCTACAGGTCGACGCCTCCTATCTGCATACAACTTCTGGCGACTCTGTGCAGCCAGCATCCTCTCTCTAATCAGCGTTACTCGAGGCATATCATCCTGAATCTGTTTTGGCTCTATCCTACTGTTACTGCTAGGCTCCTCCCAGCATAAAGGTGTATGACACCTATGTCTACACAATGCCTCATAGGGGCCATCCCTATAGATGCATACCAACGGTGGTGGTATAAGAACTCAACGAGTGGGAGATAAATAGATCGTCCCTATTCCCAATCCATCCCACAAGCTCACAACAAGTCCTCTACGGTCTGGAGAGTTCTCTCAGACTGACCATCTGTCTGAAGTAAAACTCAATCATGATATGTGGACCCGTTCCCCAAGCAGTCTGAATATGCTATCAAAACCTCAAAGTAAACCGTCTACTACAATCATAGTCGATCGTCCTTAGTACACTTATGGAGTCCCACCATCTTTCTAGTGTACTCCTTTATTACTTCATTCACTGGCCACGTCTCTCTGTTGAGATGGAACGTGTCGACTTCGTAAATCTGTTACTAATAATCTGGATAACACCAAAACTCTTACTAGGTCTCAATCCCATGACAAGTCCACTGCAAAGTCCTCTCACTTTCACTACAGCACTGGTAGTGGATGAGCTCATGTCCAGGTCAGTAACACTTTAACCTTATTTACTACTTCGTAGTACCTCTTATTCGTACATGGATGTACTAAAGAAGGTGTACTATGAGTGTACTGTAATCTTCTCCACTCGACTCCGCATAAGCGGTTATACTAACGTAGTTGCTGTGTCTCATACTCCTTCTATTCCATTAAAGAACTGTGGTGCCTCGCCATGAGGCATCCTTCCATCAAGTTCCCTCAAGATCAGGCAAGTCACCTGTTTTTGTTGGACCTCATCTAACAAACCAGGTAAAATCTCTAAACATGAAACTAACGTCCTTATGAGCAGTTGTAGGTCCAACTCTAACCAAGCTAGATCATTTTGAAACCGAGACTGTACAACAATTCTAACAATCGCCTTCTCTCGAGGCGTCTTCTTATTCAAGGGATCAGTTACCACATTCTCCTTGCTAGAATGGTACAAATCTCAAGGTCAACGTCCTTGATCAACTCAAACTATCGACGCTAGCAGTTATTCAACCTTTATTGCTTAAAAATATGCTTCAACCTCCTATGATCTATGAAACTGTGACACAAAATGTCACACATGTATTGTCTTCAAATCTTGGAACTTGAACTACCACCACTAACTGGAAATCATGAGTCGGGAAGTTCTCCTCATACGTTCTCAGCACCGTAGTCACGTGATTCCCAGAATCTTCTTATCATCACCGAATAGAAGTAGAGGTCAAATGCTTCCTCTACTCTTCAAAGCTTCTACATACTACTTCAACCACACAATTATGGTGGTCTTCCTCAGAAGACTCGTAAATGGATGCACAATCACATAGAATCCTTCCTCAAAGCGTTGGTAGCAATCGGCTGGGCCGAGAACTACGCATTCCCTTAACGTTCATCCGTATTATCCATAAGACTTCATACTTACTCCTCGTCACATCAATCATGATCCTACTGGCGGAACAACATGACCTTGAAGGTTACTTCTGGCATCTCAATTCACATTTAGGGAGCATAGCACACTCGCTTCTATCCCTCGGATTCTGCAAAACCGTCCTCAAATAACCGGTAAGTTCCTCTCCGTTGTGAGAATACACCAAACTTCATCAATAAGATCTACCACCAACTGATCAAGGAAGTAGATGAGGGGCTCATCGTCATCATTGATGAGGGGCTAGCCGTCCAAGTTCCACGTCCGCTCCACCCACAATTGATGAGGGGCTCATCGTCATTATTCACATGCCATGCAAGGCTTCCATGCTACTTGGATTCTAGCACACCAACTCCAAACACACACAAAATCACAAAAATAGAAAAATGAAAAACAAAAGCAAAAACGAAAAGGGAAAAATGTCTACCAATGGGTTCCCTCCCACCAAGAGCTTCTTTAAGGTCATTAGTTTGACCAAACTCTGGGGCATCTCATTCGAGGTGAAGTGGGGCAATCATGTCCACCGGAGCTCGAGGGATATACTTCTTCAACCGGTGCCCATTCACCTTAAAGTCTCCACAATGCTCCCCTCCTATCTCAACCACTCCATGGGGAAAGATCTTCTTCACCATATATGGACCCGTCCATCTTGACTTTAGCTTTCCGGGGAGGAGCCGCAGCCTTGAGTTGAAGAGAAGGACCAAGTCTCCTTCACTCAACTCCTTCGGGATGAGAAGCTTGTCATGCCAACGTTTGGTCGTTTCCTTATAGATCCGGGCGTTTTCATAGCATCCAACCGGATCTCCTCAAGAGTGTTCATGTCTAGCAATCTTTTTTCACCGGCCTCCTTGAGGTCAAAATTCAGCCACCTAATGGCCCAATATACTCTATGCTCCATCTCCACCGGAAGGTGGCAAGACTTACCATAAACTAGCTTTTAGGGAGTGGTGCCAATCGGTGTCTTGAAAGCGGTTCTATATGCCCACAAGGCATCATCGAGCTTCATAGCCCAATCTTTTCTCGTCCTAGAAACCGTCTTCTCAAGGATTCCTTTTATCTCCCGGTTGGAGATTTCCACTTGGCCACTAGTTTGGGGATGGTAAGGTGTTGCCACCTTATGAGTCACGCCATACTTAGCCAAAAGTGTCCCAAACTTCCTATTGGTGAAGTGCTTTCCTCCATCACTTATGATCACCCTTGGTATCCCAAACCTAGGAAAAATCACTCGGTTGAAGAACCGCACCACAACCTTTGCATCATTTGTGGGAGAAGCGATTGCCTCCACCCATCTCGAAACGTAGTCTACTACCAATAAGATGTAGAGGTTGCCACAATAAGAGGGGAATGGTCCCATGAAGTCCACACCCCACACATGAAATATCTCCACTTCTTGTATGTTGTTCAAGGGCATCTCAATCCTCCTTGAGATGTTGCCGGTCCTTTGGCAAGCATCACATGCTACCACAAAATTCTGCACATCCTTGAACAAACTTGGCCAATAAAACCCGGATTGCAACACCTTTGCACATGTCTTGTGTGAGCTAGCATGGCCTCCACATGGCGAGGAATGACAATGGCGGATCACACTCACCACCTCATCCTCCGGTATGCATCTTCTAAAGACTCCATCCGGCCCTCTCTTGAACAAAAGTGGTTCACTCCAATAGTAATGCCTCACATCTTTGAAGAATTTCTTCCTTTGGGTATAGGATAAACCGGGTGGCACCTCCTCACACACAAGGTAGTTCACAATGTCGGTATACCATGGCTCATTTCCCTTGGATACTTGAAGCAAGCACTCCTCCACCATTTGCAATTGCTCATCTCGGAATGAGTCATCAATCGGGATGGCATCTTTCTCAATCTCCAACGGTGGGAGTCTACTAAGGTGGTCCGCCACAGAATTTTCGGACCCTTTCTTATCCCGGATTTCCAAGTCATGCTCTTGAAGAAGAAGGATCCACCGAATCAAACGAGGCTTGGCATCCTTCTTGGTAAGGAGATAACGGATTGCAGCATGATCTGTTTACACAATGACCTTCGCTCCAACAAGATACGAGCGGAACTTCTCAAATGCATACACAACCGCTAGCAACTCCTTCTCGGTGGTAGCATAATTAAGTTTGGCATCATCTAGCGTCTTGTTAGCATAATAGATGGCATGTGTAAGCCCATCTTTCTTTTGTCCAAAAACAGCCCCAACGGCTACATCACTCGCGTCACACATGATCTCAAACGGTAAACTCCAATCCGGAGGTTGCATGATAGGTGCGGAGATCAAGGCATTCTTCAACCTACAAAAATCCTCAAGACAATCCTTGGAGAAAACAAACTCAACATCTTTCGTTAGTAGGTTAGTAACAGGCTTAGAAATCATAAAGAAATCTTTATTGAATCTCCGGTAAAAACCGGCATACCCTAGAAAATTCCTTACCCCCTTCACCAAGGTAGGTGGTGGCAACTTCTCTATCGTCTCTATCTTAGCACTATCAACCTCAATGCCACGGTTGGACACCAAATGTCCCAACACAATGCCTTCACATACCATGAAGTGGCATTTTTCCCAATTCAAGACTAGATTAGTCTCCTCACATCTTTTAAGAACCAAGGACAAGTTAGCTAAACAATCATCAAATGAAGATCCATAAATAGAGAAATCATCCATAAACACTTCCATGATGTTTTTAATATACGTAGAAAAGGTAGCCATCATACAGCTTTGAAAGGTGGCTGGTGCATTACACAACCCAAATGGCATTCTCCTATATGCAAATGTACCCCAAGGACATGTGAATGTAGTTTTCTCTTGGTTATCGGGGTGGATCGGGATTTGGAAGAATCCACTATAACCGTCTAAATAACAAAAATGGGAATGTTGAGCTAATCTCTCTAACATTTGGTCAATGAAGGGAAGAGGGAAGTGATCTTTCCTAGAGGCCACATTTAGTTTCCTATAGTCTATACACATCCTTCATCCCGTAACCGTTCTAGTCGGAATTAGTTCATTATTCTCATTAGTCACTACGGTCATCGCACCCTTCTTAGGAACCACATGCACGGGACTAACCCACTTACTATCCGAAATCGGGAAGATGATTCCCGCATCTAGCAATTTAAGAATCTCTTACTTTACCACTTCTTTCATGATGGGGTTTAGTCTTCTTTGAGGTTCAATTGAAGGTTTATGATTATCTTCCACTAAAGATATTATGCATGCACAAAGAAGGTTTAATGCCAACTAAATCATCAATGGTATAGCCAATAGCCTTCCTTTGCAATCTCAACTCATGCAACAATCTATTCAACTCATCATCATTCAAGCATGCATTAACAATCACCGGATATGTAGAATTATCACCAAGAAAAGCATACTTCAAATGAGAGGTGAGGGGTTTAAGTTCAAGTTTAGGAGGACCTTTATCGGTTGGAGACGCTCTATACAATGTTGGTTGAGATGAATCCAAAGCCATGGAAGACTCCCCAAAGCTCCTTGAAGCTTGATCAACAACCAATGTAGTTTCTGGAGAAACCACGGGAAAAATCACGGGCTCTGGCACAACCACGGCTGTGGAACTTGCAAAGCTAGCCTTTTTGAGCACTCTAGAGAGTTCCACGGGACATTCCACGTGCGTGGTTCTTCCCCCTAGGCCGTGGTTCACACAATAATTCAGCACACCTTCGTGTACTTCAAATTCAGCTCTTGTCTCCTTTTCCAATGCATCCAAAGCCTTGATTTCTTTATTGCAAGCCTCCTCAACTCCTTCCTCCATAAAACTTAAGCTAAGAACCTTCTCCAAGGGGTCCTTGATCAAGATCGAGCTCACAACTTCTCTAGACTCTTCTTGCTCGACAATGTTCAACACATCTTCACCAAGGGCTGGCCCCTTCATCATTGTGGATAGCTTGAACTTAATATTCTCTTCTCGTATGTTGAAGGAGAGAATTCCATTTTTACAATCTACCAAGCATACGGATGAAGCCAAGAACGGCCTTCCCAAAATGATAGGAACCGGGTAGTCCACCGGGATGTCTAAAAACAACGAAATCTATTGGCACATAGAACTTCCCGAGCTGCACCGATATATCCTCCAATATTCCTACGGGATGAGTGATTGAACGGTCCGTCATGTAGAGGGTATATCTTGACCGGCTTTGGCTCTCCTAGCCCAACTTTATTGCAAAGTGCAAGCTGGATGATGCTTACACTTTCCCCAAGATCACAAAGGGCTTCATACTTCACTTCTCGAACCCCAATTGGCACACAAAAAGATCCCGGATCTCTTAGCTTAGGAGGCATCGACTCCTTCATGGTTTGGACCAATTCCGAGGACCTCTTTGTCATCCTCACTTCCCCATACTCTTCCAACTTCCTTTTGTTGAAGAGTATTTCCTTCAAGAACTTTCCATATGCCGGCAGACCTAGAATAGCATCCATGAACGGAATGTTAATATGCAATTTGGACATAAGTTCAAGGAATTTACCGAAGTGTTTGTCCAAGCGAGCTCTTGCTCATGATTGTGGGAATGGTAGTGGTGGCTTGTATGGAGGTGGTGCCACATATGTTGGCCCATTATCCTTGCTCTTGCCTCCATCTTCTTGCAATGGCTCTTCTTCCACCACTACTTGCTTTCCTTTATCATTTCCCTTAGGCAAAGGATTCTTCATGCTCAGCCCACTCCTTGTTGTGATGGCCAACACTTGGCCTCTTGGGTTATCTTCATTTCTTCCGGGAAGCTTCCCGGATCTCTATGAGTTTCACCCGCCTTTTGAAACACTTGTGCTTCCAACATCTTTTGAGCTTTAGAAATGGAAGTCACCGTGCTCTCAAGACCACTCAACCTTCCAAGCAATTGCTCAAACATCATCTCGGTTCTATCCTTTGGAGGTTGAGTAAATCCGGGTGGAGGTTCTTGTGAAGCCTTTGGTGGTGGAGTTGCGCTTGTGGAAGCGGGAGGGTTCAAGGCTCCATCCGGGTTAGAATAGGAAAACCCGGGATGGTTGTGGTTAGGCTGGTAATTGTAGAATTGCCGGTTGTTGTTGAAGTTCCTTGGGCCTTGATAGTTGTTGTAGTATCCCCTTCCCATGTAGTTAACATCTTCCTCCTTGGAAGACAAGTTTGCTTGTACTTGCACTTGAGGGCTCGCTTGACTCTTCAAAGTTGTGGCACACAACTCCCTCAAAGATTTTAGCTCATTGTTGATTGCATCAATCTTGAAATTACTCATGGTGACTTCACTCACCTCATATGCTCCCGATTTCCCCCCATCACTCTTCCTATGGGAGTACTTCTCAATCACCAAACCTTGTTTCTCTACAAACTCCCAAGCTTCATCCACATTCTTTTCCATGAAAGTCCCACCAGAAAGAGATTGAAGCTTGAATTGGCTATCTTCATCAAGTCCCTTGAAGTAGATCTCCAAAAGTTCTATTTTTGGTATACCATGGTGTGGACAATCAAGGAGAAGGTCCTTGAACCTCTCCCAAGACTTGAATAGGCTTTCTCTATCCTTCATCACGAAGGCATTGATCTTCCCTCTTAGCTCGGTCGTCTTGCAAGGTGGGAAGAACTTAGTCAAGAACTCGGTTGTCATTTCCTCCAAAGTACTTACTCGCCCTAATGGAATCGATTGGTACCAAGCCAAGTCTTTATCCTTAAGTGAGAAGGAAAAAGCCCTAAGCTTATGGTTGTTGTTCTCCAACCTAGGCGGCCTCAGAGTCTCCATCAATATCTCGTAGTTCATCAAATGTTGATGAGGGGACTCTCCTTCCATCCCTCTAAATTGATTATGCCGGATCATTTGTAGCACTTGAGGGCGCAGCTCATAATCATGGGCTGCAGGATCTCCTAAGTTTACACCCGGACGGTGCACTCTTTGAGCCAGATCCATACGTTGCCCTAACGTTTGTGGCTCCTTAATCATTATCGGCTCAAAACGAATATTAAACGCCGGCTGCGGTTGTGGTGGTGGTGGAGGTGGTTGTTGACGATTAAGCTCTCTTTGCACAAGAGCTTGCCTAATCTCTTCAATCTCCCTCCTAGTTGCTTCTTGCCTCTCATTGGCAAGTCTCCTTTCATTCTCCAAGAGCTCATCTCTTAACCTACTTTTCCTCTAAAGCCTCATCCAACTCAGCTTGAAGATCTCTTGCGGCCATCTCTTTCTTCTTCTTAATGCTCTTAGATCTAGCCTTAAGGGTTTTCTCCGGTTCGGGATCGAATGGAGCTAAATCCTTGACACGAGATCTTCGCATACACCTAAAGAGTAAGAGATGTCCTGAAAATGCAAAGACACAAACCAAACGAGATCAAAAGCAACAAGAAAGACCTACACTATAGACAATCACAAAAATGACTCAATCTAGACCTAGTCCCCGGCAACGGCGCCAAAAACTTGTTACGCTAAGCACGTGTCACGCAAAAGTCTTTAATTTATAACTCGAATTATTTTTCCTAACCCCTAGCGAACCCACACTGTATGGGTCGTTTTGTAGTAAGGATAGTATTCCGAGGTCGAACACAAAGACTAAGGTGAAATTGAATCAATAGTGACAAAGGATAGGGTTGATCTAGGCTAAGAAAGGATGAAGGAAACAAAGAAAGGAAAATAACAATCTTTTTGGGTTTGGTTTTGTGTGGTGATCAATCAAGGATCAACATGATATAAGGTGGCAAAACAAACTAAGAAATCAAGCTAAAACACAAATAAACAAGGCAAACACGAAATATGTGATCAAAGAGAGAAAAGAGGATTCTAGGGGTCGAGAATTCCGATTATGGCATTGGACTCAAGCTTCTAATCATCCTTGGATAAACTAAGGTATGTTGGGAAGGAATGTTTCTCAAGTGGGGTCAATTACCGGGTAGGTCTCATGATCCACTAATACCGCACCTAAGGTCCTATCACCGCGTAAGTCTCTAGCAGCCTAAGGTAGGGATATCTACACAAACCGGATGGTTATCTAGGTATCTTACCTCTCCTAACCGGGTGACTCTCGGGATGGCAAGTTCTAAACACCTATCCTAGCACACTCAGTCCAATAGCGGCTTGTGAGGCTCACTACTACCTAGAATTCGTCATCTTCGGTATCTAAGAGCAAGAATCACCGGGTAGGACCCTTCTAACACTTAGTTGCTAACACTAGGTCACCCTAGGATAGATTTAGCTCAACAAACACTAGGATTTCAATAATATAACATCAGAGCTCTTAGGTTGATCAAAACAAGCAAGTCAGTCAAAATCAGGGGCAGTTCATCCCTTTCAACGGCCGTGGACTAGCAAGATCAAACCGTGGTTTGCAATAGTAGCTAGGTTCGAGCAAACAAATCATCCAAAAGTACATCTAAGTACATTCTATCATAGTCCAAGCCATAACCATCTTTCCCTTACCCTAGAATCGCATCTATTTAGCCAACAACATGTATCTTAACAATCAAACTCAACAAGCATTCATTCATGGCTTCCATAGCAAGTAAATGAAGCGAAATAGAGATGAACAAGTAGAACTAAGAAAACCAAGCTGAATATGAGTTCAAGAAGGACTTACAACCCTTCAAAAGAAGGTTCAATCGTTTCCTACAAACCCTTGCAAAACGTCTTCACAAAGCTCACTCAAAATCACTCAAAAAGACTATGAAACTATGAACTAGTGTGCTTCTTCTTCTTCTCCAAATGTGAGTGTTTTTCCTCCTCCAAGAGTAGCTCCAATCCAAATGTGTGTAGTGAGAGTGTGGGAGAGAACGGAGTGATGCGGTCTTCCCTCAACAGCCTGCAGGACCACCTTTTGTACACCATCAAGGGCAAGGGTCGGTTATGGAGATCGTGGGACAGCTGTTACAGCTGTCGCAGCTGTGCCCGTGGAAGTCCCAGTGGCCGTGGTTTTTGGTGATGCAGCTTTCTTTGGATCATCAAGCCACAATTTAGTGCAAGGCAGGCACCAACAAGGTCCCATGTGTCCTCCTTAGCTCCTAGCTTGCTTCCCAATGAGTCCAAAGGTGTGTCATCTCGAGGAACGATCCTTGAATGTATTGATTAAGCTCCTAAAGCTCCCAAAATAGCTACAAAACATGCAAAAGTCCGTGTAGACGTCTATCTCGACAAATATAAAATAATTGAATGCAAACGTCATGAACTAGTGCTAAACCATGCATGAATGAGCGGAAAAACTATCTAAATGAGTGCTTAAACCTACGTCAAAATCGTTTTATTATTTGTTGTATGAGCACTCAACGAGTGGGAGGTAATCAGACCATCCCTGTCCCCAATCCAACACACAGGCTCGCAGCATGTCTTCTAAGGTCTGGATGGTCCTCTCTGACTAACCATCTGTCTGGGGGTGAAACGCAGTCGTAAAGTGTAGACTCGTCCCCAAAGCAGTCTGAATCTGCTGCCAGAATCTCGATGTGAATCATCCATCACGATCAGAAACGATCGTCCTCGGTAGTCCATGGAGTCTCACTATCTGTCTAGTGTACTCCTAAGCTAATCTGCTCACAGGACACGTCTATGTGATGGGGATGAAACGTGCCGTCTTCGTTAATCTGTCAACGACTATCCTGATGGCATCAAAGCTCCTACTGGTCCTCAACCCAGTCACAAAATCCATGGAGACGTCCTCCCACTTCCACTGCGGTACTAGCAGTGGGTGGAGCTCACCTCTAGGTCTGAAATGCTCTATCTTGACCTACTGACAGGTCGTACACTGTGCCACAAATCTGGCTACATCGGGCTTCAACCCTCCCCACCAAAATGAACGTCTCACATCATGGTACATCTTACTCGTACCAGGGTGTATTGAGTATGGTGTACAATGAGCCTCCTGCAAAATCCGCTGTCTCAGCTTTGTATCTACAGGAACACAGATACGGTCTTGTCGTCTCATAACTCCATCTGCCCCAATAGTAAATTGGGGTGCCTCTCTACCAGACATCCTATCTCTAATCCTCGCCAAAGTCGGGCAGGTCCCCTGCTTCTGTTGGATCTTATCCAACAGACCAGACAGAACTTCTAAGGTAAACAACTGGGATATCCAAACGTCCACAAGTCGGGCTCGGTTTGCAACCCGCATATCCAACCTCATCTTTCACTAATTCAACCCGTTGTTTCTTCCCTAATCCAGAAGCTTCAGTCGATCTCACAGATGTTGGTAAATCCGGTGTAGATCTACCCGCTATCACCACCTCATATACTTGCTGCATATACTCTTGAAACCCAAATGTACTCATGGAGACACAATCAGCCTCTTCAAACTCGTCCTCTGCCATAGGCAACACAATAGCGGATACTGGTCCCTGACTTAATGCTATTGGAGGAAGAGGGGGTGTACCCCTATCTCGTCCCACTACATATACTGCTCTAGTCTGAGCCATCTGTAGAATATACGGTCCTACATATAAGGCTATATATATATGTCATACGTATCGATATATATATATAATACTCATTATTACATGCATACACATCAACACATAAAAGATATCTATATATATATATATATCTACACTATCGAGATCCTCAGATGGGTGACGACTTTTGTACATACTATCCCAAAACATCTATACTCGCATTAAAACCGAAATCCTGTAAAAAGTCAGACCCCATGTGGGTTTTGTTTATTTATCCACTCTACCTTTATTGTAGATAGCAAGTGCAATTGTTGTCAATTTAAGGCTCTGATATCAACTCTGTAACACCCCAAATCCACAGGACTTGGTGTGTCACATTGGGCTAGGATCTCACAATGGATCCTGACCCTAGCATAACAACAAGTTCACTGGATCTTACAACAAGGCACATGTAGATTAAAACCAAATACATAAAAGCTGTATATGATACATCAAAAGAGTTTACAACCTCTGAGCCGAGTACAAAACATCAAACCACAACATCTAATACAAAAGATCCCATATCCCGCACATCCTAATGTACAGAAGTCTTCGGCTGGCCACACCATCTGTCTCACCCTGTAGTCTTCATAACCTGCAGATCATCTACAACACGGTATGAAACCGTTAGCTACAGCAATGAAAAGCATGAAGGTAATAGCACAACCACAAATCAACATCTCATACATGCAATGCCACGCAAATTCATTTATTATCTTTCATTACGTTATTCGATTACTAATTCAAATTTTTTTTGTAACACGAGGTACCTAAAGAACCTCGTCCTTTTTCCCGTTAACATAGGGGTTTGCATTTGGGGTGATCGTCACTCGTCCCCAGCGTTATTGGCTTCCAGGCACCTCCTCCTAACCAGCAGGCGAAAACCGGTGGTTACCGCCCGTTATAATACAATTGGGCCAAATAAATATAATAAATGGTCATCCTAGTCCGGTTTAGGTTATAAATGCACAATCATATGAACACACACAACCATCACAATCACACAATCCACAACTGCACGATAAGTAAGTCTTGGGGACTTACCTGATATGCTCGTAACTTGTATCACGTCACAGCTTTCCCATGGGGAAGTAATCAACGCTTGCAATAGCAAGGCACACACAATCACATACTGTAAAGGTTAGGAGACTCGTCTCACTAACCACAACCAACCTATATCTCAAATCTAACCCTCAGATCCTCAACACATTCATAAATGCCTAAGGCATATCCTCAACATAACATCTCATCATACTCATACACATACTAAACCTTAAAGCCATAACCGATATCCATAACATCATCATAATCCTCAACTGATTTTGACACCTAGCATGCATCTAATCAGTATTCCTCAATCTCAAATTTTAAACCTAATTTAATTAATTAACCTTTAATTAATTAATTAAATTTCACCTGAATAACGTTTTGCCCGCAGGCCATTTCTAAACCCATATGTCATCAGATTTCATCAAACAAACAATTCATAAACACCAGAATAATATAATGATCATAATGGAATTTCTAATTATCCATTTTGAAAAGCCTAAGGTCAATTTAGGCCAAATGGCAGTACGGAAAACGAATAAATTCATAACTTATTCGTTAATAACCCGATTGACGATCTAAAAGAAGATTTGGAATCACAACGACGCAGGCTACACATGTACAACACCAAATTCACCGGAATTTGAGCGACGGAACTTTCCTGGTGACATATATGCTCGACCAGGTCTTCATTTGCTGGGAAATGCAGAAACTTGGTACCGATATGAAGTGAATGAAGACAGTAATCTAGAAACTCAAACGTAATTGAAATCGGATTAGAAACGGAGAGTAGATCTGACTTTGAAGTTTGAAAGAAATCAGAGCTTTTACGTGGAAACGTGAAAGGAAATGAAATAATAAACGATTTTCCGCTATTTATAGTGAAGTCGATAAATATCTTTTAGCGAAGTCGATAATTATCCTTTAACCGATCCAATGGCGGGTTGAACCCCCTTCTTCAAACTTCTCGAAATTGGAACAATAAATCTTGAATATTGTAGGGATAATTATTCCACAATTACCTCGGAAAACGTGTATTCCTAAGCCGTCTTTCTTAACCGTTAAGAAACGAAATAGCGACTTTTTTGGCCGTTTTTCCTTTCCATGTTATTTCATATCTAGGACATGTCGATGTCTTGATCATTTCTCTCAACTGCATTTTTATTAATTAGAGCTCCCAAATGCTCCAAATAATACCGGAGGGTAAAAATTATTACCCAGGGGAAAAAGTGAAAATTTCACGATAAGCCCAAAATTACGCCATGAACATAACGGTGAGACTTATACTCAACACTTACGAAATCTTCGCGAGTTATATGTCAATTACTATCACTGATTAAGTTAATCAACATTAAATAAAATTCGGAAATCCTAGCTATTATAAGTACTTCTCCAAATATGCCTTATGGAGATTCTCCCACGTGTCGATGCTTCCGGACGGAAGATGGTAGTACCAATCGTCCGCCCCATCTTGATTTGCTCTTCCGTAATATTGGCCGGTTTCATGCTGATACACACGGTATGAAACTTTCCAAGGTGCTTGATAGGGTCTTCACCACTTAACCCATGGAATGATGGGAGCAAGCGGATCAGCCCTGCCTTTAGCTCCAAATTGACACCTTCCCCAATTGCCAGTATAGTAACCGCAAGAGGGTGTTGAGTCAAGTCCGGATGCGTGAGTTTGCGAAGTGTTCGGTTAGCCATTTCTTCACGGAGTCTTTATTGTCTACGTTGCCAGATGTGCGTTCTCTCAATTTCTGGATCAAAAGGAACATACCCAGAATTTAGCACGGGTTTGAACCATAAAAATGGCCCAAAACAATAATCAATAATTAAAATGAAATAAATACAAAACTAAACTCCATGGAAATGGCGCCAAATTTGACGAGTGGTAAAAACATATGGTCGTTGTATTTTAGCTTAGGTCAAAGTAGAAGTCCTAACGTTACACTAACAAGTTCATGTATAGCATAAGTAAGGGTCGAACCCAAGAGAGTCAAGTTAAGTTTCGATTAAATTCAATTATTGATTATGTAATCAGGTAAAGGGTGGGTGGGGGGTTGGACTAAAATGATACAAAACAAAAGAATAAGAAAGCAAATAAAGAGGTGAATAGATTGATGAGAGACGAACTACACTAGGTTGAATCTTAGCATGCAATGCTACTTTGGTTGATTCCTTTTATAAGTATTTTGCAATGTTCTCGTCTTGATCATATGTATGTGTTGAGCCAACCGGCATCAACACAACATAACAAGTTAATGTCCCGTAAACCTACAAGAACAAGTCACAAGTTAGCTTTTAAACAAAGACAAAGAGATTTAAAGAGAAGACTAAAACCATTAGACTTTTCCTTTAAGTAGTCACAACCAGTTTTTACCTAAAGGTTTTCTACTAGATTAAAGATCCGCACCCGGAATCTATTAATCTTAGTTCTTTGCATGCAATTAAACAATAAGGTGATCAAACTAAGTGATAAGAAATATGCAATTAGATAAGTGAAGCACAAGGAATACAAAACATATACTGAATAATAGTTATATTAAAAAGGACTTACAACCGAAGCAGCAATACAGCTTCAAAACAACCCAATGTAGCAAGGAAATTAGAAGCCCATTACACAAAGGAAGCAAGGGAAAAGAGAGAAAAATGTGGGAAATGGTTGATGATTCTAGCAATCATCCATGAACCTATTTATACTACAATTGGCACTAAATGGGAGTAAATGGCCGGCCTAAATAGCCACCTTTAATGCCATAAAGGTGGTGCAAACAGCTGGAGTAAAGTCTCTGACGCTAAACGCAGGGGCGGGCTTCAGGACCGCAGGGGCGGTTTAAGCCAAAACGCTTGATGTTCTTCATGGCCGCAGGGGCGGAACTTTAATATTCTTCAAGCATCTGACTCTTCATCTTTCTGTCGCTTCTAATGTCGAGCTGCAGGGGCGGCCCAATGTTACCGCAGGGGCGGTGACACTGGCTCTTCGGCTTCACACCTCCGCCGGTTGGTCCGCAGGCAGAGGCGCATGGGCGCCGGCTTCGCTTCTTCAAGTTAAGTCACCGCAAGGGAGCCAAAGAGAGGCGCAGGGGCGGTGACCGTCTTCATTCCGGGCGCAGGAGAAGGCGCATGCTGCGTTCCAGAGTACAGTGTCACCCGCAAGGGCGGTGACACTACTCTGCGGGGGCGGTGTGGCACCAGAAGCTTGTCTTCGTGAATGGTCTTTAATTCCCAACTGCTTCTAACTTCTCTTTTAGCTTCTTTTAGACTTCTTCTTCTGGATTAAGAAGTTAGTTGCAGAAACTGGCTCTAATACAATAAAAAGACTCTAAAAACTAACCTAAATGATAGTGATTCCATCACCTATCACTGGTGGTCTTCAAGTGATCTAAATCAGCTTGTTCATTTTGTTCCTTTAGGTCCTACTGATGTACGAGTTTGGGTTGACATACCTAAGATTCCTGGTGCAACACATTAGAGGGTAACATCTGAGTTAGAGTGCATGGAAGATGTTGTTGGTACAACAATTGCATGGTCAGTAGACAAAGTTGTTATAATATGAAAAGACATTAGATGGTTATCTATTTTAGATTAGTATTGTCAAACTATGTTCTCTTGGTAAACGATTGTTTTAAACAACTCATGTTTTGTATCATTTTCAATCGTTAAAATGAAACAATGTGGTTTTTTTTCGATGTCATTATTGAGTTTCTATACCATTTATAGAAAATGCTTAGGTTTTAGAGCGTTTATAAAAAAAACGCTATTTTTGAGTTCTATTGCGTTTATAAAATATGGTAAATGACATTATTTTCATAGACTTCACTCTCAGACGTGTGTGTATACTGAACGATATAGCTTTAAATTTATAACCTAAAATATATGACTGAAACAATATGTGAACCCGCAGTGTATGGATCAGTTGTAATAACAGCAAATAATCCAGGGTCGAACACAAGGACTAAGGTGAAACAAAGATCGGTAATTCAGGTTGTCAATCAAAATCAAGCAACAAAGAAAAGGTATCAAATATGATGTTATAATCAGATAAAGAAAATGCAGATTCTAGATATTAAAGCATCCAGTTGTGGTTCCAACTCAAGATCTCAAAAGATAACGGGGACAAAGCTGAGGTTTGCAAAGGGAAGGTATTTCTAAGGTGGGAATAGATCACCGGGTAAGTCTCACTACTCACTATCCCAAACCAAAGATCCTCTCACCGGGTAAGTCTCAAGGTACTAAGGAAATGAAGTATAATCTCAAACCAGCACACCATCCAAGGGGATAGAATCAACCTTTACCGGGTATATCTCAAGATAACTCTCAAAGATGGGATGAAGGCACACTCAAACCCTGATAAACCTTCATTACCAAACACTCATGATCTTGGTTATACAAACAAAGGAATCACTGGGTATGTCTCATCCTAGGCTTGCGTTAAACCACGAAAGGAACAACAAGGATAGGATTTGGAAAACTGGAACCTCAGCTTAGATAAGGATCAGGAAAGGTCTCGCATCGCTCAATTCATGTTCTATCTCGGTCGAGATGTTCTACGACTGACCGAGGTGTTCGTCGGTTAAGGTAAAGGCTCGAGCTATCAGGGTCCACTGGGATAAAGGCTCATTCTTTCATCGTCGTTCCCACAACTTTCAGCCAATCACCCTAGAATCGCACAAAGAACATAGCCAATAATGATCATGATAACAATAATCAAATATATGATAAGGGAATCAATATTCAAACAAGAAAACCTTAACACAAAGGTCTCAATAACTCAATCAGGCAATCAAACTGCGTTCCTCAATCATAAACCAAAAAGACAATCAGTCCAACAATCTAAGAAAATCTTACAACTTCCTTCAAAGCCTTCAAGTTTATTTTGGAAGCCAACCTCCTTCCTTCCTTGGAATATCTTCCAATCTTCCAACTTCCTTCAACTTCCAGCTCTAAGACTTGCTTCCATCCAGAAAATCCATCCCAATATATAGAAGAATCACTTGCCAAAAATAAAAGAACTTCGGCGAAGAATAAAAGATCTCGTGGGCTATGGGCCACTCGCCTCGGTCCAGCCCAACAGAAAGATCACCTCGGTCGTGGTGACATTTTAGCCATCCGAGGTGTGTCTCAGCTATGTGTAAATCTCTCTAATCTAGTCAAAAATCAATCTTTTGCCCAACTTCCATGGTTCCTAAGCCTTTCTTGTAGCTCCTCAATGCTCCATAATGTAACTCCCATAACTCCTTAGCTTCCTTAGCTCTATATCGTTCCAAAATGTGGTATTTTCCCTACAATCACAATAAAAACTAGGTATAGACCTCGATTCTTGCAAAGGTAAGCAAAACAACATAATGATCAAAGAATATACATCCATACATGTAAATTTATGAAGATAAAACGTCCAAACCAATCCCAAAACATAGACTATAATACATGCTATCAAAATACCCCATACTTGTCCCTTTCTTGTCCCCAAGCTAGATCCACATCTTATATACAAGATAGAAGGGATTATAAGTCATCAAAAAGATTAATGAAAAACATTTCAAAACACTTTTATTGGTACGCTCCATTAATAGATCACCCTAAAAGAATGCTTCATGGCAAATAAAATCAAGACATTGTCAAAACATTTTATAAATATAAGAAAGCTGATAATCTTTGCAAAAAATCATAGAATGCTTTATAAATAATATTTATCGAAATCAATCATGTATAATCCAGTTTAAACCACCAAGTCAATCATCATAATCGAGGTCTCAAGAGATTCCAAAAGAGGTCAAGAAGCATGTCAGGGTGGGATGTATATAGGGTAATATGGTGCTAGAATCCGGGAATAGGATCTTACTTTCACTTTCTATGTATCACAATATTTTCCACCAATAAGCGTTGCTTATTTTCACTTTACTTTAATTTTTAGGAACCTGGAAAGAGGTGCACAATAACCGAAGCCTAGGAGATCAGGAAACATCAATTTCTCGAGATGCCTCAAACCCTTGATGCACATACCATGACCCGTTAAGACTATCGATCAATCCGACTTTGGCAAGACACAAACACCCGACTATGTGAATGGTGCCGAGTTACTCATCATCAATATCAACGTCCTCAAACATAATTTGTTTCATTCTAACACTTTCAACTAAGATCTCAACCTCACTTCACACGCTTTTCGTCAACTGCATCCAAATTCCCGGATAGGTAAAGGGAGGCAAATAAGTATAAGATGGGCTAAAGCATGGTCAAGAAGAGGAAGAAGAGAATTAAGTGCCTTAATCATCCCAAGAAGAATGTGAGAGAACTGATAATGTTGTGTCAACCTTCAAATCCAACATAATTTTGATAAAAACAAAGTATTAAACATGCTAGACTTTCAAACAAAGCATTTAGCAAAATAAACATATCATAAAACCTTTCGAGGATATAAAGATTTCAAAGCCAATATGTAGACAAATATCTTCATCGAGGGCATGTCCAGAATAGAAGCACAAAACATTTTGAAAATCTTTCCGTTAAAAACCCATCTCGGCCGAGGTGATCTGATAGAGTACGAGGTGTTCAGCCGAGATGTGCCTCGGTTTTCACGCCCTCGTTTGGTCAAGAACGTATCGGTCGAGCCAAAAAAAATTATTCAAATTGGTTTTTGACGTTTTTCTCAATTAGAAACTTGTATGTATGTATGTAATGACAGATAAGCACATAGAGCCAAATAAATGATAATATCCACGAGAGTCGTACAAACCATAACAAGTAAGTCAAATAATACAAATACCCCATAGTTGGGACACATTGTCCCAATGGGTCAAATATAAGTCACGAGAAACAAAGTACTCACCAGATAAAGCTAAACTACATAATAAATAGAAAATATATCCATGAAGCACTCAATTCTCGTCAGCTGGCGGTGGTGGCGGTGCAATGTAGGGGAATTGGGACGGGTCGAATGGATAGCCCATAACCTGCTGAAACTGCACCTCCGTCATCCATCGTGTGAAGTGTTGGCTCTCCTCCATCCGATGCGTCCATCCCTCAATAGATCTGGTTTGAGCATCGAAACTCCGGGTGACATCTAGTCTCAAGGCGGCATAAGAATCTACCATTTGTCTCGTCAAGTAATCGATCCGCTGGTGCACCTCAGGATCTCGACGGCGGCAAGCTCGCTACTGAGGTGGTGGTGGCATGGAAGCTGGAGGTGCAGGTGCCTCTCTCTCGTCCTCCATGGCCTCGTCATCAAGGTCAACGGTGGGAATACTAGGTCCGCCGATATCAGAACCGGTATTCATGGCACCATCTCCTTCATAGCAATCATCATCATCATCTCCCTCTCTAGCAACTGCCGCCAGCATGTACGGGAACCACACATCCGACCAATACTGACGATCATACACAGAAAACTGTGAACATCAAAGAATGCCTTGAGGAAACTTCGTTTCCCATGGCATGGAAACATAAGGTCTGCCAAGACCGTGGGGAACGGTCTTGGCACAACCAACGTACAAGCTGATAAGTCTAAACCCATAGAAGTGGCAATGTGGGTCACCAACCCACCACAACAAATATCACCCTTCGTCTTTCCCTTGATCCAGTGAAAGTCCTCTGCCAACAGTGTAATGAAGTCTGGAACTCCCCCTGTGACCATACAAAATAAACTCAAGACCTAACCCTGTCGGACCTTCTGGAGCGTCTCAGTACGCGCTAGAAGAGCTCCCGGTAATCTCTGGGCTGCCATCTGTTACGGTGGTCAGTAACATGGGTTATCTCTCTCCAGAAGCTCTGAGCCTGCACTCTATAAGCAAAATATGTAATTGTGGGGGTTGGGAATCCAAAGATGAACAACGTAGTTCTTGTTCAGTAACCTATAGTTGATTCATCTACGCTCCGGCACGGAGGTAACTGAACTAAGAAACTCAAAAGTCGGCTCCAGATAAGCCGGTGCTCTAATGGCCATGAAGTCCTCGAGGCCAACCATCGACATCATCTTTTTCAAGTCCTCCACCATGTGAAGGCACTCAAAGTCATCAACATGCACGAACCGTGGGGCAATTATGGGGCGCCTACATATCGTATCAAAATCCCGCTGATGTCGCTCGTGGATCACCGGGATGGAAGGCTGAGATGTAGAAGAGGGGGAAGAGTTGTGTGAACGGCTTTGCCTATCTCTCAAGGCAAACTGACGATCACATCTCCTTGAACTACTCATGGTTGGGGGTCACCTAGGTCTGGTCAAGAAGACCTCGGCCGAGACGCAGACGAGTCAACCAAGGAAAAAAATTGGGCGAGGTGAAATCCAAAATCTGCAAGATTTTTCCCCCAAAAACACTATCGATTGCCTCCTATAGGGTACTTATATCGTTCTCAACAACAACTTATGGTACCCAAAGCCAGATCAATTTAGAATCTAAGAAATGGAAACGAGTCAGGGTTTTTGACGAAATACCCTTGAATCTGCAGATTTTAGTCAATCTCTATGTTGTTTGTTGCTTTGGAATTGAATCTTTTACTTCTTCGGATGATTTGGAGTAGAGATTCTTTGAAAACGATCGAGAATGGAGAATCTGAGTAGGGAGGGCTGCTGTAGTCAAGGTAAGCAACGAGAGGGAAAGTGAGAGGAGAGAGAAATGTCGAACCCCTTTTACACCCCTCGCTGAATTTGATTTCACCTCGGTCGAGATGTTCTTGGGCGGATCGTGGTGTCAGAGCGAGGTGAATGTCAAACCTAGGCACCTCGGTTGACGGAGAACACTTCGGTCGAGGTACTATGACAACAACTGTTCTCCCTAAACGTGCGTGCAATCAAGTCTTAAATTTATAAAACTAGAATAAAAGCAAGCGAACCCGGAGTGTACGGATCGGCGTAGATTAGCAAGTATTCCAGAGTATCGATCACAGGGAGTTGGTAAAACAAAATCAGTTTCAAGTAATCAAGCAAGTAAAGTGTAAAGCTTTGCAAATATTGGGGAAAAAAAGAACCCTAAAGATCCAAGTATCCAATTGTGGCAATCGATCCAAGACATACTATAGATATAAGGACAAAGTTAAGAATTACAAAGGTATGCTAAGGTAAGGTAATGCACGGTGAAGTTTGTTCGCTCCAAACGGTGTGTGCAAGCTTTAAATTTATAACCCTAGATGTAAGCTTAAAACAAGGATGCGAACCCGCAGTGTACGGGTCAATCATAGTAAAAAGCAAGGAATTCCAGGGGTCGATCACAGGGACTTAGTGAAACAAAGTCGGAATAGGTAAGCTTTAGCAATTACTAACCACAAAAGCAATTAGAACAATCAAGGATGATAAAAAGTCAATAAAAGAAATATGCAATTCTAGGGATTAAAGCATCTAGTTGTGGTTCCAACTCAAGATCTAAAGATAAGCGGACAAAGCTGAGGTTTTTGCAAAGGGAAGGTGTTACTAAAGTGGAATAGATCACCGGGTAAGTCTCACTACTCAATAATCCCAAACCGTAACTCCTATTACCGGGTAAGTCTCAAGGAATTAAGATAAAGAACTATAACCTCAAACTAACACACCACCTAAGGGAATAGAATCAACCTTTACCGGGTAAGTCTCAGGCTAACTCACAAAGATGGGATGAAAGCACACTCAAACCCCAATAAAGGATAAACCTTTATTACCTATACTTATGATCTTAGGTAAACAAACAAAGGAATTACTGGGTAAGTCTCATCCTAGGCTTGCATTGAACCAGGAAAGGTATAATAAGAATAGGATTTGGCAAACTCTAACACTTAACTCTCAGTTTTGGATCAGATAAGTCACCTCGGTCAGCCAAATTCCACCCCGGCCGAGATGTTCATCGACTGAGCGAGATGCTTAGGGTTAAGGTAAAGACTCGAACTTTCAGGGTCCTATTGTGATTAAGATTATTCTATCATTGTTTTTCCCACAACCTTCAGCCAATCACCCTAGAATCACACAAAAAGATTAGCCACTCATCATCATGAAAGTAATAATCAAATATATGTGAAGAAAGAGAATAATTGAACAAGAAAACCATAAGAGAAAGGCTTCAATAACTGAATCAATTATCAAACCAACAAGCGTTCCTTGGATAGAAATCCAATCAAGACAATCAACAAAAAAAGGAATCTAAGATGATCTTACAACAACCCTTCAAAAATCTATAAAAGCTATAGACTTTCTTCCTTCAACCTTCAAAAAGGTTCTTCAAATCTCCCAACTAGAGTATGGCTGCAGCGGTGTATTCGAGTTGTTCCGGGTGATAGCGGATATCCAGCTGTATGTGGGCTGTCGGATTTGTGGGAAATCCGACCCTTTTTATAGGAAAATTACTCTCCAAAGATAAGATATCTTAGAAAGATCTCTTCCCATAAAAATAGGTAAAATATATGGTCTAACTTATCTTCTTCCTTCCAGGAATCCAGCCCAAAATTATAAGATCCTCTTTCCAAAGATAAAAGATCTCAGCCAAGAATAAAATATTCTCGCCGCGTCCCAGGTGTTCGCCTCGGTCGAGTCGGCTCCTCTGGATCACCTCGGTCGAGGTGACTCTGTAGTGAACCGAGGTGAATCACAACTAAATGTGAAATCTCTCAAATCTGGTCCAAAGTGAATCTGTAATCTAATTCCATGATTCTTGGTTGTTTCCTCAAGCTCCTGAATGTAGCTCCAATGACTCCATAGCTCCTTTTGCTCCTTTTTGATGCAAAACGTGCCATTTTACCTACGATTACAACAAAACTAGGTGTAGAGCTCGATTCCCGCAAAGGTAGATGAAACGACAATATAATAACATAATATACATACAAACATGCAGATTATTGAAGATAGAACGTCTAAATAGGTCCTAAAATATAGACAATAATTCATGCTATCAAAATACCCCATACTTAGCCCTTGCTTGTCCCCAAGCAAGTTCCGCATATAAAATACAAGATAGAATGGATTATAAGTCATAAAGATCAATGAAAAAGCCTTTCAAAACATTTTAATGGTGTGCTACAATCATAGATCACTCTAAGAGAATACTTCATGGAATTTAAAATCAAAATATGATCAAAACATTTTATAAATATAAGAAAGTTGTTCATCTTTGCATAAAATCATAGAATGCATAATAAATCGTAATCATCGAAATTAATCATGTATAATCCAGTTTAAACCACTAAGTCAATCAACAAGCTCGAGGTCTCAAGGGCTTCCCAAAAGAAAGGTCAAGAAACGTGTAGGGTAGGGATGTATATAAGGTAATGTGGTGCTAGAATCCGGGAATAGGATGTTTCTTCACTTTACTTGAACTTCAACATCTTCCACCAATAAGCTTTGCTTATTTCACACTTTTTCTTTTTGTTACTTTACTTTTTGGGATGCATGGACAGAGGTGCACAATGACCAAAGCCTAGGAAATCAACAATCATCAATTTCTTGAGATGCATCAAACCCTTGATGCACATACCATGACCCGTTAGGAATATCGCTCAATCCGAGTTTGGCAAGAAACAAACACCCGGCTATGTGAATGGTGCCGAGTTACTCATCATCATGATTGATTTCCCCAAACCTATTTATTGCTTTCTAACACATTCACTTCCAGCCAACTTCTCAACGTTTACTTCACTTGCTTTCACCACTTTGCTTGCTTCCAAATTCCTGGATAGGTAAAGGGAGGCAAAAATGTATATGAGGGGTTAAACATGATCAAGAAGAAGAAGAGAGAAGAATGAATTGCCTTGGTCTTTCCAGGAAGAAAGTGAGAGAACTCATAATGTGGTGTCAACCTTCAAATTCAACATAATTTGGATAAAAACAAAGTATTAAACATGCCAAAAATTTCAAACAAAGCATTTAGCAACTTAAACATATTATAAAACCTTTCAAACATATAAAGATTTCAAAACCAGTCTGCAAACAAGATCTTAACTGAGATCATATCCAGATAAGAAGCACAAAAATCGTTTCGAAAACTCTCAGTTAAACCACCTCGGTCGAGTTGTTTTAAGTCAACCGAGGTGAAGTACCTCGTTTGGCCAGAACTGCCCCGGTCGAGGTCAAAAATTTTTTTTCTAAACCAGTTTTTCGACGTTCTTCTCAATCAAATAACCTGTATGCATGCATGTAATCTCAGATAAAACCATAGAAGCAAAACAAAGCATAAATATCCGATAATGTCGAGTCATACAACACATAAGTCAAATAATACATAAACACCCCATACTTGGGACACACTGTCCCAATGGGTCAAAATAAGTCTAAAGAAAATAAAGTACTCACCGGGATAGCTGAGCTGCATAATAAATAAGAAAGAAAATCCTGCAGGCTCTCAATGATCGCGATCTGGTGGTGGTGGTGGCATGTACGGATACTGGGATGGGTCAAATGGATAACCCATAGTCTGCTGAAATTGGATCTCCATCATCCGGCGCTAATAGTGCTGACCCTCTAGCATCTGATGAGTCCAGCGGTCGATCTCTCGGTGATGGGCGTCAAATCTCTCATGGATGTTCATAGTAAGGGCAGCATAGGAGTCTATCATCTGATCCGTCAGATCATCGATCTGACGGTGAGCCTCTAGATCTCTCTGTCGGTGTATCCTACGCCTAGCATGGCGTACTGGTGATGCAGCCGGTGCAGTCTCAGTCTCGTCATCGTCTAAGTCAATGGCCGAGGCACTCGTCCCAGCATTATCAGTCCCTGTATCCATAGGAACTCCACCATCCCTATCATCATCATCATCATCATCAGCAGCCTCCTCAACCTTATCCTCCTCAGCTGGTGCAGCTGTTGCCTCTCTCGCATCCTCCATCAGTGGGATCCAAGCGGTCTGCCAATAGTGCGGATCATACATTGAGAACTAGGGTGACCATCTAATCCCCTGTGGTGCGGTCGGCTCCCATGGCATAGCTACGTACGGCGTAGTGAGTCCTCGGGGAACTAGTATCCTCCGAGTAATCATCTATTGAAGTCCTAGCGGCTTGGCAGCCGCCACTATGGTACATGCGTTGTGATCCATATCCTGGTAACTCCCTATGTGAGTCACAATGCCTCCGCAGCAGATATCGCCCTTCGCTTTGGCCTTGATCTTATTCAGATCCTCTGCTAGCATCAAGCCAAAGTCTGGAATCCCTCAAGTCACCATGCTGTAATGGCTGAACAACTCCCCCTGTCTGACCTTCTAGGGCGTCTCAGTACGCGCCAAAAGCGTCTCACTAAAAATCCTGTGAGCCAACCTAAACGCTAGGTGAAATATGATACGCTCCCTAGAGTCTCCAGGGCGCCATCTGTCTGCATGCTCAACTACATGAGCAATCTGTTCCTAGAGCTCCCTAGCTACAGCTCGGGAGGGAAAATCAACAGTAGTCGGAGCCGGGAAACCAAAGATGTCCCACCAGTACTCTAAAGGAACTAAGAAGTTCCGGTTCATCAACCGGTACTTCACAGAACGCTCTGTGGGAAGGTAGGTGAAGGAGCTAACAAACTCCATAGTCGGCTCTAAGTAGGCAGGTGCTCGGATCCCAGTGAACTGATCTAGCCCTACCATAGAAATCATCCGTCTCAGATATCCATCCACATGGAGACAATCAAAAGCTGATACGTCCAGGAAGCGAGGTGCAATCACTGGACGGGTTGCGATGAAGTTATAGTCGACCTGGTGTCTCTCGTGGATCACCGGTCTAGTAGGTCTAGAGGAAGAAGAAGGAGAAGGAGAGGATCTGTCCCTCAGGACCAGCTCTCTATCTGAACTCATCTTTTCTGAAGCCTGTCAGACCACCTCGGTCGGCCTGACAACTCTGTAGAACACCTCGGCCGAGGCACAAGCCGACTAGACCGAGGCGAAGAACTACGCGACTGATTTCCTAAAAAATCCAGTTCTTTTCCCCCAAAATCACTACAACTGGTTCCTATGGGGTACTTAATCTGTTTCTCAGCAAATACAGGGGCAACCAAAGCCCAATTTGAAAGAAAACAATGGAGAAGAGCGAGGTTAGGGTTTTTCTGATTTTACCTCGATTCGGTCGATTCGGTTCGTTTTTCTCCCAGATTAGTACTTGCACTGGGATCCTCTACTCTTTCTTTGCAATTTTAAAGCAAGAATCGTCGAAATCGATAGAAGAACGGCGAAGCGAGGCGAAGAGTGTGCCACGGTCGAGGAGAAGGTAAAGGAGGAGAGAGAAATCTCAGCCCCCTTTTATACCCTTTTGTGGAACTGTTGTCACCTCGGTCGAGGTTGTCTCGACTGGACCAATGTGGTACGGACCGAGGTCGATCTTCAGAAACCCTAGTCGCCTCGGTTGCTCAAGAATCATCTTGGTCGAGGTGCTGTCACAGCAACCGAGATGTGCCTCAGTCAAACTCCGTCTTCTCAAATTCTCAAACTTCTGTCGTTCCGGTTGCGCTCCTGGTTTGTATTCCTTCCTTAGATGTCACCTGTTGTTTGTCTAGGACGCCAAAAACAAAACAAAGCAAAGCAAAAGCAAACTATCTAAGCTAGACTAGAAAAAGGGAAAAGAAAGCAATACCTTGGGTTGCCTCCCAAGAAGGGCTTGATTTAAGGTCGCTAGCTGGACCGTACGACGTCTCTATGCGTGATGGGAGGTGCCCTCACCCCATACTTCACCTCCATCATGGGATAAAGTAAGTAAGTCTATCAAACGCTCCAACAAGTGCAAGTGCTCATTGGGGAATGAATCGTCTATGGGTGGGTTGTCCTTCTCGCGTGAAGATGGAGGTAGTCGGCTGAGGTGATCCGCAACAGAATTTTCGGATCCCTTTTTATTGCGGATCTCTAGGTCAAACTCTTGAAGCAAGAGAATCCATCGAATAAGGCGTGGCTTGGCATCTTTCTTAGCGAGCAAGTAACGTATGGCTGCATGGTCGGTGTAGACAATGACTTTCGCCCCCACTAAGTAAGAACGAAACTTCTCGAAAGCATATACAACCGCCAATAGCTCCTTCTCGGTGGTAGCGTAGTTGCGCTGGGCTTCATCTAGCGTCTTGCTAGCATAGTAAATGGCAGTGGTCCGGCCGTCCTTCTTCTGTCCAAGCACCGCTCCTACAACTACATCACTAGCATCACACATGATCTCAAAGGGAAAGGTCCAATCCGGAGGTTGGATAATGGGAGCGGAGATCAACGCTTCCTTAATCCTGTAAAACGCATCAAGACACTCCTGCGAAAACTCAAAAACAACATCTTTATTCAAGAGGTTAGTTAGAGGTTTAGAAATCTTAGAGAAGTCCTTGATGAATCTCCTATAGAAACCTGCATGCCCGAGAAAACTCCTCACACCTTTAACAGAACAAGGGGGAGGGAGTTTCTCTATAGTCTCGATCTTAGCGCGATCGACCTCAATACCTCGATAAGAAACGAGGTGTCCTAGCACAATGCCTTCATTAACCATAAAATGGCACTTCTCCGAATTCAAGACAAGGTTAGTGTCCTCACATCTTTGTAGCACTAGAGAAATGTTAGATAGGCAATCATCGAAAGAGGAACCATATACTGAAAAATCATCCATAAATACCTCCGTGATCTCCTCTATGTACTCGGAAAAGATAGCCATCATGCATCGCTGGAAGGTAGCAGGTGCATTGCATAATCCAAATGGCATCCTCCTGTAAGCGAATGTCCCCCATGGACAAGTGAAAGTGGTCTTCTCCTGATCATCCGGATGGATAGGAATTTGGAAGAATCCACTATAGCCGTCGAGTAGCAAAAGTGTGAATACTGGGCCAACCGTTCGAGCATTTGATCAATGAAGGGAAGTGGAAAATGTTCCTTCCGAGTGGCCGTGTTCAGCTTTCTATAATCAATGCAAACCCTCCAGCCCGTGACAGTCCTGGTTGGGATTAACTCGTTGTTCTTATTCGTCACAACGGTCATCCCTCCTTTCTTCGGAACTACATGCACCGGGCTAACCCATTTGTTGTCCGAGATAGGATATATGATACCTGCATCCAACAACTTAAGAATTTCTTTCTTCACAACCTCTTTCATGATCGGATTTAACCGTCTTTGAGGTTCCCGTGAAGTCTTATGATCGTCCTCCATTAGAATTCTATGCATGCAGAAAGAAGGCTTAATGCCAATACGATCATCTATAGTATAACCCAAAGCCTTTTGATGCTTTCTCAGGACATGGATTAGTTTAGACAATTCAGATTCGGAGAGGGAAGCACTAACAATAACAGGATAAGTGGAATCCGGTCCAAGAAAGACATACCTCAAGTGATTTGGGAGATGTTTAAGCTCCACAACTGGGGGTGCTTTTTGAGGGGGATCCTTGCTTCCTTCTTCCAGTGGAGTAGATCAAGAAACTGGACTTTCCGAAGTCTCAGTTGAAATCGTCTCGCCTTCGACCTCGGTCGAGGCGCAGAGGCGTTGACTGAGATGTTCTCCGGTCGCCTCGCTTGGTCCAGAAAGTGCCTCGGTCGAGGTACTGTAACTGGAACCGAAACTGGAGATCTTCGTCTCCTGGATTATTTTCTCAGTTTTAGCTCCTGGATCTTCTTCCAGTGCTTTTAAGCTCCGTATATTTGCATCACAAGAGGCATCTATACCTTCCTCCATTAAACTGAAACTAATAACTCTCTCGAGTGGATCGTTAATAAGGATAGAGCTCACCAATTCTCTTGATTCTTCTTCATCACAGATGTTGAAGATATCATCTCCTAGCTGCTCTCCTTTCATAGCCGCAAGTAATGCGAACTCCACTTCATCTCCGCCAATGTTGAATTTCAGCTTGGCGTTCTTACAATCCACATTGCAACCCGAAGTTGCTAGAAATGGCCTCCCGAGAATAATAGGAACAGGATAATCTGTGGGAATATCAAGTACAACAAAGTCTATAGGTAAATAGAAGTTATCTAACTTAACCGGAACGTCTTCCAAGATTCCCACGGGATGGGTAATGGAGCGGTCCGCCATGTATAATCAAATCTTAACCGGCTTGGACTCTCCAAGTCCGATCTTAACACATAACTCTAGCGGAATGATGCTCATGCTGGCCCCTAGATCACATAAGGCTTCACAAGTAACATCCCCAACTTGAATGGGAATGCAAAATGAGTCGGGATCTCTCAACTTGGGTGGCATCTTCTCCTTCATGATTTGAATAAGTTCCGAAGATTTAGATGTCATCCTCACTTCACCAAAGTCCTCCAACTTCCTCTTCCTTGATAGGATCTCTTTTAAGAACTTCCCATAGGCGGGCATCCCTAGAATAGCATCAAGGAAAGGAATGTTAATGTGTAGTTTATTCATCAAGTCAAGGAACTTACCAAAGTGCTTGTCTAGATGTGCTCTGGCCCTTGACTGGGGGAACGGAAGTGGTGGTTTGTATGCAGGAGGTGGAATATAAACTTCAGTTTTCCCCTCCGCTTTCTGTGGCTCCACCTCGGTTGGCATCTCGGCCGAAGTGTTCTTCGACTGCACCTGGACCGAGGTGGTCTTCGTCGGTACTAGCTGTTAACAAGATTTATGACTTAGGATTAGGTAATCATTTAGATAGATTTCTCACTCATTCATGCACGTTTTGGCATTGGTTCATGACGTCTTCGCTCAATTCATGCACATTTCTAGAAAAGACGTCTACACTACCTTTTATCGGTTTTGTAGGTAATTCGGGGATCTATTGGACGTTAATCGATACATTTGAGGGCCAAGCCTCATGATGGTACACATCCAAAGCCTTGGAGGAGCATAATTGGAGCAACAAAGGACACAAAGACCACTATTGGTGCAAGCAATGGAGCAACTCATGGCTAGACGATCATAGCATGCTTCTGTTGAAGAAAATCGACCTACACCCAGGAAAATCGGCCGATTTTTTCCTCTGGGTCGATTTTTGGGCCTTTGACAGCTTAAGCCACGTGTCCCACGATCTCTTGTCCGTCCTTGCTCTTGGTGGAGAATATAAGTGGTCCTGCAGGTGGTTGCTGAGCATCTCTCCTCTCCCACACTCTCATTCACAGCTCATCAATTTGGGGAAAAGATTGGAGGAGAAGAAAAGCTCAAAAAGATTGAAGGAAGAACAAGAACACCATTCTAGGAGTTTAGTGAGGTTTAGAGTGATTTTGAGTGATTTTGTAGTCTTGGATTGAAGAACTAATTGCAAGGATTGTTAAGAACGTTTTGAATCTTCATTTAAGAGTTTGTAAGTCTTGCTACAACTTGGATTTGGCTGAGATTTATTGATTTTACTTGCTTATCTTTCATTATCCATCTATGAACACCATGTATGCTTGTTTGATGATTTTGGATCTTAATATGCATGTTATTGGCTAGTTTGTTGTGATTCTAGAGTGATGGATTGATGGTTATGGCTTGGGTGATGATAGGATGGACTTATATGTTAGTTTAGGATGATTTGTATGCACGAAACCCATTCCAGAGACAAAAATCGACCTGTTCTTCATCTAGATCGTCCGATTTTTGTATGATCCACCCGATTTTCTTCTCTGTTGCTCTTTAATTGATGAATCTGCATGCTAGGGTCTTTGTTTGTTAAATCCTAGTGTTTGTCAAGCCTAATTTAGCTTAGTATCACCTAATGCTACCAATCTAAGTGAGGGAAGAGATCTACCCGATGATTTCCGACCTTAGATACCTAAGATGATGAATGCTAGGTAGTAGTGAGCCTCATAAGCCGCTATTGGATCGAATGTGCTAGGATTGTTGCTTGAGACTTCCCTATTCCGAGACTTACCCGGTAAGGAGAGGGTTACCCTTAAGTAGCATCTAGTTTGTGCGGAATTCCTTACTCTAACCTCTTGAGACCTACCCGGTAATAGGAGTTTGATGCGGGATTAGTGAAGTGAGAGACTTACCCGGTAATCGCTTCCATTAGTGAACATTCTTTCCCAAACAACGTAGCTTGTCCTTAGAATCCTTAGAACCTTGAGTCCAATGCCATAACCGGAAATCTTGACCTCTAGAATCTACTTTTCTCTCTTGATCATATACTTGTGCTTTGTGTTACTTGTTTTTTTGCTAGCTTGAGTTGTTAGTTGTTTTATCATCTTGCTTGACTTGTGAGCTTTGTTTGATCACCATAAAAACCAACAAAACATTGAGTTTTCCATTTTCTTTGTTTCTCATCTTATCTTAGTCTAGATTCACACTATCTTTGATCATTGCTTGACTCGATTTCACCTTAGTCTTTGTGTCGACCTCGGAATACTTACCTTTCTACAAACGTCCCGTACACTGCGGGTTCGCTAGGTAGTTTAGGATTTAGTTCGAGTTTATAAATGTAAAGCTTTTTGTGCTATTTCCTAGCGTAACACTAGCACCGACCGAGGCACTGGATCTGCAGTTTTCAGTGCACTCCTCATCGTTATGGCCATAATCTGGCCCTTAGGGTTGCTTTCCGTCCTTGCTGGAAGCTTCCCTGGATCTCTTGGCGCTTCATTCGCCCTACTAGCAAGTTGTTGTTCAAAGGCTTTTTGGGCCTTTGAAAATGAAGTCATGGATGTCTCCATAGCACTAAGCTTGATCAAGATGGCCTCCAGCACTGCGTCTTTCTTTTCCGGTTGGGATGAACTTGATCCTTGCCCCTGGCTCTTTAATGGAGTAGAAGAAGAAGAAGAAGGGGAAGAGAGGAAAGGATTAGAGGAATCGTTAGAATTGGAGTTAGAATGATTGTTACCCGAATTTTGGTTGTTCGCCCTCCAATTATGGCTGTTGGATCCTCTATTGTTGTAGTTATTGTTGTTCCGGGAACCGTTGTTGTTGTTACGGTATCCATTGTTGTTGTTCCTTGATCCTTGATCTTCCTTCTTGGTTTGAGCAACCAAGAGTTCCTTCAATTGCTTCACGTCATTCTTCAAAGACGTGAGTTGATTGTTGTTAGGCGGAGCATCTTGAAAGTTAACTCTTTTAACTCTACCTTCGGCTCCTTGGTGGGAATATTTCTCCATATGCAAAGCTTGCTTCTCTATAAAGTCCCAAGCTTCGTCAATTGCCATGTCCATAAAGGTACCGGCGGATAATAGTTGGAGGTTGAACTGGGTGCTTTCGTCTAGTCCCTTGAAGTATATCTCCAACAACTCTATCTTTGGAATCCCATGATGTGGGCAATCCAAAAGAATGTCTTTAAACCTCTCCCATGACTTGGACAAGCTCTCCTTATCCTTCATAATGAATGCATTAATCTTCCCTCTCATTTCAGCGGTCTTAGAGGGGGGAAAGAATTTAGTCAAGAATTCCGTAGTCATCTCCTCCCAAGTGCTGATTTTTCCTGGAGGAAGAGATTGATACCAAGTAAGAGCTCTAACTTTTAAAGAAAAGTAAAAATGTCTTAGCTTGTAGTTGTTGTTTTCTATTCTTGAGGGTCTCAAGGTCTCCATCAAGATCTCATAGTTTTGCAGATGTTGATGCGGAGATTCCTTCTCTAGCCCTCCAAACTAGCATTGGCGAATCATGGAAAGAACTTGCGGTTGAAGTTCGTAGTCATGGTCCGCCGGATCTCCTAGGTTAACTCCAAGACGCCTCAGTTGTTGATTGGGGTCCATCCTTTGCCCTAGGGTTTGCGGGATTCCTGCAAAAAGAGCACCTCGGACTGGTATCCGAGGTGGAAGTACCTCGGCCGGGGCATCACGTACTGGGACCTGCCTCGGTCGAGGATCTGGAGCTGGGACCTGCATCGGTCGAGGATCTGGAGCTGGGACCTGCATCGGTCGAGGATCGGGAACTGGGTCTTCCCTCGGTTGAAGTAGATACTCGTCTCGTAAGGTTGCCATATCTGCTTCGATCGCTTCAGTCCTTGTACGAGTTTCTTCTTTCTCTTGCCTCAGTTCTTCCCTGCTGAGGCGTAGCTGTTCTAAAGCATCCTTCAATTCGGCCTCAAGATCGCGATTGTCTTGGTTGGCCATCTTCACTTCTCTTAAGCGTCGTTTATATGTCTTTTCTGGTTCGGGATCGTAAGGAACGATTTCCTTCCCAACGCGGGTTCTTCGCATAAACCTAAGAAAGAACATGCGAAAGTCACTCAAGTAGAGTGGTTAGTAGACACGAGGGAAAGTGCCCCAAAAGCGTACCGCAACCGGCTCGGTCTAGACCAAGTCCCCGACAATGGCGCCATAAACTTGTTCGCTCCAAACGGTGTGTGCAAGCTTTAAATTTATAACCCTAGATGTAAGCTTAAAACAAGGATGCGAACCCGCAGTGTACGGGTCAATCGTAGTAAAAATCAAGGAATTTCAGGGGTCGATCACAGGGACTTAGTGAAACAAAGTCGGAATAGGTAAGCTTTAGCAATTACTAACCACAAAAGCATTTAAAACAATCAAGGATGATAAAAAGTCAATAAAAGAAATATGCAATTCTAGGGATTAAAGCATCTAGTTGTGGTTCCAACTCAAGATCTAAAGATAAGCGGACAAAGTTGAGGTTTTTGCAAAGGGAAGGTGTTACTAAAGTGGAATAGATAACCGGGTAAGTCTCACTACTCACTAATCCCAAACCGTAACTCCTATTACCGGGTAAGTCTCAAGGAATTAAGATAAAGAACTATAACCTCAAACTAACACACAACCTAAGGGAATAGAATCAACCTTTACCGGGTAAGTCTCAGGCTAACTCACAAAGATGGGATGAAAGCACACTCAAACCCCAATAAAGGATAAACCTTTATTACCTATACTTATGATCTTAGGTAAACAAACAAAGAAATTACCGGGTAAGTCTCATCCAAGGCTTGCATTGAACCAGGAAAGGTGTAATAAGAATAGGATTTGGCAAACTCTAACACTTAACTCTCAGTTTCGGATCAGATAAGTCACCTCGGTCAGCCAAATTCCACCCCGGCCGAGATGTTCATCGACTGAGCGAGATGCTTAGGGTTAAGGTAAAGACTCGAACTTTCAGGGTCCTACTGTGATTAAGATTATTCTATCATTGTTTTTCCCACAACCTTCAGCCAATCACCCTAGAATCACACAAAGAGATTAGCCACTCATCATCATGAAAGTAATAATCAAATATATGGGAAGAAAGAGAATAATTGAACAAGAAAACATTAAGAGAAAGGCTTCAATAACTGAATCAATTATCAAACCAAAAAGCGTTCCTTGGATAGAAATCCAATCAAGACAATCAACAAAAAAAGGAATCTAAGATGATCTTACAAAAACCCTTCAAAAAGCTATAAAAGCTATAGACTTTCTTCCTTCAACCTTCAAAAAGGTTCTTCAAATCTCCCAACTGGAGTATGGCTGCAGTGGTGTATTCGAGTTGTTCCGGGTGATAGCGGATATCTAGCTATATGCGGGCTGTCGGATTTGTGGGAAATCTGACCCTTTTTATAGGAAAATTACTCTCCAAAGATAAGATAACTTAGAAAGATCTCTTCCCATACAAATAGGTAAAATATATGGTCTAACTTATCTTCTTCCTTCCAGGAATCCATCCCAAAAATATAAGATCCTTTTTCCAAAGATAAAAGATCTCATCCAAGAATAAATTATTCTCGCCGCGTCCCAGGTGTTCGCCTCGGTCGAGTCGGCTCCTCTGGATCACCTCGGTCGAGGTGACTCTGTAGTCAACCGAGGTGAATCACAACTGAATGTGAAATCTCTCAAATTTGGTCCAAAGTGAATCTTTAATCTAATTCCATGATTCCTGGATGTTTCCTAAAGCTCCTGAATGTAGCTCCAATGACTCCATAGCTCCTTTTGCTCCTTTTTGATGCAAAACGTGCCATTTTACCTACGATTACAACAAAACTAGGTGTAGACCTCGATTCCCGCAAAGGTAGATGAAACGACAATATAATCACATAATATACATACAAACATGCAGATTATTGTAGATAGAACGTCTAAACAGGTCCCAAAATATAGACAATAATTCATGCTATCAAAGTTCCAAAACCTTATATGTCTAACCAAAAGAACTCTCTATAAAGGTTGTTGAGGCTGCAATATAGAAAGGATCTAAGGGCTAGAATTGATCTCAAATACCCAAACTTGTAACCCAAGGATCAAGATAAACTCAAACGGTTAAGGTTGTGACACTCGAAACCGAAATAGAGGATGTTGAGTCTCACTACTACCTAGGAAAGGCAAGCCAAGGTTGGTTAAAGAAAATCTTTAACTTTAGATTAATGTAAAAGCAAAGTTCGTAAACTGAGGTAAATCACGGTTAGATCTTGAGAACCACGGCCGTGGAAGCCCTAGAACAGGCCGTGATTTAGGGTGTCGACGAAGTTTCTCTAACTCTGAGGGTCCAAACAATATACGATCGATCTATCATCATCTAAGCCACAACTATCAACCCTTCTCCTTAGAATTGCTAAAGGGTTTTAGCCAATAACCATTGTCATGATATGAATATTCAATTTAAGAAGAGTGAAAGATGAAAACCCTCGAATACTCAATAAAACATCAAAATCAATTCTCAAATCCGAAACACAAGAAGCAATGTTAATGGATTCAGAATATATAACACAAAACCTCACAATGATCTAAGGCAAGTACGAAGAACGGGATGTCAATCCGTCTTCAATATCAAAACCTAAGAAAAAGGATAAACCTTCACTGTAAGCAATCTCCAATCTCCAACAATCCGGCCTTTCCACAACTCTCGGAAACTTCCAATCAACCCTAAGCAAGAGTGCTGAAAACAAGGGTAAGCGGCCGTGCTCAAAACTCTCTTTTCCAGCCTTTTTATAAGACGAGAAAAAGTGACCATCAAAGCCCAATACGGAAATGACGTGGCAAATAATGACACGCCAAAAGATTGCCTAAATCACGGTCTCACACCCTTCCACGATCGTGGTTTAGAGCGTGGAAACATATTACGGTTCCTTGTGACTTCAACGGCCGTAATTTTACCGTGTAACTTACTGGAGTGCTCCAAACTCAAGTCCACGTTCATGATGCCAAGTCCACGGCCGTGGTTTAGAGCGTGGACTTCAAATCATCTTCTCCACGGCCGTAATTCAGGGTGTGGAAGTGTATATTGCTTGTTGTTGCCTTTGTTTCGTGTATCCTTCATCCTAGCTCCTTCCTTAACTTCTTTGATGTATCTCCTAATCCTCGAAATTGATCGATTGCTCCCTTTTCTCTCTCAAATATTCCGATTCCAGCTCCTATTCACTTATAACCAACACAAAGCTAATGTAGACTTCCATATCGACAATATAGATGAACAAGCTATCATTTCAAAACCTTATCCATGTACACAATAATAAGGGAAAATCAACCAAAATAAGTGCCTAGAATATTTCCATATTTCATGCTAACAAAATACCCCATACTTGTCACTTGTTTGTCCCCAAGCAAGGTTTTCAAAAGCTTAGAACACAAGTTAGAATGAAATATGCATGCAAATTCAAAAAAAAAAAACCCATCCTTAAACAAATGTGCTTCTAGTTAATAGATCATCCTCGAACCTTGCTTCATTCATCCTTGAAAACGCTCATATACATAAACCAAAGAATGTAAAGCAAAGAAACGTCATAAATCGCTTAAACTTTAACACAAACATCATAACCTTCAAGTATTGTCAAAATCAAGCATGTGAAACTTCAGTTTAGATCACAAATTCAAATAACACTCTTTTGATCTTAAGGACTTTCAAGTAAGGTCTAGAATGCGGAAAGGAGGGAAACTTGTAAGGGATGTGGTGCATGAATCTGGGAAAAGTAATAACCCACTCTTTTTATTTTGATTTGCAACACCATCAACTTAGAGCTTTGCACTTTTCTTCTTCAAATTATTTTTCGACTTTACTTTTGGAAATATGGATAGAGGTGCACAAAAGCCGAAGACTAGGAGATTGGCGTTTCTCAATTTCGAGATGCCTCAAACCCTTGATGCACATACCATAATCCGTTAGGAATATCGCTCAATCCAACTTTGGCAAGACAGAAACACCCGGCTATGTGAATTGTGCCGAGTTACTCGTCGTCATGATTGACTTCCCCAAACCTATTAGTTCTATTCTTTGAATGCAAAATTTTGCTTTCATGGACCTCCCACATCAAACATGCCAAATATCAACTCCTCCAAATTCCCGGATAGGTAACGGAGGCAATTACTTTTATTTAAGGGGCTAAATGATCAAAGAAAGAAGTAAGAAAATAGAATTGCCTTAATCATTTCATAAAGAAGTATAAGAACTCATCATGTGATTTCAACCTTAATTTCTCAATATGATTTAGATAAAACTTTCACATTATGAAACTTGCAAGAAAGTATAAACGACACATTCAATTTCTTTTCAATTCGTAATTCCGTTTAAGAATGCAATTGTCATCAAAACTCATTCAACAAGTGAGAATTATCATAGAAATCATCTCTAATCTTAGAAGCACAAAAACTTTTTCACAATTTTTCAAATTTTTATGGATTTTTCAAAGCCTTTTTCATGCAATACAATAATGAAACGTTTGACTATGGAATAAAACATACAAAGTGTCATGGATAGAAGCAAGCAAATGTAGTAGAGTTATTACACATAATGGTCACACCCCACCCCATACTTAAAACATTCATTGTCCTCAATGTTCAAAAATAAAATAAAGAAAAGAAAGAAAAGCAAAATTAACTCACTAGACGGTGGTGGGGCGGCTGAAACTTGCGATCATCAAACTCGTCACTGTGGAGGATGCGGTGGTGGAAACGGACGGAAGTGATGGCTATAGTACCGCCCGAACTGCTGGCGGTAGATATCACTCATCATCTCGTCATGCTCCCGGCTCCGTGTCTCCTGGGTCTCCCGGTGGATCTCCAAGTCTCCAACTCTCCTAGAAAGGTCGGTGGCCCACGCCGGTAGCTGCTCGTACCATGATGGTGGCTGGCCGTACCATGCCGGTGATTCCTGTGGAGTCGGTGATGCTGGTGCTGCGGGTGCCCGATCATACCACGGAGGTGGATCTCCCATCCATGAAGGCTGCTCCTCATACCAAGCGGGAGGAGCGTCCATCCAAGTCGGCTTCTCACTCACGCTAGCACGGCGAGAGGAAGAGGCTCCAGAAGGTCCGGAAGGTCGTGGGGAACGTCTAGGAGGGTCGGGGAAGTGTGCCGGGTGATCCGGAAAAGTGCCAAAGTCCTGCTCATCACCTCCTCCCTCGAAACCATCACCTCCTCCTATCTCCTCCTCAACATCCGCAGCCGGAACCTCATCGGGTACATAAGGAGGTGCTACTAGCCTATTCGCATGCATGGCAGCGAAAGTCTGCTTCCAGTTATGGCGTCCGGCCATAATGGAATACTCGGGAAGCCAAGGGATGCCTCTACCTCCTCTCTCCTCCCATGGCATACCGGCAGTAGGTGGACCGTGGTGTCTAGGGAAGATGATGCCCCTAGTCATAAGGCTATTGAGACCCAAAGGTCTCGCCGCTATCCTAGTACAAGCGGAATAGTCTATCCCTAGCTGAGAGGAAATGTGTGTAACCATACCACCATATCCTATATTACCGGCTCTTTTGTTCTTCAATTTACTTATAGTGGAGGCTAGGAGGGTAACACAATCAGCGGGTCTACCATGGAGCATAAAATAAAAGAGGAAAAGCTCATCGGTCTTAATCTTTTGAGGGGTCTCGGTCCTAGGAAAAAGGCACTTGGAAAGAACCCTATGAGCTATCTTCAAGGCTAAGTGATAGATGAGCTTAGCCTTGGTGTCGGCCGGTTGCCAACTGTCCTCACTAGCACATATCATTGCGATATCCTCCCAAAAATCCTTAGCGTATACCCCGCTAGGAAACCGACCATTGAAGGTCTCTTGGAACCCAAAGAAGGCTCCAAACTGCATGATCGAGAACTCATAGTTCTCCTCCATCAACCGAAAAGAAACCGTCTTATCGACGGCGCTATGCTCAAAGGAAGTGACGAACTCCCTAGTGATCTCCTCATAAGCATCTTCTCTAATAGCGGACAAGACAATCACGGTCACTCGGGGGTGTTCCACGGCCGTGGAATTGTATGGAGCCGTGGTTTTGGTGATTTTTCTCAGATTTTGGAAGAATTACGGTCACTGTAGTTTCCACGACCGTGGTTTAGGGCGTGGAACTCTCTGTATTGTGCGAAAATCCAAATTTCGTCAATTCCTTCCAACCTTTCCTCCTTCCATTGCTCCTACATCCAAAAACACAACATACCGGGAGGTATCGAAGGCAAAACAAAGCAAAAACGACTATACTAACTAATCTAAGAATGAAAACGAAAACATAAGTGCAATACCTTGGGCTGCCTCCCAAGAAGCGCTTGTTTTAGGTCCGTAGCTAGACCGTACCTACATCTATTCGAGTGTGGTGGGTGCGAACTCCTCAACTTGGAGCTCCGGTGTATACTTCTTAAGTCGTTTGCCATTCACCAGAAACTTCCGCTCTTTTCACCCCATACTTCAACTGCGCCATGGGGAAAACATGTTTGATTAGATAAGGTCCAGTCCAACGAGATTCAAGCTTACGTGGAAAGAGGCGAAGTCTCGAATTGAAGAGGAGAACTTGATCTCCTTCTTTAAGGTCCTTTGCAATGATGTGCTTATCATGCCAACGCTTCGCTCTTTCCTTATAGATCTTGGCGTTCTCATAAGCGTTTAAGCGGAGTTCTTCAAGCTCGTTAAGGTCCAAGAGGCGCTTCTCGCCCGCTTCCTTTATGCTGAAGTTCAATAAATTTACCGCCCAATACGCCTTGTGTTCCAGCTCAACCGGAAGATGACAAGACTTCCCATACACAAGGTTCTATGGTGTTGTTCCTATGGGAGTCTTGTACGCAGTCCTATACGCCCACAATGCATCATCTAGTTTCGAAGACCAATCCTTCCTTGTCTTCGAAATTGTTTTCTCTAGGATGCCCTTGATCTCCCTATTTGAAATCTCCACTTGTCCACTCATTTGTGGATGGTAGGGAGTGGCGATCTTGTGAGTCACCCAATACTTAGCTAATAGAGCTTCGAATCGTCGGGCAATGAAGTGCGAACCTCCGTCACTAATGATGGTCCGCGGTGTCCTGAACCTCGGGAAAATAGTTCTATTAAAGAACTTGATGACAACCGTGGCATCATTAGTTGGAGAGGCTATGCCTTCAACCCATCTCGAAATGTAGTCCACAACTAGGAGTATGTATTGATTCCCGCAAGTTGATGGGAATGGTCCCATGAAGTCGACTCCCCAAACGTCAAAGATCTCTACATCCTGAATGTTGTTAAGAGGCATCTCGTTTCTCCTTGATATGTTTCATATTCTTTGACAAGCATCGCAGCAGGAAGCAAAGGTTTTCACATTTTTAAATAAAGTAGGTCAAAAGAAACCGGCCTGCAATACCTTCGTGCTAGTTTTGTTGGAACTAGCGTGTCCTCCACAAGGTAGTGAATGACAATGACGAATGAAGCTATGCATTTCGTCTTTCAGCATAGATCTTTGAATGATGCCCTTAGGACCTCTCTTGAAGAGTAGAGGTTCGTTCCAAAAGTATTGTCGGACATCCTTAAAGAACTTCTTCCTTTGTACGTAGGATAATCCGGGAGGTATTTCCTGACAAACCAAATAGTTAACAAAATCAGCAAACCATGGTTCGTTACCTTTAGTTATCTTGTCGATGCACTCCTCAATGATGTGTAAATGCTCGTCCGGAAAGAGTCATCTATAGAGAGGTTGTCGTCTTCTAGATGTGGTAGACGACTGAAATGATCTACAACAGAATTTTCCGAACCCTTCTTGTTACGGATCTCAAAATTGAATTCTTGTAGGAGAAGAATCCATCTAATCAGCCTTGGTTTCGAGTCCTTCTTGGCAAGTAGATAACGGATCGCTGAGTGGTCCGTGTATACAATCACCTTTGCACCTACAAGATAAGAACGAAACTTTTCAAACGCATATACAATAGGTAAGAATTCTTTTTCAGTTATGGCGTAGTTATGTTGCGCTTCATCTAGCATCTTGCTAGTGTAATAGATAGCATGGGTTCGGCCCTCCTTCTTTTGCCCAAGCACAACTCCAATAGCTACGTCACTTGCATCACACATAACCTCGAACAGGAGATTCCAGTCCGGGGGTTGGATGATCGGGGCTGAGATTAGAGCTTCCCGGATCTTATGAAATGGGTCTAAACAATCCTACGAGAAATCAAAAACTGCATCCTTCATCAATAGATTAGTAAGCGGTTTTGATATCTTAGAAAAGTCCTTAATAAAACGTCTATAAAATCCGGCATGTCCTAGAAAGCTTCTTATCCCCTTCACCGAAGATGGAGGAGGGAGCTTCTCTATGGTCTTTATCTTAGCCTTATCTACCTCGATCCCTCTATTAGAGATCAAGTGTCCGGGTACAATGCCTTCCTTCACCATGAATTGACACTTCTCCCAATTAAGAACTAGGTTAGTGTCTTCACACCTTTGTATCACAATAGATAGGTTAGAAAGATAATTATAAAAAGAGGAACCATAAACAAAAAAGTCATCCATGAAAACCTCCATGATTTCCTCTACATATATTGAGAAGATAGCCATCATGCACCTTTGAAAGGTGGATGGGGCGTTGCAAAGCCCGAATGGCATCCGTCTATAGGCAAACGTACCCCATGGGCACGTAAATGTGGTCTTTTCTTGATCGTCTAGATGGATCGGAATCTGGAAGAAACCACTATAACCGTCAAGATAGAAAAAATGAGAATGTTGTGCTAACCTTTCAAGCATTTGATCAATGAAGGGCAATGGGAAGTGATCCTTCCTAGTTGCATTGTTTAGCTTCCGGTAATCAATGCACATCCTCCATCTAGTCACGGTTCTTGTAGGAATGAGCTCATTGTTCTTGTTTGTTATCACCGTCATTCCTCCTTTCTTTGGAACAACTTGTACGGGGCTCACCCACTTACTATCGGAGATAGGGTAGATGATACCTGCATCAAGTAACTTAAGAATTTCCTTCTTAACAACCTCTTTCATGATCGGATTTAACCGTCGTTGAGGTTGTCGGGAAGGCTTAAAATCTTCTTCCATTAGGATTTTGTGCATGCATAATGAAGGTTTAATTCCTACAAGATCCTCTATAGTGTAACCTGTAGCGACCAGATTTTTCGTTACGCTTGGGTAGAGTTAGATGAGGGTAGAAGCCGGGCGCAAGGGTTGACGCCCTTCCGGCTTTGGCAACGCACTTGCGTAGGCCGCGGGTGCGGTTAGGTTTTCCGCGGGGGCGGTGACATGTCTGGACGGGGTAGTAGCGTTTTGGGCAACCGTTCATCTTCCGACCCTTTTATAACTCCCCTCTTTAATTCCATGAGGAGTTGTTGGCTGAAGACCTTTGGGATTCTTTCTCTTTTATGCAGTCAACCCTTCTCCTCTTCTCATTTCTCCACTCACGTTACTTCTTTTCTCCTATCACTTCTTCCTCTTACATCCTTTCTTACATCCTTTGTCACATTCTTCTCTTGGAGTGCTCTAGCTTGGATCCACCATCTTTGAGCGGGCCTGTAGTGACAAGACGTGGGTAAGGTTCCATCCTTTTCTCCTTCCTTCTTCCTCCTTCTTCTTCTTCCTTCCTTCCCTTCCATGGCTTGAATGGAAAACACTTTTGAGTCCTTGCTCAACGATCTATTGTTGTCTTGTTGGTTCAATAACGAAGCTAGACCTTAGAGGGAGGCTAAGACCAAGTGAGAGAAGTAGAAGATGTTTATAGCATCAAAGGAGACCCCAAAGGACCGACTGCACAATCGAAGAACTCAACCGGCAAACCTTCTACACAGCATGGCGCAGGGGCGGATCCACCAAGGCGCAGGGGCGGCTCTATTAGGCGTAGTGGCAGACCCAGATCGACGCAGGGGCGGCTCAGACAGACGCAGGGGCGGTTTGGCTCCAGTGAGTCCCGAATCTAGTTCTTTCTCTTCCTTCTTTCGTGTCTTAGGTTAGTTATACCTTACAAGCATGCTAGGCTGGCTTAGGGTAGTTTAACTGGAATGCTTTAGAGCGATGGGACTTTAAAGATCTAGTGTGAGTTACGTGAGTCTTCTGGTGGTATGTTGTTGAGGGTTCGTTTCGGGCTTTGTGGATGTAACCTTGTGTATATCGTTACGTTTGAGAGTTGGTTAGGTCATGGACTGAGAGTGTAGCTTCTTCGACTAGGTGGTTGAGGAGTTTGAGCCTAGAAGTCTAAAGAATTCTAGTGGACTAGAGTGTGGCTTGATTGTGTGCCTTGTCTTGAACAGGCGTTGTACATTTTCCCCGAGGGAACTTACGAGTGAGGTGATCTTGTGCGCTTCGGAGACTGGTGAGTCTACGGACTTACTTAGCTGGCTTCTTGTATGAGTGTATTGTGTATGAGTGGTGTTTGCTAGTTAGGATAATCACGAAACCGGATTAATAGTTACATTGTGACCCTTAGAAGCACGAGCCGTCACTACCTCCCTTGAACTCGATGGCATAGTTTATTGGACTTTTGTTATAAATTGTGTTTAATAGTTACATTGTGACCCTTAGAAGCGACCTAGAGTAGTAAGATAGTTATGCCCTTTCTAGCCATTAAAGTAGACTTACACCAATCACATCTCTATCAGATGGCACGTACGAGAGCGACAGCTTACGTTGGACGAGGAGGGGGCCGACCACCCCTTCCTCCTGGAGCTCCGGGACCGGGACATGTGGGCAGGCCTCAAAGGGGCCGAGGTCGGGGACATGCTCCCATTGTAGATCCGCCAGCTGCGGACGTTCCTGCTGAGGAGGTAGCTGAGAGCATTGTTCTCGAGGTTAGGGATGGGACCGCTGCTAGGTCCGGAGTACGGAGTGCGGGGCCTGCTGATTCTAGACGTGTGTCGATTGGAGCATCGGAGTATCGAGCGTATGTCCAACAGGTGCAAGAGGCATACAGGGCTGGAGCACCACCTCCAACACCGCCGGTGCTAGCTAGGTCGGCGAAGGTCTCTCAGAGGGTGACTCAAGTGGTAGTTCCACCGGTGGTAGCTGCACCAGTGAGGGTTGGTGAGGATGACCGAGTGAGAGAGGAGCTGAGGGTACCGAGGCCGGACAAATTGTTGAAGACTTTCAACCATCAGAGAGTTCCCACATTCGACGGGAATGTTGGACTTGAGGTAGAGCATTGGATTAGCCATGTGGTGTCCGCACTGGAGGCGATCCGCTGTCCTGCGAGTCGTAAGGTGGAGCTGGTGCAGACCTTGTTTAGAGACCAGGCACAGTTTTGGTGGAGGACCGTGCAGGGCAGAGTGTCCTGATTTGAGCAGTTACTTAACTCGATTCTATTCAAGGATCCGTGCATGCATAATGAAGGTTTAATTCCTACAAGATCCTCTATAGTGTAACCTAAGGCTTTATTATGTTTCCTTAGAAAAACCATAAGTTTACTATGTTCATCTTCATTTAAATCGGAACTAACAATTACCGGAAAAGTAGAATTAGTTCCTAGAAATGCGTACCGAAGATGTGTGGGAAGTGACTTCAATTCCATCACCATTGGAGTCTCTAATGGCTTTTGAGGACTGTCCAATGCTTCCTTAGAAGTTTCGAAGGGTGTAGGAGTGGTTGATGAAGACTCAAGAACATTGGTGGAAAGAACGTAATTTTTCTAGGATTTTCCTAGAATTACGGTGTCACTGTTACTTCCACGGCCGTGGTTTAGGGCGTGGAAGTCAATTACGGCACCACTGGTAGTTCCACGGCTGTGGTTTTGACCGTGTAACTTACTGGAGTCCTCTGAATAGGTGATTACGGTCATCATGGGAGAAACCACGGCCGTGGAATAGCACGACTGGCCGTGATTCCTCACATTCTCTAACCCATCGTAGAGTTTTTCAAACTCTTCTTCATGCACTTCCTTTAGCTCCTCCAAGGCTTCAATTTCCTCATTGCAATCTCCTTCCTCTCCTTTCTCCATGATGCTCATGGTTATGACCTTTTGCAACGGATCCTTGAATAGAATCGAGCTTACTTCCTCTCTAGATGCCTCCTCGTCATAGATATTGAACATTTCTTCTCCAAGAGCTGGCTCTTTTACCAAGGTGGAAAGAACAAACTCTACCTTCTCTTCTCCTATGTCGATGGCAAGTCTAGCATTCTTGCAATCCACCATACAACCGGATGTTGCAAGAAACGGTCTTCCGAGTATGATCGGGACCGGACTATCTCCAGGAATGTCAGGCACAACAAAATCTATTGGAACATAGAACTTAGCAAGCTTGACTGGGATGTCCTCAACGATACCGACGGGACGAGTTATGGATCAATCCCCCATGTATAACGTCATCTTCACCGGTTTAGGTTCACCTAAACCGATCTTCCTGCATAAGGCAAGCGGGATGATGCTAACGCTTGCTCCCAAGTCACATAATGCATCATAAGTGACTTCTCCCACTCCAATTGGAATACAAAATGACCCCGGATCCTTCAGCTTTGGGGGCATTTTTTCCTTCATTGTTTTGATGAGTTCTAAGGATTCCGAACTCATCTTGACTTCCCCGAAGTCTTCCAGCTTCGTCTTGTTAGAGAGGATTTCCTTTAGGAACTTCCCATAGGCGGGTATACCTACAATTGCATCAATGAAAGGTATGTTAATGTGCAGTTTGTTCATGAGTTCAATAAACTTACCGAATTGCTTGTCTATGCGTGCTCTCGCTCTAGATTGTGGGAATGGTAGGAGGGTTTGTAAGCTCGAGGAGGAATGTAGATGTCTTCCTTCTCCTTCCCCTTTTTCTTCTCCTTTTCGACGGGAACTTCAACAAACTTATGCTGCGGGTCGGTAGTTGTTGATGCGCTCCTAGTTGTGATAGCCATCACCCTTCCCTTCAGGTTGTCCTCCATCTTTCCGGGAAGCTTTCCTTGGTTTCTAGGAACTTCCTCATCATTGTTGAACATTTGGTTTTCTAAAGCCTTTTGAGCTTTATCGACCTTAATAACGTGATTCTCCAGTCCTTGAAGCTTTCCCAAGATCGTTTCCAGCATGGGATCGGGCTTCTCCTTTTCCGAAGTGCTTGAGCTATTAGATCCTTGCCCCCTGGCTTTTCAAAGGAGTAGAAGAAGAAGAAGGTGGTGTTAGTGAATTTCCTGAATAGGGATAAGAATTACCAGAATTTTGTTGTTGGCTGGAACGCCAATTGTTGTTTGAATTCCGATTGTTTTTCCAATTTATGATCCGGTTGTTGTTGTTCCAATTGTTCCGGTTGTTGCGGTTGGTGTTCTCATTCCCTTGATAGTTGTTGTTGTTTTCTAAGTATCCAACATCTTGCTCCTTAGGCTTTTGAAGGCCAGCTCTAATGACTTCTTTCAACTCCTTAATTTCGGTGTTGAGGGAAAAGATTTGAGTTTGCGCAGCTTGTGTTAGCTTCGATCCTTGCTCTACTCGGTTAGATTCCGCCTTCCGGTGGGAGTACTTCTCAATTACTCGGGCTTGCTTCTCAATAAAGTCCCAAGCGTCATCTTTCCTCATGTCCATGAATGTGCCACATGAAAGGGATTGGAGCTTGAATTGTGTTTCCACATCCAAACCCTTGTAATTTATCTCGAACAACTCTAACTTGGAAATGCCATGGTGTGGGCAATCCAATTATAGATCCTGAAACCTTTCCCAAGATTGAAACAAACTTTCATTAGATTTCATGGAAAAAGCATTGATTTTACCTCTCAACTCCGCTGTCTTGGATGGTGGACAGAATTTGGTTAGGAACTCCGAAGATAGATCCTCCCATGTGTTGACTCTTCCATTTGGAAGAGCTTGATACCAAGATAAAGCATTCCCTTTCAAAGAGAAGAAGAATGGCTTGATCTTGTAATTGTTGGTGATTGCATTCTTTGGTTTCATTGTCTCCATCAGAATCTCAAAGTTCTGTAAATGTTGGTGTGGAGATTCAGCACTCGTTCCTCCAAATTGGCTTTGGCGAACGATGGTAATAACTTGTGGGTTAAAGCTAAACCCTTGAATATCGTCAGCTTCGAAGTTCACACCTAGACGGCGCGGTTGCTGAATCGGATCTATCCTTTGTCCAAGAGTCCTTGGCTATTCATCTACACGAGCGGATCTCGCACCCCCAGCTGGGATACGAGGATTGGCGGCCGGTCATGGATCATTCCGGACAGAGTTGATCGTTGGATCAATCTCCTCTAGCGGTGGCATATCATCATCATCCTCCTCATCGGATGATTCCACTTAAATGGACTTAGTTGGCTTTGCTTTCTTCTTTTTCTTGGAGTCATTCATCTCCAACCTCATGTCCATCATCATAGCTTTGAGCTCATCAATTTGGAATTGATGACGCTCCGCTTCTTCCTTACGAGTTTTCTCACTCAACCTAAATTGAGCTTGAGACTCCTCTAACTCCGCTTGGAAATCGCTTTCTCTATTTTCAGCCATCTTTCTCTCCTTAAGTTTCTTTCTCAAAGTCTTCTCAAGTTCCGGATCAAAAGATACGAGGTCTTTGTTGGATCTAGACCTGCGCATTAACCTAAGAGAACCTTCAAATAGCACTCAAAAGAGATATCAAATAACAAGAGCAAAGTTCCCAAGCTCGACAACAGAAAACCGAAGTTTGGTCTTGACCAACTCCCCGGCAATGGCGCCAAAAACTTGTTCACCCTAAAACGTGTCTGCAATCAAGTCTTAAATTAAAAAAACTAGAATAAAAGCAAGCGAACCCGCAGTGTACGGATCGGCGTAGATTAGCAAGTATTCCAGAGTATCGATCACAGGGAGTTGGTGAAACAAAATCAGTTTCAAGTAATCAAGCAAGTAAATTGTAAAGCTTTGCAAATATTGGGGAAAGCAGGAACCCTAAAGATCCAGGTATCCAATTGTGGCAATCGATTCAAGACATACTATAGATATAAGGACAGAGTTAAGAATTACAAAGGTATGCTAAGATAAGGTAATGTACGGTGAAGTTCCAAAACCTTATATGTCTAACCAAAAGAACTCTCTATAAAGGTTGTTGAGGCTATTGTATAGAAAGGATCTAAGGACTAGAATTGATCTCAAATACCCAAACTTGTAACCCAAGGATCAAGATAAACTCAAACGGTTAAGGTTGTGACAGTCAAAACCGAAATAGAGGATGTTGAGTCTCACTACTACCTAGGAAAGGCAAGCCAAGGCTAGGTTAAAACAAATCTTTCACTTTGGATTAACGTAAAAGCAAAGTTCGTAAAATGAGGTAAATCACGGTCAGATCTTGAGAACCCCGGTCGTGGAAGCCCTAGAACAGGCCGTGATTTAGGGTGTCGACAAAGTTTCTCTAACTCTCAGTGTCCAAATAATTTACGATCGATCTATCATCATCTAAGCCAAAACTATCAACCCTTCACCTTAGAATACTCAATAAAACTTCAAAACCAATTCTCAAATCCGAAACACAAGAAGCAATGTTAATGGATTCAGAATATATAACACAAAACCTCACAATGATCTAAGGCAAGTACAAATAACGGGATGTCAATCCGTCTTCAATATCAAAATCTAAGAAAAAGGATAAACCTTCGCTGTAAGAAATCTCCAATCTCCAACAATCCGGCCTTTCTGCAACTCTTGGCGACTTCCAATCAACCCTAAGCAAGAGTGTTGAAAACAAGGGTAAGCGGCCGTGCTCGAAACTCTCTTTTCCAGCCTTTTTATAAGACAAGAAAAAGTTACCGTCAAAGCTTAATATGTAAATGACGTGACAAATAATGACACGCCAAAAGATTGCCTAAATCACGGTCTCACACCCTTCCACGACCGTGGTTTAGAGCGTGGAAACAGATTACGGTGCCGTGTGACTTCCACGGCCGTAATTTTGACCGTGTAACTTACTAGAGTGCTCCAAACTCAAGTCCACGTTCATGATGCCAAGTCCAAGGCCGTGGTTTAGAGCGTGGACTTCAAATCATCTTCTCCACGGCCGTAATTCAGGTCGTGGAAGTGTATATTGCTTGTTGTTGCCTTTGTTTCGTGTATCCTTCATCCTAGCTCCTTCCTTAGCTTCTTTGATGTATCTCCTAATCCTCGAAGATGATCGATTGCTCCCTTTTCTCTCTCAAATGTTCCGATTCCAGCTCCTATTTACCTATAATCAACACAAAGCTAGTGTAGACTTCCATATCGACAATATAGATGAACAAGCTAGCATTTGCTTCAAAACCTTATCCATGTACACAATAATAAGGGAAATTCAACCAAAATAATTGCCTAGAATATCGCCATATTTCATGCTAACAACAACCGAGAAGTATCTCAGTGAAACTCCATCTTCGCAATTTCTCGAACGTCAGTCCTTCCATGTAGCTCCTGAGTTGCAATTTCTTCATATAGAGTACCTGATTCCTGTCTAGGAGGACGCACAAACACGAAGCAAACTATCTAAACTAAAATAGAAAATGGGAAAAGAAAGCAATACCTTGGGTTGCCTCCCAAGAAGCGCTTGGTTTAAGGTCGCTAGGTGGACCTTACGTCATCTTCAAACAAGGTGTAAGGGTGCAGTCTCCTCGACCGGAACTTCCGGTCGATACTTCTTCAACCTATAATCGTTGACCTTAAAGTTTCCACTAGCTTCACCTCATACTTCAACTGCACCATGGGGAAAAACGTTTTTCACAACGTAAGGTCCTGTCCATCTAGATTTCAACTTACCTGGAAAGGGGTGAAGGCGGGAATTGAAGAGTCGAACAAGATCTCCTTCTTTGAGCTCCGTAGGAACGATATGCTTGTCATGCCATTTCTTAGTTCTTTCTTTGTTGATTTTGTCATTCTCATAATCGTTTAAGCGCAACTCCTTCAGCTCATTGATGTCTAAAAGTCTCTTCACTCCAGCTTCCTTGATGTCGAAATTCAACCACTTGATTGCCCAATATGCCTTGTGGTCCAGCTCAACGAGTAGATGAAAAGACTTCCCATATACCAAATTATAGGAGGTGGTACCGATGGGAGTCTTGAATGCGGTCCTATAAGCCCAAAGAGCATTATCCAACTTCATGGACCAATCCTTCCTTGTCCTTGAAACGGTCTTCTCCAAAACATCTCTATTAGAGATCTCCAAAATTGCCCACTATTTTGAGGGTGATAAGGGGTTGCTACCTTGTGGGTCACCCCATACTTCGATAGAAGTTCCTCAAACTTCCGGTTGATGAAATGTGTCCCTCCATCGCTGATGATGATACGTGGTGTCCCAAAACGTGGAAAGATAGTTCTATTGAAGAACTTCACAACCTTTATAGAGAGTTCTTTTGGTTAGACATATAAGGTTTTGGAACTTCACCGTACATTACCTTATCTTAGCATACCTTTGCAATTCTTAAACAACAGCTAAGAGGATGTAGAGGTTCCCCGCGGATGATGGGAAATGTCCCAAGAAATCAACTCCACACACATCAAAGTTCTCAACTTCTTGAATATTGTTGAGCGGCATCTCATTCCGTCTAGACAAGTTCCCTGTTCTTTGGCATGCATCACAAGAGACAACAAACGCTTGCACATCCTTAAATAATATAGGCCAAAAGAAACCGGAACGTAATACCTTAGCACATGTTTTGTGAGCTCTAGCATGTCCTCCACAAGGAAGTTAGTGGAAATTCCATATGACACTAGTAGCTTCATCCTCTAGAATGCATCGTCGAAGCATCCCATCCGGACCTCTCATGAAGAGTAGAGGTTCATTCCAATAGTAGTGACGTACATCCTTGAAGAACTTCTTCCTTTGAGCATATGTCAATCCGAGAGGTACTTCTTGACAAACATGATAGTTGACAATATTAGCATACCAAGGCTCTATACCATTAGAAACTTAGTGAAGCCAATGCTTCACCAACGGTGAATGATCATCAGAGAATTAATCATCAATGGACATATCGTCCTTCTTAGTTGACTTCATGTCGCTTGCTGTCTTGGTCATGGTCCGACATGATGGACCGAGGTGTTCTTTAGATAAGATCACCTCGCTTGCTCCGGAAACTTTCTCGGTTGAGGTACTGGAACTGGGACAGAAACCTAATCTGCTCTTCTTCTCCTGAATCAGTTTGTCGAATCTAGCTCTTGGATCTGCTCCCAATGCTTCCAAGCTTCGCACATCTGCATCACACAAAACATCTACACCTTCCTCCATCATACTAAAACTCGAAACTTTCTCTAGAACATCTTTAATAAGGATAGAGCTCACCAATTCACGAGAATCTTCTTCATCAAAGATGTTGAAGATGTGATACGCCCCCGGATGGCGATACCATCTGTTTTCCGGCTAGAAGGACCCGCACATTTTGGAAGACCGTTATTATTATTCGGCTATTTAATAATAAGTCTTTTTGTATTCGAAACTTTAATTCCGGAATTTAATTCCGTGAATTAAATTCCGACCTTTCATATTTTAGGCCTTTCGTTTACCGGAACTTAATTCCGACTTTAATTCTGTCATTTATGTTTTGACCTTTGGTTAGCCCCCATCCACTATATAAGGATGGCTTGGCTCATTTGTAATGGATGTCTAAGTTGAAATCTAAGTATTGAGAAGGAAAACCCTCTTACTTAGTTTAAGCATCACCTTCTTCTCCCACCCTCTTAGAGTTCTTGCTTGGGTCTAGTTCTTGATCCTACCCTCCACATTCGAGGATCCTTTTGAAGGATTAACCAAATGCTTCCGCCACCCAAACTCATAGTTTGATCCGATTCAAACAATCAAGAAGGAGTAGTTGAAGTTTCTCCTCGATCTAGATCACCCGTATTTTTATCATTGGTATCAGAGCTCGGGATCGAGGTCAAGTTCTTTACTAAAGTTCTTGATTGTTCTTCATCAAAATTTTTTTTTCTCTTCAGTGTTCTTGAAGATCTTCAACCGTTCTTCGAAGATCTTCAACCGTTCTTCAGTGTTCTTTGAAGATCTTCAAGTGTTCTTCATCGTTCATCATGTTCTATGACGATTCTGATTCTTATGATGAGGATGATGAATGGTTACCTCCTCCCTATCCACTAAAGGCCAAGCAAACCACCCGGAGGTACCAACGGAGAGAATACTTTAAGGAGGAGGTGTGGTTGCCTCCTCCGGACCCACTAAGGCCCCACCGACGGCGTCCTAATCTCCAAGAGGAGTGGTTGCCTCCTCCAAATCCACCAAGGCCTAAAGAGAGCATCCATGGGTACCCACATGAACACCGACAACATGTTGCCGTCTTAGCCAAAGAGAATGTCGCTCTAAAGCATGAGATAGAAGCTTTGAAGGCACAAATGGTTTCTCTCATGACGGCCGCCCAACAAGAACAACCGTTGTGTGATGTTCCATTAGAAGAGGCAAAGGAAGAAATCATCATTCCCGAGGTATCCCCGATCATTCCAATTCATCTTGTCAGTCCGTTATGTGGAGAATATTTTAAAGATGACAAAGATGAGATCATCATCAAGGGTGAAGAAGCCATCAACCATGCCAATGACACATTTATGTTGTTGGACTACAAATTCGAGCCGGTTGACCCGAGGGTTGATTTTGTTTTCTCTCATGACATATTTACCGGCTTACCCTTGCTTCTTTCCGGCATGCCTCCGACGTACAATGTCATAAGCTTGAAGGGCATGGAAGACAAACTCACCGGCGAGGCCATCCTCACGTACTACAAGTTTGAGCCTCCCGATTTCAACAAGCTTGGCGGCCTCAACATCCTTGTGAAAGACTACAAGTCGAAGCCGCCCGACTCCGACATTATGCATCCAAGGTTGATTTTCAAGGGTCTTGTTCTTCAAGTGACTCCTTTCTTTTTGTACGGTGAAACGAGGACGTTTCACATTTAAGAGGAGGAGAATGATACGCCCCCGGATGGCGATGCCATCCGTGTTCCGGCTAGAAGGACCCGCACATTTTGGAAGACTGTTATTATTATTCGGCTATTTAATAATAAGTCTTTTTGTATTCGGAACTTTATTTCCGGAATTTAGTTCCGTGAATTAAATTCCGACCTTTCATATTTTAGGCCTTTCGTTTACCGGAACTTAATTCCGACTTTAATTCTGTCATTTATGTTTTGATCTTTGGTTAGCCCCCATCCACTATATAAGGATGACTTGGCTCATTTGTAATGGATGTCTAAGTTGAAATCTAAGTATTGAGAAGGAAAACCCTCTTACTTAGTTTAGGCATCACCTTCTTCTCCCACCCTCTTAGAGTTCTTGCTTGGGTCTAGTCTTTGATCCAACCCTCCACATTCGAGGATCCTTTTGAAGGATTAACCAAATGCTTCCGCCACCCAAACTCATAGTTTGATCCGATTCAAACAATCAAGAAGGAGTAGTTGAAGTTTCTCCTCGATCTAGATCACCCGTATTTCTATCAAGATGTCATCTTCCAAAGGCTCTCCCTTCATTGGAACCAATAGTGCAAACTCCACATGATCGCCACCAATGTTGAACTTCAACTTGGCATGCTTACAATCAACTGATGTTGCTAGAAATGGTCTTCCGAGAATGATAGGAATGGGATAATCTGCTAGAATGTCCAGCACAACAAAGTCTATAGGTTTGTAGAAGTTACCTAGCTTGACGGGAACATCCTCCAAGATACCAACGGGACGGGTAATGGAGCGATCCGCCATGTATAACGTCATCTTCACGGGCTTGGGACTTCCAAGGCCGATCTTCTCATAAAGTAATAGAGGAATGATGCTCAAACTAGCTTCTAAATCACAAAGTGCATCATACGTCACATCCCCAACTTGGATGGGAATGCAAAACGAATTGGGATCTCTCAATATAGCTGGCATGTTCTCCTTCATAATTTGAATGAGCTCCGAAGATCTAGAGGTCATACGTACTTCTCCGAAGTGTTCCAACTTTCTCTTCCTTGACAAGATCTCTTTCAAAACCTTCCCATAGACGGACATTCCAGGGATAACATCAATGAAAGGTATGCTAATATGTAGCTTATTCATAAGGTCAAGAAACTTACCAAAGTGCTTGTCTAGATGTGCCCGTGCGTAGACTGAGAGAATAGGAGTGATGGTTTATAAGCAGGTGGTGGAACATAAACTTCAGCTCCGACCGAGGTACTGGATCTGCAGTCTTCAATCGACTATGTGTTGTGATCGCCATGACTTTCCCTTTTGGGTCGTTCTCTGTCCTTCCTCGAAGTTTACTAGGATCTCTTGGTGCTTCATTACCCTTGTTGAAAACTCGTTGTTCTAAGGGTTTTTGTGCCTTCAAAAATGAGTTCATAGATGTCTCCATAGCGTTGAGGTTAATCAATATAGCCTCCAACACAGCGTCCGGCTTTTTGGGTGGATGGGACGAGCTTGATGACGGCTCCTGGCTTCTTAATGAAGTAGAAGAAGAAGAAGGGGGGATAATAGCATTTTCAACATGAGTATAAGGGTTACTAGGATTTTGTTGATTTTTATCTCCAATTGTCGTTGAAATTCCTATTGTTGTTGTTGTTGTAATTGTTGTTGTTCAGCGGTCCTTGATAGTTTCCTCTTCCCACATATCCAACATCTTGCTCCTTCTTAGTTTGAGCTACCAAAAGCTCTTTCAATTCCTTGACTTCATTGTTGAGCGTGATGAGTTGAGCAGCACTTGAATTTGTGTCCGGAAAGCTAACTCGCCTTGCTACATCTTCAACTCTTCGATTAGAGTACTTCTCCATGTGTAAAGCTTGCTTCTCGATGAACTCCCAAGCTTCATCAACTGGTGTATCCATAAAAGGTCCAGCGGAAAGTGATTGGTGTTGGACTGAGTTTCGTCACCCAACCCCTTGAAGTAAATCTCTAGCAACTCGATCTTTGGAATCCCACGGTGAGGGCAATCCAATAGAAGGTCTTTGAGCCTCTCCCATGACTTGAACAAACTTTCTTTATCCTTCATAACAAAAGCATTGATCTTATCCCCTAATTCGGTGGTCTTTGATGGGGGAAATAACTTAGTAAGAAACTTCATAGTCATCTCTTCCCATGTGTTAACTCTTCTAGTTGGAAGGTATTGATACCAAGCTAGTGCATTGTCTTTCAAAGAGAAGTAGAAAGGTCTTAGCTTGTAGTTGTTGTTCTCTACTCTTGATGGTCACAAAGTCTCCATAAGGATCTCATAGTTTTGAACGTGTTGATTTGGAGATTCTCTTTCCATGCCTCCAAATTGACACTGTCGAATAATAGTTAGAACTTGAGGTCGAAGTTCATAATCATGCTCAGCTGGATCTCCTACATTAATTCTTGGATGCCGCACTTGTTGATTCGGGTCCATCCTTTGACCTAGGGTTTGCGGAGCTCCAGCAAAAAGATCACCTCGGTCTACCATGGTCGGCATCCGAGGTGGTGGGTGCATCTCGGCCGGTGCAACTAGGGCTTGATCCTGCCTCGGTCAAGCAACTGGGACCGGTCGAGGTTGAATATGAGCTTGAAGAGTTGCCATATTAGCTTGAATTTATTCAGTTCTTGCACGAGTTTCGTCTCTTTCTCTCTGTAGTTCTTCTTTACCGAAGCGAAGTTGTTCCAATGCCTCCTTCAGCTCGGCTTCAAGATCTCGATTATCTTGATCGGCCATCTTAGCTTCTTTCTATCTTCTTTTGTATGTCTTCTCTGGTTCGGGATCGTAAGGAACGATTTCCTTTCCAGCACGAGTTCTTCGCATAAACCTAAGGAATGATCCTGCGAAATCACTTAATTAAAGCAATCAATAGCAACAAGGGTAGCAGCCACAAAAGACAACCGAAACCGAACTTGGTCTTGACCAAGTCCCCGGCAACGACGAAAAAAACTTTTTCACTCTCGACGTGTGTGTATGGTGAACGATATAGCTTTAAATTTATAACCTAAATTATAAGCATAAAACAATATGCGAACCCGCAATGTATGGATCAATTGTAATAACAGTAAATACTCCAGGGTTGAACACAAGGATTGTGGTGAAACAAAGATCGGTAATTCAGGTTGTCAATAAAAAACAAGCAACAAAGTAAAGGTATCAAAGATGATGTAATAATCAGATAAAGAAAATGTAGATTCTAGATATTAAAGCATCCAGTTGTGGTTCTGACTCAAGATCTCAAAAGATAACGTGGACAAAGCTGAGGTTTGCAAAGGGAAGGTGTTTCTAAGGTGGGAATAGATCACCGGTAAAGTTTCACAACTCACTATCCCAAACCAAAGATCCTCTCACCGGGTAATTCTCAAGGTACTAAGGAAAGGAACTATAATCTCAAACCAACACACCACCCAAGGGGATAGAATCAACCTTTACCGGGTAAGTCTTAGGCTAACTCTCAAAGATGGGATGAAGGCACACTCAAACCCTAATAAAGGATAAACGTTTATTACCTAACGCTCATGATCTTGGGTATACAAACAAAGGAATCACCGGTAAGTCTCATCCTTGGCTTGCGTTTAACCAGGGAAGAAATAACAAAGATAGCAGTTGGAAAACTAGAACCTCAACTCAGATAAGGATCAGGAAAGGTCTCGCCTCGCTGAGATCATATTCCATCTCGGTCGAGATGTTGTACGACTGACCGACGTGTTCGTCGGTTAAGGTAAAGGCACGAGCTTTCGGGTCCACTGGGATAAAGGCTCATTCTTTCATCGTCTTTCCGACAACTTTCAGCTAATCACCCTACAATCGCATAAACAGCTTAGCCAATAATCATCATGATAAGAATAATCAAATATATGAAAAGGGAATCAATATTCAAACAAGAAAACCTTAACTCAAAGGTTTCCATAACACAATGAAACAATCAAACTGCGTTCCTCAATCACAAACCAAAAGACAATCAGTCCAACAATCTAAGAAAACCTTACAACTTCCTTCAAAGTCATCAAGCTTATCTTCAAAGGCAACTTCCTTCGTTCCTTGGAATATCTTCCAATCTTCCAACTTCCTTCAACTTCCAACTCTAAGGCATGCTTCCATCAAGAAAATCCATCCAATTATATAGGAGAATCACTTGCCAAAAATAAAAGATCTTCAGCCATGAATAAAAGATCTCATGGTGTGTGGGTCGCTCGCCTCGGTCCAACCTAACAGATAGATCACCTCGGTCGGGGTGACATTGTAGCCATCCGAGGAGTGTCTCCGCAACGTGTAAATCTCTCTAATCTGGTCTAAAATCAATCTTTTGTCCAACTTCCATGGTTCCTAAGCCTTTCTTGTATCTCCTCAATGCTCCATAATGTAGCTCCAATGACTCCTTAGCTTCCTTATCTCTATATCGTTCAAAAACGTGCTATTTTCCCTATAATCACAACGGAACTAGGTGTAGACCTTGATTTTTCAAAGGTGAACAAAACAACATAATCATCAAAGAATATACATCCATACATGTAGATTTATGAAGGTAAAATGTCCAAACCATTCCCAAAATATAAATTATAATACATGCTATCACATAGCATTTGAGGAAACGCTGTAAATAGATCCACTTTTCCATAGAGTTTCATCAAACGCTATTAATAGGTCCACTTTTCCGTAGCCTTTCCTTAAACGCTATACAAGTCCACTTTTTCATGGCGTTTGCACAAACGCTATAATAGATTTGACAAGACTCTTATCTAGAGGTCGTTTTTATCTTATCAAAATATAATCCCAACTTAGCACTAAAATGAGTATAGTGGTTAAGTAAGGGTCGAACCCAAGAGAGTTTAGTATTTTTTTTAAATTCAGTTACTGATTATAAAAACAAGTAGCAAGGGGGGGGGGGGGTTTGG